>SFZH01000008.1:1245188-2479724 GCA_021234535.1 Stichopus chloronotus
CACTTGACCATAACATCTGGCGATATCACTACATCACAGGAAGGAGATATTCCTTGATTCATAAGATATCATTTCACCACAAGATAGTAGAATCACTTGATGGAAATAAGATGACTTAGCATTTACATATAATATTATTACTCTAGTACTACAGCAATAGGAGCTAGGTTTATTTATCATTCCAGCTACTCCAATGTTTTTAATTTATTTTTAACTTACAGCTTCTCCAACTGCTTCAGTTTACTTTGGACCAAGGAAGCACGTTTTGCATTGTATCGAAACTTGTCTATAAAAGCCTGCAGATATAAAGACATTACATTGTTGAGTAAAGAACAGATCTGAAGGTCACACATATTCAACAATCCATGTGAAAACATTCACAAAATTTGACTGGTATTCATATCAGAGGCAGAGTAGCATGCCATAATATACAACATTTGGGAAGAAAATCTCAACATAACATACTTACATATGTAACAGAAATACAACATGAGCTGGGAAGAGAATTCAGCTATTATGTAATAATGATGATGTAGGCTATTAGGGTTACTAACAAGGGAGGAGACGACTCACTTATCAGGGTTGTTGATTTTTGGATTTAAACAAAAAAATCACGATTTCAATCATGCTTTTACTCAGCTTGATTTAAATCAAACAACTCGGCCGCTTATGCAATTATTTCAAGTTTTTTTTTTCAAAATCTGTTAGACAAATTCTGATAAATTTGTTTGGCAGATACCTGTGTGTATGTCACGTCTCCAGGAAATATGATATCACAGGTCAACATTCAAATGTTAAAGCGACAAATTAACATTTGTCTGCAAGTAAATCATTTCAAAATACTACAGAGGCCAAGCCAAACATACATCAAACTTCTTATCCATGTGGTAATGAGAAGACCAGAATAAAAGAGCCAAGTTTGCAAAATTTACTGAGAGTTTGTCTTAAAAATTTCTAGCTACTAAGTTCAATGCACTTCAGACTATTGGATGGGTAGCAGTGTATGAAATGAAAAGGCTCAGTAAATGATAAGATAGTAGGAAATGTCCACGGGACCAAAGGTCACATATAATGCCTTTAGTGAAGGATGTAACAGATATTTTATGTACAAAGTTATAAAAGTGATCTTCATGTCAGAGTTTGTCTCCCCAAAATGAAGTTGAGTCACAAGCTTGTTGCTGGTTTCTACTTTTAAATTTAATAAAATAATAAATAATAAAACTGAATTTGGAAGATTTATGAAGAGCAATGAAAATGCAACTTCCAGCTCCATCACATTCAACACAGACATCTCTCCAGGAGGTACATGAAGTTATCTGAGCATGAGTCCTTCATTGATCATATACAACACATGAGTTAACTGATAATGAGCTGAATTGACTGTACACAATGTACAAGCATGAGTCCTAAATTGACCAAATGCAATGAATCAGGAGATACCTGAGCATGAGCCATGAACTGACCATATACAATGAATCAGGAGTTACCTGATCATGAGCAATGAATAGACTCTGCAAAATGTGTTAGCTGATACCTGAGCATGAGCACTTAATTGATCATATACAATGAATCTGGAGTTACCTGAGCACAACCCCTGAACTGATCGTGTGCAGTGAATCAGGAGTTACTTGAGCACAATCCATGAAGTGATCACTTACACTGAATCAGGAGTTACCTGAGCACAACCCCTGATATACAAAGTATCAGGAGATACCTGAGCATGAGCCATGAACTGACCATATACAATGAATCAGGAGTTACCTGAGCATGAGACCTAAATTGACCATATACAAAGTGTCAGGAGTTACCTGATCATGAGCCATGTAATGACCATATGCAATGTATTAAGAGTCACCTGAGCATGAGCCCTGAATTGCATCTGTGCTTCATACTCTCTGATCTGGTTCTTGAGTTTCTCCTCTTTTGTTTGTATAAATTTGTCATAATTTCCTTTGTAAGGATCTAATCGTTGAGAGTGGAGGTAAATGATGTCAGTTGCAATTTCTCTCAGGAACTGTTTATCGTGAGATACTACCAGTAGAGTGGTGGGCCATTCCTGAATGGGAAAATGAGGAAGGAATATGAATCTGCCCCCAAAAAATCGTAAAACAAGAGCACGTCCCACCAATTCTGGGATGTATGAGCTCAACTCCCATGCATTACATCGAGAGTGAAAAGTGGAACTGTTCTGAATAACGGCACAAAACATTCAATTGAAATGACAGATTTCTGAGTAAATTGTACATTACACGTTCAACTCTTCTTAATTGACATTTTTGTGATTATGAAGTTAAACTAAACTACATTTGCACATTTTTTAAAGAGTACATTAAATTCCCTCAACATGCATTAAAAACTGAATGAAAACCTTTCCCACCAGACTGTAAGCCAAGCACATCTTACTTGTTCATGAGAACAATGAAGAATTGAGAAACCAACACATTTGCATGTTGACCTGCTGATCTATGAATATGCAAGATGTACAAATAGGTGGTTAACATAACAGTGAGTCATTCATGCCTCAACAACAACAGGAGTGAGAATTCCCTTGCAGGTGACAAACATTATTTCAGATCACAACTGGAATAAAAAACTTTCTTTTTTCCTTTTTGAGCTTGCCTTCGGAATTCATCAGCAAACACTAGCTAATTGCAATCTAAAGAAAATCATTACACTTATCCAAGACACAGAAAACAATGAAAATACAATCTGTGATAGATACCTCCATCTAGCTGTTTCAAATATCTGAAGAAAGGCAAAGAGAAGACTAGTAACAACAACAAACTTATATCTAACTAACAGAGATGTATACATCCTGGATGCCACACAAATAATAACAGACATCTGCTAGCTCTGTAGCATAAACACACATATCTTACAAAAAGGGTAGAAACTGACAAAAAAACAGGAATATTGTTTCCAATAGCAATTATTTGATCTTACTTGTAAATAGTCCTCTAGCCACAAAATAGCTTTCATATCCAACATGTTCGTAGGTTCATCTAGTAGTAATAAATCTGGTTTAGAGAAAAGTGCTCTAGCTAAGGCTATCCTCATCCTCCATCCACCTGAAAATTTTCTGAAGCAACGAAAAATGGAAACGATTAATTTGGATGAATGTAAAGCTGACTTCAAATTAGTACTGTTAGCATCAGGTACTACCGTACCCAAACGATGTACATTGTATGTGTGACAAAAATTCAGCACGTATGACTGACTATCAACACTTTAAAGTCGTGCCCGTACGTACGATATGCAGTCTTTACAACTATCATATTACGACTTCACAACGAACACACAGCCTATTGCAAGTTGTACTTCTGGATATCAGTGTACCCGCCAGACTGCGGATCGCGGTTGCCCAGATCTGAATTTGGACTACAGATTAGCATCACCTGTTGCAAGAACAGACAGTTACTTAAATAAATGTGAAGTTTGCACTGAAAATCTCAAATTAATATTAATATTTCTAATTCACAGGCTTGCCCAGTGATGGATACAATTCAAGGAAAGGGCTAGTAACTTACATTTTTCCAATCAAGCCTCTAAAATATTAACTATGTAGACAGCATTAAAACTACAAAGATTCAGGTATAGAATCAACCTTACGCAACACGGCTTCCTCAACCTTTCACTTCTGTGGTTTATTAAATCCTACTCAGATTTGGTGTGAAAACCTAAACCATTAATACTTTCTATTATAGGGTGCAGAATGAATGTAAAAAGTTATGTCTTCATAGAGAGTGAATAGTTTTACAACTCTGAGGTTCCATATCAATATATTCTGTGAATTCTATCATATTTGAAAACATGGCTATCTTAATTATCTGTGTAAATATACTGTGGAAAAAGATAAATCTCTGCATTAAACATTAAAATATTGTAGGCAAAAGTCTCATGTTATCTTTAACTCATGTATGAAATCATTAAAGATATGACTTCATTTACAACACTCTAGTAGGTTCAAGCATGTCATATTTACAATGTAAAACCAAGAACTACCTTTTTCACTTCATATCAACCTTCATATTAACTTAATAGGTCAAAGCAAACCACAGAAAGACAAGTTTTTATTCCTGATAAAAATTCATATCTTACTTTGTTTCCTGGTTCTGCATTTCAGAAGTAAATCCTAAACCAGAGAGTATCGTGGCAGCTCTGAAATAAAAATACATGAGAAAGGTTGCTCTAGGAACAAAGCTCCATGGAACCAAACAAGATATACAGTACATTGATTACGTAGTATTAAAAACACTGAAATCGGCATTATTTACTAACCAGGGAGAAACGTGAACATTTACAAATTCTAAACTTTAAAATATTAATACGTCAATAAGAGAGTACCAATAATCAATATGTTCTAATCAGCCACTGTGTTACAGAAGTATTACTTCTCAAGCTTCTCTGTGCTATACACAGCAGAAACGATGTTAAGGGTTTGTCTTCCTTTAAGCATATCAAAACACAGCTAGCATTCAAACGCTGTAAATTAACATAAAATGAACACAGAACTAAATAATGAACAACATAGGTCACACATTTAACCCTTTTGCTGCCACTTACATCATATTACATATCTTGAAAAGTTTCCATTCACAAGCATGTATGTACTATTATGTAAAATTTTAATGTTTCTCTTTATGCAGTTGGCCTGAAAATGGTGGTGTCCAAGTAATGGACACTGGCTGTGAATGGCTTAATGGAATAAACAGTCTTGACACATATTAGAGTCAAAACTGGTAACACTCTTAAAGGTGGACACTTCTGTACTTAAGCTATGTATTGAAATTAAGCAGCAAATGACAAGAGAATTATAATAATACTCCTCTCAGTGTACCTGGCTGGAGCCTTGTCAGCTTCTATTGCTTCCAACTGTGAATAGACTTTAGTAAGTCTAGAAGATAACTGTGGATCTGATGACCCTGGACTAAATAAAGATACAAAAAGAGACAAATTGGAGGAATAAAACTGAAAGACAATGTGGCTGTGCTTGTGTTTGCTAACTGCCACAGAACATACATTTGCAATCTGTTTTCTAGAAATATGAGAAAATGTTCAATACTGGCTCTGGGTTTGGAATTACTGATGAGATGGAAATAAGACATGCAAAATGGTATCCCTGGTAAATATTATTACAACACAGAGAATTTCTTTTGTTTCAAATGTCTTTAATGACATCACCATTTTGAAAACTTCAATTTTACAAATGCCAGTGGTAACTTATATCATTTACAAGACCCCAACATAATGAAGCTCATAACACTGAAATGTATTCTTCACCTTGCAGAATGAATCTTTTCATTAATTTCCTTTTCTTCTTTCAGTAGTCTGTTTCTAAGTTCATCACATTCAAGTACACTGTCCACAGCCTTCGTGTCATCTCCTACTACTTCTTGTTCAACATGGAGGACTGAAAAATGAGATTGTATCCTCAATTGTTTGCTGCAAGAAAAAAAAAATATTTATGAATAAAAAGGTATGTTGACAAGGCAAAGAGATATCACTTACATTTAAATACTCATCAAAGACTAAAACCAGAAAACCATGAGGCTTAGTGATTCCTTACCATATGGCTACATTACAACAAATATGAATTATCCACATGACAAGTATGAGATCAATTACAGTTTATTCTTCATGAAACATCATGTTGATAAGCTTTTAATTATTAAATTTAAAAGGAAATTAATTCACCTTGATATCATTTGTAGTAAGGTACTTTTGCCCACACCGTTTCTTCCAACCAGTCCATAACGTCTGCCAAATGCTAAAAGAAGATCTGCTTCCTTCAGAAGACTTCTGCAGGTTTAGAAGAGAGAGGCAGAAGAGGAAGACAAAGGAGAAAGACAGATGGTTTTATGCAATGATAAATACTTAAAATAATAAGACAATAAGCCACCATCAACTCATTAATGTATTGTGGTCTCGAAGAAGTTACATGAGCAATGCACTTTTTTTTTCAATTCCACATACAGTGAGATGAGCTTCTAGCGTACAAAGAGAGCAACAATGCTTTGCTAAGTACTGAAGGGACACTGGCTGCATAGCAACCTAAAACTGTGTCCTTTAAAGCTGCTTATCGCATTGGAACACTTATTTCACCCCATTTTGCATTGACCATACACTTTGCAGTATAATGATGACACAAACTATCAAAGTAAGACATTCACTTACCATTCCCCCACCAACGAAAGTTAATTACTAAGTAATTAGGTATACACAAGATTCTTAAGCCAACGTTTGAAATTGGTTGGATGAGTTTACACTGTTGAAAGAAATGATATTTTACAGTCATTACCGTGGATTAACCGAAAAAAATGGACATAAAAAAATTCTGAAATGGAAAGTTTTAATGACTTTCATGAATACTACTAACACACAAAAAGTGAATAATAATCTAAATTTCCAATAAAAACTGAAATTACACACTAAAATAGCTCACTCATATCAAATAACAGTTTAGTTAAAATTTATGACGCTGATCTGGTAGTTGAGTTTCATCTTTCAAAAGTCTGAAGGAAGAAACGCAAATACCTACGACAACATTTCGTTGGATTCAGAGAGATCACTTTCAATCAATATTGTCAAATCCCTCAAATTTGGCTTTTCAGGCATACACAGATAGGCAGTTCTTAAAACAATACCTGCTACCGAAGGCAATATCAAATTTTTCAATTCTGATGTCTTTTGATCTGTTCGAACCAGCATCATCCTGTTTGATGTCTTTTCTGTTTGTGACTTGACTTGCTGTGGCAGTGACCAGGAACCTACATGAGAAATGATATTGATTGGATCAATGATTAATAATAAAAATACAAGGAACTTGTGATAAATGGTATTGATTACCACAATCAATTATCAATGATCAAACTATCAGGAACCTATGAGGAATGGTGTTGATAACCATAATCAATAATCAAATTACCAGAAACCTATGATAAATGGTATTGATAATCATAATCAATAATCAGACTACCAAGAACCTGAAAGAAATTGTATTGCAAGAAAACCTGAAAACCACATTCCAAAGTCCAAACCTGGAGATTTAAAAGATGTTCTTTTGAATTGAAAAGACTGAATCCTTTTTGCTAAATTAGTCACTTATCTGACAACGATACATCTACGATTCTAAAAAAACTTAAAACAGTGATGGAAAGTTTTTGTCTTAGTATAAACAGGAAATCATCTTGTATTGCAATACGATGATCTATAATGTGAGATCTGGCATTTTCATAGTGATACTAAATCCAAAACTGAGAGACTCATGGTGAAACTGTGAGTGTTTGATGGTTCAAAGTTCATTGATTTTCATATCAAATTTATTGCAGGACAACTTATTACTTGTAAGCCAAGGCAAATATAGTGCAGACTAATAATTGTTTGATTGTTTTGGTACTGAGTCTACTGACAGCTGAAAAGTAAATGTAACAATTTCATGATGTAAAGAGTGGCGAGACTGAACAGGATGAAGCAATCTGAATAACTGATCACTTTGTTATACTTTCCCTTGATAAAGGTTTACCTGGAATTAGATGCACAAATTTAAAGGCTATTATAAAATGCCAAGATAAACTAAAACAAAATACAATTACTGCTAGTTTTTGACATAAATATTCCTGGACAGATCAGGGTTTGGGCACCCGTGAGATGGTTTTCTATCACATTAATTACATCTTGTCATTTCTCTAGATATGATTGAACAAAGTCACACCAAAGTCTTTGTATCAAATTTTAAATTTCACACCCATAAAGTCATCCTCATTTAGGAAGACTTGACAGTAAGTGTGCTAATATGGTCACCAAGCTTTTCACACAACTGGTACGTATTGCCAATCCTAAACATCACAGAAACAAAATGTTCGTTTCATCTTCAAAAAAGATATCAGAGATTTGTTTTCAAGTTCTAAACCTGTCATGGATTGCAACATTATATATTGCATTGTGACAGACTTGCAAGTTCTCCCAGTTTCACAGAGAGTTTTACAGCTTCCGGCATTGTCGCACATGGAAAATGACAGATACCACGGGAAAAATCTCTGTGATGCAAGAAGAGATGTTTCCTTATTTAGACTAAAATCAATGCTTTTCCATCCCTGGTTTAAATTATTATTGAATAACAGATGGATCACTGTCTAGAAAAGTGACAAATGTAGTAAATGATTTTCATGCAGATGATATTTTAAAATGAAGTCCCCGGGTTTTTCTTGCAAAAATCTCCCAGCACCAAATTTTCAAGGTCGGAAAGTCTTTTGTGAGGGCGTATTCTGCTGAGTTTAGGATTATACAGAGCACAAACATAATTCACAATAATGGTACCTACATACATCCTCTGTTTATATAAATGATTCAAAACTGTTACATCTTGTTAATGGTTACGATGAACACAAATATTCACATGCAAAAGACAGTGCAGTTACATGTCTAGCATCACAATGAAATGATACAGTGGTCTTACAATCTCAGCACTTTAGATGCACTCTATATTTCTATATTCATGGGTTAGACAAGGCAATGAGGGCCGGCCCCCTACATATCCAAAACGGGCCCTCCAAAATTCATGCTGTGTGTAAAGTATAGACATATACGTCCATATCTCAGTTTCCAACAATTTGTCAGAGGTGGGGGTCCCTACCTATAGGTTGGTTTGGTTATCAATAAATTCAACCCTGTTATATTCACAATCTCAGCAACTTTAGACGTGATCTCAATCTCAGCATTTGAGGTGTGTTCTGTATTTTATATGGCAATCGTTATCACATCACAGATGCAGATACATACAGAGCCCAATTCCTCATTTGCTGAATGACATTCTCTGCGAGGTCATACACACTATTGTGTAAATCAAAGCCAGTTACAGTGACATTGTAACTCACCCATTGGAATCGGAACTTTCTTCCTTCTGCCCAGACCTTTTTTCCTGCTTTGCTTTCAGTTTAGCTTCAGCTTTCTCAAGTCTTTTTCTATCAATTGTCTACAATAACAAAAAAGAAATCATGAGAATGAGATGAAATATCCTTGCCATTCAGATACAGAAATACAAAACAGGTCATCACTAAACTTTCCAGGGGGCCTCTGCCAAAAATACGATGACTTTAATAGTTAAGTCTTTTATAATACTTGCAGTTACACCCATACTTGTACATATCCAAACACTAGCACCAATGATCAACGGATCACATATCCTGTTACCTAGTAAATGTTTCTACATTGGGATGTTCCATGAAACAATGTGCTCCCAAAGGAAAACCCCCTCTGAGATTTAGGAACATTTGTAAAGCAAATATCAGGTCGCCTGAATCTGATGACTCAAAGAAACTAATTTAAAATAGATTGATATGAGGACATCAGGGGGACGGGGGACTTCACTATTAAAGTCATCGTATTTGTACTAATTTTTAGTGTCTTAATACTCACAGTAGCATTCCTTCATACTAAAGTACAACTGGACTTAGTGCAAACTTTCAGTTGTTACAAAAATGTGTCTATAAGGTTTTTTTTCGATATGGCCCCTTTTGACTTTGAATGACAATCGATTGTCACAATGTACAGAGTTCTAGTGGTCACCTACATACGTTACATGTGACCTCAATCCAAAATTTCCATTCTTGAGATACCCTGTTTAAAAATGTTTTGTAATGATACCTTTGGACATCAAATGACCTTCACAATCACAAAAGGAGAGAAATCTTGTAATTAATGTGGTACCCCCCCCAAAAAAAACTAGTAATGACATTGTTTCAAACTTGTTTTCTTGAAATCTTGAGTTTACAAGCAAAGCATTAAAAAACAAACACCATATTAACTGTGCATTTATCAACAGTTTCATTGTGAAATTACAAACTTCCTCAATCCCAGGTGGGCCTCTTTTCAAAAATATACATCACAGGTAGAGTTCAAGTTGTAAAGTCACAGAATCTCTAGACACGCCCATCAAGGGCGGATCCAGAAATTTGTGAAGGGTGGGAGGAGGAGACTATTGAGCTACATCCTAGTGGAGGCTAAGTGGGGAACAGAAAATTTTGTTTATGTATGCTCAGATTTGAAATAGGGCAACAACAGACAAATGTTTTGTGGTATTTCAGGGCATGAAATAGCAACAAAGTTGACAATTGTATGGGTTTTTCCCCTGAAATCTGACAAAACTTCTTTTGTCCTTTTATAAATGGGCGCCACAGTTGGTATGTGTGTATGTGTGTGACTGTGTGTGTGGGGTGACTGGTTAACCCTCATGCATAAATCTTTGACCACATATTGTCTTGTGCTAATGTGATGTTCACGGCAAACACGACTGAAACATCAATTTTACAACCCTGAGCCACCAAGTTGTAATTTAAATACCTCACAATCACCCATAAAGCAAAAATAATCAAACAAAGTTGACGAAACTTTGGAAGGCTCCACCCTACTTTGTGAATTTTACTTAAATTTGAAAAATGTTGTATGCCATGTTAAATTTGCCTGCATCTGTAGTGATGTAATTATAGAATGGAAAGGTTACAACTGATTGCATGTCAGTGACTTCATGCATAACCTAAATCCTTTTCTTTCACAATTGTGAATGCACAATAATGCATTTTTACCCAGTGAGGGTGTTGTTCACGTCAGCGGTACTTACAGCATTGACTTCCTTGACCTCAAGCCAGGAGTAGGAATCTGCAACTGTCTCTGTAAGATTAAGGTCAAGACAAATTACTGTTTGCATGTTGACTTTACAGCATGTATCACAAATTTGAAACAACAAGCAGAATAAATCTACCGCTACACCTTAGCTTTACCTTGGCTACCCTTTTACTATTTGCTCTATAATAATTCTTCAAATTGTGAGCATTCTGTAAATGAAAGTAGCGGCTATGTATTACCAGTAAAATCTCAAGAAAGGTCTATTTTGACTATGACCTCTATGGAGAGAGCCCTAGCTACCTGAAATTTTGTGACTTGGTATTAAAAAAATTGTTTATGCTGTTCAAGTGAGAAAAATTGAAAAATGAGGTGGGCTCAGCTATTTGAGCATTTTGTTCAAAGTTGAGCCCATTAGCCAATCAACTCCTGCTTTGTGAAGGCTACTCTGAAAGAAGACTGAAATTGCTAGAGAAATTTTTCCTCTCTTTCCTGGTGAAAATCATATCTCAACAGCATCTTCTGATACCAAGTGTTCAAGAAGTATCTATTTCATAGTGGTACACTGAATTAAGGGAAATCTGTGATCTCAAATATACAGAGTACTGACTCATCTGTTATAATCTTGACTGTCTTAAACATGATAGTTTTTGAGATGTGACCTCACTTTCCACAACATTTTAAACTCATTAAAACCCAACCCAAATGTTTCACTGGTGTCAAATTTCCGGGTGAAATAAACACTTGGATTTCAAGAACATCAAAAACTTCTTATAATCCTGAGCCACGAGGTAACTTCCTTGATCAGAGCTGTCCTTCTTCAAACAATATATAGAATTATGAACACAATTTTGTTGTTTGGTTTGAAGTGCCTCCACTGACAAAATATGTTTTTTCATGAAAGAACCGCTTGAGTTATTATAGCATATTCATTTAACCCTTTGATGCTTAATAAAGGCAAGTAAAAGACCATTATATCTCCTCCAGTTGACATGGAAGATTAATTTTATTTCTGAGACAGAGACAGTGAGACATACATTACATACCAGTGGGATCTATGGTACTGCTCAGCTGTACCGGAGCATCTAACAATACAATAGGCTGACTGGAATTCTTCTTTTCACTAAAGAGAAGGATAAAAATACCTCAAATTAGAAATAATGAAATAAATGAGCTATTGTGGTGCCAACAGGTGGTAAACCTGCTCAGAGATTTTATCTTTAAGCTTCAGGTGGCATTACACTAAATCATTTAGACTTCATCCTTAACAGAATTCTCCTAACAACAACATGTGAAATAAAAAAAACTTAATTAAGCAAGCAGACATTGATAACATTGTCTTGCATACATGTATCACTTTGCCAATAACTGAGGAATGGGCATTACTTGGTTTAATCAGGTTAATTCCACAAAATCAGAATAACACTGTTTTGATAAAAGCTCTAAACAATATAGCAATAAACATCTGTACTAGTGACTAGTTATCAAAGCACTTGATGTTATTTAACAGGCCTTTTTGTTTTAGTACTTACACATTTCAATAAATTCTACTTTTACAGTTTTTCTATTTGCACTATAGTATGCTCTTTTCACTTGCTTCCATATGCTTGTAACTTCACATCAGAAATTGTTTATGTATTCCTGTCTCATTCTTGCAAAGTGTTTGTGCACTGGCAAAGGTGTATAGGTTGGGGGGGGGGGGAAGCACCCTTCACCTTAAAATAAATCTACCACTTCTGAGAAAAATTGTGAATATTTTTCAGGCAGATAATCTGAATAAAAAAAAAAAAAAAAATGCAATTGCACACTATGGTGGTGTATTCTAGAAAAGGAAGAACTTATATCTTAAACTTCTACAAACATGAAAGTCTGGGCCTACAGAAGTATTGACTATCAATCTTCGCATTCCGTCATTCTAGTGGGAATTAACACTTTGGTACTTAGGCAAAAGTTACATTGTCCCTCTCCGAGGAAAAAAAAAGTGTTCCTGTATGCCTGGTGCACAGTCTTTTTGTACACAATGTGCACATTGTGCACATTGTGCAATGCGTAAAGTCTTTTTCTTTCGAAGTGAGTCAATATCTATACCACATAATATCAATTGTGGTTAAGAAGCCCAATTAAATGTGGCAGGCAACAGAAGTCTACATAAAGTTTTAAAGGCACGACACATTTTTACTTTATATTGAGAGCAAAATCCCTCACAGATGTTCTTAAAGAGATTCTGACATTACACATATTAAGATTGGAGGTCAGAATCAAATTGCAACATGCACTGCTCAACATTCCATCAAAGGTTTGATCATAAAGACTGAGCACATACAGTAACACCTCAAAGCTACAGAACAAATATCTCTACAAATGTTTGCAAAGCTGCTAACAGTTGAAGGAACAAGTTAAAGAATTTCTGCTTAGCACAACTGGGGTAAACCTTACAGATTTAAATTATCAAACAGCTGTTGACAAATCTTGATAATGTCCTCTTCATCTTTTGTGTCTAATTCAGCAAGGACTGCTCCAATCGCTTCATAAACATCATCTACGGTGTCAAAATCATCGGCTCCACCTTCGAGCACTCCTGAAAAGAAAATGCCACCAAAACTATTTGAATAACAATTATCTACGTATCCATTACGGAGCTAGAATTCATCTGGTATTGTATAGTGTTTTTGGTCTTTTCTTTCAAAAGTTTTGATGTGGCCATGTCATCACGGCTGTACGTCATCATTCACGGCTCAAAGACCTACAATGACCAACAATGTACACTCACCAAACTCTACAAAAAGCAATTATTTGATGTATCATTTTTGATGTTCACGGTGAATATTCTACTCATGGCAAAATTTTAAGTTTCTGCTAAAGTATGAACAATAAATTTGCAAATATTAGCAAAATTTGTGACCAAAATGTCTTTGATCGCGTTTGCATAGTGCAATTTTATGAGTGCAAGAGAAGACAACACTCTTTTTGTATGTAAAAAGCATTTTTCTTACATGTTGTAATTAATTGTACTTATTTTGCCCTTTTTTCATAATGATTGACTCAAGATTTCTTCAAAATCATGTGCTGCGTATTTCAATTGTCATTTGAAATTTATTTTCTTTGAATTACTCAATCCAGACAACACCAAAATACAGCACAAATGAGAAAGACACAAAACAAATTGTTACTGCAAAGTTTTATTACTTTTGAGTAATTTTTTACATATTTTATGGTCATAATGTTCATTAAAGTGATTGCGTGCGTAGGCAAAAAGTAAAAACATTGAAATTTCATCTCCAAACTTTTGGTAAGGCTTTTACAGTAATTACACCATTCAGACCATCTGGGAAAATAAAAAGGTTTCAGTTGGTTAATTTTGCCATATGATTTCAAATTCTTCCAACATAACGACAAAAAGTGTAGAATACGATAATGTAGTGGTTGACAGTTTTCATTCAAATCAACGGTGTACTTCTTTGAGCAAGCCAATGGGAAGAATACTAGTATTGAATATTCAGTTACCAACTCAGGATCACTGACGCCACGGGCAAGGTTGTGTTCAGTTCGTAGGTTATTTGTAAATAAAGTGTTTCCCTTCACCAAATACTACAATTCCCGATACCTACCAAGGAGCGACGACTTGAGTAGTATGTTTTTGATACACTAGTGAGACCTGTACCGTTGCACATTCATTACGTAAGCGGTTATAGAAAGAACCATTAATTTTCAAATATTATTTCTGTTTTTTACTGTTTTTATGCCAATCCTGTTGCTTTTCGAGGTAGTTACTGTCATTTTCCTTCATTGAAAGACATAGTCCATTCATGTACAACCTCACGTGTACATTTAAAAATAAAGAAAAAGTTAAGATCAAACATAATCTTATCTTTTTGGTTTTTCAGTACACAAGCAATCACTTTTATACTTCCAGTATATGATCACACACATTGTTTCTTTTTTAGTTTTTTACTACCTTAATCATGGGCATGGATCATGAGGGATGTGACGGACATCTCCCAAATGTCCCCTCTACTTTTTCAAAGTGATGAAACCTAAAACTGCAATGACTGGTTAAAATTTTGAGCACACTTCTTGATTTCAAAAATCCACATCTTCTATTTTAATGTGTTATTGTGTTACAATTCAAGGTTGTACCATGTCATATATTTTCCTTTGACATTTGTCGTTTACAGCGTTCCTTGTAACAGATGACATATCTTCTGCCACGTACAGGTTCTTGTATGAAGCACTCTGGTCAACTCATAGAATTTCTGTATGTATTAACTAAGTACTGTACGTGTAAGGCTAGTCATATGTCATTACCCATACCTTCAGTGTTATGTACCCAAAAGAGCTCTTATAAGAAGATGTAGTGAGCAACTTACCATCTATTCAATACATCACCTACTGTAGTACTTCTAGACCAGAGCCCCCCCCCCTAGTACTGCCTACAGTTCTTTGATCTCACCAATTAATATGGTCAACAACTTACATTTAGACATTTGGCCATTTTGATCATAGTATTTACAATCGTTTTTCGGAGTCAAAGAAGTATCTCAGTGCATATGCAAAAATAACATATTAGATTTTAGGTTAGACACATGCAGTCAAACTGAGTTGATTTTTTCATGGAATTTTTCGATGATCGTGCATTACTTTTCAGAATACCTACACAAGATCAGCCAACACAATGATTATGGATTGGGACTACTTACAGTACCCCATAATGCATTAAATTTTTATCAACTGAGTTGGCCTGGACTTATAGCATTATACCAAGTTCTTTGAATAATTGCAAATGAAATTGCAATTGATGGTAATTGGTATTGATGTACATAGGTCTTGCCTTGGCCCAATACTGTTGCTTTGTATGGCTACACTGAGGCTCATTGCGTGCGCAGCCTAGGACTATGATTACGGTCGGAAAGATCACTTATCGTTACGTAGAATTAGGCACTTGGCTATCCTGCAGTAAGTTACTTCTGGTCCTACTGTCCTAGCCATTACAGGCTATAGCATTGTTGCCCACATCTTGCGCAACGTTTGTTAAGTCTACCCTATTGACTTCGTGGAACAGAAAATAATACCATCTCTTTCAAGAACGCTAAAATCGTCCAAAAAGTAACCGTCATTCAGTATTTTCTTTCTCAAATGTTGGTGTGAAACTGAACATCAAATTACCTTCGACATATTGTAATAATTCTGTATCAAGAGAAGGAAATGCTTCTGTGATGATCTTCATGTAAGCTGCCATTTTGCGAAAGCGTTTAGAATTGCACAGTCAGTCGTTAACACAGAGCAATCACACAGTTTGCTGGATCAATTCCTGTGCTAAGGACTCAACATGTCTTGCTGACCCGAAAAGTGAACGTGTAGGGGAGCATATACCTAAAGCTTCTCCCCCGGATGTGGCGTAACCAGACCTTTGCATGGGGAGGGGGGTTGGAGACTGAGGCCAAATTTGAGCTGGGGGAATAGTAAGGTTTATTCATCAGTTGTATTCAAGTTCTAATGGACTTGGTCCATATGAACGGAGAGCCGGTTGACAGGAGTCACCAGTTTTATTTGGTGATTTGAGGGGAGGTGGGGAGGTGGGGGGGGGGGAGAACGATGAGGCACTAGGAGACACAGTGCAGTGATCATGAACTGGCAGTCACTACTCAAGGGACCACTGAATGCTAGACAGATGGGGTAGGGTCCAGGCAGTTGCGGGCAGTTTTAGATTTTTTTTGGGGGGGGGGAGGGGCTAGTGGGGTCCAGGGACAAAAACGGGGTGGAGGTCTAGGCGAAGTCTCAGAAGCTTTAAGGTCTTAGCATATCTCTAGGTGAAAATTTTAAGTATCAGGATAAATATATTTTTGTTCAAAGTAGATCATTAAACTGAAAAATTCCAAACGGTTTTAATTGTTTCCACTATTCTTCTCTACGTTGACAAGATGCCCCTGTGGAGTCTATAGGGGGTGGGGCTCTAGGGTCTTAGCAAATCTCTGAGTGAAAAAGTAAGTCTCAGGATATAGCATAGCTCAAATATAAAAGCTTACAACCCTAAACTTGTGGGGTCCAGTGGCAAAGTCTGTTGCCCGGTCCAGAAGTGAAGCCCTGGAAGCTCAGTCTGAGATTTTAGCATATCGCTGCATGGGTGAAAAATTAAGTCTCCTGGACTTCCTTGAACAGAAAGGAAAATGCAAAATTATGAATGTAGACAGGGCATATATACGTACACATGTATGTATTTGTCAGCTCACCGTGACTTCAGCTGAGTTGTGGTGGGGGGGGGGGGGAGGTTCTGACTGAGGGTCAAATTCCCAGATGTCCCCTCTTGTTGCCGCCACTGGGTCCAGGGGCTGTCCAAGGATCCCTGGTGGTCCTTGGGTCTGTCATGGGAAGATCCCTGGAAGCGCCTGGATTTTAAGGCAGCGTATTTGTGATGTGCTAAGGCAATTATTGTAACTAATGACAATTCAATCTAAAACTAAACACAGGTCTAAAAAAAAACACGCACACACACACAGTTGGAATTTTCAATACCTTTAAATTGTTTCATAGGAACTGGCACATGAATGAAGGAGCCAATAAGAATTCATGACTGATCGTTCCGTTAATTAAAAAAAAAAAGTTTCACGTAATATCACAGGGAAATACAATGTGCCACCACTGGAATAGCTCTCTCAGTATTTTAGACGGCGAAAGTTTGAAAGTATGAGGATCAGCAGGGGCGTAGTCAGGATTTTTTTTTTGGTGAGAGAACAAAATCGACTCATCGTCCCTATTTTTGACAGCCATCCTTGGGCAGGGGTGCAAGGGGAGGGGTGTTGCCCTACCAAGGCTTATCCAAGATTTCAAATCAGTCCAGATAGGCCTAGGAGGCAGGAGGAGAGTTATAAAGAGATGGGGACCAGTCCTCTTTGCCTAGAAAGGATCATTATTTGTCCGTCTTAGTTTGCCCAATATTTTGGTGCAAAATTGATTTGTTTGATTTGACACCTGCACCCATGAACCTAAAGTAACGGTTAAAAAGTATTGGAAGGGACTGAGTGTCGTCAGGACTATCTAAACGGATCATTACCGTCGGTTGGCGCGGAGCGAGCAAGAAAAGTTTTGACTTTTCAAACCCTCCAGATGGCCGGAAACGGCACTTCCTGAGTGTTCCAAGCTGCATGCACGTACGTTTACCCAGCTTTGAAATAGGCCTGCAATTTCTTAATTATGCCTAATGAGGTACAAAATCAATGTATAAAAAATGGTAATACATATCAGATGGCTTGAGATGATACAAGAATCATAATGAACTATTCACCATGTTTCATCATTCTTGGAAGAGTTGGCAAATAGTAGGGGAGAGTGTGCTGAACATACCTTTAGACCCCTCTTTTTCTTTGTTTGACAATGACCCATTTTAAGTTTGCAAATAAATATGAAAATTAGAATGGGCGGTAGAAACAGAAAAATATTGGATTTTTGTTTTTTTTGGGGGGGGGGGGGTCTCCAGGGCAAAATATGAGCTTGTTGCATGCACCCGTGATGGAACATTTCCATCTTTTTTAAAAAAGAAAAATGACCTACTTTAAAGTAGCAGAATTGACGTATCTTGAAATGGTAATATGACAGAACATATTGGTTTGTATTGGCAATAGCTTTAGTTGGCACTGGTAACCAATTAATACTTTTCGGGGCTTTCATTTTTCTTTAAATTCAGCGTTAGGGATAAAAAAAATTAGAGGAAACATGTTTCTAGAATCCATGACCGTCATTAATATCCAAGGCTTTGATTCATTTCGTGGCGGCGTATTGCCAATGCATCCTGCGTGGAAAATACAGACCGTTCTGCGGTGAATTCCATTCCCTAGCCGGATATACTCGTATACTGCGTACGAGCAAGAATCGCATGTATGTACCACCTCTCAGTCCTCTCTTCGGTTTTTTTCTTTCCTTTATTTCTGAACATCATCCATCGCGTGACCAACATTTCTTTGTGTGAGGGTGGGGGGGGGGGGGAAGAGTGATGTCTAAGTTGGCAATCACTATTTTGATTCTTTTACATTGTTGACAACAAGTTAGTAGTGAGCATTTGTCTAATTGAGCAGCCCTGATCCCTCTCCGTCGGTTCGCTAGATAGTATTATGTTCTCTGTAAAGACCCAAATTTATTTTAGTTGGATGAGCACTAATATGCCATTCTGCTCATTGCACATGCTCAAAGTCTCAAAGGTAATTCCTGCTGCCATGGGTGAATTTGAAAACCGCAGAACAAGAGTCTCGACTAAAATGTTGTAATTAATATTCACTCCGATTTGGCAAGGACTTTAATATTCCCGGCGTTAAATTCGGAACTTCTTTGTCTGAAATTGTTAATCTTATCCGAGTCCTTTATTTGCCAATTTTGTCATATTAATTATACTCTTTATTCCTCAATTTTCACTGTCATATTCTTTGTCCAAACTTGTTAACTTGTGATAGAATTAAATCACCAACTGCTCAAATACCCCTTGGTCAATGATGACAAGTAGAAAATATGTTACTTTATCTGAATTTGGCTGTGCTTTACTTTGTTTTACCAATTGTTCATGTAATCTTATCTTTGCAAGTAGTCTAAAATTTTGGGTCTTATTTTTGAAGTCCTTTCCCAGTCCTAGACTGAGATCATCCCTAGCTCACTCACCGGCTGAGACCTGCTGAGCCGGGAGTTTCTATCTCTCTGGTTCAATACAGAGATACTGTGTTTTGAAAGAGTCGGTAGTGCGCACAGATGTGTATGCGTTTTAGAAATGAAGTACCGGTTTTTCATCAGTATTTATATATATAGTAAAAACTTTTTTCGATGTTTTTCTTTTCTCTCAAATCATTTACCTTACTTTGTTGTTAAAATTATTAATTTGTAATTAAATTATTAATTTTTAATAAAATGTGTACTACGTAGAAAAGATAAATCGTTCGACCGTCCCGCATGACCTTTTTGGAGAACACGACAATAGACAAACACCGAAATTTACATGAACAAACATAAATTTTATGTGAATATAATAATGGGGGAAATTACTTAAATTAAAGCTCATTGGACAAGTACGGTATACGTATGTCTCGATCATTCCTTCCACTGCCAGAGAAGAGGCTGCATATGTGGCATGTTTGTCAAAAGACCTGTCGGTCTGTGCAGTTGGGCATGATCACTCCGAAGAGGCAGAAACTTTGAGAGATTTGGCCAAGTTTAAATTAGTTTACATAATGGCAACATTGTTGGCAATCTTGCCTTTTTTTTGTTCAAAGAGGAATAAAATGTAAAACCTACTCTGACTATACAGGCGATAAAACATCAAAGTTCATTGTGTGGGGAAGAGGAAGGGGGAACTAAGGTTTCTTCTTCAGGTTGCAAGCCCATGCTTGACTGAAGAAAAAGATTCCAAATAACGTTAATGTTTGGTGCTGTCCCTTACCCCTGTTAATAAGTTGGCAACGCTTACTGGAGGAACTTTCAGAGAGGCACATGCCGTGCTTAAAGGCTATCTGATTACTCTTTTTCACAATCCTTAAAATAGAAAGGTAGGGACTAAATCATTCATCTGCTAGGCTCTTCACTTCAGCTGAAGGTGGAAGGGGGGGGGGGGGGGGGGAAGCTATATACGGGGAAAGATTTCTGACTCGGTCATCACAGTCAACATTGATCCCTTAATGTCTTCACCACTCGAAAGTGCAAGGTGTCCCCTTCCCTGAGCCATCTATACCGCGAAGTAACTCTTAATCAAATTCAGCCATCGGATATTTGCACACAAAAAAAATAAATAAATAAATAAATAAATAAATAAATAAAAAAGGTGCTCACGTCTTCGTGGCATCTGAGCAATTGATACCTCTAAAAGTAAAACAACCCATGCTGAGCACTTCAGATTAGAGTATGAATGATCAAATGTAAGTCAGCTTTCCACCTCGTAACCTTAAATAAACTCTTCAAATTCTTCAAGGCATTGGTGACCACATATACGTGGGTGGGGTAATTAAAGTGTTGTATGCTACCTAGGCCTCCAGTCATCTGATCGAGTCAACAGCAGAGAGATCGGTGTTAATACTGTTGTTTGAAGTGTTATTTGTGAAGCCATCATAAGCTCATTTTCAAAGGACCAACGATGTGAAGCTAACGTTAAGTGTCTCAGACGCCAGAAACTTGCCGATGCAGGCACATCGTTCAATCAATAGTAGTCTAAGTAAGAGGGTAGGCCTAAAGCGACTTTGCTAACTGATCTAGCGTTAAGCCTAATGTTAAGTACAGTAGGCTACTCGGTGTCACTTATTAACTTCAGTTCCGTGATTCATGCTGTCTTCGACAAGGGTTCCGAACATCTGTAATGTCTCCAATGTAAACTTCTTACTAGTACTATAAAGACTTAAAAGTCATGTCTTAAACACCAATTTTATGACCATGTTCAATCCT
Source organism: Stichopus chloronotus (assembly GCA_021234535.1). Classification (NCBI taxonomy): domain Eukaryota; kingdom Metazoa; phylum Echinodermata; class Holothuroidea; order Aspidochirotida; family Stichopodidae; genus Stichopus; species Stichopus chloronotus. The sequence goes on from SFZH01000008.1 coordinate 1,266,210, forward strand.
AGTCAAAGTTTACTTATTCACTGGGAATTTCAAGTCAGGGTTGCACAGCATCTCTTACTATTCTTAGCCTACAGTAGGCCTACTAAGTACTAAGTATAGTCTTAAAGGTTGCGTGACATGAAAATGACATTTTGGAGTATTGGGTGCACTTATCCTTGAAAAGGCTGAAAATAGAAAAGTTAATCAAAGAGGCCTATTAACATTTTTACTGGCAAATTCCTGTCTCACACCTCCATCATGAATAAACCGTAGCTAAGTACAGTATGCAAAATTGCAACATCAAGAGATGGACTCCCATGAATGATATATGTCTTATGCCATCCTTGATGTACATGAACTTTATTTCAAGGACAATTGAGACTTTTGTAAGCCTAGAGGGGTTAATACTGGGAGTATATTTTTTTGTCAAAATATTGATATCACCTGCCAATGTGAAACAGTAATTAATAAGGAGACAATAAAGAGTTAATGAAAGAAATACTGACACTGTGCAACACTCCACGTCATCTGTTTTCCATTTTCATCACATTTTGAAAAGTATCTCAAAAACGGTAATACTGTAGATATGAACGAAATTCCAACGGACTGTCATTCAAGATTTCTGAATGAAGCTAGCTCTTTTCAGGTGGATTTCACACAACCTTTAAGGAATTAATTTTCCTGCATCCCATACCGAAAATTTCAAAATTTCCATGCCAAATGTTTACATTGTACACCACTGTCAGTATTGATGAACCTGTCCTGGGGGTGGGGTATGGTATATCTCTCCTTTGAAAAGATTTTGGCATTGCAAAATGACTGAGATGCAAAATGGTCCAATTTTATCAGATGTTACATTGTTTGAAATGCTCATTATTTTTCACCCTTCTCCCCAAATTAAAAAAGCAAGATATGGAACCTTGGCAACCCACACCACACAAGCTTGTCTTCCAATGAAAATTACGCTAACAAAATGGCATGTAAAGTTGCAATTGCTCACTGAATACACTGTATTTGGCAAAACATGCATAAGTCTACTTTCTAGTATGGCCTACTGTACATCAATGTCATTTATGCTGCATGATCTGTTATGTACAGTACTTTGCATAATGAATGCTAGTGAAGTTACAGTACTGTAAGTTCATGATTCACTGTACAGTAGATCCTAACCTAAACTTTACTGAAGAAAACGATCGAATAAAGCAATTCTGAAAACATTTAAGTAAACACTTGGCATAGCATTTCAACTACATACATGGTCGCTGCTTGCCTGATGTTTATAATTTGGCCGTTGCTTGAAGTATCTGGTAGCTAACAAAATATTGCAGTGTTTGTGTTGTTGCTGTGATCGATATACAAATTTGGAATGGCAGAAACTATGCCAGCTGCTATTTTACGTATTTTTTTCTGCAAGTTAGCTTTTTTTGTCCTGTGCTGACACATCATAAGGTAGGAATTTGTGGGAATGACAGTAGTTGCCAATATGCGTGGAGTGGTTTGGAGTGGAAAGAAGATACCAAGACACAAAACATAATATGTGAGTACAGGTGATTGTTACATTAGTGAGTGATAGTGAGTGGTAATACAGTGTGTGATGTACTGTTTTCATTTCACAGGAGGTCGAATGATTTCCTGTGCTGACATCATTAAAAACATTTGCTGAATGTTTTGAGTAGAAGATGGTTCTCTTCGTCTCTTGCCACCCATTTTCATCTCAGAGGGTCATAAATCCTTTGAAGGAACCAATCAAATACATCATCTCTGGTGAATGGATCTTCGTATTTACGGTCGATCGGGTCACTGAAATCCACAAACTTCTACTATCAGACTGGTCTCTTCAATCAACCTTTAAAAATGAGGGAAAAGTGGAACAAGCCGTATTTTGTCAAAGTGGTTTGTGTTTTTCTCTTCTTTATCTAAACCAATTAATATCAACATAATTTTGTATTTAAAGATAAAAATAATTTGTACAATATGTTTTTATTTTATATATTGTTGTATAGAGATGGTCATTCTACCCCACCGTACGCAAAAGGTCGTACAAAGTTCAGTCTTCCGGTGTTTACCCCAGATTTATTTAACCTTTTCTTTATTTCCCTCAGACAGTCAGATTAGACAATACAATACTGTACATTGAAAATAGTAAACTTAGACCCTGTTCTCAGAAAGGTTGCGCAATCCTTTCGTGATTGGTAGATCACGGATGGCAACCGCCCCACTCAATTACGTAGGTCAACCATTTGACCTGTGATTGGTCAGTGTCAGAGTCTATCCCGTGATCCTTAGCAGTTCGGCGTGGGTCGATCCATCGACCTTGCCACGCCGCTGACACTGGCTCTCTGGACATCAACCCGTACACGTTGTGCTTTCTCCTGTATCATGTAGGCCTGTGTCATCGTATCTCTTCTTTGTCAACGTCATGTAACTTTCTTTCAATTTTAATCATCATCGTCAATTTAATTCTCGTTAATCTATGTGCCAGTCGAATCAGAATAAAATGGAACTTTAATCGCTAATTATCTCTTTCTGGATTTTCCCGTTCTGACGTCTCTCTCGTCGCGTTAACGTCCGTCGCTGGGGCAGTCATATCACGACTGTGAACCCCTAAAACCCCCCATATTCTACAATATCTGTTCCGCAGTGTTGGAGTACAAAAGTGTGACATAGATGGTGAAAATTGAAGTCCTGCAAGATGAAATGTTGTTGTACTGTTAAGTTTGATTGGTAGTCTCAGTTTGTTTTCTGGGAGTTGGAGGGTAATATTTTGCATCTACCATTTCTTTCAGAGAACTTGTTGTGCCTTGTAATGCACAGTATGTAACAACACAATAATTGAGAACGGACACAGAAACTAAATAGTAATAATCCAATAAAATCCAGATAATCCTAAACCCTCTTGGATCACTGTAAGAAGAAGAAGCATGCGCCATGTTTCCCAATTCCTTTTAGTTTTACTTGTTGGGACATAGAGAAATCTCTAGCCTCCAAGATCACTAAGCACATCTCAGCATGTGTTATGTTGTAGCAATGAAGCAAATGTTCTGTACAGCAGTACAGGAAAAGCTGTAATTGTGCAGAAAATTCAATAAGGGTGTTGGGAGGGGGAGGGGAGAAAAGTTTGCCATTTTGTTGCAGCTCATTTTAACATACAGTATTGTATCACGGTCAGCCTTACACCTGAATACACCTTTCCTATTTAAGATAACAGTAATTTAGAGCCTTTGTTGTTATAACATCATCATAATTGTACTTGATGAAGGAATTTGACCATTTTTGCTTTCTTCAGCTAACTTTCTCGCATCCTTGGAAAAGAACAAGTTTGGGTTTATCATTCAAGTTTACCACAACCTGCTAGAGGAGTTACGGCATGCTGCAGATGATGTCCAAGAATGGAAATCAACGCTATCTGTAGACTTCATACCAACCTGTCTGGATTGCTGCTCACTTTCTGGTTGTTTGGCCATCGGTGGGAGAGAATTTGTCAAAATATACAAACTTGCCACCGAGGAACTGACGGGAAGGGTGACATTTACAGATTCGATGAATATTCATGTCTCGTACTTCGACATACAGCTCTTGAATATTCACCAAAATTTTCTCGCGATTATGTCGACCAAGGAGGTGCATGTATTGTATGTTCCTAGTATGAATATTCATGAGTCTCATCAACTTCCCAAGCAGTACAAGGAGATATTAAATGCAATTGTCCTTCCAACAGTTGCCTCGGAAGAAATCTATTACCACAGAAAAGAGGATATATTTGAGTTACAAGGACCATCATGTTTTGCTCCCAGAACGGCAGTGTTGGTGCAAAGTAATGAAAAAGTGTAGGTGGAATACTGTATGACCAATAACTGACTTGAAACACGCCCAATTAACTGCATGTGTGGTTGCATTGAAACAGTAAAATTGGCATTTCCATTTCTTGCGCCCGTACTTTTCCAAGCAGGGTTTGGCATGAATTGTTTACCATGGGAACTATAGAATGGGGTATGGGATGGGGGGGGGAATGGATGGGGTGAGAATGGGTACGGTTGTATGGAAATGGGGTACCGATGAGGTGGGGATGGAGAGGTACCTTTGTTGGAAATCACAGAATCAAATGTCTTGGATAATTGGCTTGCTTGTAGAGCAAAATGGTTAGTTACTTTACAACAGTCAACTTGTTTCTACCGTGAGTTTAATCACTCCATGTTCTGTTCATCAATAGTGCATCTGAAGCAGCAGAACGTACCCTTCACATCCTCTACAAGCTTTTGCGTGAGGAAGACGTCTCATTTCATACGTTACAACTCATACCAAGCTACTATTCCAAAGGTAAGGAAGGAGAAAATCTTCTGATAATGAGCTCTCTCACTTCGTGTGTCCACCATGGTAATTTTATCAGCATTCCATCTGGAACAGCTTGATAGTATTGACATTTCTCGGTAGGCGTTCAACTTTACCTGCTCTCCTCACAGTTTAAATGTAACTAAATACATCTTGTCACATGATAAGAATTGTTGTCTCATGGTTAGAATTTTTTTGTTACATATGACAGATTGTAAGATTTTTTATTGATGAGACTGAATGGTTTAACATTTGAGAGATTGGTTGTCAAATGTAATAACTGAGTGATGACTCATGCATTCATGATCCTTGCTGGGTGAGTATTACGATGCATTCGGTGGATGTTACATGCACTTGGTAGATGTTTCGATGCATTTGGTGAATGTCATAGTGCATTTGGTGGATGTTGTGATGCATTTGTCCGAAGATGACACCAAAATGTCTCTCTCACAAGTAGAGAGCTTTCTGTAACATTCAAAGCAATTGTATTTATTCATTATTTGTGAATGTCTTTGTTCTTTTACGCAGACCGAGACCAAGAAGTTGAGTCAGTGGTTACCATGCATTGTCTTCTAAGTAACGCAAAGGAAGGGTTTCTTTATCAGTTGTATCCTTGTGTGATACTACATTCCAGGTATCTTTACACTTCACCCTGTACCTCTGTCAGCCTGGACCGACATTTCCTCTTTGCTGCAACCGAACACGGTTTAGCGTCATACACTCATCGTGTCCATGCAACATTTATCAATCAGCTTTATCTAACTGAACGAATCAAAGAGGTTTGTGTAAATTTGTCTTCTTTAGTAAGGGTCAAAGTTGATATTCTAAAGTCAAGCTTGCCTTTGTTGAACCAAAAGTAGATTAAATTATGACACTAGTACCCTCCCTCTCTGTTGGTTTAAAGAGACATGTGCAAATGTAAAGAAGTTTTTCATTCGTTCATGTAGGTTACTGTAAATAGTAAGGCTGAAGCTAGAGGGGGAGGGGAAAGCTAGAGGGGGAGGGGAAAGTGGGACATGTGCACCTTCCCACCAAAGAAAAAAAAAGGGTCAGGACAGGGATCAAGTTTTTAATGCAATGCGTAGACAATGAAAAATAGAAATGTTACGTAAATATATATGGAGTTGTAAATATGGTTATTATACCCCTACATTGCATCTGAGCCCTTTTGCTAGGGCAAACTTTTGCCAAAGGGGAGGGGAACATATCCTTCTACTCCTCCGTATGATTGGGTCGTTAACTGCAAAGCAACAAATCTGGAAGGGTCTGGTAAATAGTCCAAAACTGTTGAAAATGTCACAGTAAGATTAACCTTAAGTGTTATTATATACTTTATATTTGGATCTTGAAGACAGCTGTGTATTTTGGGGTTCATAGTCGTACTCAGAAACAAATTATGTCAGTTTCACAATCATTGATCCTTTTCTTAATTTTCATATTCGTTTCAAAATCTGAGTCACTGTTTAGATTTTGTAAACTGCAAACACTTGAAGTGAGTGAATATTTCACTTGGTTCATTTTGGAATCGTCCTAATATTCACTTTCTTTTGTTGAGATTTCCTTGCTAAAAATGTTAAAGTCGAATTGAATTAGCAAACTTTTCTAAGGAATGCATGTGAATTCTCAAGACATCTAAAGCCTGGAACTCTGCAAGCACTGCCAAATGGAACATAGACCAGTCAGATTTGTCCTGAACTCTGCAAGCATTACGAGAATAAAACATAGCAAGGTCAAATTTGTCCTGCACTCTGCAACCACTGCAAAATAGAATATAGACCTGTCAGATTTCTGCAAGCACTGAAAAAAGAACGTAGACCAGTCAAATTTGTCCTGAACTCTCCAACTATCTTAACATAGAACAGAGACATAGATATATGACATCACTGTAACTACCCACACACTCCAACCAAACCAAACAATAATAGTCAGCATCTTACATGGTAAGGCAAAACAGCTCTGCCTTCAGCATTTATAATGCATTTTAGGAACTCAAAAACAGCTAAACATTAAAACCTACTTTTCCCTGCAGATTATCAGTTGACCTCAAAAACTCAACCAGTTGCATTTAATTCTGTTTTCCTCAAAGCTGTAGCTAGATACTGAAGGAAAAAATTTTTAGACCATAGTTCAAATTCTAATCGGCCATGTTAGTTCACTTGTATTTACTGCTAAACCCAGACTCATGGCCATGAAAATGCTGTGGAGGAGCTAAGCTCAACCATGTAACGTTGATCCTGTAGACATGGTGTACCAGACTTTGTTAGTTCAATTATCCATAGTCATGAAATATACAAAGTAAAACATCTGAACATGTCTCCTTACATTTGGCAAATAGATTTTGTTTTAATACAGTACATGGCCTCATTCAACTAGTTTTAATGACAAAATAATGGATTGCATCTATAGATGTCTCATTTGGTTTCCCCTGTTGATACTGTAACTATACAGATGTATAATTTTCTTACTTTTTATTGCAGGCATGTCCTGATCCAACTCATGATATTTGTCTTGTAAGTCAAAAGCCATTCTATGGATTGCAGAGTTTGGTGACATCAGATAACAGAGTGCTAATGATGTCAAAAGTCAGCAAAGAATCTGTAAGGTAAGTTGAGACAGTGGTAACATCATATTAGGACTAGGTAGGCCCCCACTCCCCACCTCCCCCATGTTATAGGAAAAATGGATTCTGTAGCCCTTTCCCACTTCCCCCATGATACAGGAAATAATGATTGTGGATGCCCCTCTGTTACGGGAAATAATGTTTGTAGAGGTCCTCCCTTTTGTTACAGAAAATAAGATTAAGTAGCGTCCCCCCATATGTTATCAAAATGTGGTGGGCTGATTTCCCCTTTCTACCTCCTATCACTACTTTCTTTTGTTCGTTATTTCATGAAAATTGTTGCTTAGAAGACATTTTGTTTTTGCAACATATTTTGTACATGTGGCTGGCATACAATTCTTAATGTGTGCATGCATGTTAACCACTTGAAGCCTTTTGGAAATTCTTGTATGCAATGTTTTTCCTTATACCACTGTGAATCGATTAAGTCTTTTCACGTTCATGGCTTGTATTCACCAGCAGTTCCAGCTCTGAAGATGCTTGGAGTATATACATTCTAGATGGCGCCAACCCTTGTGACATCTTCGACGATATCACAGAATTTGGTCTCCACAGCAACCAAATGAATCCAGAGATATACTTACAAGGACTTTTAGAGACCCACTTTCTCTTGAGGTCAGAGGTCATTCAGAAGTTATCAGGAGCTGTGGATGATCAATTGGATGAGCATTTTAAGAAATCCTGTAAACAGTTGGGAGAATTTTTTGCAAGGTTGGTGCCTTTAAAAAGACAATTAAGCTGCAGTCCCTCACGTTTTACTTCAACAGGGTTTCAAGAATTGTTGACCACAGAGATGATCTCAAACTCAAATCAGTGTAGTTACATCATGAATAGTTAATATTTACTGCATAAACATGTGACTTTGAAGATGTGGAATCTTTATGTTTTCGATATATATATATATATATGTAATATATCATGTTTGTCTTTGGTTTTTATTTCCAGAGAATCCAGCAAAGAGAACATGTTGACTCTTAAATATTTCAGCATGGCTGGTGTATCCTTAGATGAAGCTTGGAGATTGTGTTTCTCATCCAGGAATAAGCCATCCACTCCCCAAGTATGTTGTTCAAATTTAATTCTTGTCTCAACAGTTTAACATTTTGAAGATCTTAACTTTAAGTATGTCAGCACTTTGCAGTTTAGTGCTGTAAATCCCTCAAACAAATTTCTGTTTTAAATATGCTCAAAGTATCGCCGGCCTAAAGTGGATCAATGCAAACCAAAGAACTGCAGGCATTCTTGGTGCAGAACTCAACTCAGGGTGTCAAAGCTGTCATTGAGGTCTCTTAAAAAATGGTGGAATTGTTACTGCCAGCTTTGTCTTTTGTAAAATTCCTTGAAGTTAGAATGTATTTCAGAATGAAAGAACCAAACAACAATTTCTGATTTCTCTTTCTGTTTCTTTCGTTGGTACCACCAATGGATGCTCATCTCTATACCTTTTCTTGGTATTCCATTTTAATTTCTAAGTTACGTGGCATTTCCTCTCATGCCAGGTTGACCTATATGGTAACGATACCTAACAAACTTATTTTCCCTTCTATGAAAATAGATAACAGAGAGTAACATAAGTAAGAGAGAGTTCTACACTCTCTGTAATAACAAACTTCCAGGTATTACATTATAGTGAAAATTTGACATGTGCGATTTTTCGGTCATAACCCAAATACAACTTTTTTATGTTTTTTTTCCCTTGCGTCATTTAAACTAAGCAAGAGAGATGGAATCATGTCTTTAAGATTAGCAGGAGGTTGGTAAAGTGACACGTTGGCATCCTTTTGTAAATAATAACATTGTATTTGGTTCAATATTGTCATGCTGTCAATATGTTACGTTTTCCTTTAGTTTTAGTTTCTGTCTTTCAGTATCTTATGTCATGGTATGTTCTTTCATTCTTTGTTTTCATGCAGATGCAGACAGTTAGCAGGGGCTTTTTGCACTACCTTGAAAATGCTGTCTTTAATGCAAAGATGTGTGAAAATGTCAGCCAGGTACCCCTTATTCAGCCATTATCCTCTATAGTAGAGGAGTATTCGTAACTAATATCTTGTTGTGAAAGCATTAGGTTTAGTTCCATTCCTGATTGATACAAAATTTGAGCTGGGTGTAAAAGTTAAGTGCTGGAAACTGCTTTGTTTTTTACTGACATATTTAAAAAAAAAGTAAAACTGCAGAATGCAAGGCTCCACTCCAACTTTGAATCATTCTCAAAAGAATGTCTCGCTTGAATGTACTTTGACAATGAGCAACTCTATTTTTGTCACTCAATTTCAGGAGGGGCGTTGCATTCTGCAATTGCTCAAAAAAAAATTAACATTCACAAAGTCTTTCAAACAGTTTGTGTTATTCTGAGATGTGTTCATACATGATGTTCACCTTGTCCTTAAATGTCTAGTCTACCCATTGGTGTATCTTCATGTCAAATCTACTGAAGGTGAAATAACTTTTTACTCGATGGCACAATTAAAGCTTGTTATTTTATGAAAACAATTGGTCTTTATTTCTAATAAAGCTTGAGTTAGCAGTAGAGGGCCCAGTGATAAATCTGCCACACTTCAGCGTGAATACTAACGCAACAAAACTCCTTCGCAAATGCATTAGGCTTTATTTGGATGAATAGACCATGGTGCGGTACTTCTCGTAGCTTTTTACAACTGTAAGAAGTACAACCAGTCCTTTGTGGAACTTTTGAAAATGCAGGAAGCACAGCACATCTTGCTTGAATCTACTCAAGTAAGTTTCCACTAAACCATTAGTCTCAGTTCCTGAGTGTACCTAATTTACTGTTGACTGTACCTAATCCATTACTCAGTGTACCTTATCCATGCCTGATTGTGCGTAGTTTGTTAGGATTTCCCGTAAGTGGCAAACTAATGTGTACAAATTGATTAGCAGTTTTTGCTGATCAGTGTTCCAATTGATCAGCAATCAACCCATTTTGATTAATAAATGTAAAAGATTGCACTGTAAATGAGATTAAAACTTAACTCATGCAAATATGTGCCATAAGCATTTGAAAATCTCCTTTATATGCAATAACAGTCACTAATAGGATGCACAACTTTTTGTTTAACTTTCATTGCCAGAGAGAATTAAACTTTTCAGGTTGGACTAGAGAAAATATTGATTTGCACACTATCATAAAATGATCATAAAATTGCAACCAAACTGTCGTGGGTTGCAAGTTGCTATATGAACCAAATTATTTCATCCCTTGCATCCCTTAGTGTGCATTCCTAATTATTAACGTTGTACCCCTGATTGAACATTCCTGATCGGTTAGATTTTATTCCTGAGTGGTGCCTAATAAATGGTAAGGTTTAATCCCTGAGTGTGCCTATTAATTATACTATTATAGATCAGCAGTCGCCCACGGATGGTATGATTTCAGACTGGAGATGATTTGGTTATCTTATCCCTTCACGTCTGTGTGCAATACATGCAGTACACACTGAACAAGGCAATTCAATCTTAGAGGACTGCCGTATGCATAAGGAGAAAAGAGATTACAATGCACCTGATGTTACAGTATCAAGTAAATATTTCATTTCTCTTGTTTTGTTCCAAAGCCTGATTGCTCAGGGGGTGTTGACTTCATTGCAAAATGATCAAATGTATATGATGTCCTGTTCGTGTCACAGCATTGTCAAGTCAGGAAATGCCTGTTAGTGATTTCTGCAGAAATGTGTCCAGTTTGCATGACCCCCCTCTGGCCAATTGGTCTCATTCCCTGTGTACAGTTCAAAATCGTTCAAAGACACATGTACCTTGTATTTAGAAGTGTGCATTTTTGTATGAGACCATTTCGTGGCATGTTGGAAGCAACTAACAACATGTAACGACTGGGATACTAAGACTACATTTGTTCTGTAATTCAGTTCAGTTCAGTTTATTACTCTTTATACCTCCTAGGAGGTGTTAGAGTCAAAACATACAGAAAAATAAGAAACAATATTATACAGAAAAAGGAATATCAAAAGAAACAAGTAATACAAACAAATTATACATTCAAATACACACAAATATAAACTTAGTCACCAGACCCCTACTGGAAGCAATGTAACCAAACAACGAGAAGAAAAAATGGATGGATATATATGAACCACAAAGCCACTTATGCACAAACACCAACGTACAGACCTAATGAGTCATACACAAGCTCACCCCATACAATGAAAAATACTTATTTAAAGTGATTAGATATAATACCACAGAAAGTGGCTAGATTCCTTTGTACCCTCTTATTTCTTGATGAGAAAAGTTGCGCCATTTTCAAAGTGTTTGGACCAACCCAATAGTAACGTTTCAAAAAATGCTTCCTATCCGAATCAAATGCTGTGCACTGAAAAATATAATGGAATTTATCCCCAATTGATGTGTAATGATGTGTACTGCATTTAACTTTAAATTAACTACAGCATCCTGTATTAGCAATGATCCAACCGGTTGCACATATGTCAGTGTCCATCGGTTGAAGTGTGAAGTGTGTTTCATGATTCTTCTTAGAGTCATGATTTTGCCAGACAGTGTATGTTCATTTATTTGCTTCTTTTGTTTTTTTCAGGAGTGTCTGTCTTCAGTTCTTGACATTTTTCTGAAGTATAAACCTGTTCTCTGCTCTGAGGTCATTGTCGCGCCACATCTCCAAGATAAGATCGATGTTACAAAGGCAGATGAAGTTCTAGCCGTTTTGAGGAAACAACTCATGCATGGACAAAAGCATCAGTAAGTATGATTTATAGTAAAACTAGTGATGGCTTCTTATATCTTTTAAAGTGACCTTCCTCACCCCCTCCCTTTAATAATATTCAGTTTTTGAAAATAATTATGAATGTCAGATCATTGGCAGTGCTGTCAATATTAAATTTGGTTAGGTCCTTAGTGTGCAAGTTTCTCTTAGAGTTTTCATTTTTACTTTACTTTTTTTAGTTTTCCATTGCTCAATCACTTAAATTTATTGATTTTAGAGAACACAAGAATTTTCTCCCACTGTAATAATGTTTCATGATGTTTCAACATACAGGTGAATATCCTTTATTTGTATTGATAATCGAACATTCTTCATGTGGTATGTAGAAAGGAAAGCTTTCCCTTCATCAAATATTGAACTATCTTTGCTTATAGGCATTGTTTCCCCTTGATCAATGCAAGCTGGATATGTTTGATTATCATATTGATTGTTTCTGATTATTCCAAGGTATAATTGTTTACTGATTGAACAGGTGTCTTTTCAATCACGTCAATATGTAGATAATGATAGGGAATCGCATGTGAAATACTTGCTTAATTCGAATCGTGAGTGCACTTTCACAATCATTTGGATATTGTATTAGCTGGTCATGTAACGACTATGTTGACTTTAACTGATAACCTCCAACTATGCAATTGAGTATGAACAATTGCTAAACTTCTCAGTCTCCCCTTTTTAGGAAGGCTTGAATTATTACTTATGTCGGTCATTCTCTCCCACAGGATATGTCATTGTATTAGAACAAAATACAGCTGACTCCAACAAAGATAATTCTTTTAAATGGATGTATCAAATGTTTGTATCTATTAATAATTCACCAATTACATAAACCACAAACTTGAGACAATACATCATGATAGTTGTGTCTTTCATAAACTCATCTCATGTTTTTGTCTAGTGGTTCTGACTTCTTTGTTTCTTGTTTAGTGTAACAATATGGTTTATCATTTCTGCTCGTTGCCTTGGGTGATACTCATCTGGCATATGTCCATCTGCAAGTTTGTTTATAGCTTCCTATATGAACCATTTACAAATTTCAAAGTGAAGCTTTATGCTATGCCTGCTTTTCTGAATGAACAGTCTTTGCGGTTGTCATTCAGTCTGCTCCATTACAGTCCAGATTGTGATTAATTTGTCCGCCTGATTTCAAATTTAGATGGAAGCCTTTAGACTTCATCGCAGCGATCACCGTGTACCTGAGGAAGGGAGAAATGGATCAAGCATTGGCAACCTTTGACCTCATCTATGAAGATGAACTGGTTAATCTTTGTTGTGAGAGAGAACACTTAGTGGTATCAGAAGACAAGAAACAGTTAACATACCTGTCTGAGGTAAGTTTCGTCTATACATAACAAGTTGGTACCTTAATCCCTGCAGTTTATTGTTCTGGCCAGAGTACTATTCTATCAAAAGCCAGCCGTAGCCCATACCGACACTTTCCAACCTGCATGAAGAGTAAATCCCCAGACTGCTAACTGGCAAAAAATTCCATTAAAATTCCAAGAAAAATATCTGTAGTTCATGACGATAAACATTATTTCAAAATTTAGCTCAAAAACAGGAATAAAGATTGCACCATTTTTCCATCTCAGCATATTCTGTCTCCAAAAAGAAAAGGTGAAGTATTTGCATCAATCGCTGTCATTTTACAAATCACAGTGACGGTAAAATATCATATCTTTAGATGTTATGAGCTTATCTAACCCAGTCATAATTGAAAGAGTGAAAAATAAGCCTAAAAGTACAACTTTCTGCTTTGCATTTGTGGAAGCTACTTTCTGACAAAAATTTGAGAACTTGTGGGGATAGATACAATGTTTAAAATAAGTGTTCCAATGCAAATTGCTGCTTTAAATATCTGTAAGCAAATCTTTGATGAAAATATCAATAAAGATGTAGGCTACATTTGTGTCGTCATTTTTGTTTACATTTTTTTGTAATCCTAATTGTAATCCTTTTTTTTCTTTCAGATGATGAGTAAATTTCCATCTGCTATAGTGTCTGTTCTAATTAACCTCACAGAAGTTCGTAAAATGAGCTACTTAGAGGTCTGTGATGTCATAGAGGTATAAAAATTTTTGTATAAATTTTGTCATGCTTGCTGTAATTCAATCTTATATAGATGTCCAAAATGTTTCACTTTAAAATTATATAATAAATTAATTTTTCTACCTTTACAATCATTCAGTATTCTCTATCAGCCAATGTGGAAGACAGACCTAACAGTAGATGTTTTTGTGTGTATATACTGAATCAATGTGTATGATGATTAGTCAGTGGAATTGACTCATTGGTTTGGTTTGCAAACTTCATGATATTTAATCAAACCTGTTGAATGTTGCTCATAATTCTGATGGTGAAATGGTCAAACTAAGAGTTTCTAAATGTCTGACATAAAACTGCATCAATAGTGACAAGGTAATCAATGATCAATATCGCCGGTGCAAATCTCTGACTGGATACATTTTACGATAAGGTGTTTACTGAGGGCAATCTCTGTTCATAAGACACTATAATTTCTCACATTTACAATATCTGTAGGAATAGCGATATGACTAATGAAGCTAATTAGAAGTATTGACATACAACAGTTTTCTTAAAACTCTTCACAAAATAAAATACCAACTCAGTGAACCCTTTGAAGGTGTAAGGCCAAATGTTATAAGGTTTGATGAAAACACTGAGCCAGTTGAGAAACACCTCTTGGTAAAGGAATGTACTGATGTCAATAGAGCTGAATGTGATAATAGTTTGAAGAACATCAGGACGAAACATCAATAGCACGACAGTTTGAATGAATCACAAGGAGATGATAACTAATACCACTCAACAAGAGCTCATAGAAATGGTAGTATGAAAGGTAAAAACTAGCAGAAACTAATTTAATTGTGATGATAATGAATAACTCCACTAGATGTCACCAAATTAGTAGTATGAAGAAAGTAAAATAACAGGAAAGAACCCCATGATCGTGTTATGGAATGGAAACCTCTTGGTGGATAGATAGAGGTAATTGACCCATTGCTGACATCAGTCAATAGAACCACTGTGTTGTTGTTGATGATATTGTGAACACTGGAATGAACCTTGTGATGAGGTTTGTATGAAGGTGGTGAAAGAATAAAAACAAACCTCATGATAAAAACAAACCTCAATATGAAATTAGTTTAAAGGCACCTCAACAATAATTTAAACCTCATTATGTCAGAAGGTACTGAAACAATAAAAACAGTCATTGAGGATAGATTGCAGGTATTGAAACTTTAAAACCATACTTCATTAGGAAGTTAGTTTGAAGATATTGAAGCAATAAAAACAAACTCATTATAGGGTTAGTTTGAAGATATTGAAACAATAAAAACAAAACTCATTATGGGGTAAGTTTGAAGATATTGAAACAATAAAAACAAACTCATTATAGGGTTAGTTTGAAGATACTGAAACAATAAAAACAAACTCATTATAGGGTTAGTTTGAAGATATTGAAACAATAAAAAAAAAACTCATTATGGGGTTAGTTTGAAGATATTGAAACAATAAAAACAAAACTCATTATGGGGTAAGTTTGAAGATATTGAAACAATAAAAACAAACTCATTATAGGGTTAGTTTGAAGATATTGAAACAATAAAAACAAATTCATTATGTGGTTAGTTTAAGGATATTGAAACAATAAAATTAAAACTCATTAAGGGGTTAGTTTGAAGATACTGATACAACAAAAACAAAATGCATTATGGGGTTAATGGGGTCAATTTAAATATACTGAAACAATAAAAACATAACTCATTGAGGGTTTTTTTTAAAGATATTGAAACAGTAAAACTGGAATTCATCATGAGGTCAGTATGAAGTTATCGAAAGCATAAAATCAGACATTGCTCTGTTCTTGAATAGTTTGATAGTACTGTATTAGTAAAACAAATAAAATTATGACATTGGAGTTGAAACAAAACTTAATGTGATGACGGTATGAGTGCATTCAGCCATTGGAGGAAAGATCAGTTTAGTATTTGTATCAAGGCAGTGTGCTAGTTCCAGTAGAACAGTATGAGAATATTGTGCAAGCATTGGACATTAACAAGAGTTATTTTCATTTTTTAAGATCGAAAGCAATAAAGACAATTCTGCCCATAATGATAGTACCAATGTTCTAAATCAACAAAACTGAAAGAAAAAGAAAGAAAATTCGAACATGAAGATGGTCGGACAAGAATGGATTCAAGCTGTAAATGTTGCTAGTTTAAGGAACCTGTGTCAGTAAAATGAATCCAGTCAATTATACAATTAGTAGTAGAAATGAAAATATGAAGGTACCACACCAATAGGAACAAATCAAAGTTGACATTTGTTTGGAGGTACAATTGAACCGTCAACCCACCTGTGCTATGATAATACTTCACAAACAGTGGTACATGATTAACTCATTAAGAAAGTAGTATGGAGGTTCCACACCAGATCAACAGCATAAAGCTCTGTAAAACAATAGTATGAAGATTAAAAAAAATCAAGGCTCATTGTAGTTTTTAGCTTGATGGTATTAAACTATGGCAGACGTAATGTGACATGGAGTTCTCATGTACAAATAGCTTGCAAATTTACATTATTCGGTAGCTTGACAATTTGCAAAATTTTGTCAAGAAAACAAGTTATTTCTAAATTGGCTTTCTTGACAATTTGCAAAATATGTCTGAGATGTATACCAATTTATTTATTTATTCAATGTATGACAATTTATTTGCCAAATTCTGTGGAGGTAACAAGTTATTCATACACAATCACTTTACATCTCGCATATCTGCTTATGTCCACCATATTAAACAAGGGAAGAACAGAATTACAATAGTGTGATTATTGTAGTCCCTTACTAAGAAAAACAATGTATTGACCCATGGCTTTAATTTAGAAGTTACTGAATCTGCAAATCAATTTATTATTCTAAATAATTAGAAGATTTCACTGTTATTAATAGTACTGCCATTTCTGTTCTTCCCTCAATAACATTGCAATTATTTTCTGTATTTATTCTTTACTTGAGGCTAAAGTTTTGTTTATTACTTCTTCATACATGCAGAGAAGCATCCCAGATGGTATTGGGCAAGATGCCATATCCATGCAGTATTTGGAAGCATTTGTTGAAAGTTCATCTCAGTGTTGCCTTGGTTTCAAGATGGTTGCCATGGTGAGCAACTGAAATCAGTCATAAACTGAAAAGTAAAACAAACAGTGTTTGACAATTTTGAGCACAATGCTGCTTTTTTCTCCTTTTTTTTTGTCTATGGAATTTTCTCAATGTTCTGATGTAAGTATATCTGGTCTGCCTTTCTTCTGTCTAGACGCATTGAATCACTCTGAAATATCTGAAATTTGAGTAATTATTGTTTTAGAATCCATGGTTTCAAGGCATTCAATCAAATATAACTTGTGGAGTAAAGATTATGCTTAACATAAAAGCTTGCACAGAAGAAAATTTTTCAATATTTGCACATTTGCAAGATTAATGGATTCTGTGTAACATTATGTTCCATCTTTCAGGAGAAACTCCTCCATCTGTACTTGAGACATCTCATACTGCAGGCAACAGCG
This sequence comes from Stichopus chloronotus, assembly GCA_021234535.1. Classification (NCBI taxonomy): domain Eukaryota; kingdom Metazoa; phylum Echinodermata; class Holothuroidea; order Aspidochirotida; family Stichopodidae; genus Stichopus; species Stichopus chloronotus. The sequence goes on from SFZH01000008.1 coordinate 1,283,477, forward strand.
CCATCATCATCATCATCGTTGCCGTCATCATCGTTGGCAGAAAAAAACACGAGGAAGAAAAGAGCGAGTGTAAGTTTTAAAGTGGTGTAATTAATTACATTAATGATATAAAATATGGTGTCAGATATAATGTGGTGCATAATTAGTGTAATGATGTAACATATGATGTCAAATATAAAGTGGTGCATAATTCATTAGATTAATGACATAACATAATGTTAGATATCATGTTGATCATTAGCATTGCTTAATTAGAGTCATTTTAGTACCACACATCAACAGTAGTGACTATTCAGCATTTGCCAGAGGAGATCATTTAAGCTGAATTGCACTTGGGGGTGGGGGTGGGATTGAGGTGAGTAGGAGATTCCACATAATACTCATGAGGTTGCTTGTAGTTGGAGGTGGTATCAGATTAGAACCACATGACATTTTTTGTTTGTTTCTGGATGCTTGTACCCCCCATTGGTCATCCTCAATCATTAAGTGGAACAAATCAAAAAGTTAATCCGGTACTTGGTTGAGACTAATATGCAATTGCTTCACCAGGAAGATTCAAATTTTTGGACACAAAGTCGTTAGATATTAGCAAAGAAGCAGTGGCTAGTAATTTGTAATTCTTGTGTCCTACAAAAGTTGTTAAATATTCATGGTAAGGGATGTGAAAATGCATTACAGAGAAATTCTTGCCACGCAATCTGCAATGTGATATCTTGTGTTTTAATAAATTTTGGGGCAGGAATCCCCTAGCCTTTTCTCACGTCTCTTACCCTAACTTCATCCTGTGACATGATATCTGGTATGATGTACATATCTCGAGACATGAATATGAAACCTGACAAAACAAAACATGAGGATTTGGTGGTTCTTTCTCCCTAATTCACTGATTGTCTTAAGGTGACCAAACTTAACCAAAGTTTGTGAAGAGTAGCAGGTAGAGCACAATTGCATGGAATAATTTATCCAGTATCGCATCGCAATTTGCACCAAAAAAACAGGTCAGACTGCTAAACAAATCTCCATGTGTAGCAAAGTTTTGTATGCATTATCCATTCCTTTTTACCGATAGTTTCCCAAAAACATTAAAAAGTCTGCAAAACTGTCGCACAAAATTTAAGTACTTCAAAAACTGTTCCCTAAATTGCAAAACAGCTAAGGAAATCATGATTGTGTCCTGTAGATGAAAAGACTTATGTTTATTTTCTGGCAATAAGGCAAAAGACTTGGAACAAGTCTACAAATGTCTATTCTTGAGATCACCAGTATGCCTTTCCCCCCATTGATAATTGGGGGAGGCATACTTAAAATTGAAAGTGACTAACTGCATGTCATTATTCATTTTGTTCATTCTCATTGGGGGGTTTCTTTGCTTACAAATGTTTTGACAATAGTAGTATTAAAAATAACTGCCTTTTGGTATTTGATTTATTTACATCTCGCGGCTCTGGAATCACAAAGAAATCCAAATATTTACAAAAAAATCGTGGAAATCATAAAAAACATGTAAAACACAAAATTGAGAAGACAAAATGTAAAAAATTGAAAGTGTCTAACTGCATGTCAAGTGCGGTATTTTCTTTGATTATTTTCAAATGAATATCATGTCATGTAAGAGTGATTAAAGACTACATATAACCTCACTGAAAATTTGATCAGTCTACATGATCTCCATCTTTGTGGAACGGAATAATTCCTCCGCACAAAATTGAAACTCCTTTTCCGAAATGGAAATTAATTGTATAAATTGAGAAAACAAAAAAAAAAAGAAAATGAAAATAGACATTTTGCAGAAAATGAAAATCTTGTCTTTGGTGTGATGGCGTTCCCAAGTGTCATCTGGTCATCTGCGAAACAAAATGGCCGTCATGCAGCTGTAATGCTATGATTTCCAACTTTTGTCTCCCAAAGCTGAATGAGCTTGAGACTCAGACCTAACTTCTTGAAATGATTTTACAGCTGTAGTCATCTGTGTTCACTCCAGCCTTTAAAACACTTCATCTGCTGTAATTATAATTTTACTTGACACAGATACTGACAGATTAAAGTAAATTAAATACCTTACCTCCATGTAAAGTAAGTAAAAGTATAGTTAAAATGCTTGCTCTCAATATAATATTATTTTGAAAAAGTGTTTTTATCTTTAAGTGTACATCAACCATGAAGTCAGGTAGTTTGCCGATATGTGAGGGTAAAAGACATCCGTTTCTCTTTTTTAATGTCCTTGGATTGTGATAAATTTAGTGGAAATACTGTCATTAAGCTGATACAATCTTTCTTCAAAGTATCCTTGCCCTAAAAGAAACTTTTCTTTAAGTGTCATTCTATGGAAATGTCACCAAAATGCAGATTTTGTCCTTGGGGTGCCCTAGAAACAATATCTTATGAAGGCACATTAACGGTCTAATGGCAGCGGTTTTTCAACAATGTGCAGCTGCAGTAAACAGCAACCTGTCAGAAATTCTAGTTTTTCCTCTGTCGTATTTCAGACGTCGAGGGTCGGCGGTGTTTCGAGATACTCGTGGTTGGACAAACTGCCTCCATTCCAAGGTATACAAAAGTAGGGCTGATTGTTGAACTTTAAAATTTGTGGTTATCCATGGAGATTACCTAGACATCACTAAACATCTGTAGAAGCTTGTAAAAACTTTCTGGAAGTTGCAAGATAAGCTTCTGTTTCTTTATTATGGCATGGAAACTGTTCTTGTGTATGTATTGTTAAAAACAACATTAGAATACATGGATACCTCATTTTGAAGAGAATTTGAAAGAAATTGCAGCAATCTATTCACTTATGTTCCTCTTCTTTTATACCCCTGACGAAAATGGATAATTTCCTGTCAAATAATGGCTCTTAATTTTCCATAGTTGATATTCATAGACAGGCGCTGTCTTTGTCTTCACTTGGAAGAAAAGTGAACTGTGTCAGAAGACTTGCTCCAATTTATAATGATGTAAAATGTTGGAGAGAATCATTTTTCCATTGGCTAGTTTATGGCCAATCTTGAATCCACTTAAGATATGCATAGATTTGTAAAGTAATTAGATTTTTTTCTCAGAATTTGGGGGATAGACTGTTTTTGAGGTTTGTCTCTCGGTGTCCTTTGGCAGCATTGTGTAGAATGAAAGAGTAAAGGCAACGATTGTAGGATGTTAGTAACTGACTTAGAATCTAGGTTTTGATGATCTAAATTGAAATGTTTCAATTGCGATATCATGAATTTTCATATTTCATTCTGAATGGTTGAATTTAATTTTTTCATGTGCAATGTGGTGGCTTAGAGGGGGTAGATGAATTAGAAATAGACAGATGTCGTACATTACCCTCACTGGAATGATGATGTCACAACAGACAAAAACAAAAAGGAAATTTCACATTCAGCAGAATATTTCAAACTTAACCTGTTTTGCATTTTCCAAAAGGTTGAAGCAGATATTTTTTTAACTGCTGATACTAAGAATATAATGTTTGCTCATGAAAAAAATAATAATACATGCATGCATGCATGTATGCACAAATTTTGTGTCTGTTGAAGGGTAAAATATTATTACAGAGCCCCCTGCTTGTTATTGTTTGAAATCATGAGTCCATTACAATTGAAAAGCATTCCAATCAAACAGGAGAGAGGTTGAAAAGTGGGGTCAAATTCTCCATTAAAGAGGTGATAATGTCTAGCAGTTTTTTGTAGTATAGGCACTTGAATTTTTCAGCAAGCAGTTTAATGAATTTTGTGGCTGCTGCAAGTGATGAAAAGTGGAGCGTATTGTTGGTACCACAGCATATTGTTGATACCACAGCATATTGTTGATACCACAGCAAATCCATTCCACCAATTTTGATCATGGCAGCATATTTATCATTTTTGGGGGGGAATTCTTATGTCACATGATTCCTTAAATGAAGTATTAGGACATTTTCATACTTTGAAGGTAAAAGTCTTAAAAATAGACAAAGAATCTTTCGACTTTTGATTTGTAATAATCTAGTTGGTCTGGCAGATGTGAAATATTCATAAATAACATGACCGAAGGTATCTTACATAATTTAATTATTGATCTAGTATTCCAATAACTACCTGGAAAGCAATGTAATAGTGAACCAGTAGCATGTAAACAAAGGCTACTTTTTAGTACTTTTAGTATGGTGAAAACGTTTGGTAAGTGATGATGTTGCTCTTTATCAAAACAAAATGTTTTTGTTTCTGTTGTTTGATGTTCAATTAAAGGAAGAATGTTTTTGTTGCAGTCACACATTAAGCAGATCTGGCATGTACAGTCCAAGTAGGTGCCTTAATTCCCAGTTTACAAGTGATGTGATTAACGTATGCATCATTAACAGCTGTCTCTCTCCCCAGGCAATGACATAAAAGTGTGTTGCAAGGGCATGCAAGCGGCAAATATGCACATGACGAACAAGGCCCTGTGGCGTTTTTCTATTGGAAGTACCCCACCAGCTAAATCCTTGACGAATGTGAAATGTAATTGCCTACAGTGCCATTCAAAGCTAGTTAAACTTCAAGACCTCCTATGCTTTGAATTTATCAGGACAATTAATATTCATGAAGTCATGAAGCTGTGTCTTCAAGTGCCAGAAGAAAGTGGAAGGCTCTCTTTACAATTGCTGTGTCTAGCTGTCACTTCTCCTATGGTAAGTTTGAAGGCAAGAATGAAAATGTTGGAATTAGCTGTGTAACCTGACAGAAAGGGAAGGGGGACTAAAAGCAAGGAGATTGCTTAGTTTTATTTCATCGATTATTGCAGTTTAACAGTAAACATGATGTCTCAATAATTCAAAGGTGGTTGACTTTCTAGCTCAGTTTATAGGTAGCCCTTGGTACTGAAGTGAGTAGATGATCACAGGTTTGTTTGTTTGTTTTTTTTTTTGAGGTTAAATGTCATTTGAGATCAACAGTTGTGACAATTTTGAAACCTGTAAGTATAAAGTTTCAATGAGAAAACTTCATTGGAAGTGCAAACTTTATAAGTATGCAAGAGGTGATGAGTAAATGTTCCCCTAATTTTCTCCACTGAGGTCAAAGGTCGCCTGAGATTATCAGAGAACAAAGTCTGAGAACCTTGCATGCATCATGTCTAAGAAGTAACATTTCTTGATAAGTAAGTGGTTTGTTGCAGTTGGATCATTTTCTGATGATAAACACTAAAACAAAAATGAAAAAAAAAAGAAAACTAATGTGACCTTTAAGTAGAGGTGTCCACTTCAAAGTGTTAACTGAAGATGTAAATTAATGTAACTTTAGGTAGAACTGTCCAATTGAAATACGCTTAATGAGTTCTTCCATTGAAGAAGTAAACATTATTGTAACTTTCAATCTTCCAGTAAGTTGCTCATGTCCACTGATTCTGTTAGACCCTCCCAAGTTTGATTAAAACTTTCTGATCGGATGGGAAATATTGAAAAGTCTAATTCTCCAACTATGACTCTCATATCGATTTCGTAGTCACTTTACTTTCTGATTGATCAAAACAATGGCAGCAGGATTAGTCTTGTTTACAAACACAATCTGGAATCTGAGAAGAAGTTTGGTATCTGGATTTTGCTTTTCTATGTTCTTATGATGATTACCTAGAGAATAGGATTAAGTTTTTCTTAAAATACTAATAATGTTAAGTGGATCTAAACATTTAATATTCTGTGAAGTGTCTGCGTTCTTGTTTAAACGAGTTGAGCTAGAAATCAAGATTTGTTTCCTATGAACTACTCTTCTTTCACATGAAAATACACCATGATGACATTGGTTTATCTTGGAAGATATGATTTAACGTATCCATTAACCTTTCACAATATATTAAAATTACTCTATTTAAGAGGACCATAATTGTGCTAGAAAAGAATACTGTCGCCAAAATTGTTGGAGAAAGAAACATTGTAGATAAATGTTGATTTCTGCTTGAACATTTCCATACTCTGGATTTGTGTTTTTTCAGGAAGCCACCAGAATCATCCTTGATACCTGCCCTTCCATATTTAGTGAGTTTTGTTTGTCTGCAATCAAAACCAACGATTTAGAATCATGGAAGGAGATCCTGAAGGTGATAAAAGAGAAAGAAAATGACAATAAAGGGAAAGATATCAAAATACTTCAGCAGTGTGCAATAGGTGAGTAGCAGAGCTTTGTGCTATAGCATTGTGCAAAGGGAGAGTAGCAGAGCTACTAGTGCCACATATATTCACAAAGGGTGAGTAGCTGAGATATTAGTGCTACAGAAATTCACAAAGGGTGAGTAGTGGAGATATGAGCCCTGAAGCAATGTGAAAAGGGTGAGTAGCAAAGGTGCTAGTGCTATAGTAATGAAAAAAAGGGTAAATAGCATAGTTATTGGTGCAGTAGCAATGTGGCAAGCTGCTATCACTGCATCAATGTACAGAGGGTGAGTAGCAAGATTACTACCGATACAGGATTTTGCAAAGGTTGAGTAGCAGAGTTGTACTAGTGCTACATCAATGTACATAATATAAGCAGGAGAGCTACTGGCAGTATACAGCACAAAGTGTGAGTAGCTGAGCTACGTAAACTGCAGCAATGTACAAAAGTTAAGTAGCCAGGATACTGTTGCTGCAGCAAGGTATAGCTATTTGTCGGCTGTCTATGGTGCACTTGATCAATGGAGGAATTATCCTTACAATTGCTGCTATTAATCATCTATAGTTTGTTGAATTATGAGTAAAGATAACACTAATCTGAGATATTTTGGCTCACAAAGTGCTTTAGTTTTCATTTGGCAAGTCACCGTTTAACACACACTATTATTTAGCACATACAGTTGAGAAATAGCAGCTCAGGATGAAAAACGATATGACTTTGTCATCACTAATAATCATAATAGTAATGATTGTCACTGATTGTTTGATTATGAATAGTGATGATTATTAGTTTATGACTATCAGCACTAAGAACTGATATAGGAATTGTTAAAGGAAATAGCTGGCTTCATTCAGAAACTGCAAAGTAGAACCCTGAGTAAAAATTTGTTGGAATTTTGTTTGTATCTATTACTGTTTTTGAGGTATGGCTTTTTCAAAGTTTCATACACATGCAAAAAAGATGATGTGGAGTGTCACACAGTGTCAGTATTTCTTTTGTTAGGCCTGCATATATGCCTCTTAATTACTTAATCACTAACTTTCAGATTGGTAGGTTATGTCACTATTTTTGAAGAAAAAAATACATTCTCTCAAAATAAAAACCATCTGAGCATCTAAAAGTCTAAAATTCTGTAGAATAAAGGTTATATAAACAAAGGGTTAACATTAGATATATCATAGGAGTCCACGTCTTGACATCACAAATTTTCATACTTAGCCAATGTTTATTCATGATACAGCTGTGACACAACACACTAACTTGCCTGTAAATTTGTCAATCTTTGATAGATTTTGATGGACTTTGTGGCTATTTTATCATTTTCAATGCTTAATGAACCCAATACTCCAAAATATCGTTACAATGTCACATGACCTGTAAAAGGAGACATTAAGTGCAGCCTTTTCTTGAAGGTTGGTAGGGAATTCAGTGACAGATTTGCATTTTCAAAACATCACCATGTCCTGTCTGTAGTTTTATGCAGTTAGAAAAACTGTTTTCCTCTCAGGAAATAAATATTTATTGACTGAGTGACCTCTGAATTATATTTTCCTTGAACCTGTCAACAAGATTGTATCTCCTTATGCACTTGCAATTGCTATTGTACTTCTGATTAAGATAAGTGTTATGTATGCCATTCATGACCTTTAACTCCATGAATAGTTTGCAACTGATAGGTATCAACCCCATTTTAGGTGATGCAGCTGGCATCTTTCTCTCTTTATTCAAATATACTTTTCAGACCTATTTTCGATGAATCTTGAAATCAAGTTCGCTACCAGTGTTGCTCCATGTAAGTCATCTCTGGTGAATACTAGGGGGGTGGATGGTGAAAGTGGTCAAGACCCCAAGCCAAAAGTGGCCCAAAAAATTGTTCAAACAATTTATACCTATGGAAAAACCTTTTAGAAAACAATACCCTTTACAAGTTTGCACTTCCAAATTGTATATTAGGACATTCTGTCATAGCAATATTTCCCCCTACACCACATATCCTCCCACGTATCACTCTTCGACCAGTTTGGCCGCTTCCAGGACTTCTTTCCTCCAGTGGACATATTTGTAATGACGTTTGATCTATAACAGAAACTTATTACAGTGGGTCACCTCTGTCAAAAAGAACCAGACAGGTCTACTCAAGAAGCTGAAGCCAATTCCATGGATGTTTCATGCAACAATTTCTGGGATATTTATTTTTGTCAAATAGGATGAGCAAAAAATCTCTGGAAAACATATCAGCAAAGAATGCATCTGGTTATAGAAGTGACCCCTTAGTTTGTAGCTAGAATGTGTCTTACTCCTGTACTTTTTTGTTGCCATTTCAAAATGGCATTTAATTCATCAGTGAGTCCTTTGTTTTGGGATACAGTTAAATATTGTTGCCATTTTTTTTACTTCCTGTTTGTTGTAAGGTTGCATTGAAAAAGGAATGATTTTCAACTCATTCACCTCACAGAGGTGTCAACCGTCTTTCGAACATTTTTTCTTTCATTGTTTTCAGATGTCTTAAATTATCTCTCCAGTGAACTTTCCTCTGAGGGTTTCCAAGAAATTCTTCCGAAGGAGGCCTCGTCAGAGTTCGCTGCACCTTTCCTGAAAAAACTGGAAAATAAAGTGAAGATTGAGAATCTAAAGGATGATATTATAGCTTCGTTAGAAATTCTAGTGAATCCCTAATTTTGCGTTTGTTGACTTTTATTTCTTCTGCATAACAGCATCATGATGGTGAATGGATACTTGCACCGTACATGACATTTCAGATAAGCCTTGGAAGATTGAGTTGCATTGTTCTAAGGATGAGCAACTTGTTAGTACCAATTAAATGCCACTTAACTAGTGTTTCAATTTTCCGTGGTGTTTTTTTTTTTGTGCGCTAGCAGTCTCATAACATATTTGCTGTTGGTGGTTGTTTTTGCCTTTGTCCGAAAGTGAATATGAATGGAAATTAAGAGAAAGAAGTTCTACTTCGAAGAGGGTCAGTGGAAGTAACTTGTGAAAAATATGGAAGTTAAAGAAATCCATATCTTCAACTCGATAAGTGGTCCGTGCAATTAAAATTCTACTTAAACAATTGTAATATAGTGAAGTTATTGTGGACCTTGAACTATCATGTTGATGGACGTGTAAGGTTGTTTTAATTTAAAATTTACTGAAGTGAACATTTGGGGTAATATTTTGGAAAATTGTCCATAAGTCAGTGGTAGAGGTGTAAATTCGTCAATACTGGGAAAGTGTGTTGTTTTTAAGAAAGGCTGAATGTAAAATCTTTCCATGGGTTAAAGGTACATTCAAGCAAATAGTTGCTTGACCTTCATTTGATAGTTCATTTCAAATGCAAAGCAGCGAAACAAACATTTGATGTAGGGTAAAGGTCATTTAAGTCCACAAATATTAAACTTGAAACCGTTTATACATTATTCTTGATAGGAAGCTTAAGGTACTATGTTTATTGTATATAATACTATAAAAAATAATAATATTATAATAATATAAAATACTATTATTTAGTACAGGCTTCTAGACTGTCGCAATCCCCAGATTGACACACCCCATATGCACAAAAACTAAATGTGTCCTGCAGTGCTGCTGACCTCAGGACCTATGCTATTCTACGATCTGAGTTTGAATTTGATTCAACCATGGCTGCAATTTGTCAGTTGAGGCACCTAAAAGTGCTTCGTGGGAGCAGACATCTTGTTCTTAAATTTGAGTTGTGAAGGGACATCACAGAAGATGGATTCATATAATTTCATTTCTAAGGTACTACTCCCATTAAAGTCCCCTCAAAATGAGTGCTTTCAGTTTTAACCAATTTATTTATCATTGATCAATTCAGTAAATGAGCCTTTTTAGTGCTCATCATGCGGAATCAAAGCTTCTGAAATTCCTGTTTTCCACACCACAATAAGATAAAAGATAAGTGTGGTATATCTTGTAACCAACCTCATCACCTTTGGTCATTTCCAATCCATGGTGATTTTATGCCTGTCAGATAGAAAAAAGAAACATGTTCAATTAAACATCAAATGTCTAAGTTTGATGTAATGGCAGGGAATATTACTTGTAGTGCCCAAAGGTAACGATGCGCAATTGAAAATGAAAGAGAAAGTTTTTCTGACTACGTACTACAAGACCAATCCATCATGTGTATGTTTATGTATGTGTCTAAATAAATAAATGAGAAGTCAAGCTGCTATATGTGTATATATATTGATAATCCAGTTGACTGCTCAGTAAAACGAGATCAAGATTGAAGAAAAGCCCGTTTTTGTAAATGAAGGTATATTTTTTCTTATTTCAATATTTCGAGTGCTCATGGAGAAAATACAAAATAAAAGAAATGTAGTGGATGAAAATATGTTTTGTTGTTAATATTTTGTAGAATTGCCTTTGTACATTCCTTAATATCCAGAGAACTTGTTCTAGTTTTAGGATCAAATGTTGGTTACTATGGAATTTACTGCATGAAGCAAAATAATCATTGGTCCTTGTATCATAAAGTTAGCTTATGTTTCGCTACCAATATACATGGGCGGTATTGCCATGAGTTACAATTTTATGGAGCGGATCAACTCATTCGGTGGGTAGGTTATCTTTGGTGATAGTGGAAAGCCTGAGCTGATTACCTTGGCAGAAGTAAATGGGAAGGAAATAAAGAGGAGGAAAATTGGTCTTCAGTGAGTGTTATCAAACCCACTTAATCAATAAGCAAGTAGGCGTGAATACATGCAAATAGCTTGAATCATCAACATACTTAAATCCCGTAAAGAATATTACAGAGAGAAGTTGTTGGGATTGTGAATGAAAAATAAAATGTCGATATTTCAAGATGTTGATATTCAAAGAGAGATTGTTCTTGCCAAGAAAGATTTTGATTTGCCTCGATTTACAAATTGTTATTTAACCAAGTAAGTAACAAAATTTAAAAGGCGGATAAGTGGTGAAATACATCTTAAACAACTTTTTGCTCTTTCTTCCTCCTAGACCCTGTTGGGTGGAATCACCATACACACACTACGTGTCTCGTACATTCTCATTCACGTATCACGGTTTCTCTGACCCTGGAAGAAGCGATAATATATTCAAACTCCTTCCAAGTACAACGTTGTCTTTTTTGCCATGGAATTAGTAGCAAAAATGAAAAGCAATGACAATGAGCCTTTCATTTTGTAGTGGAACTGACCAAAACTGGCAGGGGGGGGGGGGGGTGCGATCTTAGGGATACTACAGGCAAATTTAAAATTGTTTACTAGACGTGACAAAACTGAACACTTCCATTATGCTGTCTAACTTGTGGATATATTTCCTTATCAATCGTGGATACTTCAAAAGCACTTAAAGTGTATGCACTTTATATCCCTTTGATGAACAGACCATTCGATGAAGCGAGGTTGTACAGTACCGTCGCTCTGATTGGATGACAATTCTAAAGTTTTACCATGCATTACATAACGCTTGCTTGTGTGGATATTCAATTGTAAATAACGAACCCCCTTCTTCCAAGGGCTGTATTCCGGTGGACGGCTGTCCGGAGGCCGACAAATCATGGAAGTGATCAAATAGAAAAGGTATTAAGTATCAAGAGGAAGCTTTATATGGGAAGCTTTATGTCGCTCATATGGATGACAGATTAGAGAAATCATAAACGGAGAAAAGAGCTGGTGAAGTAAAGGGATTAACAAGAAGGTATTAGGACTGCATTGCATGTAATGGGCTTAAATGGTCGAATAGCGGTCCTTAATAATGAAGGACTATCTTCTACCAGTCTGAGTATCAGCAAATCTCCTTAACAGAGTTTTGGTAAAAAATGGTCTGCCACTGACCAACTCTCTCAGAGAGTGTCAGGACAGAGAGCGAGATAAAAAAAAAAAAATCCCTAATTTGTTATTTTTCTTAAGTTGACGTCCACACGTAATATTCCTAAGTAGGTGTTTGTGATTCCAACGGTAGCTTGGACATGGAATGGTATTTTGTCAAAGTTAATGTTTACCTGCAGGCTTCATGTAAACATTGACGACGGTTAACCAAACAGCATTCATGTTCAAATTCATGTTCAAAGCCAGAAGGAGGCATACAACCCTTACTAAGTCGTGAATATTATCCATGGGAAGTCAACATAGAAAAGTTCAAAAGTTGCCCCGTTTTTTTCCTAGTACTGGGGAACGTTCTGACTGAATTTTGCCTTAGGCAGATCATTTTCATCAAACCCAATTTGGAAGAGGAAAAGTTGCGTAAAATGTATATCGCAACTACCTTTATCCTCCTGCAAGAAAAAGCAATGGATTCCCATTCTACCTCTCCTTCACACTCCACTTTCTTATTTCATGAGATTGCACAATCATAATCCCTCCGCTCGTGTGAAGTTTCGGTAGAATTCCAATCAAACTTCAATTTAGGTTTCGTCCAATTTTTGGATTATCTGGTATGACATCACAGATATTCCATAATGCAATGCGGCACTTTGAAAGTAAAATTTGTTTCAAAACTAGACCTTCTTAACAACACATGAAGAGAGACAACGCCCCCGTATCCAGGGGGCTGGATTTAAGGGGTTCGAACGAAAGCCCCCCACTCACCTGTGGCGGCGCTACGGGGGGGGCATGAGGGGCATTTGCCCCTCCAGATTGTTTCCTTCCCCCCCCCCAGTTGCCCCCCCAGTTGCTCTCACCCTTCCCAATCAGATCTTGTACTCATCCAAAATTAATTTAATCAAAAAACTATGTATTGGCATTGGACTGAATAAGAACAGCTTCCGGGGAACCATGAATGATAAATGCCTGATTTATGTTACACAGGCTGCCAGGTTTCATATCATGCCCGTAGCCACTTCAACAGTAGGCCAGCTTGGTCAGACCAATTTTCTCTGGAATGTTTACCGTCCAGCATAAGGGAAGGGCGGGTAGAGGGTTGTTTTCCTAAATATAGGAATGTCGTTGTTGAATTGAACTGTCAAAGAATATTGGTAAGTACTGCACATTTTTATAGAATAAAGTGACTGGAATGGAAGTGTATGTAGCCTATGTGTGTGTGTGTACTCGGTGGCACCGGGTAAATGTGAAATGGTATGCTCCCAAAGAAAAAAGTTGGGAACCTTGGAGTACGGTCAACCGAAAAAATAAATAATATAAAAATAAATAATATACCTCTCCTGGGACTTAATTTTCCACCAAGAGATATGCTAAAACCTCAGAGCTTCCAGGGGCTTCGCCCCCTGGAACCCCCACCAGGGGCCCTAAGGCAGGCCCATGGACCCCACCCGCACGGCCTCGCGCTTCGCGCTCGGTTTCTTTCCGAGAATTTCTTCTCGGAAAATCTTCCCCCAAAATTTTCCTCTGCCCTCTGTTTGCCCCCCCCCCCCCAAGTCTGACATTCTGGCGCCGCCACTGCCACTCACACACATACAAGATCTGGAGTTCCACTCAACCTGTGATAGTAAGCCTACGTTAGCGACATATACAAAGAGTTTTAATTTGTTATAATTGTCGGGTAAGATGTTCCACTTGTGGTAAAATCGAACCCCCCACCCACTGATAAAGCTGCATACGGGTTTGTACAAGATTCCATAATTTGATGAACTCTCCAATTTTACGCATCGGTAACTTTCTTTAAAGCATTCTAGTTGCTGCAGTTAATGTCACACTCGCTCTGTTCTGATATTAATCCAACAAGATGAGCCAGGTGGAGACATTATAGCGAACAATGATAGTTCTGCCCCTCAGAAAATAGTGATAACCTCCGCCATCATCTGTCGGTTCCTTCGATGAAGAGTCTATTGCTGTATAAGATTTAATTAGCCAATTATACCAATGATTGTTCCAAATCTACAATGAAATGACCCCACTATGACGTCACACTAGATAAAGAAAGATTTTTGGCCTGACTGAGGTACTCCACACGCGCGCCATCACAACCTGATAATTTTAAACTTTTCATAAATGCCTAAATTGATATCAATTTTAGGCTCAGTTTAACAATTCTCCACATGATGGGTAACGCTACACCCCAAAAGTATATTTCATTTTATTTCTACCTCACATCCTTCATTTCATATTTTCGGCATTCTGAAATCTGTGAAAAATTAGACAAAAAATTATGTAAGAATACTTTACGGAATAGAAGTTAGTGGTGCACTGCAACATGTTTGTATCATGCCAACGAGACCCCGACTTAAGTGGTGCACGAAAACACCTTTGTATTGTGACTCAGACCTTAGTGGGGTACTCTTACACCTTGTTATAACCCCACCCAAACCCAGACCTTAGTGGCGCACATCAACCCCTTAGTATTAACCTAACGAGACCTAGACCTAAGTGGCTGACGACAACACCTGTTTGTTGCGCCACCCTGACCCAGACTTAAGCCGTGCACTTCAACGCCTGTGTCATGTTACCAGTGACCCAGACCCTAACAGTGCAAATCAAAGTCTTTGTATCATGTTACCAGTGACCCAGACCTTAGTGGAGCACCCCTACACCATTTATTACGTCACCCAAAACTAACTGGTGTACTGCAACACTTTTGTATTATGCCACAGAGACCCCAAACCTAATGGTGCTTGAAAACACCATATTTGTCACCGTGACCTGGCCCTTAGAGGAGCACTGCAACATCTATTGTTATTACTTTTTTCTATTGGGGCACGCTTATACCTTTTGATTACGTCACCCAGAACCAAGTGGCTCACAAAACACCTTAGGATTAAGCCAACAAGATTTTTACCTTAGTGGCTGAAGATAAGTCTCGTTTATTATGTTAACAGAGACTAAATTACAAAGTTATTCAGGTGTAATTCATTTTTTTATCTTCCCAAGTAATTAACTTATTTAAGTTCTATTATTTAAAATATCACCTCTAAGTTAGGTATATATATTAAATCTTGGTCATGATATCAAGAAGACATTTACAGATATCTCTAAATGAACTTTGGATATCATTAAGTCCATTAACGTCATCAAGAATTAACTTTCTGATATGGTTAATGACGACTTTTTAATGATACCATCAATCAACTTAATGGCATATGAAATTTATTCTGATGATATCTTCAAATGATTTATTGATTGACATGCACATATCGTTATAAAGTTAACAAAAAGTAAAACGGCTCGCCATACTCAGCGGCATTGTCTAGAGAACTAAATAAAATGAAAAATGTTATTCAGTAACATACTTAATCGACAGGTTATAATTTTCCTCATTCGCTAGGAAGTTTTGTGGGTATCATATACTTTAGATGAACTTGCAAGTCAGTCGCTCTGTGTTCCGACTTGATGGTATTTTCATGCCGATCAGTTTGCCGGAAAAGGAAACCTCTGTTAGAACAAAAGGAATAAGAAAACGTCGTGGCTATTCCCAGGTTACGGAAATGGAGACAGTTATCATCATTCGCAGGGCAGCTGTAAGCACTGTTTACTGTAACCTATACTGACCATTTCCTCATGGATCTATGCTTAAGCATTGTTAAATAAAAAAGTAACTTTGTGCGATGTCCTGAGCTTGAGAACATTACCAGTCGATGAATCAGGTTTATCAACGCCAAATGATCAATAATTTGATAACAAATATCGCTTATGAAATTAATAAACATAAACCAAGTGTATCGGCTTTTTGGTTTCGATGAAAAAAAGGAACCTGAGCGGTCATAATGGCGTGTGTGTGTTAGTAACACTTACCTCTTTATCACGACATCTGAAGAAGGAAAACTCTGACATTTCTCAAACTTGGTACATAGATGCCCTATGTTGAGAGGAAGAAACCCTATTTTTTGGTGGAGATCAAAGGTCACTTGAGGTCGCTAGAGGTCAAACACTGAAAATCCTATAAACGCTTTATCTCAAGATAGAAGTCAGGGAAAGTTGATGGATGTGTTATATAAACTTAAAGTAACCTATTGTTTTGGTGGGGTCAAAGTTCATCTGTGGTCATCTGAGGTCATTTGAAGTCAATCGGTGAAAAGTTTGGAAACCTTTGATACTTAGTATGTGAATACTTTACATAAAGTAGAAGAACCCTATTGTTTTTGATGGCAGGCAAAGGGTCACTTGGGGTCAAAGGGGGTCGAATTGCTGAAATATTGTGAATGTGATATCACAAGAAGGAAAGCATGACCAGATCTGATATGTGGTATGTGATATAGTTGTGCCTTATTGAGCAGAAGTAGCCCACTGCTCAAGTTTCTGTAGAGGCCAACATTAATTTGAGGTCAATGTGGTTAAGCTGTGGAAACTCTCAGCTTGTAAACAGGATATCTCAAGAAGAGAAGTTCGGACAGATTTCATATTTGATTTGTGAAGTGCAAGAAACCTATTCATTTTATTAGAGTTCAAACATCATTTCGAGTCAATGTATCCTCACCTTATGCAATATGCCATAATTAAATCATCGATAACAAAATGCTTGTGGGCTTTCTGGTTTAGCTAGAAACTCGATGAACCTGGTTTATCGACCGATAACCTTGTTTTAGCAACCGATTTACCAGTTTGGGGGCTTTTTCGTTGCCATAGTTGTGCCCTTTTAGAACTTCCCCTGCCCAACTGGAAGAGGGTTGCACCTGCCTTGTAATAACTGTAACCGAATGATGCACACTACTCATGCCGAGTCCATGTTGTTTGTTAAACGTGCAACGAAAAGAATCCATTCACCCAAACTTACCCATTCTTCATATCTAGTTACTGAAGATAAAACGTTCATCACACTCGAAGGGGGGGGGGGAGGGTATAAAAAATCAATGAAACATTGTATGGTCGAACCTAACAACTTGTAATTTTTATTCAGAAAAATCATGGAGACAATTAGGCCTCTGGCAAGAAAGGGCCATGAACTCTCATTTTTGTATCACAAATATATTTGATAAATTGATCTTCTTACATGAAACGTGTCATAGTCTAAAATGTTTATTCGATAATATACTGGTTCCGATTTCATTAAAGATTTTTAGAATATTGTGAATCTGTGCCGATTGAATTACCGAGTGTTATGTAGGTCAGTTGGCTTAGTACAATGTATGAAGGATTGTATATCAATCAAAATGAAAAGCGGCCTCACACAGAAGAGAAATACCCCTTAAAGAAATAGAATCGTGTGCGTCCGCTGCCCGGAGTAGGCTAATGACTCCCGTATTAGAACGTTTAGTGTTGATCCCGCTGTTTTACATCAGCATGTGTTGTAGCAGCAGTTTCCCCTCTAGATAACTTATAGCTTTTAGATCAGTTAACCAACATGTCAAATTCATCAGCAGATCCCCCCCCCCCCCCGTCCTCCTTAGGTTGATCAAGAAAAATATATAAGGGAAGAAAAAGAGTAAAATTTGAGGGATATTCTCATTATAAAGGGTATAGGGTACAGTGAGGCGTTTAATGAGCTCAATGCGAAATACTTTTTTTTCTGTGTTAAAATTGTCTCATACTGACTTATGTATGATAAGGAGATTTGTCTGCTGGAAACCACCAGGGACTTTCACGGGGGGGGGACCCTCTGGACCCTAGTCGATAATAAATGTGCTATATGCCGGTACGTAGTGCACCTTCGAGGCATTTCGTTCTCCCTCCCTTAATCCCCTCACCTCTTTACAGTGACCAATGGATCCGCTCTTGGCTCAACTGTCACCAAAGCTGTCCAATATATATGCATGTACTATGTTCATGTGACTTTTCATTTGAGGAAATCAACATGCAATGTTCACAGTGCGAACTGTCACGACTATTTTCTTAAATATTGCCTCGACTCACTAGCCCTATATAACCTTTAACCTCTTGTCCACGAAACCCACATATTGTGTTCTAGCACTTTACAATATCAAATAGTGCATCGTTTCATGAAAGAGAGGCCCCCTGAATCCCTTGAAAGAAACGCCTTTGATCATCGATGTACTTTTGACCTTTCTCTGTCAGATTTCTGATCAAGAGGTGGCTGCGACGTATTAGTTTCCATTACAAGGTTCCTTTATCTGAGCAAAAGGACCGATGTACGACATCGGTAATTTCGATTCTTCCCTTTTTACCATGACCTAAAAACGCGTTGCACTGGTGTATGTAGCTGAATATCTTTGCCCCGTAATTTCCGCAATTGAATGAGAATTTTGACTGGAGCATCTATCGAGTATCATTCCTGTTTATAATAGCCCCAAACGACCAAGGCCATGTCAGAGATTTCAAAATCAAACTCATTTGCTTTTGATTTAGATGAAGTAAAATACAAAGATCGTCTGGCAATTTTTGAAATTTCCACTATGAAAGAGAATGGGAGGAGGCGGGGTGAATTCTAAAGTCCGCCTATCTTTGACTGTTCCTTCTAGAGGAATACTGACATATTCCTACCTTAGACTTTTTGATGCAATTAAATCAACTTAAAGGAATTCCTGTTAACCTTCCAAGAAGGTGCTGGTATGTACCGTGTTTTTAACGTACATACCACAACAACTGCGAACAATTGCAGGTTTCTCTCGTCTAAGATCTATTTATTAGTCTTTTTTAGGTTTGGTGATTGGCTCAAAAAAAAAAAAAACATGGATATTTATATCACAAGAAAAAAGAAGTACTTAGTGTTGCTGAGTGTAATTGATTGGCATACCTGAATTTTAATGGCGCACAATCTCTACGAAAATTTACTCGGAATCCAAGCGATCGTTCGTGGACGTTCGTATTACAAATGAAGTCAGAGCTGACACATCAGTAATACACGTCCGTTGTGCGGAGTAGGAATTTTTAGCAGGGGTCATGGGGGTCAGGAACTCTGTGGGGGGGGGGGGAATTTCTGAATTCTCTCCTTCTCTATTGGACTAACGTATGAAATTGTAAATATCTAAAATTTCTACAGGAGGTACTGTGGGAACAGATTTGGGTGGGGAACGTGTCTCCCGTAGCCCCCCCCCCCCCCACCGCCCTATCTATACCCCATTGAGAGAATGACTCCTTTTGAATTGTGATGTTTTGTTTGATCAAGTCAGTTCTGTATATGTCTAAGTTTAAGCTGTTCTCTGGGAATGGGTGAAATCTATATCACAGCTTTCTTTTTTAAGGTGGCAATGGGTTAAATACAAACTGAGTGTAGGCTAACGACTAGACTTATGCTAACTTGTATATAAATACAGATGCGTTACTTCAAATAGCGTATATGATACAATATCGGTATTTATTTCAACTTTAATCAAAATATTATATATCCAGTAAAAATTTCAGCATTGAACTGTCATATCTTTATAAAGATATGTATATCTTTATGTGTCATCTATGTATATCTATATCTGTATATCTTTAAAACGTAGAATACCGCTAATGGAGTGAAATGATGATCAAGACTATCCTACTTCGGTTAAATTCTTAGGAATTACACCACACTGTTGTCTGAAATAAATCCAGACAGTCCCCCCTCATTGAATCTAAGAAAAATAAAACGATGCAACCAAATGATCACAAAGCTAACTTGCACATAAACCGGCAACCATGATGTTACTTAGCCTAGTCTATACTTGCCCTAACAAAGTGCTGGTACGATGGTATTTATATTTTGGACATCATTGTTTAGTAATAAATCTTATACATAAAATGCAGCGACCAATATTTTAGAGTTTATTGTCACTGGAGTAAAAACTCAAGAATGTAACGTCTTTCTCCTAAAATCAGTATTACAGAATTCATTCCCTTTCCCAAACTTTCGGGACGGAGTGGATGCGACTGGAGCAGGTGTCAAGTGTTAAGGTTTGTTTTGGTATCTTATTGTCATTATGCACCCCTATGAGATATCATGGTTATAACTCAAAATGCCATCATTAGTAATTTTGACTTTATTGAAGTGAAAGTTCCAATTAACTTATATCTTTAAATGAATATCGAGAACACCTTGGTTTTGGCCGAACGAGGAACTTTGGTGATGGTTGGGTGACCTGGAACCTATGAGCCCTTTTCTCTGTTTGTTCAAAGTGTATGGCAAGCATATGGTAGGCGATACCAATTACCTATTTGTAATATCACTGCACTTCAGCATCATATGTGGACATTGCTCACTACTATCTTGAGTTGCCCTGTTTTAATTTCCTTCCTGACATGGCTGGATCTTTCTCCTTGCGGTAAAGACCGTTTGAATTTTTCTGTGAAACCTACGTCAATTTTATCCTTTCCCATAAAGTAACGAAGTCAAACAGGGTTTGCCGAGAATCATTCAACTTGTCATAATTTTTCTATGTGATCTTTGACTGATGAAATATCTCTCTGAAAGTATAATTGCAAACTCGTGTTTTAGTTAAAGACTACTCCACTCTGCTCTCAGTCTATTGCAGAAAACAGAGCTGACAAAATATTTTTTTCCCCAGCCGTTGATTTATCAACGAATACCCGTAGCCATGTCAACAATTGGCGCCGTAGTCAAAATTGTATAAACAAAGACTGATTTTGTGATCTTTCAAAAATTGTTGGTTGAAAATTAAAGGCAAAGAAGGACAGATCCCAAAGACGCTCAGAAATACATTGAAAGAAATTTATCAGATTTCCTTGGATGTAGGTAGTTACTTCGATCCATCCCACCCTGTGCGGGGGTATGGGTTGGGAGGGGGCTCTAAACTGAAGTTACCGATTTGGTTATCAGAATATATGATTGGTATCAGTAGTTCTTGTCATATTCCTCTCTAAAGTTAAAGTTATGTATATGATGAGAGTACCCACTACCAATACTACAATGCATTTAAATTCTTAACTTTTTGCTTGTTCCTCACGTTATTGGCCCTCGATTACGTTCAATTTTTATACAGACGTGTTTCCATGGAAGGGGAGGGGGATCTAAGAATTGTAAGGGGACCAGTAACGAACCTTTGTAGTATACGCGATCGAAGCATGGCCACTGAATGCACGCACTGACTGAAACTGTTTCGGATGATACAGCTTGAGGGGAGGGGAAGTGCCGTGGGGGGGGGGCAGTACCGCTATTAACGTGGGATATATTTGAGTAACGCTGTGTAACAAGCAACGTATCTCGTGGATTCATATTTTACAACCTTGCATTGGTCACGACTTGAACGGTGTATCCGTCGAGTGTTTTGGAACTAATTAAGTTCTAAACTCCCTCTCGAATCCAATAAAGCCAAAATGTATCAATTGAATATTACTAAAGTGACTGACACACAATGACATACAACTGAATGAAATTCTATAACATAGCCTCTCCACAGAATTGTCTGGAATTCTGTGATCATATCAGAACGGGTAACCTATGTCCTACTTTCTAGTTTGCGGCACCTTACAATGGTCAGCACTAATGTCAATGGCTGTCTTTCCATCTTTTTTATTTATTTTTATTTATCGGTATACGCGTGTGTAGGAGAAGGGTTCGCTCTTGTGGAAAAGAGCAGTAGGACAATCCAACACCAATGTTACACTTTTAAGACATGTCTCAATTTGGACCACTCGCTAATGTTCAACTGGTTGAAATATGAGCTGCGACTACCTGTTTCGGATTGAGACAGAACCTCTTTCTCTCAAGAGAAATGACCTTTCTTAGATTAATATCAGATGATATCGATTCCATCGAGGACATTGGCAAACAAAAGAGTATATACGTGGGTAGATAAAGAATGAGGGCAACCAACAAGGGAAGAGGTCCAGTAAGTCCCACCCCGACTGAAAATAGTGAAACAAATGGGTAATATATTCTTTGTTAATCATCAAACACGTAAGGCGTCCGTCTGCGAACTTAATCATAAGGAACGAGAAAACGAAAAGAAGTCCTACGAAACACATTATCGTCAAAGCTAAGGCTCTGGCTCTAAATGTGTCAACATGTTGCAGGATTCATTTTACTCGCTCTCGTACTAGCGTTCATGCCATTGTATTCATGCGCTCATTTCACAGGCAGAATCGTTTAAGTCTGCACTCGTTATCCGAGAAGTCACACTAGCGAGATTCAATACGCAATTCAATTTTCAACTAAATTAGTGCAATAAAATAGGGTCACAATGTCTCTCAATCCTGGATTTATCGAAAGAGAAAATTCGATTACGTAGTTCCAATTTTGCGTTCATGTGCAATTTTAGTTGAAAATTGAATCGCGTGTTGAATCGCCCTAGTGTGACCAGGGCGTAAAACATGAGCCGCGATTCGTTTTTGAGAGTGTGTGTGTGTGGGGGGGGGGGGCGGGGGCGGGGTGGGATATAATGAGCAAAAAAGCATGACCCCGGTCTTTGAAAGTCGTGCTGAGGAAGGGTTTTAAGTGGTAGCTCACCCCTTTTGAGAAATCGTTCATTACGTATGGTTTCTTTGATGTAAAAGAACCCCGTGGGAACAACATTAGACTACACGGTGCATATTACATACGTACACCGAGAGAAGTTGAATATATTTTGCTGAAAATACATCCACATAAGAGATGCAAATACATGGTGACGAGTAAATGTAATCTTAAAGATTTTCGTTCTTCAGACATTTATGGGGGTTATGTATTATGTAACTCTATAACATTGCCTTTCTCCCCCTCCCCCGCCCCATAACCACCCTGTTCGTACGTGGATGTGTCCCCCACCGTGTAAGTTAACATTAAATGATACCAATCCTAACTCACGTTTCCTCACAATTCTACCGGGTATGTGAAAAGATGTACGTCTTTGTCAGGCTAAAGAAATCGGGCTATCTTTCTGGGGTTTTTTTTAACTAATATAACGGAAGGAAGAAATAAAGGACCGTCTCACAAATATACCGATTATACCGAATACTAAAAGTAACGAATGTCACTGCTTTCCTATTGCGAATTTCTGTCATTGTTCAAAGAGTGAACACGATGATACGAAGTCCTAGGAATGGCATAAGTGGTAACTCTGAAAGGAAATATTTGAATATTTTATAAGAAAAAAATAAATTAACAGGAAGAAAGGTACTTGTTAGATACGATTCACACAACGGTTTGCATTTTTATTCCCCAAATCGTTTATATGCATATCATATATAGGCCAATGACAAACGTAAGAAAGTATATCAGTAGATGGAAAAACAGTTAAGTTTTGAAAATTTTTATGTTGACAATCCTTATATAATATTCATTAGTGTGTGTTTTATTCCTCTCCCTAGCTTGAATCAGTAATGCTGTTTTGTCAAAAGTAATGTTTACCTTAAATCATGCAGACATTGATGATCTGCAGCCAACAACATTCCTTCGCCAAAGCTATGAAGAGGCCTGACAAAAATACTCATGAATATTATCTAAGGGACGTCAACATGCGATAAGTAAAACAAAAGAAGTTTTTTCTCTATTGAGTGTGTATTTGGCGGATCAGTTTTTAGCGCATACTTGTTAAGGACACCGTATATGCTTACACCAGATTTGGAGAAAGAAAAGAGCAAAAGTTTTGTAATATGTAAGTCAAAATTACTTATACCCCTTTAACGGGTAACGAAGTAAAAATGACACCTCTAGCCTCTATCTTGATGGCGTAAATTTTCAAGTGTTTTGCAGTGATGTCACGGTCTCCATGGAAACGCCTTAACCACTTGCCTTGATGTCGATTTCTGTATAACAACAAACAATAGCGCCCTCCTCACGGCAAACAAACTTGTGTAAACAATGGAGTTCTGTTCATGGGCCTAACGTTGCAACATGCAACTTACTATAGCATAGGCTATAGAGCAGGTCAGCAAGAGGCTCACGTGCACATATTCCAACGATTTTCCTCGTGCCTGAAAATCCGGGAATCTCCGTGCGGTTCCTCGAAATAGGCTGTTTTCGCAAACACGACGGAAGCGCCGAAAGTACGCGGAATTCATCAGTCGTGACGGTATGTGTACTCGGACACGCGTCGTTCATTTGTACGGTTTCGCACTTTATGAACGGAGCGCTCAGGATGAAACATACCTAATAGCATGTGGTTACTGGCAGCGCGCACCAGTCTAGAACGAACGTTAATTTGCCTGAGAACGGTTGTAGATTCGCCAGGACGGAGGATATTCGCGTGGTCACAATGGTGACTGTCCCATTTTGCACACTGCACACTGGATTCTACGTCCGCGTCTTGTGTGCGAAAACAGCCTATTGCCTTGGTGAGGACGCTGTCATTCTGTCATTGTGACATCATAGATGAGGGGTCTATTAGAGAGAAAACAAGACAACGTGCTTGTATAGAGGTTTTGCACGTCACATCATGATTAGCAGCTGTAGTTACCGTCGCCACACTGAAAGGAATGGTGTTTCATGTAACTAGTACCAGGCCGTAATGTCAGTAACACTATAAGGGGTGGTTGTCTTATCCCTATACGTAGTATACAGGGAGGAGATATTGTACTCCGTTGAGCGGTTAAAGTAGCCAAAAAAAAACACGTAAATGGGACCCTTTCTTACACCCTTGTGCTATTCAACCGAAACTTGGAGGGGGGGGGGGGCAGTATCCCTTATGTGGGGGTACGTCATGGTAAGCAAATGACATGCATCGAATTACCCACTGGGGGTAAGGGGGTCTAATTGGGGTGTGTTTGTGTGTACAAAAGAAAGTGTGTCACAATCTTTTCCTAGACGTTAAGTCGGATAAACATCAAACTTGGTTGGTAGGTGCCTCGGTGTGAGATGTCGTGTCCGCTCAACCGTTAGGTCAAGGTTAAAGGTTACTGTTACTATAGCGCATAACGGTGTTAGGGACTGTCAGTGCATGGTGCCAACATGACTTTTACATCTTTGCCTTTTCATGAATGTGACAAGGTATTTCAACCCATACAACCACGTCTTGGACTGAGGAATTATGTCTGGTAGCAATGTCATTTACCATGCATGCATCAGTACTTGCAGTCAGTCCATTTTACAGCGTATATGCCCACTACACAGTTGTACAGGAACGCGAGGTGTTTACGCTTTGTGTCGTCGACGCATAAGCAGTGTGTTGCAGTACTAGATCACTAAGATAGGTAACTTGATTGATCATCACTTCTCTCCCTCAACGAGGATTCTGAATCGCTGATGAAAATAATATAAAGTTCAGTGCACTTCGGGAGTACATGAAGTGATGGATGAATGACCATGCAAAACGATAGGGATGAGATTTGCAACTCCGTGGATTGCCCTCTTGTTACGATATTTTGATATTTTTCATAGAATAACCCAGTCATAGACGGAAAATGGTCCTTAACTACGTAGCCATAGGCTGTACGAATCAGAGGGGCAAGAGGCCGATTTCTTACAAATGAAGGAAGAAGCAGACGTGTTGGTAATTAGCAGATTACTACATCACAGTAGGTACGGTACGGCGCGGCGTGCACGTATGTAAGCATGTTGTTTGTTTTCCTCCAATAGGCGTTTCCGTGGGGGAACATGACGTCACTGAAAATCCTCGATACGTGCACGTACCGTATGTACAGTAATGTAATCACTTCAGAGGATTGTTTCTTGAAATTATGATACTGTCTTCAATAAATCAACGACCGATTTTTTTTTATCTCATCCCTATACATGTAATGTAGAGGATGAGATTTTGTAGTTGCTTTGGGAAGAATGTATTATGGTTCTTTCAGTTGCCATAGCAACAGTTACCATGGTAAAATTATTTACGATTGATTTATGGGACATGGGAGTCTAAGATGGTATGGTACTTAAGGTGACCTGGAACTTCCCCTCCTTAATCAGGGTAGAGGTCAAAATGTGTGTGTCTGTGCGTGCGGGTGCGTGTGTGTGTGAAAGAAAATTTCAGTTTCAAAAATTTGCGTCTGCAACTCCTCTTAGCCTGCAAAGTCGATGAGGTTCAAAGTTGGTAGATAAGTGACCCATGGTCTGAAGTTGTGTCTCCAGTCAAAATTTAAGGTCAGAGGTCAAAAATTGAAAATTTCTTTTTGCTATATTTCCTAATCCAAACTGACTATTTACATAGTACCTTCAAATATGCAACCGGTGTACAATCTTCCATTTTAAAAAATCACATTTGCATGTTATTTTAGGTCAAGATCAAGTTCGGGGTCAAAGGTCAAATTTGACCCCGAAATGTTAACGTCCACAACTCCTCCTAAGCCTCAAAGCCAGTAAGAATAATAAAAGTTGTTAGGTAGGTGACCCATGGTCTGAAGTTGTGTCAATATTTAAGGTCACGGGTCAAAGGTCAAATCTCTGATCTGCAAAATGCCTTGGAAAAGTTTGTCGCGGTTTCTTTCTGGACGGTAAATCTAATGAACTTGAAACTTGGTCGTTAGGTACCTGAATATAGTCTGTAGGGTTCACCCTATAGGTGACGTCATAAGTCAATAGGGCACATAATACAGTACGGTAGGATCTGTTATTGCAGGGTGCAACATAACTTATTAGATCTTTGCTTTTCCATACAATGTGACTTAATATTTTAACTATGCAACCATATTTGGACTGAACGATTGTATCTAATAACAATACCTCTTTAAATGCTTTTGGCTATACCCCCACTCAGTATGGTTTGACTGTTACATGCCGTGTATTCACTCGCCAATTAAGGCATTGAGTTGTTTACTGTACGTTTTGGCAAATGTAATGTAAATGATTGCGACGTGTTTCTTAGAATCATTACAAAAAACCGAAAGTCGCGGGAAGTCAAAGGATTACTTTGATGCACACGAGATCTGCGTGGGAATATGTACATTGACGCGCACGCATGATTGCTACATTTACACAACACTTGCGCGTTATTTACATATTCATGGTCGAGTGCGCTGCCCCTAGCTACGTGTACCTATGCACTATGTACGTGTATAATGCATGTAAAGCGTTGGGTGTTCGATCAAACGCCCGATCGACTGTAATACACACGTGTAAAAGACAGAATGATTATGACAACGATAGGGATGAGATCCAAATACGGGGATTGCCCTCTTGTTTATTTATGCAATCCACTGCACTGTGAGGTAACTAAACAAAACATTCAGTGACTACGAATGTTATATTTTGGCCTCTCGATTACAACCCTATATACGTAGCTGCATTGTTTTTGTTGCATTCATCATTGCACATGTAAGGCACTGATTACAAGTGATTATTAACAAGTCTAGGCATTAGAAGGTAACGGGATATCATTAATCAATTGGTAATAATATCAGGTGCCTCTTCAGAGGTATTACAAAGTTTACATCTTTATTTCAATCCAAATTTGATTGATGAGTTCACTATTTCTGTTACATTTTCTCCAAAATTAGCTGTCCATGCTTCCCCGCTAAAATTTCCATTAAATTTGCGCTTCGAAGTTAACTATCATACACTGATTTTCCTACATCTATTCATAATATAAAATTTGATTCACTTTTCTAGGTGATGTTATAAACTTTTTCGACTGTCCCTTTCAACTTAGAGGTTTACATCCGTAAAGTCCAATAAACTGGTCTAACTTGATAACAAAAAAAGACAACATATGTTCTGTGACAAAATTTTCGATACACATATGTATTTGCTACCATTGTTTTGGGTGAAACCTAAATGTTTACACCATAAATATTTTGGTGCCTACATGTTCGAAAGGACAGTCTCACAATAAGTATATTTGATCTGAAAAATAAAATTTGATCGAAATATAAAACAATGTTGTCTTCTGGTATCAATATTGATTAAGGCAATTGGCAAAGCCATTTCATTAGAATTCAAGGAAGGATCACTTGAACAAGGAAAAGTATTTTTTTCTTTTTTTTTTTCCAGATTGAATACTTGGCTGCGTATTATTTCGTTATGTAATGTTTTTAAGCCAGCTATATAAAAGACAATAGACCTTGCCCCTCTGATTTGAAAAGAAAGTGAGGTCTTTCTACTGGAAAAATTCCGGGGAAGAAATATTAAATCAGGGACGTTGCCATGTGAAAACAAGATAAAGATCACTTACTGAGGCCTTAAGGAAAAAAAACCAGAAAAACAGAAAAGAAAGCAATGCTATATCACTAGAGTTGGTTGCAATGTAATGAAGTTTCCAGGGATTCCAAGGTAACCGATCACTAACTTTTCTTTCTGATAGGATGTAAAAAAGGATAGTTTATCATTACTTATTCTGATTTACCGTGATTATTTTTCGATTCGCACTTCGCAAGCTGATTATCACTCACTACATATGACGGACATATACGGACCTTCTCTGGTATGACAACATCTTTTTCACTTGGAGGTAAACAGAGTATTACTTTCTCGTATGTGGTTCACCCATGCGTGTACTTGGTCCCACTCTTTATGCACACCATACTTATGTAGGAAGAACTAATGCGGTATGACAAGTTTCAAATGTAATAAACTTTTTTCCACTTTCCCAGTAAACAAAAACAAGCATTTGATAACAAACAATCAGGTCTATTTAGAGAAAAAAGCAGAACAAAGGGAAATAATGTAAAACAGAATAAAATATTAAATTACAAATCCGTTGGAGTGATGACATGAAAGAAGGCCTAACATATTTTTTTAAGGGGCCATACTTAAGAAAAGTATTTTATTTACTTCTAATGTCTCTTCCACATCTAAACAGAACTGACTAAAAGTTACAGAAATTTCATTGTATTATGTATCAATACATGTTATCATATGCTTGTTTTTTGTATACAATGAACGTGAAAATAAACTTGAACGTTTAACACACAGAGCAGGCGGAATGCAGATGTCACCAATAACTTCTGCAGGCTATAGCTTGAAGCATCAACGCAGGAATACATTTGCTTCAAAACTGACGGTAAACAGTCCATATTTAGAAATACTTGAAATACAGAAATATTTTAATACCCTTAATGAAAGTGATTACCATTGAAAAATCATTAACTTGGAACTAGATTAGCATAACTTTGACTTAATTGGTTGTAGTCATACACAAATATGAATCATTGTATGATTGCAGACCGGTATTAACAATACTAAAAAAATAAGCACTCTACACAGTTATGAAAATATAAAATAATTAATAATGTTACTGTTTACAGTGTTCGTTTTCTTTTTTAAAGAGGAATATTTCGTTTAAAACACACCAACATGTTATATCATCTTTTAACCCTAAATTCAGTTTCAGCAATAAACATCTACACAAGCTTCATGTCATTATGCATGAGACTAGTCACGGAAAAACAAATATTTGATTTTCTGAATGGTTGGCTGAACAAATTATTCTAGAGAAACAAATAACTTAATTTTCAATTTGAGAGAAACTTTTCGTGCAAAGAACGCTACCGTTCTGCCATAGTTGGAATAAAATTGTGTTCATAAAATTATTTCTAAACACATTCTTTCTGTAAAACAAACACAATATGTTCTTTAACAGTTTGCATGTTTTCTGAGTTGAATAAAACAGAAGAAATACACTTGTTCTTTACAGAAAATAGGATACTTTACTTTCATCCTCAATCGAAGTTACAATTTGATTTTCATCAACATACATATTGCAATTCCATAAATTAATAAACCTTGGAACTTGGTATCTTAATTTAGACATAACATAGATTATACAATAAAACTCGTCCTTGGATCTCATATATTAATGTTCAAAACATGTAAAATGTGTATGTGTGATATGAACAACGACAAATGTACTTTTGTTCTTAACTTTGAAAACCTAAAATGAACTTTTACGGCAAAAAAAATTAAACTCCCTTAACAGATGACATTTACCTTTTCCAGTTTGAGGTTGAGTTCTTGTCTTCCTAAACTTATAATTACTATTTTTTACTTTAATTTGATATTGGTATAATGGTATTTTTTCAAACAGAAGGGGGTTGGCAATTGTCCCTTTACGGTACATCTATGCTGTCAATCAATGCTTTTACACATATGTTAAGATGTAAGCTTATTTTGAAAATTTTGGTGTTCTTCCAGCAATGAAAATTGTTTGAAGCAAAGAATGAAAGTTGTAATTGACAAAGTAACGTGCGTAACAAGCGAAGATTACAATAATTCTGATACACTTGTTGGCCTTATGTGCATGATACCATTATTTGAATATTACGGTACCGTCGGTACATGTAGTAGTTCTGTAATAACTATATCCTTACGTTTCAGTAACAATTTATGCTGTTGTTGTACAATGTCTGTAAGCATAATAATTCTTTTCACTTGTCTTTTCATATAGAAATTTATTTAAGTTAGTTGGTAGACAAAAGTTTAATTAAATAGTTTGGGATGTGACATAAGTCACGGGAAATATTCGCTGGATCACACTGAATCCATCGACTAATAAACAATTTGACAGAACTGCATAGCGACCTGTCAAGTTTAATGGTGATGCAAGTAGTCACGTGGTTCAATATGATTATGTTATTTATCTGTGAGGTCGAAAACCAAATCTTTGAAGACTGGATAACATTGTCGTCATAGCTTCAAATAGATTGACCTTAGCATTTGATTTTAGAGGATGTTTTAAATGTACTTACAAAAACATCAGTGTAGGCTATGGGTGTACCCGAAAGCTCTTTTAAATCCTAAATTAGATTTGTAATGAGACAGCATATTTCCTGTGATTATTTAAACTTCAAGCTGATTTCTATTTTCCTATTTGCATATCCATGGTCAGTTATCCTCCAACGCTCAATCGCTCTCTGTCAATTAGGGACTCATTTCATTTTGCTGATCTGACACGTCACCTTCATTAGCCCTCGGGTAAAAGTAAATATCTTTATTCAATTTTCTTGATAAAGATCATCTGTGAAACGAACAAGCCAGATCTCTCTGTTATAAAAACTATTATCCACAGCGGATAGCCGATTTAGAGGGTGAAAAATCTTTATAAGGTGTCAACACTCTGCTTGCTCGAGCATTTGTGGAACTTTGAAAACGTAAATATTTGTGCCTTAACGTACAAGCGAACAAGAATTGGAAGAAGGCAATCAACAATACCAGACGAATCACATAAAAAATACAAAACAAATTAACGACAATATAAAATATCTGCGGAGAAATATTAAAAATGTTTTTCCTTCTGGGTAAATGCTCAATTTTGTTAACTGTTGCAGTCATTTTACTGCATCTTGCCGAAGGCAGTAGAATTCATCCACAAGCTATGATATCGGAACCTGAACTTACAGAAATAAGAAACCTGGTAAGTAATGTAGTTTTTATGAAGTTTCGGGGAAATACGCATCCATTTACGAGTTTGTTATTCAAATGTCAGCTATGCGTTTATGTCAATGGCCAGGGGGTCAACTGAAGGGGTGGGGGATTTTTTGGTAATGGAACAATAAGTGTTACATAATGACGTCATTTGTGCTAGTTTAGTAGATGGGTTTTTTAATATACCTGGTAGAGCGACAAAATTCAAAAATATACTCTAAAGGATATAATTACATTAACAAGGAATTGTACATTCACTTAATTGTGACCGATGTCAAAAGTGAGAGAACTAAGCATGAAGTGAATCGAATTAAAAGTTTCGAAAATTAAGAGTTGAGTACTCCATAAGTTACCGTATCCTTCTTTGTTATCTTTGATTTGTTGGGGGATTACAGTCCAATCGTAGTGATAAAGTAAAACAAGATTTCCGTTAGGCTACATCTGGCTATTGTGTATTGCATTGGTTTAACAAGTTAAGCTTAAGTTAAAGTATAGTTTAGTTCAGCTAAGCATATTTTAGTCTAGTTTAGTTTAGTTTAATTTAAGGTAACTTAGTTTAGTTTAAATTTGTTCAGTTCAATTTATTTCTTTTCCTTAAGAATTTGAAACTCCTTCCGGGGTACAAGAGAATTACAAAAATAAAGAAAATTTAGTGCAAACATGCACTTACAAAAACATTTAGTAGTGTCTCACTGTTAAGCACTTCAAAAATATACCACCATGCATTCCCACAAGTTGTTCATTTGGATTTGGGGAAAGTGTGACATAAGACTTACTCAGAAGGACAAAGGATGAAGATGGTAATAATCTTGAGTATGTTGGTAATTCATCGGGCAAATAAAGCCAATGTTATACTTACATTTCTTTTTGTTGTACTTTCTTCAACTGAGATTTTCGCATTTTCGATATGTAGATAAATATGAGTTGTGATTGTGACCTCTCACAGTATATTGTTCCAGGCAACCTGCTTTAGTACTGCCCGAAAACCGTAAAGGTATAATCGGTGAAACATAAATTAAAAAGAAAAAGTATTCTTTTCTATTTTCATGTATTCCTAAAATGCAAGCTGGTGAATACATCAAGAGGTTTCAAACGTGACATTTATAAAAGTTAGTAATGACTAATACACTAGTTAGAAATAATAATAAATATTTAGAAATATTTGTCTGTGAATAAGGAACGTGTTTTAACAAGGCAGATACCAGCACCGTACAATGGAATATATTTTCCAAGAAAAAAAAGCTTGTCTCAAGACATGAAGGTAAATTAATCAAATATATATATTTTAAAATGCATTAGTGCAGGAGCATTGAGGGATAGGTAATCTGGTCCTTCATTTTGCTCTTATACATTCCAAGCACTTAAGCAGTCTAGAATTTGGTAAGTTGTCAACAAACCAGAGTTGCATCTTTACTGGTCACTTTTGTCAGTACCATGTAACAATATATTTAGGCTCGAATTAACTTGTTTACAGTCTGCGTCTACAACGTTTATTGCCTTACTCTCTGTGACAACTTTCTTTTTTCAAAACGTTTGTATTTCCCAGCTTCTACAAAGTCAGTTTAACTTATACAAGGTACAAAGACGAATTGACTTCAGCAAAGGTGTTGATCTGACGTCATCTTCAGAAGATGAATTACCATTAAGCGACACCGTCGGTAATACCTTATCAGCGCTTGAACCCGCAGCAGTCTCTAAAAGACGTGAGTAATCTGATAACTATCAACAAAATTGTACTTAGCAATTATGTAAATTGGTGATTTCTATGAATATTGCTTAATTGGTGGCAACAGACTTAAAGTAAACAGTCAATTAGAATTATTTAAGAGAGTAATGACAGCTTAACGTCGCTAAGAGCGCTAGTATGCCAGTGTGAACCTCTTCTGATATGAATTATAAGTGAAAAATTGCTCTTAATCTGCATAAAGTACGTACATATCATAGGCGGCCTGGTTTCATCGATAAAAATGCCTGGACAGCACAATTTGTGAAGTAATAACAAATCTTTCGTTTACTCCATTTGGATGACTTTCAAGTAATTTGAAATACGAACGATCAATTAGCAGAAGGTAATTGGGTATACAGTTCTCATTTCACCTAGTTGTGTAATACCAGTTCTTATATTGGTGATACTGACTGGTTGTGTGCATGGTATCCTGGAAATGCATATCAACCGATTAAAGTACAGCCCTTAGTAGTTTCCTAGTGAGTTTCGGGGGAATATATACAGTTTGGTAACTCAGCAATAACCGACAAATACAAACAATTACAAATTTTGTTGGATTCTGGGTAGTGTTTGGTACAATTACATTAAACTATATATATATATATATATATATATATATATATAATATATATATATATATATATATATGTATACGTTTATTATAGACATTACGTTTATTATCAACATAACGTTTATTATGTTATTCAGTTTAATGTTGTTTGTATAATGGTGAAAATACGTTACAATTTTGGACAAATATCAGACTTTTGATACAAAATACACATTTCTACAAATCAAAACGTCGTTTTGTTTTACCAAACTGCATTTTTAATCACTCTTTAAATCATCCACCAAAGGAGTAATATATGAAAACAATACGGCAACGTATGAGTGGTTGAATCACTTGCATCAATCGAGCTACCTCAAGTTAGGAAGAAATGCCCAAGATATTGATCCGGAAGGACAAATTTATAGGACAAATATGTAAAACATAGCCTTAGACAAATATTTATAGTTACAAAAACACTTTGATGTGACGCTGTGTACAGACGAGAGACCTGTTTAGGGGACTGACAAATTATTCCAAGCCTGAGTCACTGTTGGTATGTAGTGTGCAGGGCCTTTGTATCTGTCTAGATCAACAATTGCTTTTTTGGGGGGAATTTGAAATTGCCTGAGGACTGAATAGTAATCAGTTCAACGTTACGTGCACCTCTAGCAGTGAGCTTAGAATCCCGTAATGATTGTAAACAGATAGTGCTGAGAAAAATATGTTATTGATAATAATATCAGTCAGTCTATTTATAGTTGCTATCTGGAATAGTTATAAAAATCTGAAGAAAGGTTGAGTTCTTAGCTTCGAGAATATACGTGAAGTAAGGACTTTATTTTTTCGTTTACCGGTGGGAATGTCAACATTCCAGAGGTAAACAAATAAGGTCTTATACGAGTAAACTATGAAATTAAAGTGGAAGAAACTATAAGACAGATCCCACTTTTATCATTAATAATGATGCTGATGATGATAGTGTTAAATGTATTATGTTAATTGATTACCTCCAAAGATTGGATTCGTTAAGTTTGTATTGTGGCTTCATATGTATAGCAGTTGGTGAGATAATATTGCTACAATTTTGCTATGTGACGTCATACCGGTATTTACCCTTCTCCATACAGATTAAGCAATTAGAGCAAGGCCTCGTCCCGTAGCTAATAGTCAGATTTCCAGTTTAAGCTAAACAAAAAACAGGGCAGGGGAGGGGACAGACGCACCGTCATACGTGACAGTGTTGGCATTTTTTCAACCAAGAAGAATTCTAGGGAGTTGCCTTCCCCCTGTCTTCCCCGCCTTTGAATACGACCTGATAAAGCCGTAGGGAAAGTGTGAATTCTTGTTCATGAGCGGCTCCGCGAGAGTGATCATTTAAAAAAAAAAAAAAGAGATTATTTGTATTATCTGAGCATAGTGAACCTAAGCGTATTGCGATCATCACATTATTTAAACACTTTGTAGCCCTCAATAGTTCTGGAGTAATTTCTGTGTATCCCTTTACATCTCGTATGTCCATAACTACTCTTCAGTCGCAGTGAGGTTCCTACAAGGAAAACAACAACCACTGTTAATATAATGTTACCAATGATATCAATTTTTATTACCCTAGGACATAACGAATTGAGGTACTAACACTGAATCATATTTACTGCC
This sequence comes from Stichopus chloronotus, assembly GCA_021234535.1. Classification (NCBI taxonomy): domain Eukaryota; kingdom Metazoa; phylum Echinodermata; class Holothuroidea; order Aspidochirotida; family Stichopodidae; genus Stichopus; species Stichopus chloronotus. The sequence continues at coordinate 1,318,479 of SFZH01000008.1, forward strand.
GTAATAGTCATATCTGAGTATAAATCACATAAAAAAAAAATATTTCAGTGATAAAACTAAGTGACTGTTTCCCGTTCGAACCTCGTCATTATCTACATTCGAACAAAATAAACTTCTTGTTTTACAGCTTAAGGGGAACTTTCCAGTAACCATTGGAGAGGTTCTAATGAGAAAGGATATTTTTTATGCTACACCAATATCTTGTTTACCACTGACACCAATATTTTGTTTATGACTCAATACTGTCGTTTAAAGGCAGGCAAGAAAGATTCCCAGGGGCCTCAAGGTTATACAACGTCATGTGACACAGGAAATTACTGCAATACGTCTTTGTGGTTCTTTCAATATTTAAGTGTTTATTTTACCTTGAAATTGGTCACCACTGACAAAAAAAAGAGAGATTGGGTTTATAGAAAACTTGTCTTAATATGTTGTTGGGAATTCAGGTTGCATGTCCTAAGCTAAATCAGTCAAGCAAAATTATAAAGAAATAAAAAGGATATTCAAGTAATTGCATCTGTGCGACATCACGTATTTTCCACAATACAATTAATTTCACTGTGAAATAGATATTTGTTTCAAATCTATAACTTGCAAACAGAGTTTATTATTGAGATCAATTTTTTATCAATAAAGGGAAAAATTTTCTACTCTTTGAAATATTTAAATTTTCATCAATGGCAACTGTAGTTCAGATAAAACTGCAAAGACACTGCAGTATCTCAGTACATCTCAGTACATTTCACTATGTGATGTAACTCATAGCGTATATTACCATGTTTCACATAATAAAGTGTTTCCTTGTAATATACAAGCAAAGTGTAACGTTTGTCCAACCATGTATTGCATGGTTAATAAAATTAATAAATTAATTAAGCGAGATGATGTGTCACAATACACTCCAACAGCAATATATAACAAATGGTTCACATAACAGTTCATGTTCCCTCACTCCTGTGTGTCAAGATGTTAGGCATGGGTAACATTAACATAAAAATCAGGTTCCGAATCATTCTGCACTGTGTTTTGGTCTCTGTATTACCTTGGTATTATTCTCCATGTTTCTCTCGTTGGTAGTGGCGAAGCGAGGATTTTTTGGGGTGTGGGGGTGAGGATTTTGTTGAGTGCGCCCGTCAAGTATATGTGAACAACCATGGGTTGGCGTATCAAACACATTTGAGATTTTAAATCATTCCAGATCACCATAAATTGCACTTGTCAGGATTAAAAGCAACCTCAAAGATGTGCAATTGTTGTGAAACAATGTAAAATTTGATTTTGCTCTTAAACACTGTCTTTTAGGACAGATTAGCTGGCCGACTTGGGGCTAATCCTATTACAATACACAAACAATGCCCTTGTTCAGCAACAACAAATTTGATTAACCCCTATCAAACAGACATGGCAAACTATTACAGTTCTGTACTGTCACTGGGTGAGTGAGATATAAGGGGAGGAGATTTCCCTCCTCTTGGCTAAAGTTTTGAATAACTAAGCAGTACCCTCCCATGCAATCTTTTGTGTTACATCCAATCCACCCATTTTTAAGGGGGGGGGGGGGTGTATCTTCACCCACTGCAGTACGCCATCTGCGGGATCATACAGTATGAAGGAATCATCTAATCATGAATAGGGATCAATTGATGCAGTGTGTAGCTTGTAAGTCATTGAAAGAATGTTCTAGTAGTCGCCATGCTCTGGTGTAGTTACTAACAAAACATCCTGAACTACATGCGTGCACTGACTGCTCCAAGCAACGTAACCAATGTGATTCACAAAAGAAGGGAAAATCATCAAATCCTCTCCGCTGAATGGTATTTGACTAAAAAAGCGTAATCGCTTTAGCACTGCCTGCGGTCGCTCGGTTCCCTGAACTTCCATATCTGTATAATATTTCGTCAATGCTCGTAGCATTAACATTTTGAATTAGATTCGTGCTTTTTAATGTGACTTGAATGATTCTCTCCAGAAATGAATGAAGTATGCTTTAACTAATCACCAATGGATGATAAATATACATTACACCAAAGAGTCTCTTTTCAACAAGTGTATTCACCTGTTCGTTTGCAATGAAGAAGCTTAAAACCAGCCGGTCAATTTGTAATGCTTGATCATGTTTATCCTCTGGTGATATTAATGGGTTGTCTTATTGTATTAAGGTTATCTGCATGAGGAGAGCTGCACACTGATGCTATCCTCGAGGGGAATTCTCTCGTGGGTTTTCAGACTTCCTTGAAGTTCTCGAGAGAATGTAGCTAATGCCGTTTGTGACTTTTTAGGGTATGTTCGATCTGAAAAAGTGTCAGTCGCGTCTCCCATTTTTTTTTCATGACAACTTCGTGCTATCAAGAGTGTTATTAACAAAAAAAAGTTGTAGGCAAATTGCCATGATAAGGACAATTGGCATGTTGTAATCCACTTCAATGGGTTATAGGCATATTCCATGATATTCTTCAAGAGAAATTCATGGAACGCATACCGGTATTATCGTTATCTTCCAACTTTGTTTAATCTTTGATTTATTGGTATATACGGATGCCTTTATATGTCATTTCTCTACTCAACCCCTTTTGTTCATGACTTCCCGTTCCAACCACAATGGACAAATTTGCAGGAGTCGTCAAGGTAGTTTCATTTATAAAGTTGGTAACAGTAGGACCTATGTGGACAGGGGTTATATGAAGCACATGCAAAGGTTGATTTAAATTTAGATTCATGCATTAATTACTTTATTCTGATCTTCTGTGCCAGTCAATTTTAACGAGACGTCTCAGTTCAGACATACCAAAACAATGAGAAAGGTACATTTGAATTGTTACATTGCAATATTTTTAATAAAAAAGGTACTTCTAAGTGACTTGAATAATCTGTTGTTTAAACCAGGACTAGCTGTTATTCGTGTTCAGCTCAAAAGACATTAGTAAGTGTCTTCATTTTCATGTTGATACCATCAGGAAAGTTTTCCATACTATAAAACTATCCCAAAGTTCTACTGTAATTTTGTGTTATATAACATTCATTCACGTATGTATATATACTAACATTCCATCACTTGCTTCGACATTATATTCGAGTCAGTCAAGTTAATGTATGTTTGCAAATCGCTCAAAACATTAATCTCATATTTCAGCAATTTTTCATGTATGTTTGAGAACGTCCAAGAGCCGATTTAAGGTATACGAAAGTGGGAATCGAAGTGGTTTGGCTGGTGGTAGACCTGAGGATAAAATGCCCGGATATTGACCAATTGGATACAAATACACAGCTTGGGGCACAATTCTTTTCTTTGTGCGAGGACATCGGGGGTGTGTCTCAGTGTCTACACAGGTTTCGCTAAGTCTCACCAAGAACCCAATTTATTGTCAATAAGCCAACGCATGCCCACAGTTGTAATGAATTCGGAGCTCCCACATCTCATTAGGAAGTGAATACCATCATTACGATATACTGAAGAGCGTAACTGCTCAATAATTTATATTACAGTTATACATGTACTATAAATCAATGATGGTATTAAGTTATACGCAATAACAATCCATTCATTTAATGAATGTTTATCTCATTAAGTTCATGATGTTCTTTTGTCTTTGCAGGGGACAGGTGCAGCTTTTGGAAGATCCTTTGCTGAAATCGAGAGAATGACTTTGAAACCTTACCTCAGACGATGTTGGAAGAAACAATATGCTACCATCATAGGAAAGTTGGATATCCAATACACACTCATGCAATTGTCCATTTGCAGCATGTCCAGAAATTAATGATGGCTACCGAAATGGCATTACGGTCACCAAACAGCAAGGAGCTGCACCCATGGATCGGTGTTTTACAATCGATCTTGTGCCATGCTTTCTCATGTTCCCAAGGACTTGAATGATAACGTAGAAAAAAGATTATGTAGAGTGAGGGTGGGGGAGGGAGTATAATCGTGTGGGTGGGGGAGGGAGTATGATCTAGTATGTTGGAGATGAATTAACTCTTTTTGAACGCCAGTTGAACGCCTCCTTCGGAAGCAAAGAGAAATTTGAAATATATATGGGAAAAATATTTTAACGACTTTTCTGTCGTAGCGCCCTCTACAACTCATCCAGTTACGATACCTCTGGTTAAGGAAATGTAAGAACTTTACATTCTTCACGGTTCCAGGGTTAAAATGGTTCTTTGATTTGGCTCAATTAACGACTTTCATTGTAAAGTAAATCCTTACATACATATCATTGCTTCGTGTAACCTTATTAAAATGTGATGTAATATTAATTGTTTCCAAATTAATAATTAAAATGTTGAAATGTTACTCATGTTTCAATAACATGCCTTTCTCTAGACCTGAGAAATGTTGGGAAGAAGGGAAAGAAAGAGAGTAATGGCATCTTGACAAAGAGGAGAAGTCGAGGAATAGCAAACTTAATAACATGTAAAATTTAACATTTGACATTATTTATCTGGCAAATGCATCAAGAGAACAGGACTTCTGTGCCCTTAGAGACTCATCAAACGTCATACCCAAAGCAATGTTCAACGTTCTCTAAAATCCTACCTTAGAAATGAAAGCAACTGTCTTTGATTTGCCCTACACGCTATTGATCAATTTATCATGCCATGTTCCAACTGCTGATACTTCTTGATGAGGAAAGTCATGATTGGAAGGTTATCGCAGGTGTCATAGTAGAAAAACAAATGTTTGAGTTTATCGACATGCAAAGTAATTTAAAAACTCTGCTAACTTAGTCTGGTGGAACTGTCCATTTATCTATCATAAGAAAAAGAGATCCCATCTACCCCTCCCCCACCATTATAGCATTTGGTCGATTCCTACCGCTATATCAGATACACTAACATTCGAGGACTGTTTATCTTTCTCCATAAAGAGAATGAGATGCCTCTCCCTAACTCCTTTCCTGTAACTCCGAGCTCCTATTCCTTTTTATCTGAGACCGCAGAGATATATATATATATAGAGAGAGAGAGAGAAAGCATAGTCCTTGTTTCATAATAATGACACTCCCATTTTTTTGTTTTTGTTTTAACGAGAATGGTAACAGCTGTGAATAAGAACCGTTGCTGCTATGGGATTGCATGAGCTAACACAACCACATGCCAAAGTTCATCCCAAATATCTTTCCACTCTACATACGTCGCATATTTTCCACAGTTGATCATGCATGCAGAAGAGAAGTCGTTATAGGGTCGGACACGAGGGATTGTTAACGAGTTATTGATGGTTTCTTTGGGATTTTAAACTTTGGTCGGCAGAATCCGTTCGGCATTTTCCTATCCTTTTGTTTTGCAATGCCGTAATTCGTAGAAATTTGCACGATCTAGAAGAAACAATAATTTACATTTTCATTCAATGGCTCTGTTACTCAATCCACACAATTATTTAGTTACAGATATACACACTTAAAAGTAATTATTCGTCTTATTATATATATGACGGTAGCCCGCGTGTGTATATGTACACCACTGTGATATGACAATAGTATGATTCGCTGTACACAGGTACGTGCAAAGATTATATCGTAATTAGTAGTACTTTCAGAGTTATCAAAAAGAGAGTGAGGTCACATGACGGTCCATAAGGAGATCAATCACCTTTAATGGATCATGAAGGACGGTGCAATCAACACACTAGAGACGTTTCTTTTATTCTTTTATAGACTGGTTTGTCATAAGTCAAATGAGAATCGCATGACATTATTTCGTCAGACTACAGAGTAAACCCTACAGTGTAAGACATGTTATGCAATGGATCAGCCATTTCCTGACAGGCCTAACGTCGGCGTTATTTAGGCCTAGCTAATGACATCCACTAGCATATTCACACAAGAACAGCTAGTAGCCTACTATGTGTGCAACAAAAGGGGCAAAGCCTGTTTTCAACCTGGTATTGGCACACCCTGCTATTACGTTTTAAGCCATATTAGATGTTATTTCCAAATGTTACATACATTTTCAATTCTTTAGTGATATGTGCATATTTGCCTATATATAATTACAGGCATCTTCAGTTCACTTAAAAGATATCTACAATTGTATGGGGTTTTCTCCATTTTTTCCCGATATCTTTAAATTTAAATTATTGAAGATATCCGGATATTAAGCCTTAACGATATCTGGAATGTATTAAAGATATTTAAAAAACAATGCATGCAGACATCTATAAGTCTTTTTAAGGTATCATAAATATACGTGAATTTTAGATATCTTAAAAAGCATCACAGACATTTTTAAAAGAACTAAAGGTGTTCGTAAAATGTACCCGATATCTGCAAACAACTGCGAGATATCCGAAATTAATTTTAAGGGAACGTTAATTCTAATTGAAACTTTGATTAACTGAATATAAGGTATTTTGAAAGTGTATTTCATCCTAAATTTCTTCACTTTAATGGAAGGTATCCGCAACTTAATTGCTGATATCTGTTACAATTTAAGATATTTAAACTTCGGCTTACGACAAGATGACGAAACTGCGCAGCCTTGTCATACTTACGAATGATACCAACGACGTTTTGTAGAGTGATGATAAGTACATTTACGTCAACTGTAATATAAATCAACGTCCGTGTTCCAGTGTACAATCATGGTTGCCTCTACTCCCTAATAAATATTATGTTATAACTTAATGTCTTGCAGAAATTCCAAACGCATGGATCATGCGCAAAGAATGATGTGTGTAATATTTTGCTTTGAACGAGGATCAGACGATCTGTGCTTTCAATTCGCGAACAAATTGGACAGTTTTAAAAGAAATATTCCAGTGACAATTTAAGAGCCTTGCACTCAAAAAAGGAAAAGAAAAAGAAAAAGGAACATGCTTCACTGAAGGCACTTTGAACCGTACAGTTATCTCTCGCCCATAACTCAAGATATTGGTGTTTTTAAAATAGGAAGATAGCGCTGGCCAAGAAAAAATTTCAGGTGCCTCAAGGGTGCAAAATGTCTTGCAATTCCGACGATCACCCGCAAGAGGTCTTTGCATTTGAAGTGCTTAATTAAACTTGGAATTTGACTCCAATGGACAATTTTCATTGGGTTTGTCGCAGATTGACCTAAAGACAGTCAAGACGTATAAAGCAGTTAAATTATTAAGTAAAACCAAGGATATCTAGGACGTTGTGTCCGTGTGACATCACAGATTTCCTACAATGCTTTGTACCGCTATGAAATAGATACAGTGCTTCTTTAAGCATCCATGATTTTCAACAGAACATGCTATGATACTAGTAAGATGTCGTTTTCTAAAATGAGGAAAAGTGACTTGTTTTTAGGAGTTCCAATCTTCGTCAGTAGCCAATCCCTTTCAATGAACGGTTTCATAAGTCGTATAGTGAAAATACATTTTATAGTATTGTTGGATAGAAGATAAGCGCTGTATAAGATCTGTCGAAGCACTCGCAGCTCTGTTACTCTAAATAAACCAAACGTGCATTTTGTTCCTGCTAATCGATTTCAATCAAATCATACCATTACCTGCAATGACTGGTTACAAAAATACTCAAAGATGAGTATGTTTGCATGCATGTGTAACTTAAACGTTATGGCAACCCTTGTACGTATGTATGGTTAGGGCGTGCGGCTCCTCAGCATACAACTCTGGGCACCTGGTACATATATACGATGGTAAGAATTTGGTGATATTTTTGCACACCATCAGCTTGGAGTAAGAGTAACAGCTAAACAAGATAAATAGTTCTTGTAAAATCTCCATGAAATTAGAAGATCGTGAAATGTGATACAATAGTGAACCGTGCATTAACGGAAGCCTAATGCACTAATGCCTTATCCTCATTGGGTTAATGCAAGCGTTGCAAGAGGGCGCAGCCCGAGTGCATCCGTCCAGCGATAGCATTAACCACGGGACTGCATTATCCTGAATCAATGCACGGATAATTAGATGATGACAGATGGTTAACTACCTACAACATAGATAGAGAAGTTGACAAGGAAAGAAGGTAAAACAGGTCTGCTTGGTATATGAAAACAAGGAATTAGCTCTTCAAAGGAATGACTGTGAGCGACACTAACTGGGCCTCTGCAACTTTGCTGAGTAGATGTAGAAGTAGAAGAGGTTAAAAACTGAGTCAGGTGGCTACATGTCAACTAATGAAGCTATAAGAATTCGGCGTCACATGAATTCATGAAGCCAGAGAAAGTCGGGCAGCTTCAAGCAAACGCTTTATGGTTTCTATCGGAGAAGCAAAATCAAGAAAAAGTTAATATATTTGCGTGTGAAAGTTGACGTAACGGGGAAATGAGAATTTCTGTCTGTGATTTTCGGATCCTACAATGAAAAGTGCGCATAACAATAATACTAGTGTCAAGCGTGCTTCCTCCAATACGTTTCCAAGAGAACCAATAGAAGCCATCTCTCTGTTAATTTCAGTCCAATCTTAATGTACTAATAGTTTAGAATAACTGTTACAACGAGGAAGTAGTATGTAGTGGCAGAGGGGCTGGAAGGGTGGAGAGGCGGGGTTCCCTACCGACGGTGTGTGTCCTAGGGGACACAAGAGCGAGAGGGCGTCGAGGGTGATTTTCTTCGCTCTGGGCTCAAGATTTATGTAATAATCGCTGACAGGTTAGCTAGGTGTTAGCTAGCTATGTAAGAGGTAGTAAACGTCAGATGTACCCATTCCACCACTTGCAATGTGTTACCAGCAATTAATGCATACTCATTAACAATAAACCATCGGTATGTAACAGTGCACAAACACAAGATATACTTCGAATAAACTCATGCAGAAAGTATAACTTCGAATTTATTCTTTTTCAAGCAATTTTAGTAACATTATTTCCACAGTAGGTTCAAACTTTAAGCTACGTAAAAAATGTACTTCTCAACTTTCACGTTGCTGTTACAATTTTTGCATGTTTTCCTTACTTTTTTCGAATTTCCCAGAATAGGACATTATTAATTGAGTTTACGTTGCCTAACGTTCAATGTTACAGAAAGAAAAAAAAAACTGTAAGATATTTGTCAGTATTTTCAGAAACGCTGAATTTGTTTTTCTAAATTCTCTTACTAGATGTAATAATGTGATGTCGATGAGTGTTTTACCTATAGAAATAGATAAAGTAGAATTACGTCATGTAACAATAAGTGAAGCTCAAAAGAAAAAAAAGAAGCCCTAAAAATTTTAAGATGAGGTCGATGCCACTTTTAGTGAGGAAGTTGGGTATTAAGATGTCTAACACAAAGAAAACGAAGCAAAACACTAAATTAGTAAAAATAAACAGCACAAACCCTCATAGCAAGGAGATTTCTCCTTACTATTCATCCTGAGACCACCCTTAAATAATTGATTTGGGTAGATATCAAACTCAACCGCCATTACTGTAGAGAAAATTGTCTGGAATTACTAAAGATCATAAACTTCCTTTAATGGAACGGTGAAGACGGTTCTAGAAACCATCTATGCAGAGCGCCACCTTTTTGCAACGGCAAAGAAAGCACACCATTTTTCGCTATATTTTGTATAATTTTCTGGATGTAAGATTTCACACATTGCCCATCCATATTTTATCTAAACACTTTGCCTTTTGAAGTTTCATGATTTACAATACTTTGCTTTCAAAGTGGAAATATAAACTTAACGTAAAGGTCTACATGTACTACAGGTCCAGAACCTCACCGTCAATTAGCCATTAATTCAATTTAACGGAGAAGTAGATTATTGTGGTGATTATTGTGGAAACGATATGGGAAGATGTAAAGACATAAATGCATTCGCCAAATCGATATCTTCTATTGACATTAACTTCAAGACCAAGATTATCATTTTTCAGCCTCAGAACAGAGGAGACGGGTAACCGCAAAAGAGACGCTGATCATTGTTGTTGGGTGTTTTTTCTCTCTTTTTTTCACATATTTAGTTGAATTTTATGAGCACTATCAGCTTCAAATTCTACAACCTCGAGGTGACATTACAAAACCTTTGATCAAAATGTTAACTTAGTACGATACTTTCATATCAATATTCAGTTTCTTGAGATGTCTTTCATTACAGGTTTGTAGCTAATTTTAATCTTGCCATAATTGCTAAAGACCCCGTGGATTTACTACCTATCGTTCAAAACCTACTAGCACCGCCCACCAGAATATATGCACCAATCACTTTTATCTGTTATAAGGATAGCAGAGACTAGTAAACAACATTCACAAGATGAAACGTCACAGAACTTCCATTTTGCATTATAACCACGTCTCGAGAATACCTTTCCTGCATGACAAAATATGATTTGATAAAGAGTCGAGCTGTCAGAGTTCTAGGGCTTGTCCATCTATGATAATTATGTGATAATTGGCCTACTTGAACAGCTGATCTCTGAGAGCACCCAATCCATAACATGATATCATGTATTTTGGCAAGTCTTCAGACTTTTGTCCCGTTACAATTTCTAATGTCTCTGACCATAACCTAACCTTGTAAGGTCTTTCAGGTATGATGAATAAGTCTCAGGATGAGTAAATTGTGATTCTTCATGCATCACCCGATGCACAGATTCAAACTAATTTAAATTACTATGTTATTCCTTTTAGTTGGTCACAAAAATGACAATTTGGGGTCCCTTGCGGGATTCGAAGCAAGGTTTCTATGGGATCCAGGGAAGAAACTCTGAGACTTTAACATATCTCTGGGTGAAAAATTAAGAATCAAGACTTAAAACAAAAATTGAATGCATTATGTAGGCTTATATAAACATATGTCAGACGACTTGACTTCAGCTGTTAGCAAAGACGAGGTATCGACGTTAACGAAGATGACATAAGGTTAATATAACGAGTTCCAAATAAGAGAAGGCGAAGTAACGATTAACCAACGGAGAAGAGAACGGCAACTTCGTAATTTAACAGAACAGAAACAAGTAGGAAAGGCTGTATACGGGTCGGAATGAGTGGAAGGAGGTAAATGAAAGGTAAGCTGTGATACACGTAGACAGGTTGAAGAACTTATAATTGAGTGGTGTGACGTGACTTGGATCGTGCCAAGAGCAGGACGAGAGCTAGCATTCCTTTTTCTGATTCTTTGTAAGATGCAAAATCTATCAAGGCTGAAAACAGCGTACTCTTACATGTTAACGACTAAGCGTGATGGATAAAGGGGGAGGGGGGGGGGGGAGGCTGCTTTCCCCTGTCCCGTATGATTGCCAAAAACTGGTCTTCTATTCCAGCTGCGTATATTATCACCACGTTTACACTAGAGGTAGTTTGCCGTCGTAAATTAGTAATATATTACAACAACAAAACAAAGAGCATAAAGTAAACATTAGACAAGTAGTTGACATGGAAATTTTAATAGGGACAAAGAGAAAAGGACAAAAAAAAGAAAAAGAAAAGGAACTTATGAGTTCTGTTTGTATTAAGTCAGTTATAGACCTTACAGAATGAAATAAAAACAAAAAGTGAAACAGAGACAGGTGTTTAGATGAGGCTATGAACGACGTCAGTAATCATTCATAGCATGGGGATTACAGTTATATAATGGCAACAGAGAGGCAATTAAGATGTGCTGAATGTAGAAGACGAAAGGGCATCTAAAACATTAATTGCATATTCATGTGCAATTCCATCCACGGTTTCCATTACATTCGATATCCATAGAGGTATATATGAATAAATATTTATGTAGATATATTTAATCTCCTATAATCCTTCCATTTCTCTGTCATTCTCAAACAGATAGGCATCCTTTTAGTAATTAAAGTAGCACTTGAAATCAAGAAGGAAAAAATCCGGGAAATTAAAGAAAATGCAGGTGATGACAAAGTAAAAATGAAGACTATATATTCATAATGCCTTAAATGTCATACTTTTAACAGTAGGTTGACATTATCACTCCGTATGGAATTTGGTGGCCTTTTGTTGCATAAAGTAAACCATTTCGTATCATTTTCTTGTGTGTGCGTGTGTATGTCTTGACATTAATAATCATTTGAAGGAGATAAAACTTTCAGGCGATTGTATTTGAAGGCGTCTGGAGGTGGTAATGAAGGAACACACAGTTGAACAAATTGTTTTGCAACAAAAGCAACTTCAATAGCTCTATCAACTCTCAGGGGTGGATGAGGGTTAAATTAGGCTGAGGGGGGGGGGGGGGCGGCTAAAGGAAGAGGGAAGTTAATACCGCTCTGTGAGCGTAGGTGTGGGTCTGTTACTGTGTGATGAATGATGGATTAAGTCAAAAGGTTTGGACCTTAAGTTTCTTGCCTTTCTATTGAGTCGACTTCCACTGAAATTCAACAAATTTTACATGGCGGTTCTTCGTTGGACCATTATTTCGTGTCATGCGATTAGATTGAAGGGGACATCAAGAGAGTTAAAAGGATTTCTTATTTTCTGTGGTTGTCTTTTTTTTGGGGAAGGGGGGAATTCGTTGAACCGAACCACCCACCTAGTCAGTGATGGTTTTGATATTTGCAGCAGGGATTCTGACAGAGGAAGTAGAGAAGACATTTGTTCCGATCCCCTCCCCCAACAAGATGGAGGGTGAAAATGTCTCTTCCAGTCCCATAAAAATGTAATTATTCAATTAGCTTGGTTTACTACTTAAGAAAAGGACACTGTGGAGAACTGTTTGACCTTGATTAAATTTTTTCTAGAAACCTTCAGATTGCACCTATACAAACTTGAGGCAACCATTTTGTTCCTGTTAATCCACTTGTAACTTTCGCCAGTGAGAGCATTAATTTGGAATCACATTAATAAACAACCCCTCCCCTTTTTAAGATTATATATAGATTTAACAGTAATAAATTTATTTGGCAAATAAACTTTTCAGAATATGTTGCATACTAAGTAGGAAGTGTCACGCTGCACGTAAAATTATTGGAAGGGTGACGGTGGAGCAGTAAGTATAGGCTATTGCTACCTTCTATGTCGTTTTCGATAGGATGCACGCGCTGTAAGATCGGAACAAAGATGCTGTTGATAGACGCGTTACTGGGATTGGCTTAAACCTAAAAGTCTTTTGCAAACGATTAATAGATTAGTGCCAACATTCTGTGAGGCATCTTCGTAGTGATGGCTATATCGAACTAGGAATGTCTCAATGTAAGGTCAAAGTATGGGAGGTTTTACAAGGTATTCTTGAATGTCAAGAGTCATACGAAATACTTAGGGCACCTCCTCAAACCTATGTAATGTCACCGCCATTTGCAAATGAGCAATGCATCAGTTACACTGTAAATATTGTATTATGTGTACTGAATGTCATTGCGTGGGCGAAACTAATCTCAACATGAAAGAATTTTGATATTTCCAGTGATTCTTGTTTGAATAATTTACTTCAAGGAACAGCATTCATGTTATCAATATTGTCTTCACCACATGTTTTCATTCGGGGGTGTAATTACTTTTCTTAATATTACCATGGCAGATTTTTCTGTCAATACATTTCATTGAATCCGAAACAAGTATTTGAATGTATGAATATTTAAAGTAAGAGATGACTGTATCTTAAGTGGAATACCTAGTATCCATCCTGTTTATCAAATGCTGTTCAAGGTTTATTGTTATTCTTATGTAATATGTAAACGAATACACACATGCAACGACTCTAATGTAAATTTAAAAAAAAAGAAAAAAATCACATGTTTGTTTCAAAGTGTAAGAATTGATGAAATTGTCACCTTCAGTGAATAAAGTTCATAGTCATTTCACATCTTCCTTTAAAGTGAACCCTTGACTTCTTTCACAACTTTTCCAAACCGTCAATAGTATTCGAACTCTGACTTAACGCCGACTGTGGGACGGACAGTCTGCGCATTCTCCATTGCGCATTTCTTTCAATGGTATGTGAAAAAAACTATTACATTACTTCCCGTTTAAAAACAAAAATATTTTTTGAAGTTTTTATCTTGTGGCGTGATTGTTTGTTAAATTTAGAAAATTTGTAAACGTCACAATGTTTTGAAAACTGAACCACATTTAACCACAACGGTTGAAAGAGGCGGACGCCTTCTCAAAAAAAAAAAAAAAATCATTGTAGTGGTATACGGATTTCATGAGCGTTATCGCCAAAATAGCTTCCCATCATCAGCGACAGGTTATTTAATTAAGGTAGACACGTCAGATCAGGTTATACATTGCGAACACACTAAAATTGTGTTATTAACATCACTTAACGCTCCGGCGTCGTTCTCTCAGACTGCCACATTTGCTACTTCACTGGTTATCAGATTTTTTTGTTTCTTTACTGAGAATAGATTATATTAATATCTTTGTGTTGTTGGTAATTTAGCCTACGCTTCTTCCTAACCAAAGAGGGTCATGGAAAGGATATTTACTGTTGGCAGTTGTGTGGGCTTTGACGTAATCCAGAGTGATGTTTTGTAAATGAAAATCAATGCGGTTTATACTTATTTCTTTTTGATTTTATGCTCTGTGTATATATATGTGGTAAATGGAAGACTGTTATGCTTATTAGTGTAATGGAATGCCACCTGCCAATCTTATTGTGCGTGCAGCCGATGTGGATCTTGCATAATACTTAAACTTTAAATAGTTGAACATTTTCAATATACTGCAGCTTCATTTCAATACTGTTTGCAGATAAGTGTCACCATAATTATATGCAAGTAATGAACTTGTGGATTCATTCACTTAATTAGCCTTCACTCTATTTTTTAGAGGAGCTACAAAGATCATGGGAAATGAATTGAATCAATAATCACACATATTTTTGTTGGTTCAACTGCTGGCAGTTGATCTTTGTATGACGTATTAACTAGCCTATATTGCTATACCAAACCAAAATTGCAAAGCGCATGACTGCACACAAACAGGGACAAAAAAGCGGCCTACGTGATAATAAAATACCGCATATGAGTAAAAACTAATATAACATTTCTTTCTTGAAACAATCACGAAGCGCAAAAGGTGGTACAGGTTGTGAGGTGTTCCTGATTTGATCAATTATACTTCCTTAACCAATTAAATATATACATATATATATATATATAGATATATATACATAGATATATATATATATATATATGTATATATATGGGCAATTTCCGCAATCTGTTCTATTCCTTTAAACGGCTTGTAAGTTCATCTTTTATTTGATAATAAAAAAATCCAATATACTTCTAATACAGTATTCATCAGAGACAAAGTGCAATAAGCGCAAAGTACAAGTATGACGTACTTACGCCACAGCAGGGACGTCGAGATGACAACTGGAAGTATATTTTAGGGATCGATAGGAGGGTTCCTGAGGGGTTTTGACTGAGGTCATGTGATTTCAGACAAGTTACTCACCAGTACATTGACACAACTCTCTTCCACGCTGTAGGTTGATATATGGTCTATAAAATGTTTTTTCTTTTCTTTTTAGTAGAGGAAACAATTGCTCCTCCCTTTAATGATTGATTAAGACGTTACACCGTCAAACAGTTACAGTGGTAGAAGAAGAATCTTTGGTCATGCCTAGTTGATGAGTAATGTATTGGAAAGGCACGTTCGGTTGATAATTTAACCTTTACGGGAAAAACTGAGATTCACCACCTTCTATGTGGACCTAACATTCTCTTTTGAGATATTAAATTATAAACTTTAAGAACCGTTACTTCTCCTATGTTTGTGGCCTTCGTAAATATCTTCTTAGCGGACAAGCACTGGAGGGATTCCCAGACACTGAAATAATTTAACGTTGGCATCAGTTGAACACTTAAAAGTATAAATAACAATGGCGGCATTTTCAGAATTCGGAGCGAGTGACCTTTTCGCTTATCTAGCCCACGAGTTGATATAAGTACTCGTTACTTGCTATTTATCTCTTCGTCTCATACGTGTGACGTGATCATATTTCCACGCAATAGATATTTAGTGAGGACAATATTGATAATGCACTTACATCAGGAAGCTAATCTGTAAGAGTTTCTGACAGGCAAGTCACACATTAAAAATAAGAATGATAAAAGAAAGGAATAGAACTGGCCTTTTTGGTAAGTTTTTTACATCGCTTTGGGTTTTGATAAATTTAATCTGACGTTTTAATTCAAGCCGAAGCCTAATTTTAACGCTTTCGATAATCTGATTAAAATTGCCATTTACTGAAAATTTTTTCCGAAGATGGAGTAGAAGAGGCAAAATATGGAGAACTGATAGAAGTCTTGTGTACTGTGTTTTCCTTGTTATGGACGGTTAGATTTTAGTGCAATGTATTGATACTACGGAATATATGCAGTGCGATAACTACTCAAATTGAAGAAAATAATGGACAATATATTCACTTCGTGAAGAAAAATAATTTAGCTCTCCCGTCTGTAATTATGGAGTTCATTTGTAATGCCACAATTTTGTTGACTGGGCAATAATATTAAAGTTTTAAATCAACAATGGTTAATAGCAAAATGAAACTTTTACGTATCTAAAATTAAAGATATGAGAAAATGAGGAAATTGAAAACAAAATGGAATTAAAAAGAGATTATAATGTATAATGTAATGTAATTAATGTGTGTATTTCATTTTTTTTTAATAAAATTTGATCAAATCGCAAGGTTTAAAGAAACTGATACTATACACAGGACGAGGTAATGGAAATCATTAATTTTACTTTTTAACAGAACTATTGTTTAAGGGCAACAAGTATTTCTTGAAAGTTATTAAAGGTGGGCAGTTTGTAGAATCTTTGTTTGATGCAATGTATTTGTTATTCATAAAGGTTTTTTGAGATTATAATGTATAAGAGATTTTTGAGATTATAATGTGTAAGAGATTATAATGTATGATGTAATGTAATTAATATGTATACTTCTTTTTATACTAAATTTGATCAACCCCAAGGTTTCAAGAAACTAATACTGCACAGGACAAGCTAATAGAAATCATTAATTTTACTTTTTCATGAAACCTATTGTTTAAGGGCATCAATTCTCTCTTAAAAATTACTAAATGAAAGCAATTATCGAATCTTTGTTTGATGCAATGTATTTGTTACTTATAAAAGGTTTTTTGAGATTATAATATAAAAGAAATTTTTGAGATTATTATGTATAAGAGATTATAATGTATAATGTAATGTAATTAATATGTATATTTCATTTTTGTAGAAAAGCAATTTCTCGAATCTTTGTTTAATGCAATGCATTTGGTTTTCATTTTTTTTTTGTATTTATTCTGTACTGCACACTACTAACAGGACGACAAATACAAATGCTGTAAAAATATTTTTGAAATTCTGTGATTCCTGAATTCGAATCTGTAGAGTTAAAGGGATTGGCCATTGAGGAAGACTGATATTTCATACAAATTTGGAAATCCCCCCCACCCTTATTGGTAAGAACCATATCTCAATAGCCTGTTCATATGAACTTTTAATGAAATAGATATTTTACAATGGTAAATTGCGTAGCATTGCGTTATCGGTTGAATGCCGTCCGTGCAAAATTATTCTATTTCAACTTACAACTCCTTTAACTGTCAGTAAAATATTCCTGGTAACTAAATTTACCTCATTTACATGCATTATATGTACGTGACGGCACTAAGCATGTCCTACCTCCTTAAGTATGTCAAGACATTTTCACAAATTTTAGGAATTTTTCTTTTCCCTGCAACAGTAGTTTTGAGGTGTCATCTTAAACTGATCAATATGTTTTTGATTCTGCATTTATACAACTTCAATCTACGTTGAGTAGATTCTTCATGAGAATCCTTATTTCTTTTCAGTGATATCAATGATCCATATATATGATTCCAACGACAAGATAAGAGTGTAGGTTATGGGTTTGAATAAAAAAAACCTCAGTAACACATTAATATTTGGCCCCATTAGGCCTGAACTGACAGTTACGTGTACTGCTGTCTAAGTGAATCATCTTTGATTTCAACTTACGATATAATTTTCAGTCTATTTAAAGTAATGAAAACACAGAAAACATGACAAATTTATTCACTTGTGTCAGAAGTTCGTTTATTTTGAGATTTCTAACCTCGCCCTGCACTGTGTAAAGAATAGATCTTTTTGATTTGTTCAAAGAGAGCAAACATTTATCACTGGGTGTAATATTCTTGTAAAATATGTATGTATACCTTTCATTTTGAGAGAACTGACAATTGTATGGACTTCCTTTTAAATTCATTTCACTTAGAGTATGGAATTTCAGAATCCATGGGGCCTTTTATTCTGGAGTAAATGTATTATCGTATTTTCTAAATCCATGTTTTACGGTAGTTTGTGATTTTTTTTTTTTTTTACTTTAAACCGATTTCTGCATTTCTGTCGCCTATTCGGTCAAAGCGGAAAAATCACGTCTAAAACTGAACGCAATGACGTACATAGTGTTTGCATTGGATCGGGTATCCGGATTTGCTCCCTGGTGTATATACGGGAATACCTTATGCAAAGCCCAAAGTATCTCCTTTACATTACATGTGAATAAAACCACTTCTACACGAAAATTATATTTTAAAGGGAGACCCTTACATTGAATCGAAGGACTTGACAAAACGTATACTAATAATAACACAAAATTTAAAACTCTTCCTCTGTTGAAGAGCTTAAAAAGAAGATGAGGGGTAGCTGGTGTACAGGCAATTTGAAGAGAGTAACTCTCATAATGTTATAGGCTAATAGTAAACCCTTTGTATAAGCTTTTTGAACTTCCTTTGCAGATGGTACAACTCTCTGATTCCAAATAATGTTTTGTTAAAAACCGCATTTTTAAAAGCCTATGATACACTGTGAAAGCATACCTCCCCAATTAGACGCATCGCTGGTTACGGTAGGAACCCTTTCTACTTTGAAGTTACGTTGTACAAACTCTGCATCATGTTCAAGCTCAAGCAAACAAAATGAAAAACGCAGACTGCATGAAAGCTGTATGAGTGACAAGTCTCGTCGTTCGTCTTTAGGCATTGAATGTCGAATAAATAATGACTATCCCCAGTCTTCACTGTACTTGTTTGTTCTTCTACAAAGATCAGCAGAAGATCAACATAATTACCTAATTTCTTCTGAATAAAAACCATTATTTTAATTTACTACAGGGTGGCAATATACCATATGACGGCTTTGGGTGTGACTCGGGCAATATTATTTGGAAAGTTATGGGTTATCGAATTCTTTCTTCCTTTTTTGGAGGGGGAAGGTAACTGTCATTCTCCCTGTAACCACAAATCCTCATGCATATAGAGAATTCTTCTTTTTAAATGATTTACATGTTTCGGCACAACAAATAGTGAGTATGTTTGGAACTCGAAGAGAACTTCCTTGACACTATTCAAGTTTTAAAAATACTTAAAATATGCTGCGATATTTATAGCTCTGTTTTTGTCCGATGCCTAACCCCTCGTGTGCCCCATCTCGACAAGAGACGTTTGTCACTTTTGACGAGCGGGTTGTCTGAAATTGTCTCGTGAAGTGCACGTACGGTCTTTAAATCTTTACGTCATAAATGTTTAGTCACAATCCGCTAGATGAGTGCAATTATATTTCTTCCAAAAGTACCACATTACTTTGCATTTTGATGAAATATTAGTTTAATGCTGTATAAAAATATTTCGTTGAGTCTATACTGGAATTATTAAGTAAATGACTATGGGTGGTTTAATGTCTGGTGGCTACAAGATGTCGCTATGCCGAATACAGTTTGACAGTGAGGATTTCATTGTGACGAATATAAACTGATCTTTCGGCTAGTAGGAGAAATATGACACTCCCAGACTTGAAGGTCCTGTGTGTCAAAGCAAGGTATCTCCTTTTTTTTTCTAAATAATGTTGTAATCATTCTAGAAAGACACCAGTACTTGTTGTCCAAACACAATTGCTCAAAGTTGACCCTGTTACATTCCAATTATAGAAAACTTTAGAAATTTTTTCATGGCTTTTTAATGTCTGGTGGCTACAAGATGTCGCTATGCCGAATACAGTTTGACAGTGAGGATTTCATTGTGACGAATATAAACTGATCTTTCGGCTAGTAGGAGAAATATGACACTCCCAGACTTGAAGGTCCTGTGTGTCAAAGCAAGGTATCTCCTTTTTTTTTCTAAATAATGTTGTAATCATTCTAGAAAGACACCAGTACTTGTTGTCCAAACACAATTGCTCAAAGTTGACCCTGTTACATTCCAATTATAGAAAACTTTAGAAATTTTTTCATGGCTTTAAAAAAAAAAAGGAAACAGCAAAGACAAGGTTACAAGAGGGGAGGAATATTAATTCGATCACAAATAAAACTAACGTGAATGAAGAGAAAAGTGCGACATCAGATTATGAGGAGCAGAAGGAGGAACAGTTCGAAGCAGAACAAATAGACCACAGAAGCAGAAGACGATAGACAACAGGAACAGCAGCAGTTACTATTACCAAAGGAACTAAAATTTCTTCTACTTTTAATGTGACGTTAGAACATAAATTTTTCTCTGATCATGTCTTTCCTCATCTTTCTCTAATCTCAGTTGTTTCAAGCTACCTTTTTTGCAGTTGCCAAGCAAGTGCAATTTATCCAAAAGTGTGCATTGTTTAGATCAGACATTTTCCTTTGTAGGAATTTTGAAGTAAATCTCAAAATTCTAAAAGTATAGATTGGTGGTTGTACTTTCTCTTCTATATGTCACCATAATGATCACTATCCAGAGTTTGCACTACCAACTAACATAACTATCACGTTGGATCCTTATAACACCAGGACAAAGTAAGATCAAATATCAATTATACTCCACAAGTAACTATGTAGGACATCTAATGTTTGAAACAGGTAGTGCACAAAAATAATAATAATAATTAAATTGAAAGTCTTCCAGCGAAAAAATATCCATTTCTTTTAACTCTTTCCCATTTTTGTGAGGATGAAATTAATCAGAGCTTAATCAGAGCGTATCATCAGGTGTGCGTTACTGAAATTTCAAAATTCCAGCCATCGCCGGACACAATCTATTCAAGAAATAGCCATCTGTCTCATTTTCAGATCGTGTGAACTGTGTCTAACAGCTACGTAACACTGCATGTATCCCAGGGGCTTTTAACTATTGGTATGCATGCAGTAACCTGAATTTTTAAATCAAAGTAAAGAGTAAAGTAATTCACAATCTTGGTTCATCTTCATAAGATACTGTGGCAAACTCTTCCAAGTGTTCAATGAGGGTACTTGATCAAACTCAAGGCTCATTTACGTCTCATTGCATATCATTATCGAAGCCTTGAGGTAACCCAGAGAGCTGTAGAACTTTGAGGGTGATATGAGATACAGACTGCTGGTGAGAAAATGCAATTACATGTCTTTGTTCATTGAATTTCTATTTCAAATCTGCAATAATTTAACCACAGAAATCAATGAGCTTATCATATTCACTATATTAAGCATAGTGTTCTAATACACTGCCACTATGAGTAATTAAGTTACTATTATAATTGACCAAAAGGCAAACTTTTTGTAAACCTGAAAAACTCAAAGTTTATTTCCAATTCCTCTATCGGTTGGTTGCAAATGCCAAGCTTGCTGTCCACAACAACAGCACCTAAAATGATTGTGTCATTCATCAGACAATTCTTAAGACAAACAGTTATAATTACACTTCACATTTCCTGATTTTATTTTTGGTTAAATAATTGTTTGATTCGAAGTTCTCAAGCCAAACACAATTTGAAAATTAGACTGCCTCCTGATTGCACGAAAGTGTCGAGAGGCAATTTGGATGGATGTAACAATCATTCGTTATATATGCCCTGTATACCCCGTCTGTTAATTTCATGAGATTATGCTTTCAACATATGTACAGACGCATCCGCCTTCATTCATTGTTTCCATGGGGATTACATTTTACACATTTTGCAATTGCACTATTTTTCAAATACTCAGTCATTAACAAACTGAACATGTGCGGAGACTCTTCAAATGTTAATTATGAATGATTTGTTACATTTTTAGTGAACAACATGGCTATTGCAATGCTAAAAGGTTAAGATAATAGAGCAAATATTGCGTTAACTGAATCTAAACCTTTTGAATAATTGAGTGACAATCACATACGGAAATTTCCTTTATTTGAGTTTGGCAAGATACCACAGACATATTTATCCCGTTTTCAGATTCAAGTTAACTTGAGTGTCTGTTCCAAGGATCACGCAATCATTTTAAAGCAAGCTGAAAAATTCAACGCCACTTCCTACGCCTATGTCATTATTTTTTAACTTACAAGTGCATTGTTAGTTTGCGGTTATATGCATTAAACAAATAAGTTAACAAACTCTTCCATATCGTGTCAAAACACTTAATCGAAAGGGCGTTATCTTTTCTTCTTGCATTTTGTGATATTATTGTTATCAGCTGGCACATGCCGTACAAGAAATTTTGTTTTGTGGCTCCCACAGGATTCTTCGTTAGTTAAGCCTGCCAAGGATTTATCCAACTTACTGGCCCAAAACAATGCATACTACAATATGTGCGTAATATATCAATGATAATGTTTTGAGAGCTTTGCCGTTATGACAGTGATATATTGAAAAAATAAAACTACTGAACAAATACCAGTGTTAGGAACAGTATATGTGGGTACACACAGTATTTACTCAAACTTTTAAATTGCAACGTAAGTAAAAAAAAAAAATGAGAAGTGTTTTCACCATATTTGGCTACTTAAGAAAGGCGTTGTTGCAGGCTCAACAATGATGAATGCGTCAATTTCACCCAGAGACATCTACCAATGATGGTATTTCATTTTTGAATATATATTGAATAGTCAGTGTGCATATGCTATTCTCTTTTTCTCAAGACAAACGTTGCTCCACATGTGTTACCAGTAGATCGAAGTTATGTTTTAAGTGATGGATGGACGTATTGTCCTATTCAATATATTCTTGCTACTGGGTCTTTTGCATTGTTTATCATTATCGATATTTCGTCTTATCGTAACGTGACTTTGTCTCGTGGTAAGTAATGTTTACTTGCAAGAGCACCATAATTTCGGGCTACATTTTGATCTGAGGAACAGCTACCACAATATGGGTCAGTTGTAAGACCTTCCATCTGATGTCCTTGCCTTAATATGACTTGTGACCTAGTACCTGTCGTATCGTGTTTAACCTGAAAAGACTGTTCGGAAGTGTTATCGCGACGTGGCTGCTAATTTCTCTCCGATATCTTTGAAATCCCGGTGGGTATTCATTCGTCAATCGACACGAAGCCAATCCTACGTCAAATGAGCAGCAGGTTCGCCACCGATTTGACTTAATGGTCTCTATGAAATATTCATCAGTTGCGTCCAACGACAGATGGCAAATCAAGTGCTTTCTTTTGAATGACAAGGTGACCTATTGGAAGAAAAATCAATAAATTTTACTGAAATTTACAAAAAAAAAAATGTTAGCAGTCGATTTTGCACTATATGTATCGTTACATGTACATCTCTATTAAGGATGCGAAGATGTCCCAAAGACAGAAGGATTTTTGTTTGCCTCTACTAAAGGAGACTGTTCACAAGAGAAAGAGTTTTGAACGTCACCTATGAAATTTCTTAGAATATCATGTTGAAGTTTACACAGTAATGTTGGCAATGATTTTTGCACTATCTGCATCCTAATATGAACGTCTCACTTGAATACACAGATGGGCTAAAGACAGAAAAGTGTGTCTTCTTTCTGTTTTGTTTTTTGTAGTATCACGTCAAAAATGAGACTTCTAAGGATGTTTACAGCTGATAATGAAAATTATCACACTGAAATGTAACATTAGATAATCTTGCAATTGATTATGTGCTGTATTCTCTCTCAGAGGTACATGGCCTCGAGGATGGAGAGGGGTCCCAAAAGATAGAGGATTTTTTTTCGTGAGTTTATATTCATATGAGAAAGTGTTTATAATTACATTTTCATGAAATAAATAACCAAATTGTCACCGTGATTAATATAGCTACGGCTTTGAATTTAAGCGGTTTATATAAGAGCCAGTGCACCACGCACGTTCAGCTTCTATGATCAATGCAAAAACATGAAAGGGTAATTATTTTAATTACGATCAGACTGGTCGAGTGCCACTTGAAATGTGTAAATAAAATAACTTTTTATCCAGGGACTTTTTGTTATTTTCCTCCTTTTAGAAATTCAATCTACGTCTGAGACTGATCAGTACTATTACTAACATTACATTTATCAATGTTTCAAATGTTCCTAATAATAAACGTGAAAATGGTGTCTGTCAAGCATAAACTAAGTTTTCATGATAGAAAGACAATTAGATTTTGATGTGGTAATACCCAGCGACTCAATCATAGCCAAGAAGGTAAATGAAAAGGTAGTGAAGTACCAAAAGTTGAAACTAGAAATACAGAGACTGCATAACATCAAGAATTTAAGAAAAGCTAGTACATACAACCCAACAACAAAAAGATGCAACCTGTGCATATATATAGTGGGTGGTAGTGAGTTGTCCACTCTGTCACTTCTTCGCGGAGATTGTGTTGATTGAATCTTCATTTGTGATTGGCTAAACCTCCACCGTCTTCAATCACTTCAGTGATGATTGATGATAAAATTTTCGTAGGATGTCTGTAATCTGACTGTTTCACGTCATGAAATGAGTATATACTCACAACGACATACAATAATATTTTAATGTACTGGATGCATGAACTAAAACGTCAGGGATGCTTTCTAAATATTCTCCTTTCATAGCATAAAATCCTAAAACAAAAAAGAAAAAAAAACTAATGAGACTTCAAGTCTTCATATATACGACCCTCACAAATTGTAAAGCATAGCACTTCAGTATATACTTCCACTTAATGTATACTTATATGTACTTTGTTTATCCAAACAAGATGAGTAAGCCGAACAAATCAGAATTACATGTGCATTAACCGAAGTGATCTAAACCCTTAGGCCTAAGGAGTAGAAAACTCCTTGCACAGACAAAGATGTAAATACTCTTTAGTGTACTTTTGACACAGTGTATCATCAGTAGAAGGTTATGGGATGGTTAGCGACTATATCGGTTTAATATGTATGCATACACTACACTGGTGTCCAATTAATCATCTATATTACATTAACCGTCTTTACCCTGAGGTAGCACTCAGATACTTTAAGCCGTTCGTCGTGATGAGGCGATTCCCCAAGGTGATACTTACTAAGCAACGAAGGCATAAAATGTCACGAAAACATTCGTACAAAGGAGTTGCCAGCACTTTTAATAACGGGAACATAAATTGCCATGGGCTCTCTGGAAAATCAACAACAACAAGTAACCATGTTTTTGCGTATGACGGGGTCATAACATGTCACTTGGGGAGAAAATTGAAATTAGTTTTAGTTCGAACGAAATAAATTAGGAAGACATTTTACTTGAAGGAGTATCTTGCTGCTATAAAGCAATCACGTGAATTTTCAATAAATGACTCTCCAGCGTTCGGTTAACACATGGCGGTTTTCATTTTCTACTCAAAAGTTTAGATTTTTAGAGTGCCTTCGAGTAAATTCTCATCAATAAACGTAAACTCTTTGCAGATACACGTCACAGCCACTTCAACGTTTTTTGTTATCTGTAATATTTACTATCACGAAGAAAACTCAAAAGTGGATCATTTGCCATATGTCACCGAGAAAAGGCAGTCTTTTAGCAAAAGAAGAGGCGTCAAAAGGAACTAAAGAGAGTGCGAAATAATTCATATTTTACTGACAAGAGGAAAATTTGTCTTCAATTATATTACTCCAATAACAAAATCAAGCGTCGACCTATCAACCAATTTTGGCAATCAGTTGCTTGTCCATCTTTATACAACAACAAAAAATACGATGAAATTGAAAAATATTCAACCACGTAACGTTTCATTTGATAAGACCCATTTTTTACTTTGAGACAGAATCGTAAATTTTATGGAGTACAAAGAAAGAGGAACACTTTCAAACCTAATTTTCTTAATTAGAATAATGGGGTGTTTGCGCATGTCGCTGAGTATTCATAGTGCTCTGAAGTGATGGCTTGTCAGATAGGACTTTCGTGATTCTACGTTACTTATAGTTCCATGCCGTTGAAGCGTCGTGGTGTCAAAACCTTGCAAACATATTCTATTTTGAAATATGGGACACTATGTGTATAAAATATACGGTGTCACGTAAAATAAGTTGTTTTTTATGGAACCAATTTAATCAGCACCCCCCTCACTCATCTTCAGAACGCTTTTAATTAGATATTAAATAAGTTCACTCAAAAAAAAATGTACATACACTTTAGGCGTAAATGAACAATTCAAACGATCTAAGGAAGATGACTTCATTTCCTCTCAGAAAATTGTAAAAGTGCACGTTCCCTGAGTTTGAACTACAGCAGGTTCTTTCTTCACCTGTTAACAACACTCAAGACCATCTGACCATTCGGCGGTTGATAAGTTTACCCCAACTTTTTCCCTTTAATTTCAAACACATACAATTATTTCTGTGTTCAGCTGAATGGTATTTATGTAAAACGATACCTATTTAAAATTAATCAATTATGGCCAACTAGGCGTCAAATGTGACAAGTCTTTGATTTTCACCGATACAAAAATCCCACCGATGACGTTGAAATGCTGACACTTTTCATAATTTGCAACAGATCATAGAAAGCGATGAAAATTCTTTAAATTAATGAACGGTTTGACAATCTGTTGCTTTTAATACTTTCAGGTTGAGATTTCGATTGATTAATGCTTTATTGCTTGAACAGGCCAATCTAATCAATTTATGTTCTCCTTGTTTTCGTCGCCTAAGGCGGCACCACCAACAACGTCAGTTTTGATTTTGAAGTTCTAGCAAACGTCTTGGATTGAAGTGGCAAAATAGAATTGACGAAGTTAATAAACCGTGGGTTTCTCTGTTTCAAGGAATTTTCCATTAAATTTGGTCATTTAAATATACAGTTATTGATTAACCATTGAAATACAATACGTCATCATTACGACAGGAAGGATGCTGAAAGGACCTGAGTTAATTCAATTTACATAAAGTATTTTACTTTCTTGTTAAACTCAATTGAAAAAGGAAGTGTGAGTAGAAAAGTTTTGAACAATTGTCCGAATCCAAAATAATGTTGGATAAGTTTGTATCATTTTTGTTTCAATGTAAGAAGGAATATTTTCCTGCTTATGCTGGAATTGTCCCAGGATCTCGGAATTCTTAAACAAAATGTTTGGGGAACCGAGGGGGAGGAGCAGAATGAAAACTGTAGGAATACGTTCCGTTGAGAACATTTAGACCTACTCGACCAATGTCGACCTCATAGCGTTTCCATAAAGCTGACAGAAAAACTTGAAAAACTTAACGCTTTAACTTCCAAATGCATTTAACTTTTAAATGTTTGAATGACTGATTAACACACTCATGGTGATGGTGAAGGACCGGTCCAATGTGGGAGAGGTATATCATGGCGTTCCAGTAGTAATTGTAAATGTATGATATACCTGCTCTTGAGAACATCGCTGATCGAATGTTCGAGTATTTTGTTCGAGTATTTTGTTTGGGAAAGGAAATTTAATACAATAATTAAAGATAGACGCATTCCAGATATACATAGACACAACACACAGTCGGTTGTATTGAGTATATGTAACACAGTACACATTAGTCTCAAGGTAACGAATGTTTAAATCTCAAGTCCATTAACCTATGATGCTTACCAAACTTCATAAACTGGTTTTGTAAGTTTTAATGATAAGTGGCGAAGATGACAAAACAGGTTCACTATTTTACCTCATAGCAAGTTTGAACTACCCACAAATAGCAAGCGTAAATTAAGTGGATGTAAGTTTGATACGTGAATTTAATTTAAAATATTCGTGGGTGTTGGGAAGAGTTATCCAACATCAAATGGATATCAAAAATTGAATAAAAGAGATAAAAGTAATCATCATGCTACGTACTAATTTCATTACAAAACTGAGTTGTTATTAGGAAAGTACCAGATAACGTGACTCCTCCTGGACATCTGGGATATCTCTCTCTTTGTTAATTGGAAATTTCAAATCGCTCCCCACACCGACTACGTGGTTTCATCGTTTAAAGCACGTTTAGGTGAACAGTGGAAAGAAATTGGATAACGTAGTAATAAATACATTTGAAAAACTATTTAATCAACTAAAAGTTAGACGAGAGATATCACATTAAAATTATGACGTATCTCTTATCATTCAGTCTATATGTCTCCCTGATAACTATATATAGTTCTATTTAGTATTAAAATATTGGAATATTACTTACATGATATCAGAGGGCTCGCAATCATCAGTATAAAAATCCTTATTAGTGAAAGATGGAGATGGTTGTGAAGGATAAGGCTGTGCGGAGAATAATTAAAAATGTAAAGTCGATGATAATAATAGTTACATAGTTTTTACATTTTTTTTTAATCAAAATTATAGTCTAAAGAAAAACCTCCAAAGAACTTTTTTTAAATTATGAATCGAAGGTGCGTTACAATCACTTACAAATACCCCAGAGAGACCTGAAGATGTATTGTCGCAGATGGTTGCTGCAGTGTAGCAGATATATGACGTAGGCCTAGTCTGAGAGATACATGATATTACGCATTGATGCATACAACGGAATAAAAAACAAAGAGACTATTCACATGTAACAAGAACGCGAGGAATAATTTGTTATAGCTGATCTCTTTCTCTAGTTATCAAAAACATTCACAGTTTGATTAATAATAATAATTCTTTGTGTAGATCAAACTAAAGTTATATACATTTTGAGAGACATATTTTAGACACGAAGTTGCTTGAACACTTCAAGTCGCTCTTTGCCACCACCTTCTTTCTAGTGAACTGTGTTGTTCCTGTGTTAAACATTCCAAAAGCAACGTTAGTCCCTTTACACCTGTTTCTCACAGAATTTCCATAATGCTCTAAAATCATATCTCGAGATACATGATTCTACATGATAGAACATGACGTGATAGCCAGACCAAAATAGGTAGGGTAAGTACTTCTCGAAAAGGGATAAACATGTATGATATCATGCGAGGATTGGCTGCCCTCTAATGTGTGGTCATGCGTAAAGAACAAACCCCATTTTTAATTGATTAAACCGAACAAACCCCCTAATTAATGGGTTAGGCCGACAGTTTGCCCTGTAAAAGAAAACTTACAGATGTAGGCAGTGAAACTATCAGGAATTGCACTACGTTGTACTGCTTGTTGTAATGCATTTCTTTAGGTGTGTGTACTGTTTGTGTGTGAGAGAGAGAGTAGGAGAATCATAGAAATAAGGATGACACAATGAAAGAGAAACATCCATAATGCAAGACACAATGTAAACACAATGTTAACTAATATATTGAATTCTTGGTTGACATTCAACATACTAGACGTCACAGAAGACGCCAGTAGAATTTCTTGAAGAACTTGATCTGACAAGTTGTTTGTTCTTTTTTAATATTTCACCCTTAGAGAGATATCCTATCTACCTGTACAATTTCCAAAGAAAACGATGTTTTACGTCTGGTTTTATGGTCCATGGTTCACTTTATTACCATGTGTTAAATATACATTTAAGCTCCCTTTGACACGCAGCTAATGAGCTATTTATGATATTTTTTAAGCAAAAGAACCTCATTTGAGCCAAAATTGCCGTGAAATAAAAAAGTCTCTCACAGGTTAAAGGAAAACGAGTAGTGGAATAATTTAAATTATGGATAGTATAGAAACGGAAATAAGAGTGGGCCTTTTATTCCCACGAACCGCAAGCTTCATTTAGATAACATGGAGCAACCTGCTTGACGGCTTTGTTTTAATATAAAATTTAGACATTCTGTTGACAAGCAATTTCCTATTTTAGATGCTTAGCATTTCGGTTTGTGGCAAAGATAAAGGAAGTAAATAGCTGACTAAGTTCAATGTTGCTCGGATGCCATAATTATATGCATCAATATTTCTAGGGAATAATTTAGCTACGCCTACATGAAATATTTGCAATCACACCCTCCCGTTTGTTAAAGCTCCTATGGCTATGACTACTCCCCCTATTGTATTGTCTTTACATAGATATGGCAAAAGCGTTGTCATTCATTTACTTCATTATATGGTAGTCCATGACTAGAATAATTCTACAAGTGCACTTATCATGATGTACGCTTGGCATCATGACGTACGGATTGGCAAAGATACAAATTGACCCACTGCACTCCGTTCACCGTTTTGTGTCCAAAGTTCACCTCACCCTATGCCCGTTGTGGTAATGAGGTCAAACTTTGTGGGTCAATGGGTCGTAGGATGCATTTGAATTGCAAATGACATCGGCGAGGCTGAACAAATGGCTTAGGATACAGCATTTTCTATAACAGGATAAATTCAGTTTTGCTAACATCAGATCGGATAAACGCAGACAAGTTTAGGTTCAAAAAAACGTTTTCTAATAATGAAACGGGTCTTGTGCAGCAGTTATTTTAGGACTCTAAGCAACCACACAAGTGTGTAGGAAGCTTGTGCCTTATACAACAAAACTTCATTAAGGTGACTCTTATCTCAATTTTAGCTCAGTTTTGAAAAAAGATCAAGATCGGTTAATTCAGACAGTAAACCTTAGATTGCTCGTGAATGAAAAACTCACGTCATCGTGACCCGGTCATGCAAGGGTCAAACCTCGATCCGTCTGGTGGCTAAGCTACATTGCTTCAGCTGTTACCCTCTTCATCCACCACAACACCGACTGCCACCACCAAGATCAATTCAGATCCAATACATCAAACGTTATGAGGATAAACCAGAAGAAGAAGAGACGTATGATAAATTACCTTGCAGAGAAAAACATTAGATCAGGAAAACAAGCCTACTCCCTTAAAACATCGGAATCTATTCGATTTTGGATGAGGGACCAATCCAAATTTCGATTTGAAAAATTGAATCAAATGAAATTTTTTTATCAATATATTAGATTGAATGTTTCAACTGAATCGGCAATCAATCTCAATCTTTCCTTGTAAGAGAGTAAGTTTAGATTGATACCGTAGACCGTAGGATACAAGAATGTAACAAGATGTTAATGCAGTACAACAAGTAGAAAGGATTTAAATACAGTACGGCAAGGAGAAAGGATAATATCTATTTTATGAAATTTACTTCCAACAATGAGCATACGCTACATCTCCGCAGTGCAGAAATGTCTTTAAACCATTCATTGTCCAAACTTGATAGAAGTCCGTATATACTCTCTCAATTCCAAAGACCCTTACATCTAAACTTGTTCTGTGGGAGCGGAAATAAAGTTCTTGTTGATAATTTAGAAACCCATTAACAAATTAGACTTCAGCATATACTGGAGACAAGATCATACTATGTGCAAAATATTCAAAACGATTTATTGACAAATTAATGTAATATTTATGCTAGGGCCTATATACAGAAACGTTTCACGAGACGAAAAAACAGACTACCAATATCTGTGAATTGTGAAGAAAGTAAACACATTTGATATCGTCTTTTAATTGAGTGCACTCATTGAGTACTTCTATTAAGATTCAATGTAATTAATACCACTTCAGGTACCTTTATTTGACATAAATATGTTTATCACATGTGCTTTATCTGTGTGCATGACAAATATGTATTCTTGGTAACGAAACTTTGAAAAGGACAGCGATAACCATACGTCACATGCTTCACATATCTGTCGAGATGTGGTCGATGATGTATCAAGTTCTGTCCGGTTGTTTATAAACATCCGACAGGAACTGTCAAATGACGTCATTGAAAGTTTAAATATGTCATTTGTGGAACATTTAATGTTCCACGCAAGAAATGTGCGAGGGTAAGGTTCATCCCACGCTTTTTTTCCTTCAGAATGCACCAAGCGCACTCAAGCAAAACAAATATGAATAAGATGTTACCACAGACATTGAGGACCATTGATGTGAACAAATGTATGACAAGAAACACTTACAAATATGTAGGTTAGACATAAACTAAAAAAGGTTTTGGCGGGAGTAGGGCTGTCTCCAGGCCTGTCGGCGGTAACCGGCACTCTTGCTGACTTAGCCTAAACTAACCTAAAATGATCAAATTCAGAATAAAAAGTACTGATAGAAATCACAATTTTCAACACACAAGATATCATTTGACCATGAATTATGCCTTCTAATCATCATGTGAATCTGATACTGAATCTTCGGAATACAACACGCAAGTGAATTCTTTATCCACACACGAGTAAACTGGAAGTATTATCTTACCGTATAATCCCACCCATACCACTAATGCACATGCAGTTGCCTACCGAACAAAAAAAAAAAAGTGAAAATGGTGTTTCCACAGTCGGCACTGTGAGTCACATTTGCAAGTTCAATTAGCCTGCACTCAAAATTAGACTGTGGACAACAATGTAGGAGAAAATTTTACAGCTGTTCAAATTGTCTATATTTCAGTTTGGGTATCATGTTTTTTTTTGCACTCTTCGTGTTCCAAGCAAGGTTTTTAAGGCGATTCCGTAAGCCTCATGAATATAAACCATCAATAAGACACATTTCGCTTGTGAAACCAGGGAGCTGTTATTGAGATAAACGAAATCAAATGATGATAAGATGTGCAGTTAGCTGAAAAAAATTCTTTAATCTTATGGAAGGATAAAATGTAGCTGCTCGCAAAGAAACATTTACCTCACTACCCGGTTCTGCTAAAATTATTGATGGATTTTGTTTTCATTATTTTGTAGATATAGACATAATGTGGAGGTTTTTGTAGCTTGTTAGAACTATTAAAGATACATTCAGTCCTTTGGCTTACTTTTGAAAACTCAGCAATAACACAATATCCTGCAGTAGTGCTTTAAAAGTCTATTCGAAGTGATTATGCATCCTGAGTATTTCAAATATTTAGCCTATAAAGCTTTATGTACATACAGTATGGGCAACACGGAATTGTTCATATCGGTATTATACGAAAAATGAAATGTACTAGGACCTATTTACATAAATATAGTTCATCATCACCTACTATGATATGACTCCATGTGCAAGCTTGTCACACATTGAAACAGCTGTAACTAGATAAATATGATGATTTATTGTATTAATAATCTTATTTTTGTTCCAAAAAGGATTAATATTATGTACTTTTACCATGTTTAACTATAGACTGAACACACAAGGCAATAAATGCTTGGAAGAACTAAAACACTACCGCAGCAAAATCTTTATTGTTCATTTATTTCATTGGTGTGAATTTAAGTTGCTCTTTTAAAAGAAGCCTCGTGTAAGTTTCGGACACTGTCATATAGTTAAGAGTGGAAATGTTATAATGTAAATCTGTCGAGTAACAAAACAAAACTTCATAGCCAATATGTTACTTGAGCCAAAAGAAAAAGAACGATTTTAAACAAAAGTCATGTCATAGTGGATCGGAGAAGTTTTAAAACATCACGTAGAACTAAAGTATCCTCATTCACTATAGTGAGCAGATATCGAAAAGCTACACTTATGAGAAGATGCGGTCTAGTGAATGTTCCTTACCGTACCTCGTAAATTCACTAGACGGCCTCACTTTACAACTTCGCCCACAAATTTTCTAATATCGTTATGTCCGTTCTGCCAAAGTACATATAATCCCCGATATTAGAAACACGGTGAAAGCAATCTGGGGATTGGTGAGAGGCATTATAGTAAGACTAACCTCAGGCGTGTAATATTATTAACTTTGGAGAATGAAATGTGCACTTAGGTGTGAGGTTAGTGGATTAGTTATTAAAACTAAAATACGTTAATACACAAGTACAAGGACAAAAACTAAGACAAGAACGCAATGTCTTTAAGATATACCACAAACAATTTATGCTGCATTTTTGTTTTAAATATAGGTAATGCGAAACAGACCCTTATTGTCGTTACATAGTGTATTAGCATTTGTGTTTTTATTTGCCATTCATGAATGTGCACACTGATGGAAAATTCAACATTTTCCTTGGGAAGTACTTTATTTAAAATGTTCGTGAGAATGTATGGCTGTTGCTGTATTCACCAATGTCTGTGAAAAAAGTCACATTTCATAGAATGAACGAAAGTTTGTATATGTATATTCAAAAGTCGTTCCAAACTTTTTTGCATAAATTTACTTTTATAAATCCAAACAAAACAAATAATTGAGCGATGAGATTTTGACAGATTTAAACAGAGGGAGGAACTGAGTTTCATGATAAACGCACTAAGGAATGGGTATTGGCAAAGGTTTAAAGGCAATGCTTGTTTAGAATTTCTAGGACCTCATTCACAGCGGATAACTATTTTGATTAATGAAAGGTTAGGGAATCTTTACATACTATACTTGTCATGGTTTGCTTGAGGTGCTGGCTGCACTGAGGCTGGTTACATCAGTAATTTGCAGTGTTCATGCTCATTTTACATTGAGAGAAGATGCCAATGGAAAACATTATCATGAAAGATCACTTTCGGAATTATAGGCCTCTTTCTCTTGAAAAGACAAACAACGTAGGTGTATATTAAAAAAAAAATGTCGTAAATGATTTTTCATTACATTAATGTATGTAGCCTGCAGACTCTCATGATCGGGTTCGGAGGCGTTGAAAAAATGCTTTAAAACTGATGACGTAAGCTGTGTCATGCGGGCAGTGCAAATCTGACTGTAAATTGACTGTAAATATTTGAAAAGGCGTCACATTTTGTTCTCAACAACCGTTACTTAAAAAAAAATTCCCTGAGAGTCTCTCAATCGACCTGGACTGGTGTATTAAGGGAATCGCGAAAAGGGTGGACGATGATTTAAGGAGAAGACTGGTGGTTCGCATACTGGCATGGTCTGACATGGTCTGTAACTATTTTGCAATCCAGTCTCTTGGATATCATTTCGTTCACTCTCATGATTACTTCGATTCTTGAGGGATGAAACTACTTCGTTGTTTTCATGGTGACGACGATATTGACGCCAATTCACATGAAGGCGTCGTGTAAACGCAGTCCGATTGACGCAAGTGTGGCTCATCTACTAGACCATAGCTCAACCTACTTCAACATCGCTTATTTTGACAATTGACTCACGGCAGGTGCCATTTCGCTCTCAATAAAATAGTATCTACTGCTTGAATACTCAGAGAAAGAAACTTCAGTAGCAAAACCAAAAAGTGATTAGTTTGACGGGGGCAGATTATACCAAACTAGAAGAATTTTTAAGTAGGAACTCAAAAGACTTCGGCTGGTTACAATTTTTTTAAAATTGAAATCAATTAACCAGATATAGATAAATAGCTGCCGTGCTTTTTAAGTAATTCCTTATTATTTCTAAGTTCGTCTTTGTTACTTAGATAAGCACTTCCACAATTAAAGTAAGTAAAATATTGGGATAAGTGGGGTTACCATGTCTGATATGTCATCTGTGACTCTATGAATCTGATTTTGATTGATTTAAGAGATTGTATAATCAGACACAGTTAACAATATGGTATATAATGTGAAATTAACACTAACATTAGGCCTAATAACTAATGTCTGATTCATTCAAAGGATTGTTATCAAGCGATCTATAACATAATAGCAATGACGTTATTTACTTCATGCCAGATTTAATGCTAAAACCGAATTATTTCTGGGAAATTATAATGTACGCCCAAGTGTCTCAGTTAATGGGAATAGTTGACAATAGCTTAGAAGTTGCTATGAGTTTAATGCAATGAAACGATGGAAGGAAATACCGTTAAGACATATATGAAGCTGGGTTGTCTATCGCATATATATGTATCTGTCTGTTTACAAACACAACTCGTAATTTAATACCATTCTCACGGATCGATGTCAGTTTGTTATCGTTACTAAAGAAAGGAAAATCTCCACAAAAGTTGTTCATCAAAGATGCGGTGAAGCGAACGATCTAATTTAACTTACGTTAATCAACATTTCCAAATCTGAACTGAGCAAAGGTGAATTCAGAGTCTATGGGGATTAAGCACTGGGTTATCATACCACATAGGGCGACTATTCGTATAAAAAGTATAGCTCATGATTTTAATAAGCTACTAAAGTGCAAAGTTTGTAGGTTAATTTTTTGTGTTGTTTACTCTGAACAATATTTACGGAACCTCCTCGGGTATTTGCATGATATCTTTAAGAAAAATTGCGAGTTTAAAAAGAAAACATGTGGAATAATTCAGGAACTGTAATAAAAATACAATTTCCATTATGCAACCTCCAAAATGAAAGCAAAAGATAGCAATGTGATGCCGAATTTTTTTTTCCATTTATCTGGTACAATGTTATTCACTGACTGTGCTCCATGTTAAATTCCCCCTCCCCCCCAAAAAAAATGGAGATATCCAACAAAGAGTTTTATATCACTCAACCAAGTCACCAAGTCGCGTACCCATTTTTGCGAGTGCGTAATTGATAACCTCATCATTGTAATTTCGATTAAAGGTTCTTTCGTTATCCAACGAGGAAGCTAAATTTACAGCAACGTTTTTCTTTTCATGAGGATCTACACAGACAACCTGGACACGGTCCAACATTAATTTTGAAACAAATTACTGAAGAAGCAAAACTAAATATGAAGTAGGTAAACAAATTGAATATTCTTCTTTTATAATTAGAGCAGAAAATGAAAATGTCTCTGAGAGCAAAATTAATTTCCGCTATGCATGAAGTCAAGTACAGGCTACATCGTGTTTTTCATCTTTACAATAATTTATAGCGCCAAACAAAGCTGCCTTGTTCTAATACTCTTTCTTCCCTTCCCGATAGGTTCGGGCCGTGAAAAAGAGTGCTTCCGCCGTGAAAAATTAAAAAGTGAGGAAAACCCCTGCATTAAGAACAGAAATGGACAATGCTTTTGGTGGTTGTAGAATAAATTAGCTGAGTTTTTGAAAGATTTATAAATTTTCGAAAAGTGGCCAACGCTAGTGTATGACAGTTCTTTTATTTCGTACTCAATTTCTTACTTTTTTCTTCGATACCCATGGTTCGAAGCAAAGTACAAGATGTTTTTTTTTTACAAAAAGAAAAAACAAAGCTTTACTTTCGGCCAGCATTTTTTGGCTCAGCTTAAAACTTTCAGCTGAGCTATTGCTATCCCGCACGGCAAATGTCTGTCACAATAACATTTGCCTTTAAGTGCCTGACATTTCTCTGTTTTTTTCATTAGATTTGGCAGAAATGTGGTAGAGATGTGATCGAGGATAAAATCCGTATGCTGCGACCCCTTTCAATTAATTTGATCCCTATTTGACCTCGAAGGGGGCTTTGTTTGAAAACATAAAATTCCCTACTTGTCTCTCAGTTTTGCACCAATCCGTATAGATAGTTCAATTGTGTTGGACTAAAGGTAATCTTTTTTCTTTACTGCAATCATTCAAGACATGAAAACAACACTTTTTGAAGCAAATTCTGGCGAAGTCCCTCTGTTTGGGAAC
Source organism: Stichopus chloronotus (assembly GCA_021234535.1). NCBI lineage: Eukaryota > Metazoa > Echinodermata > Holothuroidea > Aspidochirotida > Stichopodidae > Stichopus > Stichopus chloronotus. The sequence goes on from SFZH01000008.1 coordinate 1,355,800, forward strand.
ATTTAATGCATCCAGACCAAACCAACAGTAATTACGTGATGTTTCGTCAAGGATTTATTTTATCCCAGTTTAGATGCCTTAATAAAAGTTGAAAGAAGATTGTATGGGGGAGGAGCACGTAAATATTCACTTTTCTAATAAGTTGCACAATGGTAGAAACAGTCATGTTACTTAATGTGAATGCTTTTAGCTATTATGTGACTATAGGTTTGTCTCCTTGGTTCATTGTATTATAGAATGAGTATTCTAATGGCAAATAATATTTTCTATGAACTATATTGTGATTGCTAGGAAAGATGCGGCAAATTTAATGTTGTGATCATTGATTACGACCAATAAATTAAAGGCTCTTTTTTTCACTTTTTAGGACATGAATACAACAATATTAAAGACACATATCTAAAATTCTCCCTGTGCAAAATATAAATTTCTACTTGGAACTATGACGTAACTTGGTGGTACTTATTCCACTTTACGTGGTTCAATGGGTACAAGCAGCGAAATTCATTGGTCTTTTTTCCGGGGTTTTGTTTTTTATGTGAGTTACGTATATGGCTTTATTGATTTTGTTAAGTTCAATGTTAGACTTACTCATATCTAATGAACTTTGCTTCGAAGGAATGTTTTTTTTATATTTAATAATTGTGACCAGCTTTATGCCACAAAGTGGAAGGGTGCTGACGTCATCGAAGTTCATCTGACAATCACGCTCCACACACGCCTCCAACTCAGGTAGCAACACACTGTTCACTATTGTTGGGGCGCAAATTATGTAAATCAGTAAGTTAAGCGTAGGTACGCCATGGCCACATTGATAGTGTTGAGTACATGGTACAATTATACCATTGTATTACGGGTTTTGACATCAATACGACAATTAAATGCCGCAGCTATCGACGAGTTATTGCGACAAATTGGCTTTGACGTTAGCTAAACCTTATATTACTGAAACCACGTTATTATCACTTGTTCAAGAAGGTTTCTGCATCGTTCAGCATAACTCAAAATTGACTGCTGGCACTGACAAGAGTAGAATATGTCTGATACTTCCTGCCTGTTGTTAGGGCAACAAGGAGGAATTGAACATTCATTTTGATCTGATGCTAAATATTTTGTTCATTGGTCAATTGCACTTGCAGAATAGAACACTTGGAAGATTCAGTTCCCAGCCATTAGGGAATTTTTAAACTAGAAAACTTTCGGTTAATCCATCATCAATTACCCCCCCCCCACTTCCCCCCCCCCCCGCAAAGGAAACAATGGTCAGAGGTGACAACTTCATGATATCACAGTTTTGTGAAACCAAAATGCCAGCTATTTTTCCTGAACTTCAGCAATATTTGCTGTATCTGCAAGAAACATGAACTGTAAAACTGTAGGGTGCTGCTTGTTCAATTACACAGTCTTTCGCTTCACAAATATTGCTACCAAATTCTACCTTATGAACAACTACTGTGGAAACTTGAGGACGGCTTTTATTACTGTCAACTTCAAACCGGCAGGAACATTATTTTGACCCCTGAGTTAGTCTTTCACATTTTGTCAACATACAAAACAAGACAAAATCTCATACTATCTTCAATGAAAATAAAACCCCAAGTTGTCACATTAAGCTTTACACATTGCTACTATGTTGTCGTACTTTGCTCTGTTAATACTCTTATTAGTCTTCCACGTTTTTGCTTTCAAAATACAAACAAAACTTCAGAGATCACTCGTTATACTCAGTGTAAAGTAAAGCCACATCTTGTGCAGATTAAACGTCATTTATGTTACTGTGTTTTCATACTTTGTACTGTTGATACTCCCAAAGCTTCTAGTACTACATATGTAACAAGTATATAGAACAGAGTAGATTACTACTTTTATCTACTTCAAGATAATTATATAAGGCCAAATATTTTTTCTATGCCAACCAACCAATTTCAAGAGAAATTTTCAACTCCATCAATGCAATAAGGATTGCCACAGTTTACTGTTTAATGACTTAACGACTAATAACAATTACGTAAGCCGCAGCAACTTTTCAGTTAACATTATATTTTCTAGGTTAACTTGCCACGTTTACAAAACATTTAAAATCATCAAGTCCATCCATTTCCGTGCTTGGCGTGCTATATTCAGAATGTATGGTCACACATCTTATGTCTCTTCCAGTTATTTAGTACTCCAATGGCTTCTCTATAACAGCTACAGTTGAGCTTAAGAAACATTATTACTCTTGTTTTATATACAGGATGTTACTGAGAAGGCGAGGGAAGCTGCTTGGCCTTCTGTTATACTGAGAGTACTAATCATCGTGAGTCACATGGTCAACACTAAAAATGGGCTTGCCAGCGAATAATCACAAAGTTTAAGTCAAACAAAGACGATGAGTATATACACTACTCCGGGATTGTCTTTCCCTCGAACAGATTGACTTAACTTTCTCCTGAAGACTTTCAAGAAGATCCACGTGAAAGAACGGAGATGGGGACCCCCAGCATAGTTATTTTTAATTAACTGTATTGTTTTTCTTATGACAAAATCTCCTAATCGTCCACAATTCTAAAAAGTGACGTAAAATTGTCCAGTTGCTTGTTTTTATTATGAAAGACTGAAGTAATGTTTTAAGTGAAGTAACACTTTGTTAGATCCAAAAAGAAAAATTGCACGCTCGTAAAAAGTAAAGCAATGTTCAGTAACGATGGAACACTGAAATACTGGTAATGATTTGTGACGTAAAAGTATGCTAAATTGCCAGAAAAAAAGTGACAGAGTGATGCGAGTGAAGAAAGAATATTGTAAGATGAGGAACCAGGCAAGAGTAGGATGGCTTTACAAATGCAGATAAACTAGTTAAATGGGAGCAACTTAAACAAAGATAACGACGTTTGTGCAGACGTTAAATATTTTGAGGAACAACTGCGGATTCGTGACGGTTTGAAACTTTTGTATTTTGAACGTTGCATGGATTTCTAACTTGTAGGGGATTCTCGCCCTCCTACTATGAGGTATTACTGCTTTACTGAGATTTTTTTTTACATTATGTAAATGTGTTGTGTAAATGCGTGAAGTTATTGACTAGTTTCCTTATGGTGGGGAGTAAGTGAACTTAAGTGTGGGATCAAGGGCATAGAATAGAAAAGAAGGCACTTCATCTTATGAAACTTGGTTTATTTATTGGTCAAATGATGGACATAAACCTCTTGAATACTTGTCATTAGGCTATTTTGTGCTACAAGGACATTTGTAATGAAGTTATTTGTCTTTGCAAAAAGGATTCATTTCCTTGATGTGTTCTCTCATTCAACAGAAAATTACTTTTTTGCTTCAAATTCGATAGTTTTATTTCTTGAATCTAGCTTGCGTAAGGCTAAGTATAAAAACAATGTCCCTCGTCTGGATTCTCGGAAAAGAAAAGGAAGATGGACTTTCTATTCTTTGTTTGGCAAGATGAATGCAAATTGATATTTCCGAAAATTCTGGAGACTGGTCAATGAAGTATAAAAGAGTCAATTCTTAGACACAAGAATCAAACATATTTGCACTGCTTTATCGTGACCATATCAACACATTAAAGTACTGTAAAAAGCGTACTTTACGAGCAACTGTTTCGCCACTTTTGAGCATCTTTTTTGCCAGTGTATAAGCAAAGATGATCTTCAAACTTGACATAGTATATTGCTCATGTTAAAGAGTCACATGTGATTTTTTTTTTTTAACCGAGATGACTTAACCTTGCAGACATAGATCTTTTTTATTAGGAAAATTGTGAACTGCCTTTACAGTGTTCTTTTTGGTGCTCAGCTGTTTCTCTGCTTCATAATTGATATGTTGTTCCTTACAACCCCAACACTATGCAGTTCAAAATGTAGATTTAACAGTACCGTCCCAGTATGGTTCTCACGAATGTGGTGGGTTAGAGTGTGAACCGACATAGATACGGTCAAGTCCTTTATCAAAATGTACTTTGCTAATTGGGTCCTTATAAACCAAATTTTTGAGGACAGGATCTGGGCCATGATTATTCCAATGATTTATTACTGGTTAGCAACTTATTTAGCCCTCCAAAGTGTCTTTTTTTCATAAAATTTCAAAACAGCATTATTTTACTTGCCAGGTATACCTTCAACGAAGTTTATTGACTGACTCAAAGGGAATTGTGTGTGAAGTGATGATTTCTTTCAGTGATCTTCTGGTTTAGACCTCCTGTAACCTACCTTCCTCTTCGACTGATGTAACAACAAAATCGGTATCACTAACATTAATTGTATGCTTGCCATCTTCAGCCAAAGACATTGTGAAACTTAATGTCATTTTGTATTCAGATATCACGATACTGCTAGTAAAACGTAACAAATGTCACATGGTGTGCATGCAGACACTATCATTTCGACCTTAACCGTGCTATACTTCTACTGGGTCAGAATTAAAGCCTTAGAGGACACTGGCGAAAAGGTATCTAACACTCTCATCACACTCTGCAGGCTATTGTCAAGGGCGTCATGGCTTCTCTGTTTTCATCATTAGCATCGTGACGCCTCTTGTCCACAGCCGTTTCAACCTTTAGGGCACAGATTTCAGAAGAAATTCCTTAAACTGTCCTTGACATTCTCAAATCACAAGTCAAGTCAGGGTCTTCTTCCTTCAATTTCTGACGGATTCTATCACTGACTTCATCGTCTATGGTACTGATTGCTGCTGAAAAATCTTCGGTCAGGCAACAATACGCCTTGCGTTGTGGGACTATTTTGTGACCAGTCAACCTTCCTACACTACCAGTGAAACCTTGTCCCGCAACTCTACTGTAAAAACTGGTAAATCCATTTTTTTTCTATCTTTGGTTATTTTCATTATGTTGTTGTTGAATCAATGTTCCCGTAATACGTCAACCCTCCAAACTATGACATGCAGTAGAAAAAAACAACAACACTCTGTGTACGCATTTTACACACTTAAACCCCGAGAAAACCGGGATATAATATTCTTACAGTAAAATTAAATTGACCACTTTTGATACCTTTGTAAAACTGACACAGTATAGTTCCATGGAGAAACAGACATACTTGCATTGGTCATATACTGAATACACTACTCATTGACACAGTGGCACATTTAAAGCACATTAAAAACATGTGATTGCGTACCCGAGTAACAAAAAGGACATGTGTTCTACACCCGACATGACACAATACAAGCGTACACTATAGAAAAAGTCTAAGGAGAAGAAAAAGAAATTTCTACGGTGGTATTAAATACCCCGATCCACCACAATACCATTGTACAAGACATCATGAATTGTCAACGAAGATCACACAGGAGATGAAAAAATCTGTTATGGATCACGTACTTATCGACATCACGTATTTTCCAACATACATACACCTGCTGGGAATGTTAACTTGTCCCACACTATTTGTATTGGGATCTTTATAAGATAGATAACGCTGAGGTGTGAGGTCAGACAACGTAAGATAACATTAGTGAGGTACTCCCCGAACATCCAGTTCAAAGAAATTAGCATAAATACGTGAACGTAAAAAGTCTAGAGGACTCATTGTACGATATGGACACTGGAAGGGTACAAGCCATACTAAGTTTTCTTGATACAGATTTTATAGTCTTTGTTGGTATATGCTTTTGAACTTTTGTAGTATTTCGTGTTCTGTTGTAAATATTATTTTAAGAGAAACGTTTGATCAAGTTTTTGTCAAAACAAATGTAGTGTGCTTGACTACAAAGTATACGAGTTTTTGCCCTTTGTTCAAAAATCGTGTTTGGATTGGATATATTTTTCTTTTTGTTTCTTCCATTTTACTTATCATCTCTTGCCTTCTCTCACGTTCAATCCACTTCAACCCACATGGGGGGGGGGGGGGGAGACAAAACATGCGTCGCTGGTTTGTGGAGTACGTTCTGAATTACATTTTGAAATGTAGAGTGCATCAAAAGGTTACGTTTAATCAATGGACCTTGCATCTAAGCAAATGCTGAAGGATGTTGATTGAATAAACCTTAATCTACTGGGAATTGGAGAATTTGTAGCATGATAGTTGAAAGATTGCACTAACTTGTCTCAGTTGTTTGAGATTCTACGCATAAAAATACCTACGAATACAAAAACCGAATATATGAAGATAATAACATTCGAATTGTGTAATCTGAAACAGGGTGCTTCGACGTGGCAGTTGGTAAAGGTTACATATACGCCTGTTGCTAATTGGCAATAACTCAACACTGCAAGACTCGCAGAGAAATGTAACAACAAATTGGGACTAAGGCGTGAAGCAACATGTATTGAATATCAGTGTAAATTGCTCTTTTAATCCCCTGGGATAAGGGGTGTAGGAGATGCTATCCATGCCAAAACTCTCTCAAGACGAGCAGTATTGGCATGAGCTTCATCATTGGAGCAACGTGTCAATATTAACAGAGATTTCTAGTAAGGTTACATGGTACCAACTAACAATTACGTTTATGCATGAATTATCTAACATTGCGTGAAGGTAGCACTCTGATTCTGGATTGCCGTGGCTCTACGATAGACGACAAGATAGGTTTTAAATCTCCAAACATGAGTTGTTGCATATACAAACAATTTACTGCATGTTTGAGTCACTTTACGGTCTACCATAAAAAAAAAAAAATTGTTAAACCTTTCTCAACACGTTTCCTCGATTGCAGACTTTCCATGCTTGTTTGGATGGAATTCGGTTGCGTTTCAGGCTTCCTACGGATAGAGTTCCTCCGTAGAGAAACTTTACCTACTGATATTCATGCCAGTAACAACCAAACATACACAGGACAGTAAGTACGAATTCTGGCGCGTACAAAGTCCCAGTTGCAGAGCAAGCGATGGAAGAGATTGAACACATATTTCGTATATGAAATAAGGTGGACATATAGGCTCACTGAAAGTAGTTAAATCAAGAATAATAAAAAAAAAACACATTTTGGACATATGCAGATGTTGAAAGCATATATACATCAATTTTTGCTTTTTATTGGTTGAAACTCCTTAAAGAACAAAAACGCTTAGGAATGCAATATGACAGACAGTATGTGTTTCGGTTTTGCCTGAAGAAATGACAGGTTTTTTATATGCTTGCTTGAAAGTTGCCTTTAGCTGAATTCTGTCTGCGAGCATATCAAATGGCACATTTAATGCTTTGAAGCAATATAAAAAGAATAGAAGGTTCATTTTATAGAGACGTGGATATCAGGGAAATGTACCTGCCAGCAATAATTAACTGAAATTATTAACCTGTTAAAAGTAACGTATGAAATGTTGATTTTCACGTTGAAATTAAAGTTTAGTTTTCTACAGAATTTCTGAATTTTCAATCATCATCGGCTTCTTGATTCTTTAGAACAACATCATCAAATTAATAAATGCTTGCTTTAGCTAATCAATTTGACTCATTCCACTCAATAATTGATATTTTTTTGCCGGGAGCGCCAGTTTGACTGATAAGGTGGGAGGGGTGGGGAGATGTAACAAAATCTCGGAGAAGTAAAAATCTGTTGTTGAATGCGGAAATGACGCAATTTTCAAGTTGTTTTAAATCATAACTACTACATCTTGCACTTCGCCAAATATAAGGCTATCTTGAGGCAGGAATGGAGGAACATGAGATGCAATTTTAAAAAAAGGACAAGAAATTGATTTACTGAGGGGGGATGTGACATTTATGCTGGAATGAAAATGAAAAGCAATCTGAAATGACATCATTGCTTTTGTTTGCCATTACTCTGATTAATGTTTCGTTTTCTTTTAATGTTTCATTATCTTAATTTTAGTGTCTTTATTTGAAATTTGCTTAAAATAACTTGCTCTTGATTTAGGTCTAGCTTAAGATACCTTACGCCATTTTTGCTAATCATTCTTGTTGTTTAGAAAGAGATGAATGACGGGCCCTTAAAGACAGAAAATAAAATTCTCAGTAACACTGATAAAAACATTTAAAGATGCAGCGATGGGAAACATCTACTGCTTAGAATATTGCTTGAACAAATGGTTTGTACTTCGTCTAAATTTCCTTACGTTTCTAATGGAAATAACATTTTCCTTGTTAATGTTTGAATCATGACTTCATTCCGTTTGTTTAAATATATCCTTTGATATAAGGAATGGCGGCATGGTAGCCTTGCAGTATACATCAATACGTCAGTATGCTCCATGAATGATGCCCGTTGTAATTTCCTACCAATCACATAGAACGCCAACGCCTCCTACCAGATATCCAGTTCATCGTTTCACTTCTTCCCCCGTTTCACTTCATCATGTAACAGTACAGTTACGCCTGGTGTACCTTGCATTCCCGATATGGAATATCATAAGTTCTTCGTTCCTGCGTCTTCTTCGGAAGTAGCGTTCTATAAGGCAACGATACTATTCTTGATGCTAATGGCTCACGAGGACTTCCGTACAATGGCTTCGGCTGTTATACTGACTTTTATAAAACCGGCGAATCATCGTCCATTCCATTTCATTCACGTCAAGTCGAAGTACAAGTGGCTGGCAAAAAGAAGTCTTAATTAAAGTTTTATCACTGAGAACAGACTTTTGAGAAGCCGAGAAGAAAAGTCAAGCGTCGGTTTCAACCAACTTTATCCCTGAATAATTCACAGTGAAGAGAAACCCGAATCAATATCAAGAGATTTTAATTTTCATTCATCAGGCTACGCAGATCTACAGTTTTACCTTAAGAGAGCGGGTTGATCATTCTTTACTTAGAAAACTATAACTAAACGGTGCAGACTTTACTAAATTATCATGCCTGGTAAGACGAATTTAGTTATCCTGGTCTTTGGTATCGTGATAACAGTGGCGGCCGCCAGAAGCCTGGATTTAGGAGACTTTAGAGAAGCCCCACAGGTCACAGATGCACAAAATTTTGAAGTTGACGAGGTAAGTTTGGCCTAGCAAATTCAATAAAAAATATGAGATATTCTCCAAGATGGAAAAATATGGGCAACTAGAAAAGCGGAAGCTAGTATTCGAAATGCAATGAAGGTATGGTTTGCACATTTTAACAATGCCACTTACTTTGTTTTCAGGCAAATGCTATGACACTATTAGGTAAATTGAATGACACTTGTGGATAACTGCACATACAGCGGAAACTATTCATATTTAACTGTAACAGAAGTATACTTGAGAGACTTTCGTATTTTAATTTTTTTCCGCTGACATTTCTTCAACTTGTTCATTATGTAGACAAGGGGAGACACTGAGCCATCCTTGCGTGTTATAGATTTAGATAAGATATGATGCACATGTGAATATCTTTCCATCAGTACATAACCTTCCAGAGTTTATATCTTAGGTTCATTCATAACAGCATGTTTAAATGTTTTTAATGAGAGGAGACATTTTTAATTACGAATATAAAAGGTTCCCTTAGCCGTAATCAGTAAGTATTCATCCTTTCTGTTGGTTGCATGCGTAATGGAATGACCATTAATAGGTTTTTCGTATTTTCCACCTTATATATAATTTTTAAAATGGTCATGTGAAGCTTTCAAAAGTCTAAAATATTTAAAATTCTTTAAACCACAGGTATAGTTTCTTTTCTCTATCAATTCAAAGTAGCGGTATGCAAATATCGAGAAATTTGAATTTTTGTGAAAGTTTACTATTGCGTGTGTGATATGTTTCATTAAGAGACAATAGAAGTTACTAAGTAATTGACAAAAGATTAAGAGACAATGAAATGCCAAGCGGTAAATCGTTTCGTCACCGGTTGCAAAAAAACAAAAAAAAACAAAAAAAAAAAACACATTTCTGATAACTTAACGACTATTAAATTCAACTATGTGGTCACTCAATTTCTCACCATTTTGGACGATTTGCCTGACGGTCATAACACTTATTTTCGACAGTATATTGAAGAAAAAATAGAACCGTCACTTGGACGTCGTTTGGATTTAACATGCTGAATCGAAGCAAATAAAAGTCCTGTTTTTAATACCACTCTTCGACGAATGGAAACTTTGGCATACCTCCTTACAACTGCATCGCCTTAAGTCATTGTTATCATCTCATAGTGATTCTCTACCAATACGGCTGAGAGCAACGGCACTGTCAATTAAACATCTGAAACTTTTCATCAGAACTCCATTTATTTCAAATAAATATCATTGTATGGGATGTTATACATGCAGAATTTTTTACTTGTGTGCCCAGGCACTGAAGAATCAGGTTAGGCTAAGGTGAGAGAGTATGGTAAACAAATGAACTAAGAAAGGAAATACAAAAACGCAAAGCATAAACTGACTTAATTTCGTCTTTTAGTGCTAAAAGAAGTCGATTTCATATATAATGACTATTGAAGAAATGAACGAACGATATAATATAATATAATACCCTATATCAATGTTAAAAGGTCAATTTTCTAAGAACCCCTACAGCCACCTTTTAAGACTTCATAAAATTATTTGACAATGCTATAATTGTGTGTTTTCATGGATAATTCATTACAAAAATTGGTTGTGTATAGTAGAAGTACAAATCGGTTTTGAAATCAAAAATAATGGCTGGTAATTGCTTAGTCGCTTGGAAACAACTGAAACCGTTCATTGCTTACCTTTGAAAGTGTCTTCACTGTTATGGGGATGCCAACGTGTAAAATGTATCCGAAATTAAAGTGACGGTTCCTATAGTAGTGATGATAATTGCAAACTTAAACTAATCCAAAGCTGCATGGTTGGCTGACCATGAGTGAGAGAACATGGACAGTTTGAAAGATGATTTGGCATTGAAATCACAGCAGTGAACTACAAGAAAAACATAAAATAAAAGTTGGTATAGTTGTTACAGTGTCGGATGAGTGGTTGGTTATATATATATAGTTACCATAACAACACTGCTAGGGTCAAATTCAAGGTTAAACGCTTTCTGAATGTAACAAACTTTGATTTGCTTTAGAAAAAATAGAATTAACTTCCATATTGTAATAGCTAAGGATAGTTGCGATTACAAAAAAAAAAGACCATATAGACAACTACTATCTGCTATGGGCTTAAAATCTGAGAAAGCACTTGGCGGTGTTTTGTTTCTTTCACCCATCGCACCATCGTAAACATTGAAAAAAAGTATGTAAGCCGTTTGGTAATTTAATCAGGCTTAAAGACTTATAAAAATCGAAACAATGCAATATTGGAAGTTATTCCACACACAGGTGAGTAAATGTCAAGTACAGATAACAATACGAAGTAAAGAAAAAAAAAATAGGAACAGGGATACTCACTTACAAATGAAAGCGTATGTTATAACAAGACGGGTCCAATAAAGAAGCACTTCTTCCGTGATATGAAAATATCGTCAAAGTTGGTTGGTTTGATGAATTGAAAATGACGTTTGTGGGAAAACATAAACTGAAAGTGTGGAATTGTGTGACGTATAGTTGAGACTGAGCAGCAGCAAGCTTGTATTACGCGGTATCACATTGTCCATAATCTGACACTTAAAACACGAAGATCTTTTCTCTTGTATATGCTGTAGTTGTAGAGTGATTGACACTTTCCATTTAGACAATTAGAACTCCAACAGTACTTATACCATGGAGGTAGTAGCTCCATGCTTGTACATTCGAACAAAATGTGTGCAATGACACTTAGTCGTTGTCATATTAAAGAAAGGAAGCCAAAAATTACCCTCTAGCATGAATGGACCGACCCAGAGTTTCTAACACAAACATTTCCGTTAACTAACCAGAGAAAAACACAAAAATAATTTAATAAAATAGATTTGAGATGTGCGTGATTCACATGGGTATTCCTGAGAACGTCCTGCAAAAAAAAGGGGGTATTCTAATTACTTAGTAAAAACAGATACTTGTCTTACGTGTTTCCGTCAGGTGGTTGACCAAAGTATGCTAGATGATTTGAGGTGTTCTAAATCGCAAACCTAACAGTCTCAAAGACTTACTTTACATTAGCTTGAATAGCTAATTAGCAGGTTAGTTTAAGATAAGCGGGTGACCTCTCACGGGGTTTAATCAAAATATTTTGCCACTTATTGTGATTTGAGGAGGAAACAAATTTTCCACAAATCTTTTCTTGTAACGTTATTACTAGTAATTCCTTTCCCAGACCTGATGTAGGATAATGATACATTTCTCTATTTACTTACCCCGCGGAGATGATTTTCCTAAAGGTTACCCTACTTTTGTCAAGTGCTTCATAGCATAATGAATATTCAAACTTATCACTGTTTGGAGTGATTAATGGATGAATAACAGGACGGATAAAGCTCATGAACAGAACTGATAGCTGATAACCGTGGGGCACCATCAACAATCCAGGAGGTCGACATACAAATGGTAACTAAGGAAAACTAGTACAACGAAAATTACACTCAGTAGACCTTTAAGGTTTGTCTTGCCATTAAAAGACCGTAACAACAATTGCCTGTAAAATGAGACCATTAACGGCAACAAGTTCTGTATTAATTATTGTTTCATAGTCACGGAACCTTTTGGGCAAAAGACTGAGTGTTTCATTAGGCAAACGCTGGCAAATACTTGAATTTTTAGTTGATGGTTTGGGAAATGATACAAACAACGCTTTGCTACAGCGTAGAGCCAAAGACAAACAAGGTCTCAATTGAACTTTGCCTGACATTATTTAATTTCAACGTCACACCACTAATTACTTCGGACCATGTGTCTTTTCATGTAAGATTACCGTACATTTACCGATCGCTTTATTGCATTTCTTCCTCTGAGCACCTACTGTGTCATGAGCTGTAGCTTTTATGGCATACATAATTCAACACGATTTAAGGATTTACTTCAAATTGTTTCATGGTGAAAGAGCAGTGAAAAGTCTCATAAAATCAAAAGTTTTATCAACTGATCATACTAATTTTAGCAAATAAAGGGAACCACGTGCAGTCACTAATGACGACAGGCGACAGTATTAATCTCATCATTTTCGTCTAAAAATGATCTTCATCAATAAATCACTGAATAGATTTGTTTTTGTGCCCCAAGTAACCTGTATTTTACGTGAGTCATTCAACTCTAGATGACTTTAAGAAATACAGCACAACACCCTGGAACCTGCTCAACAGTTAGAAAAGGAATTTGACACATTATATTTCAAGTACCATAGTTGAGCATTCTATATCATACACTTACAACAGTATAGTACCCTTTGTGTTGCGTGAGACAACGTTAGTCAAGCCACATGCACAGAAAATGTACTAAAAAAAAAACAATGCAAAAAAGAGGCTCGTACGTTAGACTACCTTCCCAAGGGAATTGAATTTCGAGTAACTGTTATTAAATTTACAAATGATTTACAAATGAAATTACAAATGATTCACTAGTTGCAGATTTCTTCTAGCTCTATTGATGAAGATTTACAGCAAGTAAACTATGAAATACACAAAGTGTCTCCATCAGGATGCTAACAGTTTTATGGGTGAACAAATATAATTATCCCCCCTGTCTTATCGTTCATAATATTTCCACATAAAGTTTATCAATGACCTAAAAATCGCTATTCGGTGCCCAGTACTATCCATTATGTGTAGAAAGATCTATTTTCAAAATGATAAGCTGTCCATCGTTGTTACTCCGCTTTTACCATTTTTTTTTTATCAAGCTCAATCTCAAAGCCCCATTGCTAGCCCCATCCTTACGCAGATAGAGATAAGGCTAAATTTTATGACGTCTTTTAACAAACCCCTCACCTTGTACAGTGGACATAGTCAAACATGATCTTGATTGCCAACACATTGCCATTTGATCATCACACGTTACTCCTAGTGAGATCCATCACGTTCCGTCGACGACTGACAGTTACCAACACTTTGGGCGGATCATATCTGACATCGTGATGAATGAAGCGTTTACAAAGGTGTTGAAATTTATTGAAACGATAGGACCGATTGAGCATTTTCGGTTATGGCATCTCAGATACAAGTCATCCCTCAAGAAGATCAAAATGATAAAACGTGATCTTATCAATTGGAGATGACGTTTTTTTGTCTTTGAACATCGTTCCTTATCAACACAAAAAGCGAGAAAGAAAATTAGTGCGGTATTTCCCTTTGTATGTAAGTCCTACCTTTACTTCGAATTCTTCTTACGTTGGTCCTATAATAGGATGTCAACAACGCCATCGCTTTCACTGTAATTCATTTCGGTAACGTTTGTTCATCCTGTTCATATACATTCAAACATAAAAATTATGCTCTTCTCCCTTTCTACGGCACGTGCGCCACTGGTGGTGCGCGGCGTTGATCTTACTGGTGTGATACATTTTTCAAATATATCGAAAAAAAAAAGTACATTTAATGAAATTTAGTCTTTTTTAAAGTTTTCAAAAATCTTGGACATTCTGTGAAAAATTGGCTAAGAAAAGTGGAGAAATTGAATCACTTTGTGCATGAGCCCCTTCTGAAACTCACAAGTTCGAAGGTAGCATTACTAAAGGGAGAGCGTCTAAACCCGTCTTAGACTTGGATGATGAAGACAATCAGCTCCATCTTAATACATGAACTTAAGCTTACCATGTGGCACTTCGTCAAATTAAACTGAGGAAACCTGATGCAGACTAAACAATATGGGTGTAAGGAGACCAAAGCCTCATTCGATTGTTGATACTTTGTATAGATTGTTAATACCGTTAAAAACATCTATATTTTAACGTTGATATCTATATATCTAAAGTATATTAATAGTAATACACACATCAAGTCACATAATTTCATTGTCGGTTATTGCCCCTATATATAAAAAATGCTATTGCTTTAAAACTGTAAACTACCTTTGTTTGGGTTCACTATCAGTTATTGGTTTCATATACTTGTAATAAGTAAAATTTCCAATTACTTTCAGTTTTACACCAAAGAAACTAACCTGTAGTTGTGTTGACTTTTAGAATTATCAATCATGTTTTTATTCTAACAATTACTTACAGATTTTTGCTATGAAACCCTCAAATTGTTGCACAACACATAAAAGTGCATTGCACTGGACGTTTCTGGCTTATGTGATAATTGACCGCAAGGCTCCATTTGGAATATATCTCCATCAATGTAAAGCTACCCTTCAAAGATTATCAATCTGTACCCTTTCTGTCACACTTCCCTCACTCACCTCTCATCCTCCTTCCTCATGGTCAGACCATTGTGCGGTTAGTTCACCAAATAACATAGCATACCTAGTTGTAAATACTGAGACAGGTAGTTTTTTTCAGGCAAACGCAAAATGAAGGAATATGAAACCAATGAAGAAACAAAAAACAAAGACAAATACAGAAGGGACCGCAAAATAGGAAGAAAGAAAGTAAAGGTCATGGATGGAGAAAGAAGTAGCAAAATCAGTGACAATATAAATAGTTAAACGCCTGCAAGATTGCCAACACCAGAGAATCTAAAAAGGAAAAAATAGGACCTAAAATTAAACAAGAAGTAAAATGACTTTTGTACAAGATGTGAATTTGTACCATGAAACATGATCCCGAAGAAACGACAATTTCACAGAAAGCGTGACCATTATTGCACGTAATATCTCCCGTCAAAGTATAGCTTCATTTAGACATTCCCTGAAAGTGACTGCCCCCGAGGCTAAACTTCCATTTATTTAACCCTGTTATTGGTAAAACGTGATGTTCGACGAAGCAACTCTCGGAATATGAAAACCTTGAAAAACATTTTTATCTGATGTAATTTTCTGTAAGTACATTAAATCCTAAGTCATATTTACCCTTTAAAGCATATTGACGTATTGTCAGCCACATAATAATAAATGAATGTGTTAGGTATTTTTGTAATATCAGAAACATTGCTGCTGACAACGAAGTCATGTTTGTATACATGGGTTTTTTATCAATTGAAATGAGAGGCAAGTTTTCGGTTTGTGACTGGTGGGCTTCTTGAAACATATCGGTATTTACGTCCTCTGTTTAGTCCTCTATTTGCTATCATTTTTGTTCCAACCTGCCAAGTGATTGCTCCTCCAAGTATTCTTGCAATATTGCAGCTTAATGTGACGTCATATGTCATTATCAGTTGTACTAACTGTAGGTTTTCAAGAAGCATTCAGAACAGAGTATGCGCCTCTTAATCATAATATTTTTTTCAACCAGTAAGTGTCACACAAATGTGCTGCACAGATCAGATATCTGGTTGAAACATCAAAAGGTTGAAAAGGTCTACTTGACTGAAACCTTTTGACATTTTCTGGTGGAGATCTATATGAAAATAAATATCAATCTATATTTTGATTTTTCTGTTCTTGTCGTAACATGCAGTTTTCATATCAACGTGGTCTACATGCAGACCAAGATATTGTTTGAATAGCATCATTAATAACGTCAGTGAAACTACACGACCATCTCCCTCAGATGAACTCACAAGTCGTGTGTACTTTGACACGAAAGGTGTACTTTGATAAGGAAGGTACCATATTCTTTGCAAATTGCATTGTGTACTATTGCTAGGAAAGGCTTAAAACATGACTTACCAAACAGAAACTTTCAGTGGAATTCAAAATAATGATCAAACTGTTCTAAATGCAGATCAAGAGATTGCTTGAATAGCATTGTCAATAATGTCAGTTAACTACACGACAATCTCCCTCAGATGAACTTACAAGTACTTTGTACTTTCACAAGAAATGTGTCATTGCAAGTTCTTCCATGCTTCACAAAAGTCAGAGATACTCCACGTGTAAATGGGGTAGGCTGTTTAAAGTTACGAAGGTACCCTGATCGTTGTGAATTGCATAGTTTACTATTACCAGGAAACGCCTAAAATATCAGACATAAAATTTGGGACTCTAAAAATTGAGATTATTATCATAAGTGAATCATAATTTTCAATATGATAAAATTCCTCCTTTGCTCCTTATTGGCAACGTTTAGTGTTATGCTATGAGTTGGATATGAGTATCTATCTTCTAACTTTCTTTTTAATGCAACATTTTTGACACAGTGGAGAATGACAGAGGGCTTTTAAGAGAAAGTGCTTGTGTACTTTAGTGTGACTGTTTATACATGTATTGTTAATTTCTGAAATCGATTAGTGCATTTTCAATAATTTTTCACATGTGTGATCATCACTGTTTTTTTTATTTCGTCTTCTCATTGCATGTTGATAAAAAAAATCGATGTGGCTTTGTTTATTCTTGAAGACGAAGGAGCATACAAAGTAAGCTATTCTAAGAACCCTAAAACCAAACCATATCCGGAGGAGGTAAAGAGTACCAGCCACTTTAACAGAAAAGATGTAACCGTATCATTACCATAAAAGGGGATTGCATTTTGATATTCGATGAATGGAGAGTAGATTTTATTGAAAATTGACGTCAATATGTA
This sequence comes from Stichopus chloronotus, assembly GCA_021234535.1. NCBI lineage: Eukaryota > Metazoa > Echinodermata > Holothuroidea > Aspidochirotida > Stichopodidae > Stichopus > Stichopus chloronotus. Next base: position 1,373,116 of record SFZH01000008.1, read on the forward strand.
GAGGTTAATGATCTATACAACAAAGGGACTATGAGAGTTTTAATGTTTACAAAAGACTTCAAATTCATCTTCACTTTTGCGCTTCGTCGTGATAAAATCTTATTTTTCATTATATGATGTATTTGTCGCAACCATAACATTCAACAGTTATAAATAAACCAGAAAATGTTCAAAATATTCTTTACCCAAGACAAGTTAGACAACATGTCCACGATTTTAACTCTTAATCTGTTGTGAGTTTCGTAGATACATTCCTCGAAGTTTTACTGACAGAAGAAAGCTAAACCACTTTGCAACTTTTATGCACTGATTGTGAATAAGGTACGATGCTTTCTCGAACATCGCTCATTCAATAATTTTGTTTTACTAAGGTTCACATTCATGCCTCGAGATATGTTTACCATACCTGATATACTTAAAAAGGTTAGGTCATGGCCAGAGGTGATAGGTAAAGGTAAGGGATATAGGTCTTAAAACACTTGTCAAAATGCAGGATTATCATGTTATGGATTGGGTGCGAAATTATTTGTTGTGTAAAATATGTTACAATTTCAATACTTTAGTGGAAGTGGAAAACTGTGTGGTTCTCCGTTTGTGATAGGAATTTAGGGATGTTCTGGACCATGCACTCTTTTAACCTATCTGATCACGGAATAGATCTGCCATGCTTATAAACCCACTTCGGACCTGGCCCCTCTCCCCCGCTCTCTGATGGATAATGTGCTTTGTATAAATCTTGCAATAGTGTTGAATCTCCTGACTTACAAGTAACGCTACGTGTTCAGCCTGAGTGTGTGATCATTTGCCAACCTGAAGCATTTCAAGTTAAACTCGTTGGGAAAAAAAATTACACCCAGACCAATAATACAGAAACTGTCTAATAGGATAAAATTATCAACGGACGGAATTTCTATATTTACAGAAACCACTTTCATGATTCAAATTACCGTATTCCAGCAGCTCCTATTTATTTCTCAATATTAATAATTACACCATTTTCCGTTGTATTTGGTGGGCGTATTTTTCTCGAAGACTGCAGAAGCGTTCGTCACTGTTGGGTACATTACTTTATGTGCCTCCAGGTTGGCAAAAAGACATTATAACTCTATTTATATGTAAATGGCATACAAAGATTGCAAGTGATGCTCATATAAGCCATACTAGATACCCCTAAAAAAGAAAAGAAAAATTTGAAATGAAAGAAAGGAACCCATATTGGAGTATTTTTCTTGATTTGAGTGGACAATGCAGAGAGTCATTCACAATGACTGCTCTTATTGATACTCTTATGAAATTTAATCTCTTGATCCGAAAATGATAATTTATTAATGATTCACAAAGACGGATTGTCCATTCTACCGACGTCACTGCAATTAAGGCATCTTCATATGATCCTTTTCCCAGCACGTTGTAAGGAAAGTTTATATCCGCAGTTAAATTGTTACAAAATTGGAAATTAATTCGTACATACATTTACACAGTTACATCTGCAACATATTACGTGAGTCTGGAAATACAGCAAGTTGAGGCAATTTCCTATAGTGATAATGTTATTCCCACTGCTCGTATTTACAATGCACGTGCTATAGGTGTGGAACATGAAAGCACATGTACTGAAAATACTGTCCCCGTGTTTCAATCAGATGTATGTTAAAGACTGTTGTGCTGTTAGTCTTAGGTGCTACAATGAAGTACAGTACAGTATAGGGAGAGTAATATAGAGTAGTTCAGGGCTTGGCAAATTGGCTGGCTGGGAAGGGAAGGGAAGGGGGGGGGGGTGTTGTGACCATATGTATCCATACTGTAACTTTCATGAAGCTACAAAGTGAGATGTTGAGAGTTGATATTATGAGATATCAGGCGAGAGTGGAGGTGGCACTATAAAGCTCATTTACAGCAATGTGAGAGAGTTGCATAGTGCAAATGGTAAATCAATTAAGACTTATCGAGGGATAATTGTCATTTCCTATTGTGTTTGTTTGCGTCAGGCTATCTATGAACGAAGCGATCAAGACGCAATCAAATTGATGAAGATTCAGGTTTTCGACAACCCGTTATCTTATATAGATATGCTTTTTCAATCTGCCTTTGCTTTTCACCTTACAAACAGTATGAACAGAATTCATAGTCATAGATACTCGTCACTGATGGCCTCTCTATCGAGTCAAATACTTCTAACGTATAGTGTTGGTTGCAAGGAGTTCAAGGAGTACATACTGCAAAAAAAGAGAGTAAAATTTCAACCGTCATGTTAAGGAGTGCCCGAGACTGTTACTCTTTCAAAGAATATACATTTATTCTTTCTCTGTTTTCAAACTGTTATTACTTCAACTTTGGGGACATATTATGCCGACTTTATTTAAGTAAATGTCAGTAGATGTCATGACATCTCATTCCTACATGAAGAAAAATTTACTGGATAGCGGAAAATCGAAAGTATAAGTTTCTATCATGTCTGCGGGTTCGTTGTACAGTCAGAATACGACATTTTGCCTCATACGTAATTATATTACCATGTATCTTATGTAAATGCATGGCAATGATATGTTCTGAGGCATAGTGTTGAACTTAGTCGCACGTACAATGTAAATTAGTGCTTTGGATCCGGGCAGCAATTTCAAAACTGGGTCCTCATATGATCGGTCGGGTACCCGGTTACCCGTTGCAAACAGTAACAGGTAACATATGCCTGTTACTATATAAATATCAGCAATTTGTGTCATATCCAACAATATTGCAATACTACAGGTTAAAAACGTTTACTTTTATACGGGGATGAAAATTTTAAAAAAATAAGACAAGACTGAAGTGCTGAAGTATTAAGATAGGAATCTAGAAGGATTTATGTGTGCCGTCAATTCAAAAACACAAAACGTACTTATTTGACAACTTCTAAGTTTAAGTTGTTTGAATGATTGTTGAATATTTTTCAAATTAATATACTTGTCCTTGAGAAATTTTTCTCATCAAATTAAGTTCTTTCGTAATTAATCAAAATGAGATGACGACGTCCTTGCCTGTTTCTCCCAAAATATCGATGAGGCTTTATTTGTTTGGCATTTTCTTTGATTTTACTCAACCCATTGGAGATTGTATAGACTATCTTCTGACAAAGCAAAATCATAGCTTCACAACAAGGTCATAAAGTGTACCGCCTCTGCAACGTCGCTAATGAAAGTAAGTCTTGTAACTGTCCTCATCATAGCAACATTATTCGAAAAGAAAAAAAAAGACAAGAAAAAAATCTAAAAAATCGAGAGTAAGCTTTGAATAACATAATTGTGCTTGCTATCGATTGCATGTTATAACATAATCATCACATTTTAAACTTAATTATCTAATCTAGAGTATGTAATGGACATTGTGGCTGTTAATCAACGTTTCAACAATGTAACAATAAAGGAAACTATGCCTTTCAGCAGTTTAGTAATATACGTAAAGTAGGTAAATGAATTATTGCAGATATTAAGGAAATAAAACATATAAAGGGAAAACCAAGGGAAAAGGAAGTGTGTAGAAGAACGAATAATTCAACAATTTGAGGATAACAACAAATGGTTGAAGAGATCGAATCATCGATATATTTGCATCGAGAAATGGTAAACAGACAATACAGAGGTAATGGTACAACTAGCACAGTAAATACGGAATAAACAATATTAAGTCAAAAAGAAAATGCAAACTATTTTCATATCGATGACAATTATATCAAATAATTTTGACTGGACATGAAATGATTTCTAGAAATAGAAACAATTGATCGCCCAGTGACATAACTGAGTCTTACACTAAGTAATAGTACAAGTTATGCCTTAAATGATTCAGCGTCTATTCAAGAGAACATCACGTGACTTACGTCGTTACGTAAAGAATACCCTAGAAACTGATACCATAGGTCGTACTTCCAGAGAGCTAATTAGCCTTAATATCACCTCTGTCATCACGTTAAGTTCGTCTACTTGTTCACATGAATTATTTATTTTAGTTGAAAATTAGGTCAATTTGTACTATTTTACAATTTATTACGAATATTGAGTGCTGCTGTATTATGTCAGACCTTGGCACTAGTTATGTGGTAAAGGAAAGTCACACTCTAACACCTATCAAGCGTCTATCTATTCTAAGAAAATTATATGCAAATGTGAAATAACAGAATCTTTGAAAGATTGATACTCCTAAAAAATTGATCAGTTGTGGGCAGCTTAAGGGCACAGAGGAATTATGCAGAGTTGCTTTACAGAACCTTTTGCACAAAACGAGAAAATAAAACGTCTTTAATAAGACTGTTCCTGGATTAGAGTGAGTTGATCTCTTTCCAGAAGAGTATATTTAATACCCATTTCGTAATTAACTACTTATTTGTGATATATAAAGTTCAATGTCCCAAATGACCATGAAATTACTGAAGCGTTTTTTTTTTTATTCCACTATAAGCAAAACCGAAACTCTTACTATTTCATTTTGCAGCGGTGTAGATTTTATAGAGGGAAAAACATCGATTTGGGTTCTTCGTTTTGCGTAGGAAATCATGAAGACTTTACGGTTTAATATTTCAATGCATATATGGTATCACCTACGCACGTTATCAACTATATATCATACACGTACCACTGTGCATCATATACCATAGTAATTCGGTCACAGTAAGTTTTGGGTGATGTGAACTGTTGTTTGTGTGTGGGTGTGTGTGTCTGTGTGCCCTTGTTTTCGGGTGTGATCGAGGACCGAAACAACAGATTTTAGGTCCTCTGTAGAAAATTCAATAGATATATCCGGTCCTCTCAAGATTAACAATATACAGTCTATTGTTAAGGTTTAGGGTTGAAGAAGAAAAAACAAAAGAAAGCACAATGAGGTCCTCAGAATGAATGGAAAACAAAGCTCTGTGTGTGTGTGTGTGTGTGTGAGACAGTGGGAGATCCATGACTGCGATAGGTTGATTCTCATGATGTGTTTGGACGATTCGTCCTTGACCAAAAGAAGAAAATGACGTGCGTTTGGTCAGTAAGAATATATATCTTCACGTCACTCCCGAACGCCATTCCATTTTTTTCTTTTGATAAGCATGGGATTTGGATAAGTAATATTGAATAATCAGAGTACTGACGCAACAACGTTTGTAGAAAATGAATACTTTTTTGTGTAGTAGCAAATTTATGTCAAAGTTGGATAAAGAGGAGCATTCCAATTACTAGTAATTGTATCTTTTTAAGGATGAATGTAAGAATCAACTTCTTTTATACTAAACGAGTAAATTTCACTGACATTTCGATAAGATTCTGGTAAAAGGTCGAGTACGGTAAGGCACAGAGCAAGGATGTATTCGACACAGGTTAAAAAATATCGACAGTGTCATATTCTTTAACGAGTGGCAGCTGATTTTAACGTTGTCGTCATTGAAACTCACAAAGTAAATAATAAGCCTGTTGACGTACTTTTTATTTCTTGGGCGTAATCCATGCCATTCCAATAACACATTAAAATAGTCAGCATCTAGGAAAAATGCAAAATAAAAACAATTTGGCTACAACGTATTGCTTTATGGTTACATTCGAAGAATAAGTTGTGATTATAAGTCATACCACGTAAAAGGTTTCATGAAACAGTGCCTATGATAACGCTTACAACACACACTGAACGTATATTATACTACTACTACAGCTGCTTTGAATGTAAATTTACTTTGAAATACAAACTGACAATAATCTGCAATATTTTATTTAACCAGAGCAAACGTTCACCATGTAGACACATGCAGTCTATAAAGTTTACTTATAACACTATTCATCGCCATCTTTGTGAAAGGTGCCTCTTTCTTGACAACTTCGACACACCTCATTGTGCTTTTGTCAAAAAAGGTAAATACCAATTATTCCGCTGTTCTTGGATGGGAAAAATCATTAGGAACTCAGATAAGAAGTTAAAGCTCAGGGGAGCTTGGCTAATCTCGTTATATGTATCACGAAAGATCGTAACATTTATACAGAGGAGTCACAATAAATGAAAACTAACAATGATGAAGCAAGTACATTGATCGAAATTTGTGGATAGAAAGGGTAAAAATTAAAGTTTACCCAGAGGACCTTTCCTCACGAAACTCTTCTTTAATGATAATTACTTCTTTATTGATTAATGAAATTTCACATTAGCCTGAGTATATTACCAGCAAGTTAAGTTCCCTGAAGCAAACGCGGAATAGACTAATTGATTTAGCATAGTTTCATCGTAATTAAAGTCATCGCAACACGACTTGAACGTTTTCAAAAGAAACAACCCTAAGAAGGCTTATAACCTATTTTCATCTTTTGCTGCCGTTCATTTCCTAATTGCTCATCATTTTCACCGTAACGATCTTTTATTTTGCTTTTCTTTAAAAAGTCCTACTTTTGTGACCACTTGAATGCGTTACTGGAGGTTGTCGAAACTAGATTTACCTGGAGGGAAAATATGGCATCTTTCATTCTACAGTTCTATTTCCTGCTACAAAAGTTTGAGTAGCTATCGCAATCGTACCGCGGAGTAAATGTAGACATTTCCTCCGAGGAACGCCTAACTGTCGAAATAGACTTTAAGGAGGATATAGTCAAAAGCAGCAGTTTTAATAACGGAATGGGCAGAGAAATGTGATTAAATAGATGATGGGAATATTTAGCAAACACTTTAATCATAGCCTATAAACATGAGATTCGTATAATCAATATTCATACATCGAAAGAAATACATCATAAAGGGCGGTAAATGGAACTGAAACGAAAGGAAATTGGAGAGTATTTTCTGCGTTTAACTTAGCGCCAACTAAGGAACAATCTCTCGGGGGGGGGGGGGAGACGGCACGGAATGTCGTATAGATCACCGGGGAATTCGTCAAAGAGGTTTCTCAATCCTTCCTATTTTTCAAACATTATTTTAACCCTTGACCATTAGCTCATAATAAACGCAAACATTCTCGGACATGGCGTATGTATATCTGTCTGTCTATGCGCGGAGGCAATTCACTCACGAAAAGTGTTAAGAAAATGTTAACAAGATCGTACATTCTTCACATTAATATCAATCTGATAAGCTCGTTGTCTCTCCTCAGCAGGAAAACATATCACTCTAAGTTTTAATAGAATCACATCGCGGATGTCACACATGTCACATGTATTAAAGACAACTGACAGACTAGGGGAATTTTGTCGGAAACAAATGGTATGGGAAAGACACGTGAAATAAAATGATTGAATTGAAAAGTAGTGGCATTGACAGGGCGAGGAAAAAGCTGGACAGAGCTAAAGTAATACCGCTCGAAGGTATACGTTTAGGTATTATATGACTTTGACTTGTGAAAAAAAGAAGAAAAAAATCATAAAAATATGTAGACTTTTAAAAGTGCTTGCACACAAATTGTCCTTTCATGTCATAATTTTCTGATTTCACATTAGCAAGTATTGCAATATAAAATAAAGTTTTTATTTAGTATCGGGAAATTAAATATACCAATCTGACATACCACTCCAATTACAGCATTGACAGAAGAAGGTAGTACACCTTACAGGCTCCGTAGAATTTATACAATGAAAAAAGTCGTTGGCAACGTTTCGGTAGAAAATGAGAAAACTTTTTTGGGGGGAGCGAGCCCGAGTCCTTGCGGTTTCCTGCACCTTTTTGACCCTCGTGAGATTCAAACCGAAGTTGCGGTATTGCTGGAAATGTTGTGACTCACACCAACATAAGGACTACACTTGAAGTAGTCAGCAGATTGAGCGTATCAAAATCCCTCCCATTTTAGTCTTCGAGTTTCTAAAGTTAAACGATTTGCCACCGATCTGAATAAGATTAACCGAGGTATTTAATTGACAAGGAGAGGGAATTGGGAGCACCTACGTATGATAAACACTGACCGTTACTGAATAATTAAGCCCGAGTGTAATGGGCTATCGACGGTGATGCAGAAAAACTCATGGCCTGCATTTGGCTCGTCTTTCCTGTGACTAAACTTCCCCCATGAAACTTCAAGCGTATCCCAATGGAATAGAAAGGACAGTTTGAGGATGCTTTTACGTTCTGATTTAAAGCGAAAATGTGGGGTCATACTTTGAAAGATACACACTGAGATGTGAGAAGAAAAGGGAAAAAAAAGCAAAGCAATGCGGACTTCAAAAGAAACTTATCTGTTGGATATCGAACGTGCTTATTGATCGGTTAGTAAATCTTTACATAATCTCATTGAACCGAATGATTAATCCGTCTCGATCTTGAATTATGTTGAAAGTCATCCTAAACGTAGGATAAACGGTACCCTCTCAAATAGTTAAAGGCATATTATGAATCCTTTTTCCTTTTTTTCTTTTGGAAGAGCCGTCAAAACAACATAGCTTGAGGACTATTAGTATCGATTGTAGGAAATGACAAACAATTGTTACAAGCGTGCTAGTTGATCCTCAATTTCAAGGGGCTTTAAAAGGGACATCTCTGCAAAGATTTTGTAATATAAGCTGAACATATCTGTAAGTAATCCTTAATAATTTGTAGAATTGAACCAATTCCATTTCATGTTTGCAATACCTAAATGTCATCGCTTGAAGCCAGCATGATAGGTCGGACAACTAGGAAAGACCTAATTTTGTGTGTGTGAAAAAAAAAATATAAAAAAATATTTTATTTTCCCCTGAACTTCCAGCTTTATCACTTCCTCCCCTTGGTTGCATTACCCATGTTAAGTTGGTGTAATCATTCTTTCTGACTATTTGAAGACTAGATGCTTGATGACTAGTTTAGACATGCAGAACATTCTTGAAATTTTCGCTTTATTCGTTTTTTTTTTTTACTTTTAGGGATAAAATCTCGTTTTCTCCCTTTTGCAAATCAATTCAATACCTGCTTATAGCCAAAGAAATGGAGTTGTCAGTTTTCTTAAGAGAAATAAAATATGAAATATTTGAAGTATAAAATATTTCAATCTACCATGTAAACAATTTTTTCCTTTTCTTTCCAATTTGTATTTATGTTTAACCTGTAGGTGTGGTACTTTTAGTTTCTTGTATGATTCCTGCTACATTTTATGCCGACATCATTATTCTATTAACTACCAATTCTTAAAGTCATCTGAAAAAAGTGGAATTACTTTGTTATCTCTGAAAGTAATTACCATCTCTCTGATTCAACACAACGTTTGGACATTATCATGTGAACGATCGGTTTTGTAAGAAACAAAAACAGGTCATCACTTGTTACACTGAGATAATTTGGGTATGAAGAAGGTGCCCTCGGGAGACAACAAAATGATAACGTGAAGGTCAGAGTGTTAAAAATATATCGTTACGATGATTTCAGTTTTTTGGAAGGTTAATTGCACAACAGGAATAACTTTGAACGGGAAATAGTTTGGAAAAATTATGACCAGGAGCAGCGACTGGGTATGTTAGTGTGAAGTAAAAATATAAAGAAAAAGACTACATTTTGGAAGCTTTTCTCATAAAAAGGGTCGATAATTACCACGTCTCTGCAAATACTAAGTGACCCATTTATAAAACAAAAAAAAGGTCGTTTATGTTGTTGTATTGGTAGATTTTTTTGCATAGTCGCACAAAATTAAACTTTGAGACCTCGGACGATTCGGCAAATTTGAACAAATCCTATTTTTGTAGTAAAAAAAAAAAAGAATGTGAAAAGGGGATCACTCATGGTTTTAAGATGTTAAACATCTTACATTCACTTGACGTTATTCTGTACTATTCCCGTATCATAATACAAATGACTGCACGATATCTTTTCGTTAACTGGCTACCGATGCTTCTAGCCTGTAAGTTCAACAAGATAGACAAGTTAAACTTTCCGTTGTACCTATTTAAAAAAGGTGGCACACCCACCACGTGACCCAGCTCTGCTTATTGTTTGGCTTAAAAATAAAATGAAGCTGCTCATCTCAGATGTTAGTGTAATGCTTTAGGTTAGGTACATACACGTTACCCTGTAAATAGGCATTCAACGACCTTACGGTGGGGCTAAGGAGCACAGGTTCACTTTACTAGACTGCCCCGCCAATAACCCCCCCCCCAAAAAAAAAAACTTTCTGTTCGAGTTGTGATTAATTCATTACCTATCCATGTTGTATTTATATATCGCAATGGCAATACTAACTTTAACTTACATGTGAAACCAGCCCCCAACGAAATCTTATTTCCAAGTAGTATTCCTTTTTTTTCAGTAAACTATAAAAAATAGTAAACACTGTCTCCAGTGCTTTCTCGATATACTTAGTAAAAAATAGTAAAACCTTGAATGACTGTGAACCTAACGACGAAAAAGGTTCCTCTGTATTCGCGAGCAGGATTACGATAATCTGAATCGAACGTCTGAGGTTACTTTGGGTCAGTATGCCACTCTGCAATGTTAACGACCCAATGTCGAAATTTCACCTGCAACCGTTCCCGCCAAATCTAATTATGGGCCAGTAATCGACACATTTCCGACTTTTATTTATTGATATGAGCTGTCAGGATTTAAGTTTGATCATAAATGACAAACTGTTCTATTCAGATGCAGACATTACCTTTCTCCATCGATGCGCTTCTCAGCAAGGAACTTCAAAAAAAAATGGAAGGACAAATTGATTTGTTTTGGTAAGGTCGATGAAAAAGGAGGCAAGGAGTGTGATTTATTTGTAAGGGTCATGTCTAATTCTTTCTACTGGTTTTTTTTTTAGTTTCAAGGCATGCAGGGCTTTCTACGTTTCCCTATACATTCCTTAGATGATTGAAGGTATTTGAAATTGCACACTTTTTCTTTTCTTGGAGCAGTGATGCACTGCACGAAACCTACTTTATTCTAAGATGATGCAGAATGTTACACAATACGTGCTGAACAACAATCTACCAAGCAAGGAATATCTATGCTATCATGTTCATGGTGCATATTCAAAGACGCTGCAGAAATCAATTAAACTTAACATCAAAACAGTTTTCGATATTGCACGCGATCACCAAATAATGGTACGTATAAAGAATCAATTACGGTCATGTTCCGGGGGGTCCGGGATATTTCAATCTGTTGACCAAACATTGATTTCGCGTTTAGAGTCATCATCTCTGTTGCTATTTCAACCAATCCACCTGCTGGTATGTTACGTTTGGAATTAGTTCTTGATCAGTCTGAGACCGTTTCTATTCACTGTTTATAGACGTCTATCACTTCAGTTGATCGTGTGAATGGTAACATCACCTATATGATCTCCCAATAACCATTCCACTCTCTGCCATAACAAGCAATATTATGGATCTACGGTCTTTTGTTACTTAATACGTAAGTAGTTGATGTCTAATTTAATATTCTTTTTGAATGACTTTCTAAGGCGGGAAGCTTGTATCTGTATGTCACATTGTTGTTAAATTACTGTCAAAGTTATGTTAAATATTTATTTCGATAGAGTTTCTGGCCTAGAATTTGACGGTAAAATAATGATTCCTCAATTTGTCATCGCTCAGTTTATACACTGAACGCAAACTGATACAATACTTTGCAAAACGCTAAGTGGAAGGTAACCGCAACCAGTATTTCTTTCTCATTAGTTTGTAAACCCTTTGGCAATAGCTCTGGCATTTTTTCTTTAAAAAGTTGGAAACGTTATCGTTATGACGGGGAATGTATGAAAATAAAAACCAATTTGAACTTGAGTTGCCACTTAAGGATTTTATGTGATGCAAGTGATTTGCCTGAAGTATTTATCAATCGCTACACAAAATTGATCTATTACCGAGTGACCTTAAAAGTGTGGTCAATCGGAAAGCGTCACACATTTATCAAATGATGTTAAATCTAAAACTTGACCAAAGGTTCGTTTATCATTCTACGATATTGGTATGTAGGATTGGGACAAATGCAGAATTTTGCGGACTGAAAAATACACTGCAAGTTTTGAAAAATAAAAACAAAACATGGGACGATCGTAATTGCAAAGAGCGTGGTCAAGCACTGCAGAATGTACAATCCCTGCGCTATATGACAACGTATATCTATATAACACTACTGTTCAGGTATAGTTCGTAACAACGTAATGTCGTGCACAGGCAATTCTCCCACCTTCATAAGACATTCCTGAAGTGAAAGAGAAAATGTACATCCACTTAATTTCAAAAGGTAGATTGCTCAATCATTTTTGATGTCATCGTCGGATCATTTCAATTTCTTTGGTTGTACCTCTCTTTTTCGAAATTCATTGCACCTCGCCAAGACATGTGATCACTGCCCTACTGTTTGGGATGACTTGGATGTACAAGCCATTTCCGTACAACACACAGTGCAAGAGAACAGTGAACTTTTCAAGGTTGTGTTTACATTTTAATTCCAAAAGGAAATAAAAGCAGGTAATGTGAGTTTTGCAAAAAAGGACATCACAAATTATTGCGGGATCTACCATTTCAAATAGAGGAAATATCTTGCAACAATGTATGCCTCAGCATGATGGAACAAACTATGAAAATAAGAGTCGAATTAACGGCATTTATTTTCCAATCTCTAAAATATATTTTCTTGTTTTTGTAGACGTTAGGTACCCCTTGAATATGTTTTAAGGATACATCATGCATCCTGATTCTCCTCGTGGCATGTTATTTCCCCCTTTTCCATCTTCTTCCTATGGAGGAAACCATCGGAGTTTAGTGTTTTGGACAACAAGGATTAGATGGAATTCAACTACGCTGTTTGCACTGCTATCCAACTCCGACGTTTGTGCTCAAAATTTGTTCTGAAGTGTCGAGCAAATATATATTTTTGCCAAGCATGGCAAAATGGTATTCACAGAAGCTTCATGAACCAGCAGTGTATCAAACAGGTTTGCTCTAAAACAAGAAAGTAGCGCTAGCCATTGATTAGCATGTGTTTAAAAGAATCCAGTGGTTGGTTAATTTAATTGGGTATTTAATCAGGAAAAAACAATAAGGAATTTAATTGAAGAAACTTCTGCTATCAAGTAATAATAAGTAGTCCGCCAATTGGAAGAGGGTCAGTTTTCTATGAGCTTGTCTGACCGTCATGGGAATAGAATGAATGTTATGCACGTTAATTAGAGCACCAAGTAAATGATAACAGGATTAAAACAAAAATGCTTTGCATTGCATCTCGACCAGTGATAGATTGTTGTTTGTAAAACATTATCAGAACCATCCTTTGTGTTCCTCGAAGGACTGGTACGATCTGTTTTTTGTAATTTAGTGTGGGATGCAGAATACAACTTCCAGTTTTCACTAACTAGACGGGCTGGAATTGATCTGTGAAGTATAGAATCTAAAACCCCAATAAAGTTGAAATCGTTGATGGGCGGCTAGCTAAGTCAGCTCTAAGGATGATATTCGTCCCACAGCTGAGTTGGCTAAGTGTAATTTGAATGTAGGCCACTACGCATTATTGAACATATGTGCTGATCGATGTACATTCTGCACAAAGGGAGGCAATTAATCTCAGTGAACAAAGTTGCGTCAGGCTTGGTCCAGTTACGTACAGCCTATGCATTATTAAAGTTGGTATAACATACGAACTTGCCAAGTAACAATACTTGAGGAGCTAAATAACAAAGTTACAGCATGCAATAAGATGTGGGCTGTCTCGGGATGGGTATGTTCATGCCTTTGCAAGCCCTTATACCGATTATAAATGTAAATTAAGCCAACAGGCAGTGGGTGTTTCTAGTGCTCTCGAGCAACAGTGCTGTTTGTAATTTAATGTGATTAGATATTACAATGTTGTGCACAGTTCATGCAGCGTGATAACCTTTCAAAATATTTTAACATAATGTAGGACTATGTTAGACAATGTCGAATGGTTATGTCTTGTTCATAGCCTATAACTGACATAGTTACCTAGTCGAAACATGTACAACTATGGCATGACGTAACGTGAAAGTGTCAGTTGGAATACATTACATGCAATGCAGTCAAAATTGCACCTACTTGTTGCGCTCTTATTTCACCAACTCTACTCTTCTTTATAATTTCTCTAATCTGTCATTCAACCGATATAAAGCTCCTCACATAAAGCTCACCTTTATGCTTTACCTCTTTTCTATTTTATTATTAAACTGATCTGTCGGCCACAGGACTGCAGTCCACCCGAATAGCCCTTGGAAGAAGGGAGTTCATAATGTACAGCAGAATATCTACATATATACATACTGTATAACCTCCCGTCACTGAATGGTATGTCCACAAAGGAGTAGGAGCTGCACGCACTTTAAGTGCTTTTGAAATAATCATAATTAATATGGAGATATATTCACAACTTATACAGCATAATGCAAACGTGTGTACATTTTTTGTTTGTCTCTGTTTAGTCGACAGCTTTAAATCTGCCCAAACTCTGAAAGCAATATCCCTAACTTCGCAGCCACCCTCATTTTGGTCAGTTTCACCACAATCTGAAAGACTCATTGTCATTGGTTGCACTTTGAGAGAGCGTGTACACATTACGACTTCTACCACTGTCGTTGAAACCGTGGTTAGTGAATGAGAATACACAGGTCATGTATACTTAAGGGCTCTTGTGATTCCCCCCCCCCCTCCCCCATAACTTAGAAAGACTGAAAACTGTTTCGTGAGAATGGAATAGGTAATAGTTAAAATTGAAAAATGTAATTGAAAAAATAATTGAAATAAAAACTTCTTTGTTTTTTCACAGCTTCGAGTCAAATTTAGTTTAATTGGTTCTTTTCAAATGCCCCCTTGCTGCTTTCCTAGCGGTTATAGATCCTATGTAACTAAATCACCTCTAGCAGTGCGGTACGGCCGCTATTGGGAGCCACTGCTCTAAAGCTTTACTTTCTTGACTATCAGTAAATGTTCGGAGCATGCATGTCTGTCCTTTGAATTCTTGAACGTATAACTAGTACTCAACAGTGTCCACTGTGCAGTCTCCACGTAGGTACTTACAGGTTGTTAATTCATGAATCATGACTTGGCCTTCGTTTCAACAGTCTCTACTTTATTCTGAAACTCGCCTTCAAATGTTTTTGTTCTGCATGATTAGTGATAAGCGACACTGAACAGCTAGTTGTGCAATACCGTATATATATATATATATATATATATATATATATATATATATATATATATATATATATATATATATATATATATATATATATATATATATATATATATATATATATATATATATATATATATACTGGGTATATTTTCGTGAGGGGATTAACATTTTTTATGGCAGAATTCACAAAAACATCGAGACTGGTATTTGCGTAATGTACTAACGTCCCTCGTTGTACATGCAATGGCTATTTGTGATTTAGTAGGTATTTAGAGATCACGTGACATGCACATTGTCATTTGGTACAATGACAAAGAGTCATGCAATGTTTCACTTCTCAAACGAACGTACAACGAATTAGCTGTTTTGCGATTCGATGTTTTACAGCTTAGAATTGAGTTTTTCCTATTCTGAGTAAAACAAATTACTATTGTTGGTCAAGCAATGCTTGATCAAAGTATCACAAGTGGTCTAGGAATTCAGACGTCTGGCTAGTTATTTTAAATAGTGCCAAACTGAAATGACAATCTGGTTCACTTTTTGTTTCGAATATCTTCTGCTCTGAGGGGACGCATTGTAAATGAAAGTGGTAACATGTTGATACTATGCAGTGATGGTAATTTAATGTAACTTTGTACATCAAGAAACAGTACTTTGATGTTTTGTTTAAAGGAGAAAATAGACAACATTCAATTACATCACCTAAGTGATGAATAATGAATATTTTTATCATCTGATGCTCTGCCTGTTCTCAATGTGAAATAGAAGACATAAATGCTTGTTGTTTTGCTCCAGTCAGTTGATGAAGCGTCAATAAATCTAAGTGACATGTGTGTTATAGAAATAAGTACTGGTGGACATAGTGCCCACCTAAGTTCAATGTTTTATGCATAACCTACTACACATACCCAATGCATGAATGATGCTCTTCATTAACAGGTAAGATAATTTCCTCACTGTAAACATAGTTCGATTTGTCATTGAATTAAATTCTTGTCGTTTGTTCACAATAAAGACCTGCAATGCTTTACGGGTACAAAAACGTATTGTTAAACAAAATAGTCCATTGCACCTCATGGAATAGCATGACCCATCAACTTTTCCAGTTAAATGATTCGCTACGTTTGTCTCTCTCTCTCTTTACCTCCTTTTTTTTCTTTCCCTAAACTTTAAAGCGGTTGACTATCTATTTGATGAAGATGTAGCTGAATGCCTTGGAACTTTTAGAACTACAAACAATGACAGAGAGAAAGTAGAGCATGTTTTGTATTGTAGGGTAGTTCATGCATACTGCAGCCTTTACAAACCGACCTTGATTAGTCAGAGTATGAATTAAAAAAAATTTTCTCAAGGCTGTCATTTGGTCATAATTATTGTGAATAATAAGAACTAACATTGCATTAATATACGCAAATACTTTCAAATGCAGACAACAAAAGTCAGCACTTCCGTCATGATTATTTACCAGCCTGTCAAAACTTAACATGTTAAATAGTCAAAGAAACGAAGCTATATAATAAAAGGGCAGGTTGTATGGTGTCTATAAGTTGTTCGTAAAGTACCGAAATAAAAAAAGTCGTTTTGAAGTGAAACCAGTAAGAGACACCGAGGGATAGATGTGGCAGGCACATGAAAAGACAAATGATAAATTTCCGTAATGTTGAGGCTTGTGATCTGACTAGACGTCAAGAAACTTTGCAGTCTGTTTTGAATAATTTTAAGACAACTGTCAGTCTTCCCTCTATTTTGACACGACCGTTATTCTAAATGTAGTGATCTACAAAAAAAAAAGGAAAAAAGAAAAAAAGATTTACCATCTGGTTATCAGTGTGACCCACATTTAGTCATGTACATTTCATGCACTTGATATATAAATCAATGTCTCTTAGTATCCTCAATGGGTATTAATGCACCTCGTGCTATATTCAATGTCAATTGAACAAAGGGAAGTAACAAAAACCCGTTCTTACAGCTCAAGTCTTACCATAAACAAGTTATGACATTTTCATGCTCTACCGCCTGTCGTAAATTGTTTACAAAAACAGATATTAAAATAGAAAAATAAAGGTTTCTACGTCATTCCCTTTACAAGGCTGGTAGATGATATCATGACTGCAAGGCATGATGCATCACGATTCATGTAATAGTTATAGGTACTTCAGTTTTTAATCAGCATTATCGCCCAAACCAGTTTCATATCAGGACGAAGCGTTCTTGAAAAGTTCATTATGATCAAGGAATATGACATTTGGATCACAAAAAGTTACAAGAGTGAGTCTCTCTCAGAAATGGATGGTCTGTACTTTATTGCAAGAGATGAACAATGTAAAAAAAAAATATGAGAAATGCACATGAGACGGGAATTATTTCGTACAGAGAAAATGGTTCAAGGAATGTCTTGATCTTACTTACGTGTAATTAGCTAATAGCGCATACTGTTGTTTAATGTTTGACATCAGCTATTTTTGTAATATATCACAATGCCCTATTCGTAGTCTGGCAGTCTACATAAAATATATATACAAACCATAGTTCATGTAAGCTACTTTCACAATACTACATAAACCTGCTGCTAACGGCCAAAACTTCAGCTAGTCTGTTAATCAAATTCACTGAACAAACTTGACTCAACATTAGACAGTAATGTATAGTTTGTGTTTGACTTGCCACGGTTAATAAAATTCCGTCAATTGTTTTAACTCTGGATCACTATAAAGAATGGCAATTGAATAAGACAAATCATTCGAACTTGGTTGTGTGAACAAGTTCTTCTTTCTCTTTAATAAAATCAGGAAGACAATATCTCAGGGGGCCCTGTTTAATTGAAAGACAATATTGATAGCCTTTCCCTGAAGAAAAATATTTATTAGGTTATAGAACCGTTTTCTTAACTTTCGTTTTTCGAATAAAATGTGCATCGGGCAACAACTGTTGAACTTTATACTTGAGACAATCATGGTGGAACAGGTTGGTTGCAGTTTTGAAATCACGAGAAAAAAAATAACGCAATCAAACCAGCCATCAATTAAATTTGCAAAACACATTACTTAGGACGAAGTGACGTGATAAGTAAACCTTTGGCATTTACGAAATAGCATAAACTAAAAATGCTGTTTAAGTTAAACGTTACTGTATGTAAAAACTTTTCCTCCAGCTTTATTGGAGTAATGGTTATATTGTCGGTATATTTGACTCTATTTCATGACATAAATGTGAAACATTGAGAAGGGGAGATATTTTTAATGGAATCAATAAATTCGTCATTTCTTGCTTTCCTAGCAAACGCAACGGGACTATTGTGTGTAACGCCTTCTTCAAAGCATGACTTCCTGTCACGTGACTTGAGGCATAAGTGGGAATGCCGCATATTAACTATTTTTTCCATAAACGACATTTTAGAGGGAATAATTTACCCTTTCATGTATTTTATTAGGCCTACGCACACATTGAAATTTGAAGCTACCTCAGTTTGTATGTACCGTCAATCCCGAGAGCAACAAGTACTTCCGTAACGTTGGCTTCACCCCATCCCTAGTCGACCAGCAAATGTCAATATTTTTAAATAAATAAATTCAACTCTGAAACTTGAGAAATTCTCTCGTAAAGGCTTTGAGAGCTATTGTTTTAATTAAATTCCCCTTAGTGTTCGGTCTCCCTACCTCTTTCTTTTCTTGTTTTCTTGTTAACACGCACAGATGCACAGGTATACAGGGTGTATCAGTCGTGTCCGTTATTGGTACTTGTCGTGTATACAATGCCTTCTCATGTAAAGTCACTGGATAATTTTTATTGTAAATATTCGTACATTATGGTAATTGCTGTGACAAGTTTAATTACATAATTCTAAGAAACGTGTGTAAACCTTCTATAGATTTATACCTGTCGACTTGAAGTCGCTCAAAGTCTTTTTCATGTAGCGCAATATGCTTAGTTATGGGATGGCGAGATAGCGTTCTGGATTAACACATGTGCTCTGTGGAGATAGATGCTATCTCATCGTTTCTCCTTTGAAGATTATTGAAATTGCAGTAAAACCTTTATGATCTTTCAAAAGTCCTGCAAAATTCGTAAAAACGTACTAAATAATATAAAGTTTGGGTAATCTAACTCTCCGAACTTATACACTTTTCTCTTTTTTTAAGTAGAGCTATCATTGTAGCAAATGAGTTCATACAAACAAGTAGTTGGAACGTTTAGGAGATGAAAAAAGGACAAGTGGGTGACATCGATCATAACTCTACATAGGTTTGATAAGGTTGCATTGGTTCGAGTTACTTTGCTAGTTGGAGTAACCTTGGTAGCAGTTTGGTAAATTTAAAGATGAAGCAATTGTAGGTAAGCGCCAATTTAGAATACATTACATGCAAGAAAATTGCAAGAAAATTTGCAAAGTGATGCAAAGTCTTGCATTCTTCAAAGTTTGCTACCAGTAAATAAAGAGGGAGTTTCATTTGTTTTTACGGTGCGGTACATTATGCACCCACTGATTTAACGCAAGGTGCTGCACGTAAATATATCTTTGACACATACTGAAAGCCCACTTGGATAAAATAGAGAATTCATCTGGTGATAAGGAATGTAAGACAACATTTTTCACTTTAGACCTACAGTGTAATTCGAAGTCAAACTAACTTAAGCTAACTGTAATTGCTTACGTCAAAAAATTATCAAACCAGACTGCTGTAAAAGATGTTTCTCTTCATTAATGTAAGATGTTGCATGCTATAACGCTATCACCTAATAATGGTATCAGCAAATGTCAAGGACGAAACCGAAATTGAAATTACAGAGAGACAGCAATATTTAGGCCTACGTTTATGCAGTAACATAAAAGATGCATTGGAAATGCCTAATCGTTTACCCTTCATACTGGTACAAATATTATCAGTGTGAATGGCAAAGCATATTCCCTTCGTTTAGTTATGGTACGTTTATCACTGCCCATGCTTTCAATAATTAAGAAGAAACACATGAAATTATCCTCTTTATTATCATTTTGTACTATATTTTCTTTAATACCACAGAAACCTACACCCACAACATTAAACAACGTCAAGATAGACACACGAGGCCTTAGATAATTGGCTTCGTCATGGACAAGATTTTGCTTGTCACACAAGTCTGTTATCTGACAGTGAAAGATCGTTTTTCTTAGTTTTGTAGAATGCGAATGGGTCCCTTGTCAAAATTTACAAAGGTTTAGGGGCTTGCTGACTCCACAGAGGTGAGAAAAACTTATTACGAAATAACGTTTTGTGTTCGAATTGATACGTTTTACCTCACGGTATATTGTCATAAGCCCCCAAAGATTGCCATTGCTATATTTGGACTATTCATCTTCCGATGATGAATAGTCACGAAACAACATAGGCAAAGGTTTACTTCACGGCTTCAGTGTCATTTGTAAATTATCAATTTAATGTAAGCCAATGTAGTTGGCGTCCAAAAATAAATAATATGTATCTAAAACAATCACTGGATTCATAAACCGATTGATAAACCGATAGAGTGAAATTTTAACATGGAATCAAACTGTTTTGCTGTGAGGATAATAGGTCAGTACGCTAAATGTAGTGAAAGATACCGTAACATTAAGTTGCTGTACAAGTGATATGAAGGCCAATGTTTGTATCAAAAGTCTGGAAAATGCAATTATTGTAAAAAAAAAATATGTTCTTGTGTTTGGAACATTATCTTAAATCAAAAAGAGAAAAAAAATATTCAAACTGAAGTAATGTTGAGTATGTGCAATACAGTGTATACTCTACCGTTGATCCGTCTTACTTGCCCCTAATAACTGTGAGGAAACCAGGG
Source organism: Stichopus chloronotus (assembly GCA_021234535.1). NCBI lineage: Eukaryota > Metazoa > Echinodermata > Holothuroidea > Aspidochirotida > Stichopodidae > Stichopus > Stichopus chloronotus. The sequence goes on from SFZH01000008.1 coordinate 1,393,948, forward strand.
AAACGTTATAAAAAGTGGTAAAAATTAGCATGATTCCATGCAACGTTCTCTCAAAGACAGATGGCATTCTAAACTGATTTCCAAAGCAGTCTTACATCAATGACTCTAAAATTAGACAACACCTTCTTCATATGGTCACGTAGGGAAACTTGCAATAAAAGGGAAAGAGGTAAAATGTTTTCACGAATCATTGCATCAGTCAATTAATTTAGTCTGCTTTTGACAGGAGAATTACTTTGCGGTACACTTGTCTCCTTTGTTGAACTTCAGTTATTACGCTTGCCTGGAGGCCACCCTTTTTAACGACTCATACCTTCACTTTGCTCACATATCATCGATTATTAGCCTAGAATTTAGTATGTGGGTATCTCAAATGTTATTGAAGAGTTTGTACACTACTTATGTTTTCGAACATTTTTACTCGAATATTTATTCGAACATTTCTCTGATTGCTCATTTTAAGAAGATTTTAGTAACGTTACCAATTTTTCAAGATACTGACGGTTATTTTTATTCAAGATAATCATTCCTTTTGAAAAAAAAGTTTCCACTTTTTATTTGATAATAGTTCAGTTTCATTTATTCTTGCTGAAGAGAGTGACGCAAAATTACTTAACTGCCATAAGATTTATAGGGCTCCTTTAACTTACCAAAGTGGTGACCCAGGATTCAATTGTCACATAAACAGTGGTGAGATTTTCATTTTTTTATATACAGTATGCATTTGTGCCTCAATTGAAATTTCCCTCCTTTAATAAGTAAATGAGTATAAATAGAAACTGTAAAAAGTGCTTTGTTGTTGAAATGAGCTTTTATAATTTACCACAACTGGATTCCGCAAAGCCATACTTGACAAGGGCAATTCTTGCAGTATGAAATAACTGTTTACATCAGAACCATTTAAACCAATAATTACGTCAATAAACTCTGCAATAAAATACAATTAAGCTTCTCAGCCTAGACGGAATGCTAAAATATCAAACAGAGCCATTACCTAATGATTCCATTAAATCTTAGACCAATGAAATTATTTTTGATTAGTTCTATTGAAACCAAACATATGAGTAAATATTTTCATTAATATAAGCAATTTAGGTTTTCACTGTGGATTTATGTTGATAATTTCCAGCGTGGCAAAGTTCGGGCATGTACGTCAGTGTTTGGTAAAGTATCGCCGTAAGCAACCCTTAATTCTTACTTATTGTCCACAGATTAACAGTACATCGAATAGCACTCCTCCTTAAGAAACTTTTGGTATCTCCTTCATTCCACGTAGAATCTGCTTCCAAGTAGTGTTTTCAATTATGACTTTGACATTCTTACAGCATAACAACAATTACGACATTGACATTCCTACAGTGTAACAATTGAATTGCTTGGTAATCCTCACTGATTGACGTTATTACACATAACATAGATTTGTATCCATTATTGTAGTCTAAGATACTGTAAGAAACTACAGTCACAACTAAAACAGTAGTACATGTGTAAAATAAGTAAAGTGCAATGTGACGTCATCATTTGCAGTCGGGTCTGAGTAAAGATTCTCTGCCGCGTATCTTTTAAACTTAATAGGACATAAAGCGTCTCTTTCTATTGAATTCATCGCCAACCTACAGGCCCATAAGAAGGAAGAGAAGGAAAGGTTCTTACTTTATCCTTCGTTTATCCTCACGACTAACGATGTGAACCTTGACTTGAATTAATTACATACTCTGCAGATGGCGTCACTTTCCCATTTTATCTAATGTATAAACTATAAATCCTTTCTCCATGGGATGTATACCCCAAGCTGGTCCCAAAGTTGTATAACGAACGTAATTGTTTTCGAGGAAGGAAAAGGGAGTTGATAATGTGTGGATAGGCCTACGTAGAGTGATTTCGAAGATGAAGTTAGTACACACATCTGATCTATTGATGCGTGCTACGAAAAAACATCCCACTGTAAAAATGGCATGAGGGGAGCTAGAAGTGTATAGAGAAATACCTTTGTTGCCCTTTTTTCTGTGGATATAAGATACAAAAAAACATTTTTTACCAACAGATCAAAATTTGCAAACCCTTGAGCAAAGTAAAAAGTGGATCAGTTATTCGCGCGTTTTGTGAATTAGTGCTTTTAATAAACGATATGAAAGTGTCTTGAAGACAGCTTACTGCAAGGGTTACTGCTCTCACTAAATGAAAAGCAAGATCTTAAACAATAATTAATATCTATGCAAGTTACACATGAAGCTTGAAAATGCTGTTACTTGATTTGATGGACTTTATTGATGTTAAAAAAATGTACCAAATGTAAGCAATATGGATACCTTTATCCTTGTAGTGACAAAGAGACAAAAACAAAGGAAAAGAAGACAGAGTTGCCAGGTTCCGTGAACATTTTCTACTACTTCCCAATACTTAAACGCAAATTGAAGGATAATTTTCTACGTTTGTGAGACATGGTAAACAAAAATTTGTGAAATTTCAAACATGTAACTGTACATGGATTGACAAATTAATGTTTGAACTGACTATTCATATCTCCTGGAACAGCTGTTGCCCACGAACCATGGTCCCCAACCAGCTGTTTACTTCTTCACTTGATTCATGTATTCGAGGAACAAGCTTACTTTGTAACCAAATCACCGTTAAATTTAATGAACACGTGGGTGGCGATAGATATATATAAATATCGTGTCCTTGATTGCAGTGATTTGCAACATACGGAGAGGTTTCCTTCAACTTTGGCATTAAATTCAAGTCTTCATATCTACTGTTTTATTAATTTTTTCGGTCAACTTAGACTGAATAAGATTAAGTATACAGCATTTTACGATAGGATTGCTTACATATTTAACGATCAGAGAGAAAGAAGACCAATTATGGTCAACAACCATTATTTAAGAGGAAGAACGTTTCCGAACATATCTTATCTTTTAAACAGTTGTGACAAGAACCATTCTTGAATTGGTAAGATCACGAGACATTTGACTATCAGCAATAGGGGACACTTTGATGGAAATTCTGCCATTCATGATTACATTAACAATTGTCAAGAAAGTGAGACCTATAATACCTACAATTTTACAATCACAGCATAAGGTAACTCCCACTTTGAGTTTAGGATCAAGGAAGCACTGTATAAAAAGAAGTACAAATTTTTTTGAATACCCATTTGCATCATCGCGAATTTTCTTACTCGCTATCTGTATTTTGATTGTGGCTTCGTTGTTGTATGCATCATTTCGTGCAACCTAATGCTGTTCTTTGTAATCCAGTTCTCATCCAAAATTTAATGTTTTTTTTTTACAAAAAGAGTGATCTTGTAAAACGTTTGTCTCATGGAACAATGGGTTTCTAGTGTGTTTTAATTTTACTCTTTATTTTGTGCCATAACTTTTGTTATATTTATGTTTTGCAACATGCTATAAGTACACTGTAGTGTAATGGACAATATTGATTGTATGATGTTGTGCTGTTACGTCCAATGTACTATGATACATCAGACTGTAATGATAGCTGCACAATATTGTGCTTTGTTTCTGTTTTGTATAATAACTGCACAGGATGTACGTCAGGTAATTTCGTCACTTTAAATATGTGAATACTATATTGAAATCAGTCTTTGACCCCTAGCTTTTGCAGCAGTATGAAATAGTACAGAGAAACATGTAATTTAGATCCTACGTATGCACACACACAAAATAAAATGAAAATTCATCTATTGTCTTATTTTTTTGTTCTAGGCTCCGTGTAATATTAAGCCAAAAACTGCTCACAAAAGAAAAAAAGATCAATATTTATCCAACTGTCTATATAACGATTAATGACAATATTAGCAAACCAACTGTTAAGCAGAAATCTTTAACTAGATTACATAACAGCCTGGAATGCCGCCCAAAGAGATTCTATTCAAATTTTGTGTCAATTTAGCAATTACGTGTAGTTGGCGTCTCAACTCATTTAATTACCAACTTCACTGCCAGGCATTGCGCCTTGCGGTCAAAAGAACACGCTAGTTGACGCAGCGATCAATAGAGATGTCTCCACCACCAATTCCAAAAGACAAACAGAAACAGAAAGTGCTCTGGGGTTGACAACATCATGATATGCACGTCACTTTGATGACACACCCCTTGCCAGCAACCAGTTTTTGTCAAGATGAATTGTAGTCCCTTTGGAAAAGTTCCTCTTGTCGCCCCGTCACACCAACAGGTGTAGGGATTCACTCACTAAGCTACGTCACAAAAGAACTCTCATAGTTCAAAGGAAATCGTGCCACCGTAGAGCGGAAGTCGGAGTTGAGACGTTTTCAAGAGTAATATGATGTATCGTAAAAAGCAAGAGAAGGATAGCGTTTTTTATGCTGTTCTATCGTGAACTTGCAATTTACGAGAACTTGCGGAAACTTGTGAAAAAAACAAACAAACAGTGTAGTCAAAATTGTATTGTGTACAGCGTTTGTGAACAGTGTACATAGACTGGGCGCTTTGTAAAATGAATTGATTATGCTTAATATAGCATCTTCGCAAACTTTATCGAGATCGCCGCAAACGTCTTTGCTCATAACACTGTTCTGCTTCATATTTTACCTTTACTAAACCCTAACTGTCTTTCAGTAACAAAGTTCGTTGCTATGAAGATGATATCCTGATTGCTCTTTCATGAACTGTGTTGACCAGCTACTTTCTTTGATTGTTCAATTTATGTACTTTCGGGGAAAGAAAACCAAAACCAACATGGAAAAAGAAAACAATAAAATTAGTTACTATCGTGTTTTCTATCAAACTGACGTAATCATCTCAATAGATGATCTACTTTCGAGGAATCCCATCTGTCGCTGAGTTTCATATTTATAATACACGTATTAATGTCATACAACGTGTAGAGCTATAGTATATAATCATCGAAAATGGATGACGTTACGGCTGTTGGTTCTTGGATCCATCAAATAGGAGGTAGGAGAAAGGAAAGACAAGCAAGTATGTTAAAAATACATCGCATACGTTAAATTCTGTTTTTTGGCACGCAGTTCAAAGTATTAATAGTTTTTTTTTTTATCGAATTCACTTTTAGCATTGCTGAAATGTAACAGTTTTTCTCTCTTACTTCGAATATCAGCCTAGCGTACACTACTACCCTCCCCAAAATGTTGACGAATACTGTCACTGAAATAAACCAGGAGGCGCGTGATCATCTGAGACGCATGGAAATGAAGGTGACTCCCACGCACAATATCATAACATCTTCTCTATTACTGTATGCGGTCTGACAGGTCGTCTGACTTGTTTGTCAGAACTGTAAAAGATGTGTCCCGTTTAAAGACGAGTAAAAATCACTTTGTTTGATTACAAGCTTCAAGCTTGAAACCACGTTATAAGTAGGTCAATCATAGTTTCTACCGTGAGTTTGTCGTATCAAGCAATTTTCTCATTGCCTGTTACTGAACAAGAGGGTAATATCCGTGATGCGGTCCACACTTCTGTCAGTTTTTTTTTTTATTTTTACTTCTTTCTTTCCCTTTTCAACCAACGTGTCCTACTTCTCTGCTTTGAATTTCACAACTCAAGTGAAACTATTGAAAGCCTCGGGACTCTTTGTGGCAGGATCGGAAGCGGAAATTCCACAGAGGATTCCAAGTCTAATCTCAAAATTTACTTTCAGAATATTTCATCAAAGTATTCAGAAAAGCTTCAGTGTAGGAAATATATTTTCATAGTGCTATTTGACAGGTTTTCAAATAATAACGACAATAAATTTCATTCAGCCAAGATTTATGCGTCATTAATGTACTCATGTTTATAATGTAAGACAATTTCGAGTCGCGTACCGTACCCTTACAGAGAAAAGAATTCACTAAAAGGAAATAAATTCGCCATTTAAAATCATTGAACATAATCAGATATACACGAGTAACAAAGTAATACAGTTATTCCATTTTACACCAAAGGTGCCTTTATTTGTTATCTGTGATCAAATACCTGACTTCGCACTGCTCTAAAAAACGGTGTTCTAAAGGATTTCTCTCCTCCTTGTTACCTACCGGTCTGAAAAATTGTCTCACTTATTTCTCAATGTTGAATTACACAATTTCCATCGAAAAAGCATATATGATTAGACTAACAACTGACGGTTCTCTGGTCAACAAGAAGTTTTTTTTTTCGGCGGCGTTGACCAAATCGTTAAAATGCTTAAATAGCTTCGCCAAGGGGACTATCAAAGTCGCAAGTGGACTAAGATAAATGTAAATGATATAGTTCTCCTAATTAATACAAGTTTCATTACACTTGTTTTGTTAAATTTGGGAGTTTTAAGGGGAAAGAGACGTTTGTTTGGAATTGGTATAACATTTGGCATCGTTCCCATGGGTTCGTTTGTCATATTTACATGATGGAGATGTTTTCTTGTAGAGAAAATAAATATGTCATGCATAGCAATTTATATTTTAAGGAACTTGCTCGTGAATCTGCAGTACAGTGTAAAACAGGAAAATCTCACGAGATGAGAATAAATCAATGACAGGTGCAAAATCAACATGAAACCAAAAGAGAAGAAACCAATCTGGTGTAATTTTTAACGAGATAAAATACGATTAATTTGAAAGAAGCTAAATGTATTAAACTTCACAAAGCACGGATAAACCTCACAAAGCACGAATTTAATATAAACATGACAACAAAGCTATAATCAGGAATAGCGGCACAGAAATATATTTAAAATGTAACAATTATATAATTAACTTTGTCAATCAGTTAACGTTTGTTCTTTTTAATTTGTAAATGATAATCCCCTCTTCTTCCATCCTATTTCTCAAATAAAAGGTTTGCCTTAAAATGTGTTTGTCGATTAAGTGATGTATTTATCATTTTTTCATGCAACATGTGATTTTGAGGTATAAAACTCTTTTTCATTCCTGCACAAACATCTGTACCTTTAATAGGTGAATTTGAATGACAAATTGAATGATTATCGTTAATGGCCAGATATTAACTATTGTCACCCAATATTGTCATGCAATATCTCCAAAAAGCAATCAAAATGTTTAGTTAAGTTTAAAATCTGTAACCACCCGAAGCTGGTAAGTTCTTTCAACCTGAGTAGGAAAAGACCCTTGGAGGAAACTGTAGAAATAGAGCAAGAATTGACCGTACAGATTTATCAAATCAGAGTGAGATATCTAAATTCATCAGCTGATTTCCGTCATTCCAGGCTACGTGTGCTAAGCAACATCCAGACCAAGTTGTCATTATCTATTTGTGAAGAGCAAAGTCAACAAGAATGGCTTTTAGTAAAGTTACCTTATTGTTTCTGAACAAAGGTTCACTGGACAAAGACATAGATATCAATGTAACACCTAAATCCACCACATATTTTAAAGTCATCAATCATCAGTATATTTCGTTTTACATTCTGAGTATACATACAAAAATGTTTCCTCTCTGTATTCAAATAGTGCAATGTAATACACTAAGGTTAAATACACACTTAATTGTTGAGAGAGAATAATCTTACATTTTTTTTTTGTATTGAGTCAACGTTCTGTTTACCACATAAACACCAGTACGTATTTCGATTTGTAGCCTTAGATGTCACTGACGTCCAGGAGTGCCTTTTTTAAGTCTCCCCGTAGCTGTAAATCTAATAATAAACACTACATAGCGGCAGGTATGATGTCATGTGACGATGTGATGAACTCCAAACCAGCCAGGAGATATGCTGTCTGTTCATTTTTGTTCCTTCTTATTAATACCAGTTTCATAATTTAAACCACGTTATTTGCAACTCCCATTTAATTACAATGATTGAGGTGCTACAAACTCTAATCGTATCAGGATTTGCACTGTTGTACATCATCTATGGAAAAAATGAAATACAGGATACCGCTGGTTTCGATTACAGCTAACTAGCTAATGGCCTAATGTTTCCTGTACTTGAGGATACTGATATGAATTGCTGCCTCTACTGGATTGCTATGGCTTTATCTCATTTGGCGACGTATAGTGTATTGTATGCTGATATGTTTGAAGTTGGGAAATAAACTAGGTGTGCGTCATCTCAACCATTGAAAGAATTCTCGGCTGAGGTCTCAGGGGAAATTTGCTAATGAAGTTCGCATTACATTTGATACTTGCCAAAATCAGAAAAAAAAGTATTCTGGGGAATGAATTTCCATCAAAATAGAATACTAAACATTTAAAATAGATGACATTTGATTATTTTAAGATTTGAATCGGTTATGTTGTCGTGTGCTTTAGTGAAAAGGGTAAGATGGTATTAAAAAAACACGTTATCCAGTACTAACGACTATATCCGCACTTCATCCGAAAAGTATTTGCCGCGTGTTATCGATTGGAATCTTCACAGAGAGTAATTTCACGGCATGGCTATGACAACCCAAAAGTTCAGATTTTCTCAACAGTGCTATTTTCTGTGTGCTGTCATCTAAACAAAATCAACATTCTACTTTATATTTTCTCAATATTCCTCTATATATATATTATCTCAGGTCGAAACTACGATTCTTCTGACAGTTCTTTTGGCCCAAATATTTCATTTCTGGAGATTTTTTTGTAGAGTTTAATGATAAAAATTGGAGTGCTATGTCTTCTTTTGAGTACTCAAAATGCGAGGATGAAAGAAGTTACCTCTTTTTCCTCTCTTTCCGTGGGTTGAATTCACGCATTGTAAGCACCGAAGGTTGATTTAGCTCTTTGGATTGGTCATGACCTTCATGATTGAGCAATTGTTAATGTAAGGTCTTGAAAATGAAGCTTATCAACCAGCTACGTTTAACGATTATCTGATATTCCTTCATTCACGGTCGTTAATTAAGACAAATCATGAAACACATCTAAGTATACTTCAGACACAAAATTTGAACAGTGCCCGTTTAGTTATAGATTCTAGATTATACGTGACTGTTCCATTTCAAATGTGTAATCATATGCAGAAAAGTACCCTCTTTCAAAGCTTGAGAACAAGATACATTGCAATCCCACCCTAGAAATGATTAATAAAACACATTTAGTTGAAGTTGCGCGACAATCTTAACTTAAATGTAAAATTTTATAACGTAATTGGTTACAGTGTAGCCATCGGTTTTGTATTATTGTTCCCTTATTTCACATTTCATGTTTGCTTGTCTAAAATCTCAAACAACCTACCATCTTGTACTTTCCACCTTACATTTATGACTATGACAAACATTCCTTTAACCTTATATTTCTAACATGAAAACATGTTGACCACTTCCGTACTTGTACTTCCGCCAACCATGGTGAACTATTCTCCTAATGCCTCTTACATGAAATGTTCAACACTTCACCTCATGCCACTACTACGAAATATGTTCCACTCTTCACCTTACGCCACTAACATGAAAACATGTTACCTTATACTTCTAGCATAGACACACGTTCTGCAATTCACCTTATACCTCAAAAATGAAAAAAAAGAAAACATGTTAAACGCTTTACCTTATACCTCTAACGTGAACACATGATCAACACTTCACCTTAAACCACTAACGTGAAAACATGTAAGACATGTAACCATAAACTTCTTACATGGGCACGTGTTCTACAATTCACCTTATACATCAAAACATAAAAACATGTTAAGCACTTTCCTTTATATCTCTAACATGGAGACATGTTAAACACTTTAAACACCTTCTTTCTGACACGAAAACACGTTACACTTTGTATGATTATACAATTCGCTTGTGCGTGAAACCGTGCACATTATCATTACACATCTAACAACAGCATTGTTCGGTCGCTTTCTACGAAATTGTTATAGTATGTTAAGGTAATGATTTAAACTGTAAAAAAGTATCAAATAATGTTGATACCTACAGTTGCTACAGACCATGCCCCCTAAATATTAGGGCACCTACCACACAATGTTTGATGTAAATACTTCAGTTTGTCAATGGTGCAATTTTTTTTCTAAATGGGGAAAAAAACAGTATGGGTGCTTTAACTGACTTGTTTATGACATTCCAGGATTCATCTGGTATTAAAAATTAACAATGATAAGTGTAAACGTTTCCCTTGGGTCCCTTTTGTCACAAATTATCCTCGCTTTATTGAAACCACATTATGATTGTATCTAGAGAACCAGAAACCATTTAGGTATTGCATCATCACATACTGAATACGATGATTTCTTGAATTACCAGATGACGTTTTCCCTATTCAATCAATTAACCAATAAATTTTGATAAATTTAAATTTAACTTTAAATAAAATTTTAATAAATTTCAAAATAAAATTTGAAACAGCAGACGTCTTACCCGTATTGTGGGGCAAACAATTGGTAAATCGTTTGCAATTGGTCATCATTTAAAGACTTGTCAATTATTTTTTATTCTTAAACCATCTTCAGAACCTCATTTTTATAACTTACACAAATAAAATAACCCGGACAAAAATTACACATTTATCTATGTGAATTCAGAAAAGGGGGCTTAAATATTGTTCACATTTGGTCTTTCGCCGATACCCATAGAACATCTTGGGTAAACAGGTGTTGTAAACCAGTTCAAACAGAATTCCGGGGAAACTTTTTTCTCACATCTCTCTTACCTCTATTGGTAATCACGTTTTAGTTAGATGTAATTTACACGAGAATGATGCATCATCAATATGATCTGCAGTCATTTCACTTCTAAGACATGTCTTTGTAATTTGGGACTTAGCTGATAACATTTTGAGAAAAGCAGACAATATTATGATATTTGATAAAGCTTCACCAAGCAGGTTGGTAATATGTTAGAGATCTATATATGTTCAATGGGAATCGTATGTTGCGTAACAATTTTATTCAGAATTTTAAGGCTCGATACACTCACGTTTATGAAGTTTGCTCTGCAATCCAGAAGGCATGGAAAAAGAATTGAACAATGACCTTATTGATGACAGTGAGAGTCTAGATTTTTGTGTGACGGTCTTTTTGACTTCTTCTATTTTATCTACTGTCTCTATTTTATTGCATTCTAGCGTTATGAACAAAATTTACCACTTTCCCATGCTAACCCCTCTCACACGCGACTTGAAGCCAAGCTATTACTATCAGTTCATATTTCTCCATCGTATATTAGGCACTAACAAGTTATTGCACTTAATGCTTAAAAAGGGTTTCTCGGTTCTGTGCAGTGAGTCAGAATCAATTGAACATATTTTTTTCTTTTTCGTCATGACATGTAACTTCTTTCTTGTTAGAATGAGTGCAACTCCTTTTAAGGACACAATTTTAAGTCATCAACGCAATATTAACGTTTTGGTAAACTGATGGCGAATTTTAATTCTCTTAATTTCTATGGTTTTTGTTTTACAGGCAGAAAGCCTGCTGCAAATGACCTTTTGACGTTTCAATTCATTCTGAACACAGAAGATGTATTGTGCAAAAACTCCCTTCATTCCATACATCCTTTTGCACTATAGGTTTAATGCCCTCAGAAGCGCTTTGCCTTTTATTGCCACAACCCATAAATTATTTCTATTCCTTTGCTTCTTTTGTTCTGTTTCAAACTGCCTTCTTACAATTATTTATACTCTTATAAACTGTATGTATACTGAAAAATGTTATGATTACGAAATTGAATGTGAATTTCAGCGAGAAATTAGTGTTGAAGAAAAATAACTTTCTTGAAGTTCATGTTACCTGCAATTTAATTTTTTCTACAGTTTTAGATGCATAGTTATACAGAATATAATTTGTAGGAAAGGTCTTGAGTGGTTCTATGTTTTAGTCAGGTATTAACACGTAGCAGCTAGTGTATATGTAAGACGCAAATAAGAATACCTGTTGGAAAAGTTACTCAATTTCTCATTCTGGTTTTCAGGGCTTAAGAGCAAGAAACCAACGGATGAAGGAAGAACTCATGGCCAAGGTGTTAGCCATGCTCAGAGAAGATGCAAGACAATATGATTCTTACATACCAGCCGAGTCGATGGGAGGAGCAACTAATTTCGAAGATGGAAGTCTTCCCAAGCGGAGTAAATCCCGTTACGGTAGCCGCTGGTGTAACCTCGTCGACCTCTGGAAAGGACAAGGGGGTTCAACCCACCGATGTGGTTAAAACTTGGAAGAAACTGAAAAAAAAAAATTAAAAATGAAAGTTTATTTTATTTACTGTAGCAGAGAAGAGCCGTCATTAAAACTGCTAAGTTGAGTTCTCGGTGTCCAGTCATGTCCATTGGCACAACTTGGCCTTATTTTGTCTTTGGATGCTGATCTTTGGATTAAAAGTGGTAGGTGGTCTTATTTCTAGAGACCATACTCTTCTACTGTAGATGGATGTTTCTTCTACATTTTAGCATTCACAATTTGGCTTGAATTTATTTCGTACAGCCCATTCATAAAGACATACATACTTTTAAGTTGCCATACCCTGAATAATTATAATCCCATGCAAAATTGAAACATGATGTGCCTTTGTGTATCGTAACTCTACATAATGGCATACGCATATTGCGTTGGTAGCCATGCATCGTTTTACGTATAACAACTGCCGTATTCCCAAAGGGCAGTTCGCTGCATAAACGATTCTACGGCTGTCATGGGTCAAGTAGTTACGTTAATAAGATGAGTTATGTGGCATAGAAAGGTGGAAAAATTGATTGTAACCGTTAAAATTATGTTTTTATGCATTTCAGAAGTTATCGCACAGTATGATATCTAACACTGCTTAAGATCTACAGGGACTCACATGATATGTGGTGGACTACAGTCAGCTAGGAGAAGTAATAGGCTATCGAACTACCAACGTAGTTCAAAATACTTAAAAGTAGGCTAGGTGCTTTTATTAAGCCAACCTTCTGTGTTTCTCACAGTTATTCAGTTTTAGTTAAATATATTACATGTCAAAAGACATAAACCTCACCGGTAAGGCACATTTACCCTCACTGTCAAACAATTAGCTACCGTATACATAAGGATAAAAATTCCTTAATTAATTGCGATCTTTTGGAATAAAAACTTGCAAAACAAAACGATAGCAATATTTTTATAAGTAACTCTTTGCTGATGAAAACTAAACCAGTGACGAAGCACGATCAAAGATTTTCTTACAATTAAGAATGACCAAAATGTTAAGAGAGGGCATAGTTTCAGTTAAATAGCCATCCACGCAAGATGTTATCTTAACCCCGCGCGTTGTTGAAATGATCTGTTAATATACCATGCTAGTTAGTCTACAAAAGTATTATAAATGCAATATACAATACCATACAATCGAATCCACCTAGAATGCAAAATTGTAGCTAGGGAAGATAGAACGAAAGTACGTAGTAGATAAGGTTGATCAGCACATGTCTTTTGCTATGGTGAGTAGCATGTATACTGTGAATAAAGTAAACCAGAGATATACCTAAACATTACTTGTAATTGATACGTTGGCTATCGCTGATTCTTCTCCTTTTGAAAAGAGGTGTAATTTGCTACTTTTTGTCTGACATCTAAAGTGCAACATCTTAAGGATCAATATAGCTTGAATTCATCAGCTCACACAGTAATGTCATATCAGACTTTCATTTATGGCAGCCTTTTTAAGATACTCCATGTTACAGTTCAAATTCTAGTGGTGTAGTAGCGAGAAACAACAGTTGACCTTTATTTGATAATTACTATGTTTTAATGTGTATGTGTGCATTATGCAATTTTGAGCCAACCTGGTCCTTCTGATGTTGCTCTCTGATTCGGAAATCTATTCTCATTTTCTTAATTTTATGGAACATAAACTTATTGTGTTTCGTCACAAATAGGTAGACATTGTTTCGAAGTAAGGAAACTTTGTTTCTTTATACAGCAAAGGTAGTCCAACCTCTGTCGAACCTCTTCAGTATACTACTAAGTTTGTAATGAAATAATTTATTGTGCAATGTATAGACAGCTTCATGAATAGAATCATACTTTGAATTTTCACATTGTTTCTTTGACGTCATCTTTGCCTACATTCCTCATACGTTTAGAATAGACGAAGATAGAATGCAGAAGATTATATGAATGTTCCAGAAAATATTACTTGACGCTTTTTGGAAATCAGTTAAGCAAATAGTTAGCGAAACACTGGAACTCACACAGTACTTCTCTAATGCCGTACTGTCGTTATTTATTTATTTTTTTTTACATTTTTGCATTCCTTTCAAACCTACACAGTTGCAAGGAGTGGTATGAGGCACTAGTATTGTAATTAAATTAACGATGATTCGAGATATCCAGATTCACCCACCTGACACCGCCCTCCACTCATCTCCCCCACACTCACACATACCCGTTTAGGACGCCGATCGGGGACATGAACTTTTCCTCACATAATCGGGGATATCCCCACTTCGCAGATTATGTCCCTGGTTAGAGGTAATTAGTCTTGCAAGTATCCCCAATTCACGACAGAAACGAAAGTGTGTGTATATTATGTGCACACATACACCCCTTTACACAGGTATAGATCCATAGAATAAGTAATTTGGGAAAAAGTTAGAAGCTACAAGTTCTTGTGTGGGTCCCTGTTCTGCGCCCCTAAACAAACCCACAGAGAGAGAAAGCAAAATCGGTTGAAACCTCGTCGCGTGGAGTGCATAGTTATCCCACATATGACACATACCTCATGATGACCTCTTAATTACATGACAATCCCCTTTTTCATTACACATCAACACCTCAGAGAGAAAAGAAGACACACTACAGCCTTAACATCTAACAAAGTCATTTGAGAAGGTTTGTGCTCAATGGAGTATTTGCTAATTCATTACTTCTGCATTGTGAGCAGAAGAAATGCCAAATGAATGCCACTGGTGGGCACAGATCAGGTGACAAGTTTGACATCTGATCAAACCCCACACCGCATTTGATGTTAAGAGATATTTATGTACAAATTTTCATAAGGAAAGTCACTGCATGCGGTCTACGTATTCATTGCTCTTGATATCTCCATCACGAAACATTTAGAAATCTGTGCAGAGCATCTAAAAATTTAAAATAAAGTATACAATTATAAACAGAGGTACGTATTCAATTTGGACACCTGAGAAAAGAAATATTTTGGATGAAAAAACCAGTAGTGCAGCTTAACGTATTCATATGCAGAGCAGTACGTCAATTTTAATCTCAGTATGCTAGCTTGTCCTCCGTATTCAGAGAAACGTTTCGAAGACGTTGTTTACAGCAATAATGTAAGTTGTGTTTTCAGAGATTTCTTTTCAAAATTGGTATCATTGAAAGACGGTGGGAGATTAGGGTCAGGTACGTTAGCACGAATCTATTCGTCGTTTATATAAGGAAGTTAGGGGTTAGCCATGCACAAGTGTGCTTCGATAAGTATCTCATTAAAATAAGTATCCCATTAAAATACCGTAGAAGGTAAAAATAATCTATACCAACGTTTTTACACCACCAAGGCACTCATACCCACACCTAACCACAGTTAGGCTCTAATGATAACCGTGGAGATCCCCACTTAGAATGGTGATGTAGAAACAATGTGGATAGCATGTCGTAGAAACCAATGTATTCATGACGTCCGTGGAGCCGCTGTACTCCTGAAAATCGCACCACAAAAGACTTTACATTAACAGTACGTAACATTATCTAAAATCTAACAGAATCGTCACGGTAGCTTCATTTCGTGGAACGCTCATTGTCGAAGGAAAGTAGGCCGGTAGTCGATTAACATCTTTTGTTGGTAACACCTGTACTTTTGAATGATCGTACCTTAACGTACCATTGCTGACGTAAGTGATAGATCCGGTGGAAAGATAGAATAAGTCTCATTTTGATTGTTTCTAACCTGAGGCTTTCAGAGACTGATAACCGTGGCTCGTTGCTATACATAATATCGTATGTTGTACATTATATTGTATTGGCATGAGTTTAAATTCTGGACACCGGAAAGATATATAATCATTTGACTTAAGGAATGGAATTCTCAGCATCATTAAACAAAACCTCACATACCAAGAAAAAGAATGAATGCTTGTGAGTACAATAGTATGAATAATTTCATGAGTTGAAATATTAAACGTTATTTGAACCGGGCGAAGTTGAGTCGAAAGTTCAGTGATATACTACAGTCGCGGCACGCTTGTATGTACCGCAATGCAATGATCACTGTCTCATTGCCTTTGGTTAGTATGTGCAAAACCAAGAAACTGTCAAGCACATACTTATCCACTGTAGAGCGTCGTGACAATAGTGGCGAATCAAAAATGTGAAAACGAATCCTCTAGTCAGATGTAGAGGAATTAATAAGGTGTTGTATTAAACGAGCTTTCTGACAAAAGCCAGTCTGAGAAAAGACAGTACTTTATATAGTTTTTAAATCTCTCCTTTATGCACCATTGAGAAACATGATTGTGTTAGCATGTAAGGTAGAGTTTTTCTACTCATTGCTTTTCAGAGTGAGTACAAACAAAATAAAACTTCATTATGATGAACCATTGAGATTATATGAGAGAATTATCTCTGTATGCGGTAACGGAATTTCTTCCTTAACAACGAACGTAATAAATGGAACGGATTTTGTAAGTAAATACAAATATGTCTTTCTTTATCAGTTTACAATAGATACTAATATGTTACAAAGTTTGCATAATATTCCATCCACCCCCCCCCCTCCCCAAGCCAAGGCACCCAAATATGAAAAGTCGCGCAATTATTCGATAATGCTCGTACAGCCCTTTACATTCATTCCATAAAATTTTTTCAACGCTGAGGTAAATGCACTCATTGAAGATCTGGTAGTTAAAAATAAACTCTGATAAAGTGACTCAAAAAAAGGTAAAGTCTAACTTTTTCATCCAAGTGAGCATCTTTAAATAGCATCCAGTTGAGAACTGACAAATAAATCCTGAATGGCCCTTTAAGGTTATCGCTGCAGTCCATGAGTAGGGGAAAAGTTATGCTACATAGAAAACAGAATGATATGACATCAAATCGGAACAGCCATACGCGTTGAACAAATGTTTACTATCTCCCAAGAAACAACTAAGAGGGACAATTAGCGGGCTATCCCGAGAGCTTTGAACAGTAAAAAATAAATCCTCAGTAAGTTCTTTGCCTCTTGTAGGCTTGGCCTTTTATTTTCATTACAAGCTTCAAGCAATTTCATTCAGCTGTCTTTGAGTTCCGCTTTTTTTTTCGCGTTGTCTTTATCAATCCACAGCAGAAAGGCTGACCGACAAAATTTGAAATGGAATTTTGAGTTACAGTTGACGTCTCACGCTGCTGTTTACACCACCTTGGACACACATCTAAACAACATCAAAAACTGGCAGGCTGAATTTAAGTCACTATTTCATGCCTCGTTCCAGCTATTAAAAAAGCTATGTGAACGTTACGGTTTCCAATATATTTCTCTAAAATATTTGACAATTCGGCATCACCTATCGCTGTGGTTTACGACCGCGTCTCATGACGATAACGGGTTGTTCAAACTTTTCGTAGACATTTATGGTTTTCGCACAAGCTATTATAATAACAAGTAAATGTAAAGCAGAAGACTGGTGGTTACTTAGAGAGAAACTCGGTATTTACTGTTTCTAATTGTCGAACATATTTCAGGTTGCCATTCATTAAGCTGTTTACAGAATTTTAACAAAGTAAACATTGTTTTGGAGACTACTCAGAAAGTTTCAGTGGGAAATAATTCCCAATACAGACGGGATTCACAGTGTTTTTGAGTGGATTTAAGACAACCACCAAAAATGGCTGTTGGAGCATTATCTCTTAAAATGATTTTCAACATTCCTTCATGAAATAATGACCACGTTGCATGAAAAACTGTAAGCTACAAACACCTAACGAATTTGTGTTTAAGGTGCCCCTTCAATATAATTTTGAATAAAGTGAAATATATTTGATTGCAGGAGGTGTTGAGGAGGGAGGGGGACAATCTTGTATTTAAAGATGAAATCAAATTAAAAACCAATTGATGTTATGAAATGTTCGCACCCTATCGTCTGCAATAGCTCTTATAGACAATTAAAATTTTGTCGAGGAAGAACTTGGAGTGGGTTAGTAACTTGGTTTACAGAAGGCGAACTACCTAATATTAGAGACATGTGCAGTTTCTGCAAGAAAATTCTAATGACATCTTTATCTATTAACATCTATTGTTCATACTTATTCATTAAACAAGGGAATGTAACAGGAAGGTTTGACCTGTGTTAGTTCTTACACATACAAAGGTTATAAAATGGTCTAAAAACATGCATTTTAACACATTTTTGTCAAAATAGGTAAATTCATTTTCTTGATAACAACTGGAAATCAGCGTCTGCACTTTGTTTCAAAAGTGGCAATTCTGTTTCATAAAAAACTGCTTTATCATTATTAGCTAACTTTACTGAAAGTCTTTCCATCACATAACAACCTTTGTGATAGCAGTCATATCTTAAACTCTAATTGGCAATTATACAAACTAAAACTTGCTTTCGAATTCCCATCTCAGTTTTAAAGTAGATGAAGTTGTGTCCTCACCCTTAGATGAAGTTGTTTCCTCACCCTCCCGTGCAACGCGAAACTAAAGCAAATCTCGTATGATTTTAATATGTACATAAATTTGGCGGTCGCTGGAGAAATATCGATTTTAACCATTACAGCTAAAGGGAAATATCAAATTAAAATTTAACGGATGGAGAGTGAATTCTTTCAACTTTAAATACAAGAGGTTCTTTCAGAATAAAATTCATGGAGTGGTTAGCCTCTTCCTACTTACAATTCTTGGAAAATTATCAATTCGAAGAAAAGGGATATGTGAAGAAATTTCCCAGACAAGAAAATGTCTTAACTCAATACTGTTTGAAGAAGCAGAAGAAAAATTGTATATGCGTAAGGAAACAAATAAAATTATGCATAGCATGGGATTGTTAACTTCCTGTTTATAAAGGCACACGTTTCTTATCAGACGACACAATTTGGAACCGGTTTCCATGACGACAGCGGTATTCTTCCATTGGAGACTGCACCGATGCAATGAAATTAACAACACATTAAAAGGAATCTGTTGATAGTTGTATGCAATATTGTGGAATGACGATATAATGCTCTACATATGTAATATAGGCTACGTTGCAGCCAACATCTTCCCAAAGGAGATGAAATTTTCCGTAAATAGAACCGGACTTTCCTGTTTTCAGAGGTGGCGCTATGCATACAGCCGTTTAAATGTCAATGGGAGTTTACGAATAAAAAAACAAGAACAGTAAATGTTACTGAAGCCGTTTTATTCATCAATATGAATAAAAAATTTGACCGCCGACCCCCCCCCCCCCCATGAAATTCGTAGAAAATATGGAAATAGTAGTTGACACTTACAGAGAATGGGAAGCGCAATTATTTGCGATATGAGAGGCATTTTTAGCCAAACGCTTTCTCTGTGCGCTACGTGCCAACCGATGGTGGCGCTCCGCTAAGATAGTGTCACCACTACTTATCCCTCACTTAAACAATTTTTCTCAACCCCCCTCCCCTCATTTCCCAGAAAGGAATAGTTTTGTTACACAGCTGATGTATGGTCTAGTAGACACTTTGCCTCTGTTATAGAGAATTTTTACTTTGAGGCAACAGACAAATATTTGTTATTAATACACAAAAAAATCTAATTGCAAAGTAACACTTTATATTGTGGATGATGGATCATAATATTTTAATTGCTCGTCGAAAGCAAAGGATATTCACATTTTATTTTGATGATAAAGCGCTTGCTCGAGTGCAGGTGTGTCTGGCATAACCATGAAGGGATTGACCTTCAAACTTTACAATGTTGATAGCACAGACATATTTACAATAATAATAATATAATATGAAATTTAATCGGGAGGGACTTCCGGTCTGTTTTTCTTCTTTTTTTTTTGTAGCGAATGGAACAATCTAGATGCGTTCAGAGCCGATAGCCTACATTGCTGTTTTACAACGTCCACGAACTTTAGTCAACAAATTTCCATATCAATTGTCTACTTATGAGGGTGAAGTGGAATTCACAAAAAAAAACTTCAAATAAAAACCGTAAAAAATATGCGTTAAATTGTCAAATACGTCTAAGCGAAATATGAATATGTAAGCAGCTTACCTTTTAGTCTAGACGTGATAAGCTGTACCCTCGTGAGAATCAAAGTTCCATGCTAAAGTGTGCGAGAAGCAATCACATATACAGGCAATGGTCACAAAGTAAACGAAGTTTTCACCGGTAAGTTTTTAATTAATTTTCCACCCACACTGATATCACAGACCGTTTGTTTTTATACTGAACTCATCCAAGTACGTTAAATTTGCTGCAAAATTGATTGCAGTCGGTATGCTTAAAGCTACTTGTACGTTTATATTTTGTTGTTGATAGCCCACATCACATCTATGGACGTCATGAAGGTTAAATATCATCTGATATTAGTTACTATGAACAATTTGTAAGAAGAATATCTCAAGAAGCAAATTACAGGAACTACAATTTGGTAAGCCTTCGTAAAGAAATGAGTTCTCTTGATTATGTGGAGATGTGGATTTCATACAAGAATATTGAGAGTTCATTAAACTAGATACATTAAAGGGGTGTGCAACCTTCGGCCCCCAGGGGTGTGCAACCTTCGGCCCCTCAATCTTTTGTGCAGAGCGAGAATCAAGTTTCAATCTGCCCTGTTTGAGTGCCCTCGTCTTCCTATTTGACCGCAACTTGAACTCGACTTCTGATTCAGAATATCAACCATGACAGCGACGAAACGATCGTCCGACACATTAAACGACATTATTCTCTGTAAAATATGGTGAATTTCATTAGCGGTTGCACTAGGTCCAAAATTATCATCAGGGTAGACGGATCCCAGGTGCAGACACTAAATTTCGTGCCATTTTTTATCTTTTTACGCTTGAGGAAATTAGTTCACCTCCAACGGTCTATCCATAATCTCACATGTCTTCGGGTTTTGATGTGTAGCAGTTCATTAGTTTGAGTTTTGAAGAGCCTCTTACGTTTTGAAAGATTTTTAAACAAACATGGCTTTGGCATTATTAAGTAAAAAGGGGAAAGTTAGCGACGAAGGTCGGTCATTTCAAGAGAGATGGACGGAACCACGTTTCATCTAGAGGTTCACATTAGCCTAATGCTGAGAGAGGGGAGAGGGGAGTGGGGAGAGGGGACAGGAGGGCGGGTAGAGGGATGGGTGATTGAATGAGTGTAAGGTCAGATATCATCTGTATCGTCCTCTCTGATTAACTACGGCCCCCTCTAGAGTTGGAGCGACATGATTTGTCCGCATTTTCGGAAGGTTTCCACACCCCTGACATGTCACAAACAGGACAGTCAATAAATCAGGTTAACAGAAAACATTTTCTCTCAATGGTCTGTCCGCCAGAGATAGTTAGGATATCTGGGACACATTCTTGAGGAATGACATTAGAAAATGTATTGCTGTGTGGAAAGATTGAGGTTAGACACTCCAGAGGGAGACAATGGTTGGATTATCTCACTTTTATTAAAAGAACGGGAGTGGAGAGATGGCAACTGAGTGTTGCATATGCCGGAGACTAGGATAGCCATGTTCGCCGAGGCTCCATCGGAACAGGACACAGTATAATGATGACGATGTTGCACACACCGACAGATGATCTCCACTCCCTTAATATGAAGGTTAAAGATATCATGAAGTCAACATAAACTAAAGGCTGAAAACATTGTAGAAAATTTCTCCATTAGTGAAATTACCTTAAATTTAAACAGGTAATTAAGGTAATTATCCTTAAATTCAATCCCCTGGATGCTAGTCTTTGCTTAGGTGGAAGTCAAAGACTACATAAAAACAAACATCCTAGAACAAAAATAAAATATAAAAATTAGATGTTGACCTAGTCTAGCTGAATCGAAGACCCTAAATAATTTTGTTTATAAAACAACACTTAGATAAAGGCAAAATGCGGTGTATCTTGTAACCAGCCACGTCGAGTTGGGTCATTTTTTTTTGTTATCTATCCCACTCATGTTGCAAGCAATATCAATAAGATATGTTTTATGGAGCTGTATTTCATACCATGCATCTTAGACGCTGCACTTTAGTTCTTCTGCTGTGATCTCAAAGCCACTGGCTTCGGTAGCACCTTTGAAGAACGAATAGTTTACAGTCGATTAGGCATAACGTAACCTTTACCTCCTCTGTGAAGCAAGATTTTCTCAACCATACACCAAAAAAGTGATCTCGTTTTTTTTAATAATTGATGAAATAGTGCATAAAGAGAGTTCAATGGATCATTTACACCTTCTTTGATGTTTGAATTTTTCAATTTGATACAGAATTCAGATCACAATAATGTTTTTCGAACAGCACAATATTTGAAAAATTTGTCGTTGTCTACCACAGCACAGGGATGTCATGGATGGTATTGAATTTCCCGCCAATCGCAACCAATCCTTTATGTAAGTAACTGTCTATGTTTGTTGTCATTACCATAGGCAAAAGTGTGTGATTAAGAAGGGAGGGTTAACCGACAATTGTAAAGAGCTGGATTCATCATGGTGACCTGGAGCAGATATTAATGTCCTTTATGTCCACGCATTTTTTCTTCATTTGTCCCTTAATTTACACTAATTATTGAACTCATACGTAACGAATGTATTCCAGGAGTGTATCACAAACTTAGAAGGTAGATAAAATTTACATTTTACTGTCGTATCAGAGTTTATCTAACTTTAACATCCAGAGAGAAGCGAATTGGATATGCGTTAATTTCAGAAGTAAAGTATATACTGCGGACTTGTATGCACAATTAGTTTTAACTTGAGCCCAGTACCTCCGATGATAACACTATTAAACAACATATACGGTAAACATCACAGTAAAATAAATTTAAAACAAAAGTTACGGAACATACGGAAACTTAAGGACAATTGTGTACTTTTCTTTTTCTCTAAAAGCTTGCTTCATTAATAAGCTCGAAACTGATATCGGATTGCTGCTGGCAAACTTCGAGATATACTGCAATAGATGACAGCCATCTTGAGTACGACAGCTACTGCTACACTGGGCGACGTGGTACCTCCTGTAATGTTACTGGCTACCCAAAAATGATGAATACGCATTTGATTTTTTTTTTTTTTTTAAATGTACAAGCTGACAATCTGTAGGTTTTGAGTCAAAGGAACCAACTTGTATGAATGATATGCTGACTGCCACAGTTCAGCACCGTATCCTCACAGAATTTTCATTTTGTATATGTTTGTCTTTAGAAGACTTTCCCAATATGATAAAAATGATGTGATTTCCAGACATACCGTCAGGGTAGGGTGCGTAATCCCGAGAAGGAAGAAACATGTATGATATTATGTGAGGGTATGATACGATAACAAGACATAACGTCAGGTTCGATTAATGTCTTTACGAGAAGACAAAAAAAAACATGTGTGTGATATCATGGGACTGAAGTCAGGCTGCAGCCACTAAAACACGAATATCTGTGATTATTTGGATTGTATATCACATATACTACGGTATTGCCTAATGGTAAAATTTGCCTGAAATTCAAATATATGGTATGCAGTAGAACGTTGTTAGTATCTGACCACCTATTGTTTTTCATAAAGACCAAACATTAGAACTTGGCCTCAATAGAGGCCAAATTCATGAAGACACGACATACAAATCAAATTACTACTAGTACACTTTGAAATCACTTTAGCCCATTATTTTCTTTCGCTATAAGTTCACAGAGATTCGTGTGCAACCCGTAGTAACTTAAGGAGCTCTATCATGCAGGTCTAAGGTCATTTGAGGTCATCACTGAGATTAAAATTGAAACCTTTTAAGTAATGGAGACAAAATCTTTGTAAACGAAAGTTTGTTGGATAGATTCTCACTATAAATCTGAGGAAAGCAAAGTTAATTTTTGATCTCAACGAACTTGCGTAGCGTTTTGCTGGGCCACAGCCCCTATGAGGCTGACCCCACCCCCAAAGAGTCTGCCTGCGATGGTCAAACATTGTTTTCTCAGAGCCCAAACTTTGAAGAACTTACTATTTATTGGTCCAGTTTCACTGCACAGGCGGTACCAGTTACATTGCACACAGTCGTTCTATCCAGCTACGTGCTATGGATGGTAGCAGTGTTTCTCTTTTAATTAAATAGTCTATCCGCAACCACCGCGTTAATTAGGCAATACGACCCATTCTCTTACATTCTCGCCTACACTAGAAAGTCTCAAAGAAGACACGTCGCGGAACTAGACTGACAAGTGATGGCCAACTGTTTGTTGAATAATGAAAAATGAGGCTTTCCATTTTCCACTATAGCAAGGTGGGTGGACGCTTTGATCTCCCATCTCTCAGTAACCGCAAACTGACGAAGTTTAATTGACATAGTCGCCTATAATCGACACGTTAGGATGTAGCGATTTTACGGTACATTTTGTATGTACTGCATCTAGCCTTTACAAGTGCGAATAGTCGCCCGTGGTCGCCAACTTGCCATCTTGTTTTTCGCGTAAGTAGTCCAGACATGCACGTGTATATAGGGACGCAACTGATTCGTATTATATTTGTCGAGTACCTGACTCATTTGCGAAATTTAATGGTACAAAACTGATATCAGTGGATACGAGATAGCATTTTCCTTCGATTTTGATTATAACTGAGTGTTTTTACAACGTTTTGATGTAAAAATAGATGACTCTAAGAGGTTTTGGAAACACATTCATAGACCTTTCATAAAAAGGGTCAAATTCTACTTTTTCACTACCATACTCGCCGAAGTGGCTATCAACAGCATATTTTTTTGTTTTCCTGATTGTAATCATTTCATAGTTTCCAAATGTTGATATATTATGCTTGAAAAATTACCTCTTTTAGTTAACTTAACCTATTTGAGTGTTCTGTGTTCACCACTTATATGGGTCAGATCAAAGGAAACTGAAAGATTTCTTCGGTGTCTAGTCAGTTCTGGTCAGCAACATAGTTCAAGAATCTACCTCCACAGTTACTGCTCAACTGTACCACAAGGAACCCACAAAGTGGCCTTTAAACAGACTTTCTGATTATTTTTAACCAAGTCTAAGATTACAATTTTCCCCCCTAGTACCACCATGCTTTTTTATACGCAGTCGTAAGTCTTTTTTTCGCAAAACATAGATAGTTAATTGAGAAAATGGAGGAATTGTGTGTTGGGTAATGTATCACATGACACAAAAATTTCTAATATATTTATATCACCAGCTAAACTTGACATTGCATTTTTTTTCGCAAGTACCATTTCTTTTCTCTCGAAACAGAGACCGTTGATTGCTAAAAAAGAGAAATGTAGCATTGAGTGCTAAAATAGAAACAAAGACATTTAAATGTAAGATACCAATTTGACGCACAATATTACGCTCTTAACTTTTCAAGTTGATGTAATTATTGATTAACACTGCCACTGAAATCGATGGCAAATCTCCATTGCATTTTGAAATCATTTGATTGTTCTGTTTATAATATTTTTATTTCAATTTACGGTTGCTCGAGGAATTGAATGAAAACTACGACACACAAAAGCAAAGCATGCAAACTACGTCAAAATCACTCTCTCCCGTTCCCACGTCATTAAACGACCTCAACATGCATGGGAAATAAGCTATAATGGGAAAAAATAACAAGAAGACAAAAAAAAAAGAAGGAAATAGGTTTTCATAAATATTAGGAACAAAACCATCTTCAGCATTCCCAACAGAAGGTCGACTTGTTATGAAACTTGATAATAACCATATACCGCCGAAGTATAAGGAGTAGTGATTGTCGTAATGGAATTTAACTTTTACTATTCCCAGAGAACAAAAATCAATATTATATGTGAATCCCATAACTATATTTCGGAATAATACAAAACATTCCCATAGCGGTAATGTATTCTAAGTGCAAAAGAACTTAAATCTAATTATGATCAAAAATTTGCTGCTAGGTATGTAAAATATGTAAATGGTGACTGGTGACAATATAATGTATACACCATTAGAAGAAAAATAATCAACATTAAATAACGGTCATGTTACACCCTCAAAGCTTGCATCTCATTAATGTATATTTCATCACGAGCTACCTGTCAATTATCCACACTTTGACGATATCCAAACTAAGAGAACACTACCTTGATTAATTTGTATTAAATTACGTTTCAAGGTTAAAGAGCTTAATCCTTTATGGTATTAGAGGTATATGCTCACTGAATGAATTATTTTGACATTTCCAGCTGCAGCAACTTAAGGCTGAGTAGACAATTTACATGGTAAAATCAGTATCCGTTTCCAGACTGTGACATACCTCAAACTAAAAACGTTTTAATTGGAAACATTGATTTAGGAAAAGAAATAAGTTTTGACTCACGAATGAAAATATGTATCCCATACTTAACAACTTCCTTTCTTATTTTAGTAGTATCATTTTCTCCAAGAATTTTGAAAACGCGTCCGACTACAGATTCATTTCAAAGCAAGCCTTTCGTGAGTCTTTCCAGTCTCCACAGACCGTTTATCTGTTTAATTTTTATTCTCTAATTTTAAGATCACAGAATAGATACTTCGAAAGTTATCTTCACCAAACCTTCTTTGCAGGCTCCATATTTAAATTAAGAAGCCGACTATTGGTTCTGTTTGGAAGCTTCAAGGCATGACGTCATTACAATGTATATGTCACACTGACGTAACGATTTGCAATAAAGTGTCGATATCATTACTTTACTTTTTAGTATGTTGACCTATAAATTGATGAAGTGAGCTGGATCATCTGATTGAAATCGATTGTGAGCAAATTTCGTCTTTTACGGTTTGTGGATAATTAATCTAGCCTCAGGAAAACTGATTTACAAAATGATCGTAGTAATATCCGGGATGAACTCACACTTAAGCCGAAAGTATCACGTAAAACGTACCAAAAGCTTCCATACAAATTGGAAAATTAGGTGGACTATTGGTCACATCAGTTTTAGTTAATCTTTGCAAACCTTCGTCTAACGTAATCCAATCAAGCCAGAAGAGCGAAAAAATGGCAAAAGTAGAGCATGCATTTTAACATTAATGAGTAAAGATTTATTTCTTATTCGATAAGATGCGGCATTTTTTCCTCAATTTTCTATCTTTTGTCTCACGGATAAAGCGCAATTTATTATCTGCCACTGAGCAGCTTTTGTCGGACATAAAAATAGCGCACAGCCTTGTATGATTTCTTAGATCAATTACTAGATTGAAACTGGATGGGTGTAAGCAATTATGACGTCAATTTTTTTTCAGGACGTTATTTTATCACCTCTATAAGAAGCCTGTATGGCTAACACATGAGTATAGGTCATCGCGTGTATCTCACGTGATGAATCTCATTGTATTATTATTAGTAGTAGTAAGTTCAAAGTATCTGTTTTAAAATAACATGACGTCAGATAATTTAAATCAAGTGCAGAACATCATTATTTTTATTGTCATTTCTTACTTTGACTTTATCATATAAAAGCATATGAAATCAAATTGTTTACATCAAGTATATGACGTCAGCAACTTGTGATAAATTATGTCTCATAAAAACATTAAACGTGTCATCGTTATCTGGAATAATAGGCAATTCTTCAGAATGGTTCCTTATAGAAATAATTTCTTTTCACTAACAGTTAATTCTTTTGAAAAGGACTAAAATTCACTTGAAATAAATAAAACAAATCGACATAATATTTAAAGGTTAAGTCGTAAGATTTGTAACATTTATCTTACAGGCGATCAATATTTCGTGGTGATGTCGCAATAACACGGAGTAATTTGTAATCAACGACGATTGATACACGTAAAGTATGAATTTATTCGGAAGAGAAGAAAAGTCAATTTCTTTCCTCAAATAAGTCCTGATGTATCTTATAGAACAACCAATTAATTACAATTGCCAGAGTTATGTGGGGTGGGTCCGGGGTGAATACGGGGGTAGGTGAACTTTATTACATATACACTGTTGTAGTTACATTTAATGACAAAAACTATCATTTCTAGCTTTCTAATTAGTTGAACTGATTTCTGGTTTTACATTAAAATTGCTGGATTCGGAAATATGTCCGCAAATCAGGAAATACCTGAATTCAAAGGGGTGTGTTATGCGTGCTAATATTGCATGCTAGGCGTCTATAACCAGTATTGTTTACATAAATCATTTTATTTACAATAGTGCCCATTATTCCACTTCCGAAGGAGCTAAGCGTCTTTCTCACTCCGAACTATCATACGTTAATAACATTTACTAATATTACATATTTCTAGAGCAGAAACTATCACCATCAAGGTATTTTCACCTGTTGAAATAAGAACCACGTTGATTGGCATCGCAATTAGTTTTTAGTGCAAACGCTTCGTTTTAATACGTTAGCAAAACTGACATGGGAGTTGAACAAAGAGACCCCCCACTCTGAGTTCTGGCAACTACAGTAAATTGACAGCAGTTGATCTGTTTAATTTACTGTTAAATGGAAGTCCACAAAATGACTTGACATTTCGTCCAAATGACTGGAGTACGTTTATCTTCTTTACTTTTTCAATTGTGGGGGGGGATTGTTTTCATCCATGACAGCCAATAAATTTCTCGTTTACAAAAGCAGAAAATTTGTTTTTGTGAAACGAATTTTCCTCGAGCTCTATACATGGAGTTGGGTAGCTGTAACTAAAATGAACTCTGTTGTAATTTATGAAGTTATATTGGTGGCTTCAAGGGCAGTTTTATGCATGTTTAGATTGTACTGATAATCAATTTAAACACCTGCAGAGTTTGGATGTTCAGGAACAAGGATTGAAATTTCATCTGCGTTCTCGTCATGGCTTACTTTTCTTTTATGTTGTGACTTTATATCCCCTCAATAAAAAATCAATTTTTGATTCAAACCAATTATCCAGTGGTGTGAGGGTTTCTTTTCATTACTCTAAATAATTTGTTCTCAATCCATTTCAGACTTTGGTAGAATGAATTCCTGCGTTGTGGCAGTTTTCCAAAGCCCATCTATGTGAGATGGATTCCGCTTAGCTCTTTTAAACTAAAGTAACCATATAAGACCATCATCGCATGAATGTAGGCTGCCTTCGAAAAGCTAAAGCATGTGAACGTTGAAATGTATACATTTCTCAGATTTACTATTTGATAAAATGCCTCGTCGAACTTTTTTCTAACAGCGTTCTGGGATAATCAAGTTACACTAAACAAGGGGAGCTGCCATTTAGACCGGCTACAATTGATGAGATACGTAAACTATTCAGAATGATGTCTCGTCACTAGGGGTCACTAGGGGTTCCAATGAGTGCAAAAAATCTCCTACGTACGACTGTTGATCTACAGATGTGAATTATTTTAAGGGACAACAAGTCCTTTTTTTTTTACAAATGCGAGGTTTTACAAAAGTAGTTCACAGTTGAAAGATACATCATATAACGTCACTGCATGGTGTAGGTCAACTGACAGGTTAAGGATAAATTGCTTACGAGTTTTGCTAGAATCCCGCTAAAAAGACGATTTCATAAGTACGTGCCTCAATATTGAAATGCTGTGGCCGCTTCGGTTGTGTTTTCCTTATGCGGGTAGTTGTGATTCCACCTATGAGCATACGAAATTGATGCTACATAATTTACGAGTAATTTGAACCTCGGACAACATTTCATAGGCCTAGTCTAGGCCCTAGGTCGTATATAGTCTGCCCTATCTGAATAGCTTTTGTTTATAAAATTGACCAGGCCTAGTTTTTGTTAAACCATATATTTCCGTTATATACAGGATCGGGCAACACACTTACTTCCGAATTTGACGGACTATCGGTTAACGGCGGCACTACAGATGTACTTCAGCTGTAAGAAATCGTAATCATGCTGTTAGTACAAACATGCAGCAATAGTCAAGATTAATGGGATAGGCTACACGAGTACCGTACATGTATCGTCTCGTCATCATTGCAACGCTTTGCCAGATAGTGAGTGTCAGTATACCATTCCAATGCTATTCGCAAGCCAAGTATCATATAGAGTTTAATGTGTTCTAACCAGTTCGATTAGTTTTTTTTTTTTTCTAGAACATTTCGCTTGTGCTTTTCTTTAGATATTTTGAGTTTAAGAGATCGTGAAAATATTTTTAACATAAACACTCGTCGATGGAGTGACGTTATATCAAATGTTAAACGTACGCGAGTAACATCCGAATTGCTGTGCTTAGCGATCGATTTCACCATATGGGTACCTGCACCCGAAAACTCATACTCATACGTACAGATGGAATCAGAGCCTTTGAGACTCAATGTGAGCGATTTTTTGTATCCGTATTGATGGAATCCTAGTTTTATTTATCGCAGGACCCGGTTCTGCAAATGTAGCGTATATGTTGTTCTGCACGATGGTCCCTATTGCAATAAAAGCTATTTGTTCCATCAAACAGCACCTGCTGCCAAAATAACTTCATCTGCTTAAATGAGACATCCTTCTATGATTGCGATTAAGTGTGATGTACAGTGTACGTGTAATGTTATCCTCTGATTAAATGTGACATCGTGTTACTGTTTGACATGTGATATCGTGTTACTGCCTGCTTAAATGTGATATCGTATTATTGTTCGATTAAAAGTGATACATGTTGTAATCGTGGCTTACATGTAATAGACCAGAAGTCTGTGACATCTTGGCTCTCCCAACTGAATCCATGAAGCTTAACCCTTGAAATTTTCTTAGATCATGCAGTCAGGAAATGGGTGTCCGCTGGTACCAAGAAAGCAGGGTGACCCCCTCAAAAACGCCCGTCGGGCGTGAAAATTCACCTCAGTAGACCTATGGATCACACTTTGCCACACAGGATAGCAAAATGGGTGTACATTACAAAAATATAAAAACTCAAGATACCAGATGACACTCATAAGAAATGGAAAAGTGCCCACGGTGCCTTTAGCCGGAAACCAGAAAGGAATCCATGGACCAAAATTTGCCTATTTGGAAAGTCATTGCCATCTGATGGCTGTTCAACGTTTCTAGGAATTGACGTCACTAACTTCAATACCAGCTGAGATGAAAACAGACCAACCTAAAACCCAACCGTGGGCAAAACCAAGTGGCTAAAATCTGCTTTTTTTTTTCTAATTAACGACCCTTAATAAACAGCAAATTGAATCCCTCAGGCTTCTGAAAATACATGACTCGAAAAAGTTGAATGTATTAGGAAGAAAATTAAATCAGGTGAGACAAGTGCTCTAATGGCCAGGAGGAAAGATGAATTCTCGATTCAATTGCAACCCATTTTTACCTTCGCTGATATCAATTGAAGTGCTCTAAACACGGGAAATACATATAACAGCTAACATATCAACTCCAAAGCTTCATCTAAAACAATTAACTGCCAAAACTTCAGCATTTTCTAAATTTTCGTGCTCTTTTCCAATGTCATTGACCATTCACGGGATATCATTTTTGTAAAAATGTTCTAAACTTGTATGATTTTTCATTATTTGCTTCAATTTCTCCCTGTAGTTTTCATGCACCTTAAACACAACGCAGGGTGGTCACTATTTTTTACCGTACGATCATCACCGCCACCATCATTATCGTTATTTTTATTCTCTTTTTGTACTTTCGCAACCCTGATCTCGGGGTCTATACCCGGACTGTGCATCACTCTAAAGAAAAAAGAGAATTTCTTTTAGAATAATTCACAGCAATTTCTTAAGAAATAGCCGGGTTCCTGCTGGGAACATTTCGTCCCCCAGGGAGGACCCTTTGCTCGTCAACACCCCCTCTTTTTTTCCTTATAGTGTGAAAGATCGAGTATCCTTCTCATGATGTGTTAGTAGTAGTGCTGTACTAGTGACCTGCTGTAGGTATCTGTCTAGATCTAGATTGGTGGTGGTTTCTCCGAGGACTCCGATTGGTATGGGGAAGACTTTCGCTCTAATGTTCTACAGTCTCACTCTATTTCGGGTCCCACGTCCTGTTGCTTTGCCTATCTCTTCATTTTCTCGATTATGTGTGAGTCGTTGGGTATTGCTACATTTATATCAGGCCCTTCCTGCGCTTCGTTGTTCATGATTACCAGCTCCGGTCTGCGAGCAGTTATTACTCTGTCTGTCTTAACTTTGAAATCCCAGATGATCTTAGTCTTGTCATTGTCTTCAGTGTACTTGGGTTTTGGTAGCCTTTATTCGTTATCGTTGGGATGACTTGTGCATATTACAGTTGATAAATTGCTGTGGGCTTCCGGCACCCTTGAGACAGACGGTGCAACCGTAGTTTGCTTCATGATTGGTTTGATGGATCAACATCAATCCCATTCAATAAACCCCACCACCATCACCTTTTTCTACGTAGGGAAAACTCCTATCAGAAAATTCCAAACTTTCGTGCGTCCCAGCCACCTCTCACTTTATATTTATCGTAGACTGTACATCATGTCTTGGTATTTGTCAACTCTATATATACTTTAAACCCTGATCCCAAGAACAACAATTAGTCCATCGCAGTATTTGGAGCAACTCTTGTCTGTTTTGAACTGTTTACTTAATTGTTACAGGATCTCACAAAGTGCTTCCTTTCTTATCTACCGACTCGATCTCACCATAAGCTTCAAAAAATCCGCCTGACTACATGCATGGTTTAATTTTGAACAAAAAACCACGTAAAGTAACGAGATTGGCTAACGGTATCACTCTTTCTGCCCTAAATGTCAAAGCTTTTTTCAGTGTTCTAAATTTTAAACAAGAGTCCCCTCTGTCCAATCTAAAAACCCCGAGGACGTCGGCAAGTTATATATACCAAGGGATCTTACAACTGGTGTTTGTCGTATTATGCAAATTTGGTAACCAGGAAGTTGAAACAGAGTCAACGACGTTAATAACCTTTTGAAAAAAAAAAGTAGCAAAGTCAGAAAATAATAGCGAGCGAAGCAACTTAACCGCAGCTACGAAAGGAGGATTGGTGTAGCCTATGTGTAATGGGAAACTAAGAAACATATCTTTATGTACTAAGATCTTTCAAGTGGACCGTAAACATCAGTACATGAATCCATTATGTATCAATCGATCCACTCATCCATTCATCCTTCCATTCATTCATCCATTCATCCATCCATTCTTAAAAGATTATAAACAGAGACTGACTTGGCCGAGAAAATTTAAATACCAAAATAATTGTTCAACATAAAAAGCAGAATTTGACTTTTTGGCTTCTTATTCGTAATTTACTTCTTTGTGAATATCTGATTTGTTAGATTCGTCTGTTTTACTTTATTCTTTTATTTAGCTAAATGATTCATGGGATCATCAGTTGAGTGACGTCACTTTTGACCGCTAGCAAAGGTGATCGGTCGTCTTTAAGGGAAATAGGGCGTTTGTTTCAGAGAAGACATTCACACTTTTGAAACCAATGTTTGTGGATGCAGAATGATAGATTATTCAAAATAAGGAAGGACAGTAGCTTTCTCTTCAAGAAATAAGCTCCTAACAGATAGAAATTCAGTTATTTGTTGCTCGACACCAATTTGTTCCCTCAAACTTTTCAAAATTCAAATGATGCATCTTCAATTAATCCTCACATGCATAATGTTTTGAGGAGATGAAGCTTCGGTAGATGTTTATTGATGAGACTGACTAGCTTAACAATGATAACCGCTATTTTCTTTTGTATGTCATGTTGGTGTATTCTAAACGCGATATTTTCCTTTAAGTTATTGTATCTATTATGACGTCAGTTTCTTCTTGTTAACTCTCTGAAAACGTTACTAGTTTGCGATACATCCGTTGCACGTTCTCGTGCACGAAGAACAATGTATGACTATTATTCTGCTACCAAAGTGTCACGGCTATACAGGCCTATATACACATGCACTTCAGACAAAGATATAAAATACACGTTATTCAAAGAAATATTTATTTTTACACTTCACTAAAGCTATCAGTTACCTTAGTACTTCACCTTGCTTAAACTAGAACCGATGTCTTAGTGCAATACACATGACTAAAACTAACAGTTACAGCACAACACAGTTATGTTAATGCTACAACTAGAACTAACAGTTGTCTGCTTCTAACTGACACTTTTCTTAGTACTACACCTTACTCTAAGTTTTGTTTTTATTACTACTGCACACCTTACTCAAACTAACAGTTTTCTTAGTACTACATCTTACTCTTACGAACAGTTTTCTTTGTACGATGCTAAAACTAACAGTTGTCTGAGTACACTAACACTTCAGCAAAACTAGTGCTCAGTTATTTAAGCATTCTGCGATTTGTTTCCTCCATTCATTGTTATGAATTCAACTTGTACCTTCTGCGTGTATTTCTATCTTTACATTTTCGACAATCTAACTCCATTTGAGTTAATTTGTCGGAGGAAACAAACAAACAATCGACACAAACACAAGAATAAACATGAGACGTATAAACGTCATTTTAAGAAATATTTGACAACCAGTGAATTTGATTTTCTCTGTGTTCTTTAATTGTCACATTGAAACTCCCTGAAGCCTTCATGTAGAATAAAAAGCTGATTTTGTCAATTATTTTGCACAACAGTTTCATGCACCATATACTGGAAAAAGCTGTTATTTTCTAATGAAAATATCTAATGATATTTTCAAATTTAAACAATTTTATCTAGAAATACTTAGACTGAGTGACGTTCACATGTCATTCTAATCGAACTGAAAGCATCTTCTTGTTTGGTGTTCACATGATAAAACATCGAGAGTCACTGAAATGATGACAGGTTTAAAAAGATAAAAAAAAACAGCAAATATGAAATTATTACTAGAAACATTATTCAGAGAACACCGAGAGCCAAGGAAACGTGTTCTTATTCCTTCAAATTGTATCATATTTAAGGATAAACAGAAAAATATTAACACATCACAAAGGCACCTTGGTTACGGTCTGGCGCGACAACAGGACGTGATCAAATGGATAAGGAACATCTACAATATAATGTAACAAGTACATAAGTGATGCTTCCACGAGCATTGTTTACCGATTTCTTCTAACGCATGTTACACATTCTGCCATCGGAATCTCCCAAGACTCCCTTTAATGAAATAACCCGCTCATCAAGGTAATCTTCTTTTTTTCGGTGTTAGAAAATAACAGTTTAAACATCAGTACGAAGTTTCTCTACCAACACGTCATGACTTCAAAATCAACCGAATAGCCCTCCAAACCAATGTCTCAGCAGAGGCGTCATCACGTAGACAAATTCTCATCTTAAAGTGTCATATGTACATAAGTATTTGAAAATTGGTGAAAACCGGATTCCTAAAATTTCTTGTACAGTAAGAGAAAGAAACATTTTTTTTTTATCAAAATTGATACAATTTTTTAATTTCTATTAAGCAAATTTCACATCTTTAGGAACATATGTTATTTCAAACTTTTCATCGTATTTTAAAGATATCGAAGATTCGTGGACACTCGAAGATATAACTTTTGTTAGCTACGAGATTGTTATCACTGAAGTCAAAATACATTTTGCTTTGCGCGATTATAATAACACCATGTTAGTATCTTACATACGTCCGGGGAAGTGTCTGTACTTGGGCATACTCTGCTGACGTTTGTCATACGCACCAATGTAAATATGAAACTTTAAATTAAGGTAGCATTCAGAACCGGTTCCCGACATGGTCGATCGGAAACCGGGTTACTCGGTGCAAGCACTTAGCTTCTATTCCAATGTCACTGTTTTGTTGTGTGGTAACAACGCCATGGTTTGAAAGGGCTGAAGTGTTTAATTTACCTTTTTTCTGTATGTTTTTAACATAGTCAAGATCGAGCTGGGAGATTCTGTGTGATAAACGACCAAGGTAACCTCAAACTATACCAAGTACTTCA
This sequence comes from Stichopus chloronotus, assembly GCA_021234535.1. Taxonomy (NCBI): domain Eukaryota; kingdom Metazoa; phylum Echinodermata; class Holothuroidea; order Aspidochirotida; family Stichopodidae; genus Stichopus; species Stichopus chloronotus. Next base: position 1,429,743 of record SFZH01000008.1, read on the forward strand.
AAAAAAGGTTTTCACTCTCTTTCTGGGAATGCATTTGGACTGTTAATACTTTTCAGCGTGACATCTTATCGCCCAATTGATATTACTAGAGGTTCAACTCGGTGCTCCAATTACATGTAAATGAAACTTTTCAATGTAATACTAGGACAGATTAGCCAGAAGCATGATTTCAGATGTGGAAGTAAAGAATGATTTGATTGGAAGTGTCGTGGAAATAACGAAGCGGTGAACTTAAGACAATGGTCAATCAAAGAGAGTTACTTACGGGTAATTATAGATGGTGACCACTCACCTCGCTGTTTCATCTATCTGGAGGCAGTTTTCAACTATCCATTAAAGCAGCAATTTGAAGTTGAAACACTTATTTCACATCATTGCATTACGTCAAGTTTGCCATGCAATGTTGACACGAGGTATCAAACTAAGAGAGTCCCTCACTTTCTTAAACTAAAGAAGTTTAATAACTAGTAATAATTTGTAATGAAGGTATAAATTTGATCCTCAAGTAGCACCCGACTGAAAACTTACTTCTTTGATATTAATCACATGCAACCGTTGTTTCAAAACAAACCAATCACTGATGAGATATTTCAAAATCGTGGAAATAGGTCCATTACAGATGTCCCCACACCCTCCGAGTGAATATACCAATGTAGCAAAACTGCAGAGCAGCCAGTACTATATGATATATTTCAAAGGCTAGTTCTCTTATTCAACGACGTGACTTTTTTTTATATTCATAATATGAGCGGAGTTTATAGCTACGTTGTCGTTTCTAGCATGCAAAACAGTGAGTTGTAATTTTTCATCTTCATTCCAACGTTTCAAATAGGAATTGGCTAGATAACCTTAAAATGTCTACAGGTAAGGTACTTAAAATACATTATGATTGGTACAATTGCAGTGACTCACACAAATCGCTTTAACTGCCTTAACATTTTTTGTGGTTCCATGTAACGTTAGTCATCGCAGAAAGTGCAATGATCACGGAATGGTCATACGCCATTGCTATTGTTTCGTTATATTGTCTTGAGGTTTAAAAAACGTGGTTAAGTTAGTAGTTAGCATCACTCCCGCAAGCTAAGATTTTGTTATCTACTTGTTCAAAATGTTACTTGAATGTGAATTTATACGGTGCAATTAGATTATTGGGCAAGATTTGACTTTTCTATAGTAGAGTGCATACATGAATACAATGTGTGCATTTTAGCTCAGGACCCACTAGAATGGTAAACTGATGGATTAGAATGTTACCTGTTACTGTTAGTTTACAGGATCACGTGATTTCGAAAAGAATAGACAGTAGGTGAGAAGTACAGGAGACCTCAGGTTTCAGGTTCTACTTATAATGTACTTTTCGTGTTTCATTCACTCACAATTATGCAAACAGATTGACGCGAGACATTATACAACTCTTGAAAAGATAGATTAACGTGGGGAACCATTCTCAAATTCACATATATGTACGACCTTCACAAGGGATTTTTTTAATACTACAGGGTGATCAAGACTTCGCTGATTGGTTGCTGACAATTATAGTAAAGATTCTTCTTTACAATCTCTGTAGTAGTTTTAGTTAGTACACCAGAGCACACAGAGCTATAAAAACAAAATTTTGATCTTGAACAAAAAAGAGGTGTTTTTAGATACTTTTTGTGGTTTCTATTGCAGGAAAAGTACAGATATACCATAAAGTAATAGTACAAGTCAGCTTATGCACAAAACCCAAATAAAAAGATATCCCCTATTTGTGGCCATTGAGATATGGTTGAACGAACTATCTGAAATGTACGTCCGACTTGCCGGAATTGCTCAGTGGACATCATTTCCGCATCATTGATTGAGACAAACATCTCCTCGGTTACAAGTTTTGAGAAATTTTAGAACGAATTCAACACGGATTTTAAGAAATTGCAGGACGGAAATCAGCCACAATTGCTCCACCCACTTTGATTACAGCACTGAGGGTGCAAACAAACATAGAGGGCATGCTTATGGGATTCAAAAGTCACGTGACTGGTTCCTCTAAGCGGTAAACAATTCCATGCCGTGCCAATGACCGCAAACAGAATTGAAGCAGTTTCAAAAGATGTAAATGAATCGAATGATATGCCACAATGGCGCACTACAAAATCTTAGATATGCCTCCCAAAGACCCGCATACACGTAATAAGCACATGCACTGTCGGTGTCCGATCTTTAAACTACAATTTTAGCACGAAAATATTGAAAATAACATTTTCATCAACTACCAGACGTTTTTATTATTTTTCCAGTATCACTACTATTCTTGGAGGTACTTTAACGTTGCTGGCCAAAAGAGAATCCCTTTAAACTTGAGGGTGTTCAAGACATGCTGAGTATTTTCATTGTCGAAAGATAGGCCCAATACTAGGTGTAAGCAATACAGCTGGAAGGACAAGGATTTTATTATGTGAGTGTGGGGGAGGGGCTGTAAAATAAACTAGAGCATGCTGTCACATTAGAATAATTACAAACACGTAGGAGGAGAAAAATGACTATAATTTTTTTCATCGTTTGAGTACGAATTTTATTGGCGACATAAACAACAAGCTTTGACCCCGTGATGAGAGTGAACCGCTTTATTAATCACTTTTCTTGGTCCCTCGGTGATTCAGTTGTGGGGCCCATGACACAAGACAATTAAATCAGGAAGATAGGTAGCGACTTGTGAGACAAGACTTCAAATACTTTGGTGATGCAGTCTCCTTCCAAATGAGTCATGCGAAGCCTATGAGCACTACCAACAGGCTAGAAGATAGATATTTCCGACAAAAATTCCCTCGATCAATATGAAAATAAAACAAAGAACTTCAAAAGTCTTTAATTTGAAATTTTCCTCGCGCGTCAGACTGACACTTAAGAAAAATTTTGAATTTTTGGCTGTCGACTTCATGAATGTATTTCCACATAATATCAACTTTGAAATCACATGCGAAAATTTACAATCCTTGCTGAATGCATATTTATGGCATATTTTGGAGGGTTGAAAAGAAATGAAATGTTAACGTACCACATCTCACACAACTACTTACGTATCCTTTTAACAAAATGTCAACCCATGGCATTATCCCGACAGAGTAGCGGCTACGAATGTTTTACGAATGAGTCAATAAATATATTATACCCCTTTGAAATAAAACTAGCGTGCCGGTGACATATTGCAAGCCTGTAACGGTCGAGAAGAGTACGTATACGACGTCATGTGCTCACTGGTTGAGGTTCATGTGAGTGTCCTAGAATTCTTGGTGACGTCGCGTGAGAAATTATGACGTCACTTGTAAACAGTGCAGTTCCTCTTCCGATGGTACTTTGTGTGCAATAAAAATTCAGGTTTAACCGAGTAGATTGAAGGAAGTAAAGACAGCCCGAGGAACACAAGCTGAGAGTGAGATTTGCAGGAAATGCTAAAATTTATTTTGCAGACGAATGAAAGCACATTAAATATACTTATAAAGCAATACATATAGGATATCAAAAGCGTTAGTAAAGTTTGTGAAATCGATAAAGTTACAGAAATTTAGCTTGAAGGCCTTTATGAGAACAAGTTCTTCAGCTGATAATACAACCTCAGGGGGAGGGAGTTTACAATGCATCCGCATGGTATAGCTTGAGCAACAAAAAATTGAATTTCTATCTGTGAGAACACTATTTTTGAAAAGTAGGTCACGGTCCTTCCTATTTCGAATAATCTATCATTCTGTGTCCACAAATATTGGTTTTAAAATTATGATTTTTCTTTACAATAAACGCCTTTTTCCTTTTAATGAATATTTCTCTTTATTATTTCTCTTTTGTTACCTAATAGGAGACAAACTCGTAAACGAGTGTCATGAGGTTTTCACTATTCAGTACTGCAGATACGCATTCACATGTGTACCTATTTTTGTAAAGAACGAAAGTAACTTAGCTTCTTCTCCCCGTAAATATTAACAAAGCTAATCAAAGAAAGTTGAATATGTGCGCTGGTGATAAATATAGCAATGCTTTTTTTTTTAGAATCATATGCTAGTGCAAACTTTTCCGCAGTCTTTATAGACAGCGCCATATGTTATAATTTCCAGTGCTTATAGGCAAATTCATCTACCATTGTCAACAAGACGTGCTGCTACTCCTGCGTTTCATTCATGCACCAAAGTACTGAGCATGACGTAACTGCTTACAATTATAAGAATTATGGTACTGTGATTTATTTGTCCGAAAATTAATATAAATCTAACCCACATTTCCAAAAAGCTTAAATAATAGCAGAACCGGGTCCTGTGGTGAATGTACGAATCTCCCTAGTGAATAAACTTAACGTAAGAGTTTGAACTTAAACCAAAAAATTAAATTCATTTTCTTTCTATCTTACCTAAAACTCTACGTGGTGAAATTTCTCCCTGAAACGTGGCGCAGATTTCTTTTCGTGGTTCAACTGGTGTCAAATCAGAGAAAGATGAAAGATCAACGATAAAGGCTATACTTATGAATTTAAATAAACAAAATGAGGATTTCTCATGGTCTGGGGCGTTCGCGATTGATACTTCGTCTTATATAGTCATCAATTCGCATGTATAACTTCCAGTGCTCATATTTAGAATCACGTGATCTCATATTAATGGTGGAAATTCGGAATCATTTACTAGTTTATGATGATTCCCTGCAGTGCTTATGCAAAAAGTCATCCACACTTATTTCAATGACATACTCAAAGTCGTCTGCTCGTAGGTTAACGTCAGCACTTTAATCCAAAGCCATGTATTTGTATAATAATTCCCAGTGCTTGCACCAGGATTCATCAATTAGTAAAATGAATCATTCCCTACACCCAGTCTAGTCGCATTATCTTCTCTTGTAAAATGTACGTCGGTACTGCGACCAACAATCATTTACTGTTAAGATGATTTCTGAATGCTAATACTCAGGATTGACTCTCCTATCTCCTAAATTCAGTACGCTAATGTCGAGTCTTTCATTTAGCTACAATCTTGGAAAAAATTGTTGGGACACTTTGCCTTTCTTTGCAAATATAATACTGAATTTTAGGTGAGAGGATAACATGAAACCCCGAGCCCCTTCCCAATGTTGCGCTATAGGACTGAACGTACACTTTGAACAGAAATCCTGTAGCCAACATTGAACGGGGGAGCTGGGTGTCCCAAGGTATTTTGTCCAAGATTGTAGTAATCTGCTAGTGTAATCATTTTCATTGGTTATACCCAGCGTTATCCACTAGTGTGAATATTTTTAGTGCACAAGTAATGATCATTCAGTGATGTACTCTTACTTTTAATGCAAGTTCTGATACTACCCAGAGCCATTTAGTATCGTTTGTGAGAATTCTTCCTGCTTCATCTAAACATGCTAACCCTATTGAGAGACAGCGTTAGATTGAGCACTCCTGACATCATTAGCATGTACAAAAATGATGTACAATTTTAGCAATTAGCAAATCGTCATATTATGGACATTCATAAACCCTGTTACATGTCACCAAAAATGTCTTTGTAAGTGTTCTGCTAATACCCAACTTGCAATAGATGAGAAATTAATCATGTACTATGAGTACTTTAAGTTTATTCATAGTAAGAGTAAAACCTATTTGGTAAGATATCCAGGATAGATGGCCATGTTTCAGTTTATACATCATATTAAGCAATTTTAAATTTAAACAAAAATGAAATTAAAAATACATATAACGAGAAGGGGGGGGGGGGAGGGTGTCTGTTTTTTCTAAATTTACAAGTTGCCTTGTTATCTTATGTGAACGTGTTGCTGGAAGAAGTGTCCTGCAATAATTGAGAGTTGTAGGATTACATATAATTTTAAAAGCAAAGTTAATAAATACCCCAAATATACCGCTATTGGACGATACGTAATGTTACAAATAGGATGGGATAATTTTACTATTTGTTTTTTAACTTTTCGATTCCATAATTTTAATGTTTCAGGATGGGTTCCTCTCATCTTACCGCAATGAAAAAGCCACCTGGCAATTTTTGATCGTTACTTCGCTTTTAACTTCTTTGACCTCAATGAAGTTGATTAAATATTGGCAACCACGGTAAATTTCACGGCATGCACAATTATTTCGCTGAGACCCGTCTCTACAATTATAGGTCTGTACTTGACAATTGGTGTTGATAAAGATGTTGGGCTTTGAGGTCAAACGCCATGTGCAGAAAAACAACCATAGAGGCGGGGGGGGGGGGGTGACTGAAAAAAGAGCCAAAAAATCCTAAAGGTGCAGGAGAAGCAGGCTAAATCTGGGACACACATGTAATGAAAACTTGTATTTGACCTGAATGTTAATTGAATATATTTGGTCTGAGTTTGGATTTCAGATTTGCTGCTTATAACTTTTGCAGAACGATGTGATGGGCTCATTTGGGGTAAGATTGCTCACATAGGTGTATGCAACAAGAGTCCTCCTCCCCCTCCCGTTTAACTTTAAATTTTGTTTGGAAAATTGTGAATATATCTCAAAGTAGGTAATATGAAAAATGTGCCGATTTGGCAACACCTGCAAAGTTTGGAAAGATAATAACTCTCGACCTCACTCAAAAGAACTTACTCGAGTGTGAAAGTAGTTATCTCATCGCCGTAGGGTTGCAAAGTAGACATTTCATTTCCCGAGCAACAATCACGTTCCTCCCATTTAACAAAGTGTTCCAGTATATCTATGACTGCACATGTATGTAGAATTCTTTGTCACACTGGCAATATACCTGTCCCCTTTAATATCTTACAGATCACAACTATGCCCATGGGCGTCCACTTGGTATTGAAAGTGGGGGGAGGGGAAGGTCATCTGGCCTGTTTTTTTGTTTTTTTTCGTAGGAGTAAGTACGTGGAGTAAGCCATGGCGTAAGTTGATGGGAACGAAAAACAAAAGACTGGGAGGGGAGCTCTGGCACTACTGTCTAAGCGGAGCGCCACCATCATTTATCGCGGAAGGTACAAGAAAAGTTTGGACTTTGCAAATCCTCCACATGACCGCACTTCTCGTGTGTGCTAAGCTGCACGTTTCCAGCCTTTAAGTAGGGATCTTACTTCTGCAGTTCTCAGTCATGAGGACATTCCAGTTATGAAGGAAAATACATATCAAAATGGTTTAACAAATGCAGCTGCATAAGTACAATAAGACTACCCTAACGTTTGTCCTCCATTTACATTCGTCACAAAAATGGAAAATATTTATACTTGTGCATATTAGTTATATCCACTACTCGAAGCCGCAAACCCCCCGTACTATTTTGCTGATTAGCCATACCTGAGGCTATGTTTTACTTTTATCAAAAAGAAAGGAGAATTACGTAAGCTACAGCAGTAGACCTGAGGCTCCCTGTTCCCCTGCCAGTACACGTAGAATTTAAGGAAAGGATTGAAATGGGGGAATAACGACTACTAATGTAATAATGTATATTTTCTCTACGTAGACCTGCGTAGGGCGTCTAAAAACAAATTAATTGATAGAAATACCTTTCAGATTGCGTTAAACGACACTTCTCAGTCTCTCTTGTTAATTTCTGCTAAACTGTGTTGTTTTTTTTTTCGTAGAACGTAAGTTCAAATATTTACACTTCCATAGGAAGTGACTGACTTACTGATGTGTCCACTGACTTACTGGATTCCGTTCAGGATATCTCTTTGGTGTCCGTTTTACTCGTTGGTCTCAACCACCTTTCCTTCGCCTGATTAGTGCCTAAGGTATTTTCTCATTCTTTGTCAACTCTATACCACCGTTTTTCTTTTCTTTTTCGTTTTTCCTTGATGGTTTGTTGCGTAGTGTATGGAATCTGTCACGTTACTTAATCATCTTTGTTGTACTTGTTTAATAACCTGCTCACTGATGCCTATTATACCTCTGGTAAATGCTGCGTCTGTTCCTCGAACAATGGCACATAGATTGTGCCGATAATCATGGCTCGAATTCGCCAGATGTTTTACCGTGGTTTCCTTGTAAAATAGTCTCTAATCGTGTGCAAGTGAATGAAAGCGATATTTGTAAGTTAGAGGAGACCTAATATATAATGCAACACGTCGACCACGACCTTGTCTAGACTTACGTTCAACACTAAAACCGGGCATGTTGCAAAGTGTAGGTAAATTGTGGGTGTCATTAAACCGATGAGGTTGTACGAGAACCTCCTTGATTAAACCATATCTCTGTAATACCAATCACGGAAAAGTTGTGGCCACTGATGTGATAACATGAAATTATCGAAATTACTGTTTAGTGACCTAGCATTAATATTATACATGGTAAATTTTTTTATCCCATGCATCACACGAGAAATCCTCAAAGAAATCATATTTAAAGTAGTAACAATTATTACGATTAGTATTTTGTTCGAAATTGAAGTCAGGATCAACAACGTTTAAAGGGGAATTCTCGTCATGATCTAATTACCACTTTTCGGGAGGGCATTTTTGAATCAATGTTCATTGAGTTAGGAACATCTCCATCGTCTGTTATTGTGGGGGTAGTTTATTGTCCTAACGGCATGAACGATATGGTTTTTGATAGTTTTAATTCTCTCTTTGTTTCACTGAATGGTAAAAAGAAGCAGGGCTTCTTGATGGGTGATTTTAATTGTAATCTGGTCAATTCATCAGATCACAGACGTAATCAATTCATGAACCTTTTACATTCTTACTCGTTTCACTCACTTCGTAGTCTTCCGACTAGAGTCACCTCCAATTCAGTCACACTTCTTGATACAATCTTTAAGAATAGTCCAACCATGTGTACTTTATCGGGTGTAATCCCCGACGATATTTCCGGTCATTTTCCTGTTTTTACTCTTTTTGACTTCGGTCCTGTCCCACAACGCAATTTTTTAACTAATTGTTTTCTAAGAAGGAAAATTAATGCGATAGAATCTGATAAAAATTAAGGAAGGCCCCCCCCCCCCTTTGCTTAAAAAAGTATCTTAAACACCATCTCCTAACAAACTATCACTGATTGCTTAGGATTTTCTTTTGTCTTTTCCTTCTATTTTGTGTCTTTATTCCTTGTTGTTGCTTTTTTCTCTTTTCTTCCTACTTAGTTTTCATTCGTTTATGTTTTTTTTTTTCGTTCAAAGGGATTGGAATGTTTACAAGCTCTCTGGAGCTTCTTGTTGCTTTCCCTCAGTCTCTTTCCCCTCCCCCTCAAAAATGTGGAGACGGCATGTTTCCCATCCCCCCTAATCGAAGCACATGGCTATGCCTATCCCCTTTAAAATCTTACATATCGTATAACTACCTATCTCCTTTAAGATCTTAACTACGTATCCCTACTTAGGTCTTACAGATCGTAACACATATCCCTACTATGGTCTTACAGATCGTAGCACCTATCCCTACTAAGGTCTTACCGATCTTAACACCTATTCTTACTACGGTCCTACAGATCGTATCACCTATCCCTACTTAGGGCTTACAGATTCTAACACCTATCTCTACTAAGGTCTTATATATCGTAGCACCGATCCCTACTTAGGGTTTACAGATCGTAACACCTATCCCTTTTAAGGTCTTAGAGATAGTAACACTTATCCCTAATAAGGTCTTACAGATCGTAATTACATATCCACTTCAGGATCTTGTAAATCGCTACTACCTTTTCCTTTAACATACAGATCTGTAAGTATGCATTTGATGAAACGTATACTCTTTAAAAAGGGCCTCATTTGACACTGCAACAACATGACTTGAATGTTAACATACAAATGAACTTAAAGGTAAATGACCCTCAAAACCAAATCAAAAAGACGTATTTCCCAATACTTGATGCTATTTTTCTTACTGACACCACAAGAAAACGTTGCTATTTTTTTACAACGCTGAACCTACTTAGGTGGCATTCACCCGACCAGAATAAATCATGAGTAACACTCAAGTTCTCGGATGCTTTTATGCGTACCAAATATAGGTCACGACTTCCTAGTTTATGACCGACAAACTCCCTGGCATTGAGGACGATCATAACATATTCAATGTGTGACCAATCAAAAAAAAAAAAAAACTGTAGAAAATGTTATATGGTAATTGCACACACAATTTCTTTTTAAATGTAAGGTATGGTAATCAGTTTTGAGTTGTCTCATGTCACACTTCTGCACGACGAAAACTCAATATAGCCTAAGGTATTCGTTGTCTTAAAACAATGTTTATTGTGGATGCGAATTATCAAGATCAAATATTTGAATGTGTTTATGGTTGCCTTTGCGAAGCAGAATGAGAATTTCGGTGTGCCCGTGGGTGCGTGTGCGTCGAGAGGAGGGTTTACCCCAGAGTGATAGAGGTTGGCCAAATGTGTAACCGGTTTGGATGGGTCGAGAGGGGACAACGCCCACTTTGGACGTAAATTATGTTGAGTCTGTGGTTCATCTTCTTTAGAGATTACACCCACATGTTATATGTATGGAGACGACCGTGACGACGTTAGAGCACCCTAGGCGAACAAAAAAAGACAAAAAACAAACAAAAATAATAAAAAAAAGGTAGTAGAAAATATAAAAGTGTACTTTTCACAGATACTTTACTGTGCCGCCTACTGGTCAAGGAAACGATCATCTTTGTTTGAAATCGCTCGTGATGGTCTATAGATGAGATTTTTGGAAGCAAATCCTGAAAGAATCGGCAGCATCATCTGGCTCGGCATTACTGTTAGGCATTAACGTTAGGCTAGACTTATTGAATTAATGTAAGTTACGTTGGCCTGCAGCTAACTCTAACTTTATAGTCTATGCTTACGTCAAACGAAAAATTACTGACGCAGTGTAATATCATGTCTCTACACATTTAAATGCTTATTTTATGAGCTTAATTTGTCTGTTTCAAAGTAAGCTGCATGTGATTTGGCATTATAGTAAAGTGAGTCTATTTGTCAGTGAGCTGACAAACTACTTGTTACTTGTATCATCTCAGTGTTGTCACTAGGCCCACAGGCCAAGGATAGTTAGGCTATAACCTGATACCCATACAAAAGTTTTCTATAGAAATCTCTAGGCAAAATTCTATAGAAACTATATAAACTTTTCTATAGAATCTCTCTATAAAAAACCTATAGATCCTGTATAGAAGACTTTACGGACCCTCTGTAGAATCTTGTAAAGTTTCTTCAGAACTGCACTAAAGAAACTCTACAGAAACTCTGTAGAAAAGTGGGGGTCTATAGGATTTTCTATAGAAAATCTTATCTAGTTTCTATAGAAAATATATATATAAGCGTGGTATAGAAATTCTATAGAAACTATATAATATTTTTTATAGAATCTAATGGAATATCCTATAGGGCACTCTATAGAATCCTATGAAATTTCTTTAGAACAGCTCTATAAAACTTTATAGAAACTCTACAGAAACTGTTCAGAAACTACATAGAAAAGTGGGTGTCTATAAGCTTTTCTCACAGTAGAATCTCGAAAAAAATCTATATGATTATTTGAGGGTTTATAGGATTTTTTACAGTCCCAGTAAAACTCCAGCGAATGATTCATTTAAGTATTCTTGCTTCAAATGGTGCTCATTTACATCCCTTGAGAATTCGAATGACCTTTGGTGGTTTTGTCTTCTGTAAGAAAAAAAACACACAAAAAAAAGCAATTGGGACAATCTCCCAATAACAGAATATTTACACACCAACTCTGAAGTTGAAGCACCTTCCCCTCGATGGGACATCGTGTTAACAAGCCAAGGCGACACATACATAAATATACCCACTGACACACACACCTTTACACAGATTTCGATCTTCAGCAAGGAATTAGTAATTAAACGTAGTAAATGGAAACTGAAAGTTCTGTAAATGTATAAATTAAATGCAGATAAATAACAAACAAAAAGTAATACATATAAAAATATGATCTGTATAAGGATGACAATTTAACAGAGCAAAACAAAGGCTGTAGAAGCTGTGACCCAAAACTAGAGACCAGGGTTATACAGTTTGATGGCAACAGGGAAGAAGCTGGAAGTAAAATGTTTTGTTTTTTGTTTTTTGACAATGTCATGATAAGAGGTGGCTGCACAGGACGCTCTGCACCTGAAATCATCATTTCTGTTCTTCGATTCTTTGAGGTCTGTTCCAATAATCCTTTCGACATATTTGACTGTGACAGATAACTTTCTGACACCTGATTGTGTCACACGGCTGAACCAGACAGTTATTGACAACTTCAGTATATATTCTGAAAAACAGTGCAGTAAATATTGATCAGAGTGTTCTGATTGACTTTATATGGTTTCAGTTTATAGCTGCTATCTTGCTTTCTCGGAATTTCCAGAAACAGATTAGGTATATGGGAGTCCCAGTAATCAAAAAGCCAATTGCTCTCTATTGTCTCCTTTAATAAGTGTTTTCATTGTTGTTCTCTTCCTCCAGAAGTCCTATCTCCTTGCATGGTTTGCCAGATGTTGCGCAGAGCCACCACTAGGGCACAAAGGAGTCTGATTGAGAGGAATAGTTTGATTTGCCATCATCAGACACAAGGCCAGTGACAAGATTAAAAGAAATAATAGCTTGCTACCAATCTTAACAAGCTGAGTGCATTTTTAAATAAAATCTAAAACCTTCATGTCTAATTGCATATGGAAGCAGGAAACTTGACGTTAAATTGATGAGCCGTAAATATAATTTCAAAGAATAAAGTGTTAAAAGTATACTGCTCAAGGTGAGAAACATACTATACTAGTGTGAATGTAAATTATCAAAACTGTTGTCAATTATGTAAATATATTCTACTTAACTATGCTACAACCACGCTAAACTATGTTGTAATAAATGTAAACAAATTTTAATGTGAATAGGGTGTAAAATATATTGCTTTAGATATTTGCCCCAACACACTATTCTGCCGTAATACAACTACTTCTGCAACTGAAGCCCATATGGGTCCCATATGGGTAATATGATGCCAACGTAGCCTACATAGTCCACATGACACTCATCTGGGACCCATGTGGATACATATATGGACATATGGACATCATCTTGCCCAGATGACGTCCATATGGGTCCCAGATATTCTGCCAGCTGCGACTATTCTGCCTTTAGGCCTATATTATAAGGCAGCCATCTACTGTGCGGGCCCGTCGAACGCGCCTCTAGCCTAACATTCACAAATCACAACTTTTGAAAGCTTAGGTTAGGCAGATTGAAAGAGTGAAGTACGCCGCCATTTTTTGTCATCTCTACACTAAGTCAATGGCAAGCGCACTCGACAGGCACCTTGGGGAAAGTTAATTTCGTTTGGATTGTCGTAAAGATGGTGGGATAATTTCACCTTTGGTGACACACTTTTTCATTGCAATGAATACATATTCATTTGAGACAATACTGATTCATAACAAAACGTTCCGATATTTGTCGGTGGAACTGTCCCAAACGTGAAATGATAATTTTCCTTAATGGCGCGTTCGACGGTCACCCTTTTATGAATGCATACAATATTGCTTTGGATGCATACAATATTGCTTTATACAATGGATGCATACAATATTGCTTTAAACTTAAGATCGACTCCACAATATGACACTATTGAGTACTAATACAATACTATTGAGAAGGCTAGTAATACACTTTTCTTAGTAAGTTTTTTTTTTCTTCAATAGGTTCACTGATGCCTTAACAAAATTATTCATTTTCTGTACCTAACGGGATTGTACGTAGTGGTATGAGTAATTGGATCAGTAACATGAATCGCTGATCGCTTTAGGTCTACAGGCAAGGCCTACATATAATGTGTAAGGGCCTAGCCTACCATGCAGAGCGTATAGGACCTAACAACAGTATGATAAGATGACTAAACAAGCTAAGCCAAAGTAGTTTTAACAGAAGAAAAAGCCACAATATGTGTTATTCCAGCATAAAAACACTTGAAATTACCCGGCTGTCACTGCTTGCTTTTGCTTCTGCAAATTTGGCCCAGACTACCTTGCCGACAGTGACTTACAACAGGCGTAAGCAAATCGTTACACCGTGAGCAACACCCGTTACCGTAGCAACCCGTGCTTATCTAGCCGTACGTACGGTCACTCGTCCTGCTTTTAGTTTACGTTTCTGCACGTTAGGATAAAGGCTTACAGCCTTAGTTAAGTTTGACTACAACGAGTCTCTAACCAACTTGGTTAAGAAATAATTCTAGTACAATTAAAGAGTATAATCGTCATGTCTTCAGGTTATTTATCATTTTATGACACTGAAGACTAGGAATAGAATACCTGTGGCTGTGAGAAGAGAGCAGAGAAGAGTACAATCTCTTCATGATTGTTTACGTACCTAACGACGTTTTCGAATTACAAGCCACATGTACGCTCTACGCAGCGTGACCAGAACATCGAAGCTTATTATGCTAAAACTGAAATGCTAACGAACGCGTTGAGATAACTATGGCATGCCCGATTGGCAATAATTCTAACAATAGCGCTTTGCACAGATAAACAAAAACAATTTTTTCGTTACCTTGGTGACACTGAGCCCAGGTATGGGATCCATGTAGATGAACCCATATGATTTTGCACCCAAGATCACCCATGTTACCTAGCTAGTTTTCCATCAACGATTTTTTCAACATAGAAAAAGGTGTATCGACAGGGAAACACGTATTTTTTCAAAGCTTTCTATAGGATAAATGATGATAATTTTAACCAGTAACCTACTACCGTTCATGCATTTGCCAAGCAACCTGTGCGATAAACATGGACTGATTGCTTGAACATTTCCAAAGACTCCATTTATTTTAAGGATTTAGAACTGGCTAAGCCTAAGTTGAATTCAAACTTTTGTCAGACACCTAGGCAATGCAGTTACAATCAGTCCTTTTGAGTCATGAGCCAGTGCTTCTGACTACTTGAACATCGGCATTCTCTTCGACTCTAAAACAGCATTGTTTTACTTAATCTTATTCATAGGGTATAGAAGATGTGAATAGTTGTTACCTGGATGCAAAATAGAATTGGATTTATGACACCAAAGGGAAAAGGCGTCCCGGCCGTACTAGTCGCTACTTAAAATTGAAACTCTTATTACACCAGAAAAAAAAAAACCCAGTAGAATTACGATAGATTAAAGGAGAAGGCAAGTCAGGACTTTTGACAATGTGAAATGAGAGACTAACATATGGTGAACACCATTACCAAATTTCAGTTAAATGCGTTGCTTACTTTCCAAGATATTGCAATTTGAATATTCATAAAAAATTATCAGGAAGCTGCCATTTTGAAATTGTGATGACATCACCAGACCACATGTGATTGAAAAGCTTTTGTTTTACTTTATATTTCATGGTCAATAAATTTTAACAGTCATGCATAGATTCAAGTCATAGTATTAATGATTTGATTATTGCATGATACACCTCAGTAATTCAACACAAAATGTGTACATGTGTGTTTCCGATTGATAGAAATAATTGGTAAAGAATCTAAAGAAATGCATTAAAATTTTTGCTATCAGTGGTTATGTGACATCATTGTTCGACTTACTCAAGTTGTTTTACATTCAGTTTAGGCAAAAATGGCAGCACCCTTCTCTGAATTTCAAAATGTGTGTAACTTGGATAGGAAACAATATCTCTGAATGAAACTTTGGGAAGATGTTTGTCAAACACTTCTGCTTCATTTTGATGAATATATTCCCAGGGTTTCCTTCTCCTTTAACTTTCAGTTGCCTCGTTTTCCAAATGACAGCCCTCCCCCCCCCCCCACCCGCTAGTCAGATCAATTAAAAAACTGCGGTCTTGAAATGTTGTAACAACGCTTTACAGTTTGACGTCTCCTGAGGTCAGTTGACCGTTGACATCTAACAACAAATGTGGGGGTTTTGTACCCAAAATGATTGATACAGATACTAAGTATCAGATCTGCCCAAGCTCGTACTATTGAGAAACTTTTCTTGCTTTGATTATGACCTCAAACGACCTTTGACAGCACTAAAACAAAAGGGTTTTTGTATTGAATAATGTTAATTCAAAAATAATTTCAATGAACTATCTTGTCTCATAACTATACCGCATAAATGGTTAGTTCAAACTTATGTTTTACGTTCTTGAGTTATTGTTTACAACGCTTTCACATTTTGACCTCTGCTGACCTTTGATTTCTATCCAAACGATAGCATTCTTGCACTCGATATGGAACATATAGATATTTAAATACCAAGTATGACACCAGTCTAGGCTTCCGTTCTTGGGGATATTGCGTTCACCACCATTGCGTCACAAACATGCACATGCCCATACATCATTGTAATGATAAAGGTTGCGATTTTAAAGGGGAAATCAGGGTTTGTTTTCACATTTTTTTTTTACTGCAATTCCCCACAGGTATCGTGCAATGAGTTATAACTAACAAATATGATCAAGAGTTTCTGAAAACATGTGGACAATTTCGAGAAACGAGTCAAATTCGCAAAAAATCGGTGAAGAACTCCCAAAGTCTGTGACATCCAAATGCCTTTTCAAGGTATGAGGAGGTGTGGCTGAACAGTTTCATACGTGGCCTACGTGTGCTGTATGTATCATCAGCTATCACTAAACTCTCGTTTACTTAGTATTGCGCAATGCACGAACAGCATGGAAACCGTAAACATTCGGTTATGTTTATTCATATAACATCATCCCAGTCTTACGCTGTGATTGGTCATCGTATAGAGGAGGCTGTCTTGTCGCGTACATGAATGTTTATTTTTGTACACGACAAATATTAAGAGTTCTCATTCAACAGTAATTAACGCAATAATTACCGTCTCCTCTATCTTCAAACACCTCCCCAGCGTCTCTATGTTTCGGTGAACAATCAATTTAGAAAGAAAAATCAACTAGAGGTGAATTTTCTCAGTCAAACCCTAATTTTCCCTTTAATCGAAATCTATGAAAAGCGAGAGGTAAGTGAGGTGGGGGGGGGGGGGGGAGAGGAAAGGGAGAGACGCCATGATATTTTGACACGAGGGGCAAGACATGAGATACGAGATCGCCGGCATGTGGTGGGGTTCAAGCGGAGGGATTGTCCTCTCAATTACAAGGTACCGTAACATTAGACGCAATCTGGTGCAATAATTTGCATCTTTTGAAATCAAACTTTCTCTAGAGGAATAATTGTTTCCAAGTTGATGAAATTGGTTTTTGAAAAATTTTGCTTAAATGACAACAAAAAGGAGGATGGTGTTTTGTACTAATTACTGTTGTTAAGTGATATCAGGGAGTTGCTGTGAAATAGCAACTCCCTGCTGATATCCAATCTGTTGAGAATAAACTGTCCAATAGTTTTGAATTTCCAAAAGTCAATTTCTCGTTTCTCTATTACAGGATAAAACAAACATTCACGGAAAATAAATGAGGGGAGCTAAGAAGTTTCAAAACCTCCCTAAAGTGGAGCGGGAAATCGGTCATTCTGGGGTAATGTTGGATCAAAAATTAGTCTCCAGAGATATTTGGATGCCTCCTTCTTTGCCTTCTAGAAACATCTATTAGGTCAGATGGAGTTTGCTTCCCTTCTTCTTTCTCTCTCGCTTTATTTTTTTCTTTCGTTTTCTCATCCCCCACATTTCACTCCCTTTCCCCATTTACGGCAAAATGAAAGAGGGTCGCCCCCAGTGGCGTCGCCCCTGATGGCAAGATGTAATTAACGTGAAAGGAGAATAATTGGGAGTTTCCAAACCAGGATTGCGGCTTGAATTTTGGAGGTTCGTCAATCCAGTTATAACTAGAGGCGATCGTTAATTAGCGTGACGGGAGCTCGTCTATAAACTACTTCCAAATGGAACGCATCATGTCCCACGATGATGACAAAACGTTTAATGTCAGGATCATGTAATACTATACAAAGAAATAAAAGAGGTGCGAAATGAAAAATATCAATATAGAAACATGAAACAGTTTGTAACAGTTTTGTTTTCTTCATTTCAGATCACGAAAGGAGACTTCTTGGTCGGTCGTCATTGGGGTCAACAAGTCAACCATTTGAGATGAAAGATAAATGTCAAAAAAGTATTGACGGGTAGCTTTTCTATCAAAAAAAATCGGTCCACCTTCCCATACGTCCTGCTATCTACAAATCATCTTTAAAATACAATGTTTTACATTTTTCGTTTTTTTTTTTCCGGGAGGGTGGAATCATTAAATACACAAACATTTATCAAACTGTCCCATGGCTCAGTTTTTACGATGACAGAATAATCCACTTACGAAAACGTTTAAGTAAATGACACTGTTCGAATATTCCATGATTTTTGTTTTCATCAATTCCTTGCTTTGAACTGACACGACATCAACTCATCGCCTGCAGCTATATTTGTTGAACTGTACATCATTCGGTACTGGAGGGAGTTGAACAACCTTTGGAGTCACATGTGCTCTTCATTGGCAGATTGTATTCTAGCTTTAAGAGATAAACTATGTATGAGGTTGAGATACCCCCCCCCCCCCTATAAAAGAAGACACCAAATCCCTCGACCAAAAAAGAAAAAAAATCACCCAAGAAATACAAAACTCAAACAGATATTTTTTATAATGAAATTAGAAATTCGAGGTTTGGATCAACCTTGCTGGCGATATGATTACTGAGTACATGTACTTCACATGTTGTGCTGTACTGGATGTCCGAACAAAATGGAGATTTTTTTTTTTTGCGAAAGTACTCCAGTCCAATTTTGGCATAATATCGTCACCACGCGGTAACCTGTTACCTGAGAGTTGCTATTTGACTCCCTGCTGTTACCAAGTTTAACAGCACGGATAGCCTACTGTAGCCTCCTGATAACTGAAAATTTAGGGAAAAGGAACATCATTACATTGTGCTGAAAGACCGCAAATCGAACTTGGTGTAAGTATATTTCATTGATTTATTTAATTCGAAGTGAGGGTCGATGAGCATGCGCAGAATCATCCTGTTAACATAGGAAGGCAATAAATCCAAGAGCACATTAATTAACATTTCGGTAGCTGTTAAAATTCCTCTCACAAAGATATACTAACAAGATTTTATCATAAATGTACTCATTTTTTTTTATATTGTAAACTATTAGATTAAGTGTAATTGATTGCCTCATTAAGATTTTATGTCAGGCCAATCTTTTCCTGATAACTCTCTTCAAATGTTACTAGTTTCCGGTTACTCTTTCCACGTACTCTAATGGCAAAGCGATATGCAAATATATGTACGGTCTGTCTGATTACTAGTGGTGGCACCAGGATTGTAGACTTGAGGGGATGGGTGCAAATGAAGGACAAAAGAAACTGTTGGGGACAAAAACTTTCGCTCATAGTTCGAGTTTAGCGAGTGGGGTCCAGTGGCCTGTCTTGGCACAGCTGGTGGGGTCCAGCTAGGCACAAAGCCCCGGAAGCTCTGGGGTTTTAGCATATCTCTAATTGAGAAATAAAATTTCAGGATAGGTGTATGTTTGTTCAAAGTGCATCCATTAAATGCAATTTCCGAAAGACTTTCATTAATTATACTGGACACCTCTACGTTGACAAGGTGAAAAGTTACAACCTCTAATGAGGTCCAGAAACAAAGTTCGGGTTGGGTTTGATGAGGCAAAGCCCCCAGAAGCTATGAAGTCTAAGCATATCCCTGGGTGAAAAAAATGAGTCTCAGGATAGGTGCTACTTCAAACATGAAAACGTATGACACCATGTGGGATCCAGTGGCATAGTCTGTAGGGGGTCCAGGGGACAAAGTCCTCTGAAATTTTAGCATATCTCTGGGTGAAAAATTAAGTCTCACAGACTTCCTAAAACAGAAGGATAAATCCACATGTATGAATATAAACAGGGAATAGATATATCCATAGTCACTTCAGCTGAGTGGGAAACTGGGGGTATAGGTTCTGACTAGGGAAAAATCCACCCTTATTGAAGCCACTCCCGATGATTTAATTGCTACTTGCAAGTAGTAAACATAATCACTTTGCAACGTTACCAGATTGTAGAAAGTGACTGACGTCACATGAAATAATTATAAGAGGACAAATCACCTTTGACCCTTAAAACTTTACTTGAATTATGTCTATCAAGGGCATACAAAAAGGACAAGTCTGTATCAGTCCCATGTACACCTTATTGAATTGATTCCACGTAGGAAACCAGAAAGATACAATAATGTGATACCAGGTGACGGAACGTCACTCATTGATGTTAAATATTACCAGAGACACAAGAAATTCCACTGCCATCTGAACATTTAGTATTTGGTTGGAATTTACAGTAATCATGGCACTTTTCTATTATAGCGTCCAAAGATACCGGCCACGATATCGTGGCGCTATGCCATTTCAATTTTCATCAGGGCCATAGTCAGCTAGGCGCCATGTCATTCTGAAGTGTAGTTCTGATGAGGTAGAATTCTTACCAACAAAGCACTTACTATCACTTTCTGTTGTGTTAGCCTGCTTTTACTACAAGTGTGCGGGGACTACATAACATGACAATGATATGTTGATTGACCACTCTCTAAACTTAAAAATCGTTGATGAACTTAATATACTCAAAATGGTCTTAAGTATTTAATAGATGTCCACTGAATATAATAAAATTACCCAGTTCCTACTGTTAGATCAACATATTCACATATAGGGTCGTTCTGACGGATTTCCAAAGCTTGTTATTAAAACACAGGCAAACAAAATCAACTTTCAACAATACAATTTAAAACGAATTCTTTTAAAGACAAATGTGGCATAAGACAAGTTAAAATGTCATAGTATGGCTGATAGCTTCAAAGTCTCCTTTAGTACACGGTCATTAATCAAATGAATTTTACAAACGCACTATCAAAACCGTTAGCAAAATCTTCCACACAAAGAACTCTCTTCCTTTGCAACAATCATTTTAGTTTCTTCGTAATTTTCTTTATTTGTTAATGTGGGTACTAAAAGGAAGTACAAAACAATGAAAAATGCAACATCAAGCTTTCGTTCAAAGCTATCCAAAATGGGTCTTCTGACAAAAAGTCTTTTAACTTTATTTCTTCCAAATCTTTTGGACAGCTTATGAGGTGTGTTCATGGCAGACGTGGCATACCTTTTGCATATTTTAACACAATACTTTCATTCAAAGCGAGCTATTCATGCGTGTCTTTTCATAATATGTCACCCAAAAAACTGCCTCAGGACTTAAAATTTCCACCACGAAATTTTTAAATCAATAGAAATTAGATTTTATGTCAATTTACCCTATGGTGGTGACGTCATGCTAGTAATGGTGCATGTTATGCCAGACTCGTCCATTGTCTCAAGATGCAGAATTTTAATTATTTGGTCTCCTTGAAAGCATGAGAAAGATTCCCGTTGTCCTCTCCGACAATTACCCAGTCACTGTTTTAAATGAAACTGAATGAAAAGGACCAAGAAAATAGAACAACAAAACAAATAAGATCATAACTTTTTATTTTTAGTTGTTGGAAAAAAATTAGCAACAGGAGATACTCGATAATAAAAGCAAATTCAGGAATTGGCAAATGATTACAATGTACTCCTTGTAAGGTGTAATCGTGCATCGGACAGAACGGTTTTCCTCGACCCTTGAACTGCTGACCTTTCTACTGGTTTTTCACAGAGAAGTCCAAAATATAAAGATACTAAAATAAGCTCGACATAAATTCTGAAAGCAGAGAGACTAATCTATAAGTCTAGGCTGTAAAAGAGGAAAGATTTCACGAGATAGTATACGTTGCTAAGTGCATGTGAATATTTGGCACCTCAGCGGAGCACTTGCTACATAACTGAATCAGAGTGCACAAATGCATTGTGGTTTCGATGACCTCAGTATGGGGATTTTGTTTATAAATCGGACATATGACTGATGTATACCGTGTCTCAACACACAAAAGCATATTACAGACACGTATCCAAGTGCTTTCCTGTTTTGAGGTGTCAAGATATGACTTTAACAAATTCACCCTTCTCGCCCAAATTTAATGGCCTCCACCAAAAACAACATGGTTTTGAGGTCAATACGGTAGACCCTACATCACAACACCAACGTAGCAAAGACGAGATCAGTGCAAGCTTTCTTTTTTGAGATATGTTTATAAGGTTTTCACTATTTGACAGCTGCGGACCCAAAATGACATCTGACCTCCACTAAAGGCAACAGGGGTTGTGCATCCAATTAGTTAAAGGTTAAAGTTTCCGCTCTTGGAAAATTGTGCTTACGAAACAGTTACCAAATATCAATCCGTACAATCTCCCTTCTTGAAATACTGTGTTTAAAAGTTTTTCACAATCTGACCACGGTTTATCAAACTGACCTCTCACCTCCACCAAACGATAGGACTTTTTGTACTTTGCATCACGGTGGTGCACCGAGTCCAAGCTTACTTCCTTGAGATATCATGTTTACAAGGTTTTCACAATTTGACCCCTGTGGACCCAAATGACCCTTGATATCAACCACAACCGATAGGATTCTTGCACTCAATGTGGTACACCTACATATAAAACACTTGATCCGTACAAGCTTCCCTTCTTGAGATATCATGTTGTCAAAGTATGTGTCACAGACATACATACACACACACACATACATACATATGCCTGTATAATTACAAAAGTTACAATTATCATCGACACCAAAAAGGTCAAAGGAAAATTCAAGGAAAAAAGGGAATTACTTGTCTCACCATTTGTTTGTCAACAATGAGTGACTTCTATCATTTTTGAAACCTCAACCATTCTTATTTCCAACTATGATTCCAACAATATACTTGTTGTGAGTGACACAAATACACTGACCTGAGCTTTAGTGGATGAAGTTTTAATTTCATAATCAAATGGTTCTAACCTTTGGAGGGCGATAAATTTAATGCATCAAATTTTCTTTAAGCACACTTGAAATATTTGACAGTTAACTGGAATTGTAATTAAAACAGCATCAACTACTACCAAACTGTAACTTTATACTTCGATCCATAAAAAGTAAACATCACTTCAAGTGGTCTGTATGGCACAGTCTCACCTGCCAGAATTACAAAAAGCTCCATTAACAATTTTAAATTATCTTAATTCCATGATTTTGCATAGGTATTTACAAGAAAAGTTCATAATATTTGGCTTTATTAACATGAAAAATGCATGATTGTTTAAATAATTACATAAACACCCACAGGTGTTCACATGTACATTTTGCAATGGAATGTGATGTTTGAACTGCTACAAATTAAAACAACAACAACAGAAAATTATGTGATTCTCATTCTGAGGTATTTCATATCAAACAAATGTTCTGAAAATTACAATAAATAAAGACTACCCGCAAACAACTGACGCCAAACCATGCACTTATTAGTGGCCCTGATGGCATTATTAAGGCTAGATAACATAAAAACAATCGATTGGACAATGAACCGCCCATGCAGATCGAAATACATCAAACCCAGAAGACAAACTGGCAGCTGTTAATGGTCTGATGGTAAAATCTTTTCAAGGCTATGGATGTAAAATTCTCACAATGTTAACACCAGATATAGTGAAACCAACAATAGAGTTACCATCAGTGTATACATGAACATAGCCAATAAAAATTAAAAAAAAACTGCTGTGTTTTAGAAAATATTAATACCTATATTAAAATTTAGGTAACTGTACAGAGCATGAGCAATACTGGTTATTGTTATCTTTGTAAAAGTTTTAGATTGATCTTGAAAATAAAACTATTTTATGAAATAGTTTACAATAACAGTCCACTATGGCACAGAAAGTATACTTTGATAGTACGATCTTATTGCAGACTATGCTATGATAGTGTACTATGATAATACTGTGTGCTATGAAAAAATTATTTTAGTACACTTTCATAGAATACAATCATAGTATAGTTATATCGAATACCTTGATAGTATACTATAGTATGATAGCATGTTGTAATAGCACACTTTATTTCAATATAATACACTATTATACTATGATGATTTCTTAATATGACATTTTACAAGGAACACAAAATGCTCTTAAAATCTTGATCCCATGGCATACTTCACAAGTCACTTGCACAGGTTTCAATAAAATACTAATCTGTGGTAAAATCCTATCGGATTCTGTACTTAAAAATCAGAAAAATGGTATTTATTGCAGTATGAATACTTGGAATGTTACAAATTGTTTCCAGTTAACCCCAAACTTGGAGAACTTAGAACCAAAGTAAAAACAGCATTCTGAACTTGATAAGATGAAACATGTCTTTCACATTAATGCATGTTAAAGGATATGTGGTCTGAATATGGCAGAGGGGGCTACAGCTAGAAAATACCATCTTGAAAGGCCAGGTTTGAATATGAGATGGATAAAAGTTAAGCTGCTTCAGTGTTAAAAAACTATGGAAGAAAATTGACATCAATTATGTTGACACCTTTGCTGCTGTTCATGTGTCAGTAATTGAATAAAAAGGAACTGATTAAACTAATTGAAATATTTTGCTTGAAACTGAGGTCACTTTTCCTAAAAGCAAGCAAGCTTCATGCTCCACACTCAGCTTCCAAGGAAGTCATGCAACACATTCTAGAATAGGTAGAAGTATGATATGTTAAGAAGAGTTTGCAGGAACAATCCACTATTTATAAAAAGAAGTACAGATTTGCTCTGTTCCATGATAATCAGCAGCAGATCAAGAGGGGGGAGGGGGGGTGAGGGGGAGATGAGGTGCACATGCAGCTCCCAAAATTTCCAAAAGTTCCTTTGATACTATATGACAGACGTCCCACTGTTGCTCTTCTCATCTTGGTACTGTACAGAGGCTCACACATGATACTGAGGTAGCTGTTTTTCTACGTAAACCCTTCCGATAGAGGGCACTCTCTCACAATGTGTGATTCAGTGCACACCCAAACAGACGTACTGAATCTGAACAGATAATGCATATCAAATGCAATGCACAAAGCCTGCAAAACCTATCTGTTGATCCATATAATCAACACGTGCAATGACAAAATGTTTATAAAATATTGATTTTGAACAAATTACTTTATATTACATTGAATAATAACATTGTGATTCAATATAAATCATAAAATGAGCTGTGGAGTCTTCAGGTGAACCTGCACCATTCAATTAATAACTTGAGTAGAAGAGAATTATAAATAAATCAGATGGAAGACAAGGAAATAGATAATAGCACATCAAAAATTCATATCCTGACTTGGTTTTTCAAAGCATTGTCTTTAGAAATATTACACTTTATCTCAACTGTCACTGAAAATACTTATTCCATACTGCAGATTGTAAGACAAGGCATTCAACTGGACCGGATCATATAGAAAAGTTTTGTAAACTTTGGTAAATGTGTTATTAGAAATATTAATAAAAATCTAAATTTTTGGAGTAAATAAATAAGTGGAATAAATATCAGTAAAGAGGAATAAAATTGCAGCACCACTTTGTCTTGGTGATTTTCAAGATAAGTTACCTGAGAATCAAACTTATAAAATTTGGATGGAATTATACACAGCTGCATTCAGGCTGCACTTGAATTCAAAATAGTCCAT
This sequence comes from Stichopus chloronotus, assembly GCA_021234535.1. Lineage (NCBI taxonomy): Eukaryota > Metazoa > Echinodermata > Holothuroidea > Aspidochirotida > Stichopodidae > Stichopus > Stichopus chloronotus. Next base: position 1,455,210 of record SFZH01000008.1, read on the forward strand.
GTCATACAAAATTCAGGAAATAAAAAGTATTTCACGATGTCTTTGTGAATCGTGTCCAGGGATTTACATTATATTGCTTCACAAGAACATTAAACCTGCCAAAATGATGTGAATGTGGAAATAATGAACAGGAGGGGGACTAGGAGGGTGACACACTTCTTTCTTCCATAGACATCATAAGTGTTACATTAATATCCACATCTTTGGAAACTGAATGGATATTAAGGATGTGCCAGTCATTCCCACATACTAGAGGTACAGCCTAGAGTACAGTGTAGTGTACAGTACTGGAGTAAATATTAGAAAATTTAAGTGACACAGTTTTGCTCAAGTCAGTCCTCACCTTGCAAACAGCTTTCTCTGTTGTCATGAGTGCTGTCTGAGAAAGATATTGCACCAACCAGCTGGCTACATGTGCTGTTCTTTGGTAAAGTTGCAATGCATGGACCTAAGTGTCTGACATTCAGTTTTACCTTTTGGTGAAATTTCATATACATTGAAGACTGCTTGGTGACTCAACCAAGCAGGCTTCAAAGGTCAGCTTTGGGAAGTCCTCACAGATATCCGATTTTTCAAATTGCAACAAACTTTTCTTTTCTGTTTTAACAGATTGAACCAGTCATTGTCTGAAAAGTCAAATAAAGGTGTTCATGTCTTGGGTTTCTAGTATGTCACTGTGTCAGAAGTAAAGTTAAGGAATGTCAACAGAACCCCTCCCCTGCCCCCCCCCCCCCTCTACTTTTTCAGGAGGACAGATGTACCCTATCTGGATCAACTTTTAAACCATGATCACCCTTATCATGGCAAACTGTGTGAACCAATTTCAGATTCTTCATTGTAAACAGCAAATCATAAAAGTAATCAACATTGACCTTCTTAGAACTCTCTATGGCAATCTTCAGTTCTGGTATCACTTCCTTGCTCTTTTCAATTCTGGAAATGAAAATGAAAAAGAAAACAGTTACTGTGAGGCAGGCATCATGAGAACTGATGTGTTCAGTTCGATTGCATCCACAGCATGCTACCTGGAGATAAATGGTCACTCACGCATACTGTACAGGCACTCACACAAACTAGCTCACCCATACACGGCCGACACCATGTCTTGGAAAGTGAGGTGGAGGGGGGGGAATGAGCTTCAGATGTGGACAGTGCTGGGGGGCCAACACATGGAAAGTATTGGAAATTTTGGGGTCTTTTGAAGGGGATATATGATTTTCATCAGGTTTACATGCTCTACATTATGTGGCAAATTTTGCACAAAGCACAAAGTTTTTTGGTGTCTTTGTCAGGGAAATTTAGATGGAAACTACAAAGCGCATGAAGAGCGTGAAGATTTGGGAGTCCTTTTGTAGAGGGGAAAAGATTTTTATCAGTAAAATTTTTTTTGTTAGGAACCTCAGTGCCTCACTCCACTCTTTACAGAAATCTATAGCTAATATGCAGTTTTGGATTATTAAAAAAAAAAGAAGGTCAAATACTTTGTGATTCTGTGCCAATATCTCATGATTCCATACTGTACACACACAATCACTTTACACAAAATCAACTATACTACGTATGGGTTTGGCATAAACTTCACTGATTCAGTGTGATGACAATTGTTGTGATTAAGGATCGTGGAGGGCATATATCTCTTAACCAACGTAGTCCATAAGTGGAGAGAAATTTCCTTACACCCAAATTGTGATTAAAGGCTTGACATTGTGCGAGACAAAGGCAATCTGCGAAACATCATCTAAAAGTGTCTTTTCCTCTCGGGTTTTTATAGTAGCTACAAAGTACTTTGCAAATCTTGACAGGAAAGTTGCTGGCAACTGGGATATTCACTGATTGCTTCAGGACGGTGATAAATGTAAAGAGCTATGTCAAGTTTTTTCATATGAAAACAGAATGAGCATTATTTTGTTAATATGAGTGTCATTTACCTCTTCAAATTATGTTCACATTAAGGACATGTAAAACCTCCATTCCATATCACATGTAGGACTTTTGAATCCTGGACAGATCTTTGGAATGATCGAACATGTCAACCCACACAGTATGTAAATTATCATAAGTCCTTTTGCACTGACCTCAAATGACCTTTAACCTCCAAAAAACAATAGGAACTATCTGCTCGCAGTTGACTACCAACACACCAAGTTTGAAGTTCAAGTGCCTTTCCCTCCTTGAGATAATATGTTTAGAAGGTTTTCAAACTATGTTGTCCATTGACCTCAAATTACCTTCAATCTCCATAACAAGTGGCTGACATCATCTACTTATTAAGTTATTTATTAAAATATTTCCCCTTAATAGGTTTTCATACTTTATACTCTGGTGAGTTCAAATGACCTTTGATCTACCTGAAAAAAACAATAGGGATCATCAACTAATAATGGACTACCAACACAACAACTTTAAAGTTCAAACATCTTTCCCTTCTTGAACCCTTCTGTTTACAAGGTTTTCAAACTATGTCCTCCACTGACATCACACGATTTTTAACCTCAATAAAAATGACACACATCGTCCACTTATTAAGCGCTACAAGTGATGACAGTTTCAAGTCCCAGTAACATTCGGTTGCTGAGATATCTTCCTTGATAGCTTTTCATACTTCAAGCTCTTGTGACCTCAAATGATCTTTGACCTACCTGAAAAAATAGGGACCATCTACAGTGCTCTCTATGGGCTACCTATACAAATTTTGAAGTTCACACAACTTTCCATCTTTAAAGATATCATGTTTTACAAGCCAAGGCATCACACACACACACATGCCATTACCATCGCATAGATTCCTTGCCTGCCTTCGGTAATTAATGAAAAAAAAGCCCTCTCTGAAAATGGGGAACTCCCCATCTAAATCTTGTGGTGTCACACTAAGACAAATAACTACAATTAACATGATAGGTAGTGTTCATATGTCATTAGAAATAAGAACTTGTAGCTATGGACATTGAGACAGATAACCACATTACCAGAGATCTGTTCAGTGGTACGCTACTCTTGTCTCCATCCATCAATCGAAGGGAACTTTTGCAATGATCTCGTGAGTTGAGACCCAATATTTTGATGATGCACCATATCCCTAGTATTGTGACTTTTGTTCGAAGTGGTTCAGAAATCTTTGAATGACGTCAAATGAAACGTTGATTACGTTTTCTGGACTGGTGCACTACGAGATGACACAGCCAAAAGCACACTATCAGGTAGGAAAAACACAGAGCACTTTTATCTTACACTAAAATTGACCAGCCATTGGTTGGCATATTTACTACATACTGTACTCACTGGTGGTCCAAGTTCCAGGAACTGAACTCTATGACAAATTCCCATCTCAAATAAGGATTAATCTCATGTCGATGGTTACAGTTTTTCGACTGCTTTCCGACAACACTTTGATCGAAGAGTCCTTGACAATGGAACAATCCTTTTTCGTTGCAAATCCGTTGGCCAGTGGCGTCAGTCCTGTCAAATATTTTGTCATGATAGCGATTCTGTTTCAATTTCCATTCAAAAGCTTTGATCACACCCTCCGCTCTCTCTTTTGAGGTTGCATTTCCTTGGGCGCAGTCGATCTCGTTAGTACTTCCTTTAGAAAGTAATGCCGTCTTTGTCTGTTAAAAAAAAAGAAGCAGAGGAAACTACTCATCAGGGCAGTCTATTGACTTTCATCTTGGTTCATTTTGTGTACCACAAGGAAGCAAAAAAATACAATAAAAAGTGGAAGGATATTAGTATATTAGTGCTTGCAATGGGAAACCGAACCTAGTCACAACGATATCGGCTGGATCCAGTTCTGAGATTGCTGCCCGGATCCTTAGTTGCAGTAACAATAATCATTGATCATGAGTTGGTTCACAAAATTCATGATATTTTGTCACATCTGTTGAATATTTCTCATATGTTGATGGTAAATGACCAAACTAATAGATTCTGAATATCTAAAACACAACTGAAGCAGCAATAACAGGTTAATTAACAATCAAACTCGCTGCAAATCTGTTACCAGACACTTTGTACCATAAGGTATTGCCCTGTTTGTAAGAAAAGGCTATAATTTCTCACATATTTGGTAAGTGTAAGAATAGATACAGGACTAATGAGACTAATTGGAGTTACTGTCTTGCAATAATTCCTTCAAACTCATCACAAAATAAGCAGTATCATCCAACAAGCCTCTTGAATGTACATTTCATGTACGTGGGAAAAATTCAGCATGTATGCCTATTTCATCTCCATGCCTGTATGTGAGATGCATGGTGTCAAACAAGCAAAGCAAAATATTGTGGAATGACTTCCTAATGAAAGCATAGACTACAGGAAACATATTTCCGGGTATACAGCTATCTGACCACTTTTGAACTAGTGGTACCCAGTTCTGAATTTTAAGCCGGGTGTGAACACCATACACAATACAAGATACACAAGAATTGGTTAACAAAGCTTGCAATCTTAACCAGAAAGCCAAAAGGCTTTGTGATTCCTTGCTACATGGTTCTATTACAACAAACATGAATTATTCACATGACAAGTATAAGATCAACTGCAGTTATTTTTCTTGATACACCACAAGCCTTTAACCCAAAATGACCTTTATTTTAGTGACCTAAAATTACCGCAACATTTGACGTCCACCAAAAGCAATCGGGATCACCTACCCAGGCCATACAACCCACACATCAAGTACAGTATGAGTATGACATCAGTTAACATTATCTCTGAGCTCCAAGAAACACACAGTAATCAATGCTGCTTCTAGTCTTGCCTATTGTTAGTGGAATCGAATAACTCAACCTTACCTCATCTGAACTCAGCTTGTCTGCCATATTTACCTCAAAATTCTTCATAAAGGACCAGAATGTTCTTGGGTCTCCATCGTATGGTGGAATTTCTGCCTTAGGTAATTCCAACGCTAATTTGAAACTCAATTTCCTCCTTCAACTTTTTCAATGCTTCCTCCCTCTCCTCAGTTTAATGCTTTTGGCATTCCAACATCCAGCTTTCTGCTTGCTCAAATGCTTCATCAGACAACAACCCAGCCAGATCAGCATGAACCTCTTCCATTGCCTCAAATTGGCGCTCTGCCTTTTGCAAATTTTCCTTTATCGACTCTGCGATAATTTCTTCCTTGTTACAAGTAGCTTTTAACACACTTAAAGTCTTCGTAAGTTGACCCTAAGTTATGATTCCTCCTCAATATTTATGCTTCCCCCATCCTTTCCGACATTGTGAAATATGATTGAAAGCACTTCAATTTGATTGTTAAGAAACCTTGTTCTGCTACCAGCTGTTCCTCTGGATATTGATATTATCCAAATGAATGACAGAACAGATGGTATTTTATTTTCCTCATTTTTTTTATAAACCCACTAACATTCCATCTATCTGACCCCATGACCCCCCATACCAAGACTATCTCTCTGGACAACTCATCCAGGCCCTTCACACTAGAAGTTACTCACTAAGTTACAAATGCAGTACTGTAGGGAGTTAACTGTGTGCGACAGAATCAAAAACTGAAATTGCACAATGTAGCCCCATAAGTATATGTACGGTAGTTTATAATAACCACAATAATGGTGTTTAGGCTATTATTATTGTTTTATAGTGAAAAATTATCCCTTCCTCTCTATTGATAAGCATTAAATTTCACAGGGTCATGAACCTGTTAATAACAGAGAACCTTATCAAGTTTAAAACAAATCTGACCCACGGATAAGGAACTATGGCAGTTTTAACATTTTTTACGTTTTACCCCATAACCTCATTAATATGCAAGATTTGGACACCAAAAACAATAGGGATCATCTACTCAATATGGGCAACCTACATGCCAAAAATGAAATTACTCAGAGTTACCCTTCTTGAGATAGAGTGTTTACTAGCAACCGTCACACACACACACACACACCCTCACACGCACACACACATACACACACACGACATCAGGACTGCATAGATTCCCCTGCCTACGGCAAGGAATCAAAAAAGCAAACAGAAAAAGAAGGGCAAAAAATTGCAAAACCAACTTGGCTAGCCAGGTGTCAAGAGGCTACATTGTACTTAGAGGTGAAACTTAATAAAATTTTCTGAATGAAAATATCAAACAACATGAAAACTATATGCCTTAGACAAACAACAGAATGCAGAACATTCAGCTCATAAAGAACTATTGTAGTTTGAAGGTAATTGTTTCTCATATTCTGAGTTGCATATTCCAGCAGTGTGATGCTGTTCAAGATGCAAAAACACAATTTGCAGCTTTACTTTAATTTCAATCGTTTTGGCTTGGTAACGGCTTGACTTCTATGGCCAAATGATGCAAAATGGGCCTCACAAATGTGCTGAATTTGTACAATAAAAATGTATAATGCACCCACAACAGTTTCCTCATAATAATCGCAGACATTTCACTCTTGCTCTTTTCGTCACCATGACCAGTTTGGGCAGAGGCACACACATCATAATGAGAGCGCTAATGTGATGTAAATGGTTTCCGATGGAAGATGACACTCTCCTACAATGTGTGAATCTACTGTACTCCAAACCAAAAAATCTGAATCTACCCCATCTACCGTAAGTTCAGTTTGAACTCCTGCTGATGTGCTTTTGAACAGAATAGATTTTTAGCTGATAGACATAGCTATCTCTGATTTGAATTCCTTTAACCTGTGCCATAGAGAAAAAGAAATCAACGTAAAGTAATCCAAACAGTGTCGATCACTCTACTTTAACTGGTGACATGTTTGTTCAAACCAGAGACAAATATTCCATTTTAAGGTATCAAATTTGCAAAAACTGTAAAGTTTCTTTCACATGTGAGATAACCTGAACCCAAATTCACCAAAATCATCTTCCTAATTGATCAACCCGTCAGAGGTTGGAGGTTTTTCTCCTTCTGGCATGAAAAGTGAATTTGAGATAATCAGGCCAGATGAAGAAAAACACATTAGCGAGGATATATTTTTGTTTCCTTCCAAACCTGCATATTATCACAAGCAGTGTACTTTCATGAGACTCCATGTTTCCTTCTGGAATACCAGAGACCCCCCACGCAATTCAAAATGACACTCAGTAAGCTGACTAAAATGAAATACAAGAATTTCTTGTTCCCATGACAACACACCTACAGTCCTTTCAAATTCACTTTCGTAGTATTTAACAAGCAGAAGAGAGTTATATATTGCTGGCCTTGAGGCCAAATTCTGTTCAATTCCACAAAAATCCTACACAACCTTCAGTTTCTGAGCTCTGAGGTGATTGGCTGAAGCAGGGATTTTAACTAAAAGAGGAACACTGCTGTTACTACACTTAGCTGTGAAGATCAACTGTAAACAAGCATGTAACTGGACACCCTCCTGGTGCTCCTTGGTACCATGTGTGGAGCGACCAGTGGACCAATTGCCACGAATATTAAGTTTGTCAAGTTTTGGGATGTAAGAAAGGAATGTGTGACCATTGGCAGCAGGCTCTTAGGGGCGACAGCCATATAGGTGCAGCCAGCAAAGAGGTGCTACACAGACAATGCAATGGTTGAACATATGAACACATCTGAATGTTACAACCACAACCTTTTGACTGAACTATCCCTTCAAATTGCAATTCGGCAGACCAACAAAATATTTAAGTTTCAACTGACCAACTTACCACACTGAAGTACTTTCTAATCCTGGCCTTAGCTTTGTCTCTCATAAAATGTGATTTAGTTTTGTAGTTAGAAGGTACACCTGAAAAGACAAAGAGAAACTAGAGCACCATTGGTGCAGAGGCTCATACCTCAAAATCCTGAAGGTACCATTTATGTATCATTATGTCAAATCATAGGCACCTCTGAGTATCATTATACCTAATCATCAACATTGTATAAGAGAATCTGTAGGACTGCACAATTTTCAGAATTTCATAAACTTGTGCTCCAACAGTGCATAAGTTTGATCTTTGTCAATAAATTAAAGTTGTAAAAACTTTAATGGGTACTACCAAATAACAATGCTTATAATCAGCATCACTATTCACGTCCAATAATTATGGAAACTGTCAATTTTTACTAATTTTTCTTATTGGTTTGTACTGGCTATGGGTATATGAACTGGTACTAATGTGGAAAAGTAAATGGTCACGAGTTTTTCAAAATCAATTTAAATCATTAGCAACTCACTCATTAGTGGTCATTTACATGTGACTCATAACGGGCCCTCTTAGTTGAATTTTGATCAGTTACTAAAAGTGGTATGTTTTGTGAAGACTAACTGAAGTTCATGAAACAACTCAAAGTGCCCCTTTAAGTCCATATACTGGTCAACACACCTAAGGGCAATACAGAGTTTCAGCTAGCATACCAACTATCACTGTCCAATTACTCAATTATCATTCATGCACGATAGGGATATTTGAGATGTGTGAGACAGTTTAAAGGGGCACTTTAATGGGAGAAGGAGAAGAAATTTGCAGAATTTAATAAAATGGGCCATTGGGCCCACATGGGGTCTTGGACTACCAATTCCTGAACACCCTGAAGGAACCAATAATTGAGTATCATTGTGACAAACCATCAACATAGTACAACATAATCTGTGGGAGAAGAAGCATTTTGTAGAATTTCCTGAAATGGACCGTAGGGTCCACATGGGACCTTAGACTGAAACTTTTTTGTACACCCCAGATGGAGCACCACCTAGGGATTATTGCGTTCAAGTTAAATATAAATCCATGGATGCATGTGTGAGAAACAACATTTCAAACAAGATTTCACATAATGGGCCATTGGGCCCACATGGGACCTTGGACCAAAAATTCCTGAACACCCCGAAGGGACCTATAACTGAGCATCATCATGACAAACCATCAGCATTGTACAATATAATCTGTAGGAGGAGAAGCATTTTGTAGAATTTCATAAAATGGGCCGCAGGGCCCACATGGGACCTTGGATCAAAAATTCCTGAGTACCCTTAATGGTCCACCACCTATGGAACATTGTATCCAAGTTTCAGACAAATACATGAAAGTATGACGGAGGAGAAGCATTTTGAACAATTGTGAACAGATTAGATTAGATAGATAGATAGATAGATAGATAGATAGATAGATAGATAGATAGATAGATAGATAGATAGATAGATAGATAGATAGATAGATAGATAGATAGATAGATAGATAGATAGATAGATAGATAGATAGATAGATAGAGTGATGCCGCACCATTACAATAGCTCACACCAGCTAGCTGGTATGAGCTAAAAAAACAAGGGCAAGAAAGTCAATATGCCATTGTGATGCGACAAAATATGTTCCAGGTAAATTTAAAGTGTCGTTGAAATGGAGAAAAAAATCTTTCACACACAGGAATGCATAATGTCAAGCAGCAAACTTTCAATTACATGATGAAAATGTTAGAATGTTTATTGGAAGGATTTTCATGAATTTTCAAACATTTTCTGTGAAATATTTATTCAATTTTGTGCCAGCGTAAAGTCTGGTAATTTGCTCTTTATGCCGGTTGGCAAGCACCAGTGTCTGCTGCAGTCGACAGTTGCCTGCTGGTATGGTTACCTCCCTGGAGGAATAATGTTCTAGAGTATTCTGTTAGCAAACTATAATAAATACCTTTGAACCATGTTTTATCATGTTCCCTTTCTTCAGCGTCATTGTTTTCATTGTCTTTAAGACAACTCTCGATGAATTTTATCACATTACTGTGACCATCTGTCCTGTCCCGGAAGGCTTGCAAATCTTGAAAGCTGACTCCCTTAAGTTGAGGCTTTACGTGGTCTACCAGCCTCTGAAGTGCTGAAAATATAAAACAAAACAATGTGTACATTGAATGTTCATACATACTTGGAAAGAATCCTTAACTCGTATTGGCCCATTTCAGTCAGGTGACCGTGGGTTACTTGCTGATAACATAATTTGTTAAACCACTGTCAATCACCGGCAGATAAATACAATAAAACGGTAGATCGAAAGTGTGCTTTCAGTCTGCTATATCTTGCACAAAACAATGGCTAATACAGTATTACTAGTAACAGGCATACACCAGGGAAATAACGTTTGATCTGAAGTTCGTAGTTCTCAGTTCTAACGTTACCTAGGCCGCACCTAGGGCTTGCTCAAAAGTAAAATGTAACTGTAGATAAATCTACGTAACAACAGCACAGTACACTGTCAGTGGTAATTCTTCTGACGTAGGGTAATCTTACCTAAATATCAGAATTGTGTCGGGTGAAGGCTTCGTTAGTATATTTTGAACACGTTCGAAAATTTGATTGCCTACCGGATTAGCTATCGCTGGATGCACTCAGGCTACACTCTCTTGCATCTCTTGCATTAACCCCCAATCGTGCATTATCCTACAGCTAATACACCGTCCAGCATTGATTAAGCTTTAATCAATTCATTGGATGATAATTCTTTAGATTACAATTTTAGTCTGAGTGGTTTGCTTCATATGAGACCATTGCATTCTTTCGTGTTTCAAAATATAACTAGAGTACTGTGAGAGGTGCTATTCCAGAGTGCTTACTGGGTAGATGTTAGGAAAATGTTAAAGGTTTAACTACTGCATTATTCAGTGTGTAAACAGAAGCATTCAGAATACAGGGGCATTCAGGGTGTAGGACAGTGAATTTCGGTATGTATTGACCAGAGGCATTCAGTATGTATCAGAAGCATTACATATGTACCAATGACATTCAGTATGTACCAGAGGCATTCAGTATGATCAGTACCAGAGGTATTCCATATCTACCAGAGGTATTCGGTAAGCACCAGAGGTATTCCAAATTTACCAGAGGTAATCGGTATGCACCAGAGGTATTCCATATGCATAGTACCAGAGGTATTTGGTAAGTACCAGAGGTATTCTTGGTATATACACAATTTGTACATATCAGAGGCACCTGGTCCATATCAGAGGCATAGGAGTGTATCACAGCTATTCACTACTGTAGGTATCAGAGGCACTGTCCATTTACCATAGGCATTCAGTATGTACCAGTGGCAGTACCGTACCAGAAGCATTCAGTATTTCATTATCAGAGGCATTAGGTGTACCAGAGGCATGTGGTACATATCAGAGACATTCGCAATGTATAAGAGGTATGTACCAGAGGCATATGGTACATTGCGTACCAGAGGCATGCAGTAATTATCAGAGGCATTCAGTATGCATTGGAGGCATTTGGTATGTAACAGAAGAACTCCATATGTATCAGTGACATCTCATATGCACCAGAGGCATTCAGTATACATCATCAACATTTGGTACTTACCAGAGGCATGTGCTATGTACTAGAGGCATTCCATAAGTACAGCACCATAGGCATGCGGTATGTTCCAGAGGCATTCCATATGTACAGTACCATAGGCATGTGGGACTGTATCAGAGGCATTCGCTATGTATGAGAGACATTTGGTATGCACCGGGGGCATGTGGTATATACCAGAGGCATTCCATATGTACCAGAGGATTTGGTTTGTACCAGAGGTAGCCTATTCAGTATGTACCAGAAGCATGTGGTATATATTCAACATGTATCAGAGGCATTTGGTATGTACCAGAGCATTTGTATGTACAGTGCCAAAAGCATGCAGTATGTACCAAAGGCATTAGCAATGTATGAGATGCAATCAAAATGTACTAGCGGCACTCAGTGTGGTATGTACCGGAGGCATTCTGTATGTAACAGAGGCATTTGCTATGTATCAGAGGCACTTGGTACAGCATGTACCAGAGGCATTCCATGTGTGCCAGAGGCATTCCGTATACATGTACCAGAGGCACTGCTATGTGCATTCAGTGTGTACTAGATTCATTTGGTAGGTACTAGAGGTAGTTTTTTTATATGTATGAGATGCATGTGGTATATATGGTATCAGAGGCAGTCAGTATGTACAATATGTACCAGAGGCATAAAGTATATGACCATTATTGCACATACTTTCCCTATAATTGAAAAGGATCATGAAACGGACCGACCACTGTACTGAACATCCTGCTAGATAACATAACGTTACCATACATGTGCATGGGAATGGATATATATCCATGAGAGCACACTCAAAGATTGCACATTACCATAAAGAAAATGTATACAGCAAAAACACACACAAACATCTATGTAGCAACACTATGTACCAAATGCACATGAAAATGTATACTATGAGAACATGCACAAATGTATTATCATAAGAAAGAATACTGTGAAAAAAAGCACGAAGACATACATATAATTACCATATGTGCATCTGAATATACTGTGAGAACACACACAAAGATTACATAATATTGTATGTACATACACGAATATTAATTGAGCATGTGTGCATGGATACCATGAGAACATGTACAGTACAAACACACGTGATATTACCATGGGAATGGATACCATGAAGTTCATGAGTACATAAATAAAGATAACATACAGTCAGTATGAGAATGAATACTATGATAACACATGTAATGATTACATGATGTTACCACATACATAGGAATGGATACCATGATAACACACATTGCGGTATCTCAATACCACCATATGGGAATGGACAGTGAAAGACCAACATGCACAATAATAACCATATCACTAAAACATATAATACTATATGTGAATGGTTACCATGAGGACACATACAGAGATTGATCTTATGAAGATCAGGCTGTGAATATATTCATCTTTCACTTACTTGAACTTGGCTTTTCTTTAAATATCAGCACTGTGTTTCCTGGCAAGGTTTGAAAATAATCCCCATCAATAATGGTTCCATCCTCCAGGGAAATGTGTTCAAGCTGCAATTATATCATGTTGGCATTATATTAATATGAAGCTGAAAGATTAATAAATAATTCTGTTGATGCCACCAACTGACAAGAACCACAACTGTATTCATAACTGGATGACTGAAATACTGTATCTTGATGCAGAGTGTTCTACTGTAAGTACTCTCTATCCAGCCGACAGAACGAAGGGTCAGCAATACTGTATCTTGCGGACCACCGGTGGTCATGTGGCCCACAGAGGGCCATCAGAGGTCCACTGGCTGGACACAAAACTTGAAGAAAAATAGAAATATTTAAAAAATCGGTTATATCGTGATAACCAAAGATAATTGTGAAATATTGCAAATAATTGTGAAATATTGAAAGTTGCATTGAAATATCTGTGAAACCATGAGTTAGCATGGAATAAAGTTTGTGTGGTTAGAACAGTATGTACATACAGTACTGCCCTTTGGCCTCTGAGGTATACAACTATAGAGCCTACCTATGTCCCCCTAAACATAAATTTCAGGAGTAGTGAAGGGAATACCTGTGATAATCAAAGCACAATTATTGGGCATTCAATTACACCGGTGGCCTTTGTTCGTATACTGTGATGGCAAAGTCATCACAAAACTTGCAAATACTGTAAAACAATATACCTCAGATCAATCAGAAATACCGTCGCACCATGCATTAATTCCCGTGCATCCATGTAGGCTACTCCATGTTCTCTACAGATTTTCAAGATGGAGGGGGAGGCGCATACATGATCGTGACAAAGCAATCGCCAGGGGAAGGGAGGTGTCCCTTCAAACATTACATTATGCCTACATCTTAAATAGCATTTTGTCAACTCCCCCCTACCCCCTCCTCCTCCCTCCTCCGTGGAGAACACTGGTACTACAGTATATGTATAACATCAGCAAACTCCTCAATCAAGGATATTTCTCAGCAGTACAGTCAAGCTGGAATGTTGTGTGATAATGACATATACTGTAAAAGTAAAAACTTTAACAGTTTTACATTGCATGTTAGAGGTTACGTGACATTTTCTAATATTGGCTGTCAGTGAAAAATGAAAAATGTTATCAATTGTCACAACTTCCATCAAAATCGATCAAATATTGACAATTTTACAGGCACGGTCCTGTATTCAACCTGCATCATGAATAAACATTGGCTAAGTATGCAAATTATGACATCAAGAGGGGGATTCACATGATATATTTTATGTTATCCTTTGTTAACTTAACCTCTATTTCAAGGACTAACGAAACTTCATATGCCCAGAAGGTTTTGCTTTGGAAGTATCTTTTTTATAAATATTGATATTACCAACCAATACAAAACCCAGTAATTAAGACACTACAAGATACAAATTATATAGGTGTAACAAAAGAAATACCGACACTGTGCAACACTGAATCATATTTGCAAACTTTTACATATTTGCAAAATCAAACTTTAAAAAGCAATATCTCAAAAATGGTTCTAGAGAGAAACACAATTTCAATGGATTTGCATTCAGATTGTCACTTCGCAACTTTTGAATAAAGCCAGTTCTTTTCTCGATGCATGTCACACGACCTTTATAGTACAGTAAGTGGTTAAAAATGTTTGTGCGGTAAATGGTATATGCATATAGTTCCAGGTCCAGGGGAAGTCTACTCTTTAAATGGATCATATGGCAACACATTCAGGGACAGCTAGACACATTATCCTTACATTTATCCTATTTTTGTGCATAGCATTCAAAGTAGAGTTGAATTCCATCTTAAGTGCTAATGTTTGCTCTTAAAAGAAAAAAAAAGCAAATGTCTGCATTTCCGTTTTGTTTATTTCCGTTTTGTTTTTAAAAGGAGTTATTATGGTTCCTCAAAAGGTAACATTCAGATGAAACTTTGACGGAAGCCGCTTATGTCATCATACATCATAATTTACCCGCACTGCTTGGGCACCATCAAAGTGCAAAACAATACAAAAATGTACAAGAAGTGGTATCATCATTTGAAAATCTTGAAATATGGGTCTAGGTGTGGGATTATGTTTATCATAATGACAGACTTCTGTACACACACATACATGTACAGTATAACCATATTCAGGTCATTATTAAGAGCAATGTTAATTCACTTTCACTGAACGTCTATACTCCATAAGGAGATAACTACATTAAAGCAGTATGTGCTGTTACCCATGTAACCTTACTGTTATTCTCACAGTAGTAAAAGGATGTAAAAGTACCATATACTATACCATTCACCTTTCACGCAGGTGTTGGTGTGTACTAGTTTTCTAACGTACACACCCTAACACCTGCGAACAATCACAAATTTGTCTCATCTTAGATTCAAGGTCTTTATATTCATGAGTTTTACTTCGTGTTTGATGATTGGCCCACAAATAATAAATATTCCTATCTTAAGGGAGAAAGTATGGAGTGTTACCATGTAACTAATTACATCAGCATACAGGAAGTTTACTAGCGCACAATCTGGCTGCAAATTGCATGCAAATCATATTGCACAGTGTACACAGGGATCCATTGTTCTAATTACACAAGTGGAGGAATTTTAGACAGGCTGAGGGAGGCACTAGATGTAAATGGTTGGGAAAATTAATAGTGTCTGACGTGATGAGTATTTTCCTTTAAGTGTTTACCTGAAAAAATTTCATCACTTCTTATTTATACCTTAATTATACTGTAATCAATGAAATTTCTCCTGAAAGAAACATATATATCGTATGTGTTGCTTCCAGGTTCGTATCAAACAGAAAAAAAAAGATGGAAGACTAATGAAAGAGGCTTATTTTTTTCCCCATCAAACAGCACATCCTGCTTGGATGTCATTAATGAGAGTAATATATATGATAGACTGTACCTCATGAGGAGGCAGCCACATAAGGTACAGTGTATCCATACCTCATGAGGAGACAGCCACACTACACAAAGGGTAAGATATGATATGGTGTATCTACACCTCATGAGGAGACAGCCACATTAATGTCATTATTAAGTCAAATTATATAGTCATTAGTCTCGTGTGCAACATTTATTCCACTACTGTAGTACATTATAACATCATGGTATTTCCATTCCAGAATTCTTACCTCTTCAGCATTGACATGTAGCTTTCTGCAGCCTTTTGTCTTCAGTTCTTCGAAATTCCTGACAACAACTCCATACCCCGTGTGACCGTTCCAAACTTTAAATGGCTTTTTCTTAGAGGTGGAAGCCATCTTTGAGAAATCAAAGTGGATAAATTTATCGATGACACTCCTGGTACAGATACAAGATTTGCAACTTGTGACTGTAATTTGTAACTGATTTGCTATTAGTGGTCAAACTCATTTATATCAATCAACTACAAAAAAATGTACATTGTGGAATATGTACAACAAATATTGCAGCAGGGTGGCCAATCTGCAGCCCATGGGCCAAATGCAGCCGGCAGAGCAGCATCAAGTGGCCCCCAAAGCCCCTTTTGAACAGAGAATAAAAATCAAAGAAAATAAGAAAAATGAACAACACAGGAAAAGCAAATTAAGTTTAATGCCAAAGCTTGTGATAATTAACATTTTACAGGGAACATTGTAATTTAGTTTTCAAACTTCGTTACAGCAGTTTAATGTTTCTTGGGTATTTTGTTGCAAAATCTGTGAAAGCCCTTCCTGTATGTTCCATGTGCAAAAAGAGCTACACAATATATCTGTAATTTGCAATTTGACTATTTTGTGTACATAGCGAAAAGAGATGCGATACTGGATAAATCAATTACATTCTGTTGTCAGACTTTGTTGCACTCAGCCTGCATATGACCATATTACTGATTTTTCACTAATTCATCTCTTTTTCCATTTGTCTGCAGTGATTGCCATGTACAGGTGTAGATAAAATCTGCAAGCATTCTTCTACTTCCTTCATGCAATCCTAGTGCTTTTGTTACTGTACACTTTCCCACATTTGTTTCTTATGGTACTGACTGTATAAAGAGTACATAGAGGGCGGGCTTCCAACCTGTGCTTGCAAACTAACACCAAGTTAACATCTGGCAATGTGGCCCCTTGATTCAAAGAGGATGGCCACTCCTGTATTACGGTATCTTGTCACAACAACATGTATTGAACTTTAGAGAAACATACAAACTGGTGCTTTCATGGGTAACCTGTGTATCCTGGTACCCGCACAGTATTTTACTACCCAAATCGAAAATAACTACATCACCCGGTTTCTACAAAAGTGAAAAAAGCAACCGCTGTATGAAAGCACTGTGTCATATTGCCCAATTTTGCCTACTATACAAAGCAAATACAGTAGTTCAAAATGGAAATTACTTTGTTTACTCAGAGAATAGCGGTGGTCCTATTGATGGGTACAGTAGGTACAGATTGGTGTATGTGGTACACGTGTGAGATATCCCTTAACATGACTGTGATTTACAGTACTGTGGAAATGCCAATGTCAACGATATAGCCGACCTTTTGGTCGAATACCCGGGTACCCAACAGGTATGAGAAAGAAGCACACCCACTCACCTAATTACTGGCAGATACTTTCTAGACATGAGAGCTTCATGAGTTAGGTTTCCAAGTATTCTAGTTGCCTGAGCTGACCTGCTAAAATGAAAAAAAATGTAAAATAAAAATAAAACATTTTGTGATAATGGGTGATAATCAACTTATTTACATGGAATGCAAATTTCAGACTTAGAATGGTGAAGTTAAATATGTGAAGTCACTAGTACATGACATAAATACACACAACCTGTGATATTGTGTTTCTGACCTCTGTAGCACTAACACCAGTTGTCAGTGCTGTATCATTGTAGTTAAGGCTTTACCCCTTACTGTATGTACATGTCAAACAAAGACATTGGCACACTGTCATACTAAATTATGACTGATTCGTAGTTCGCCGCTGCTGCTACAATATGTTTACAGAGTGCATACAGGTAGGTCTACATGCAGTACCAGCTCTGCACAGCAGCTGTACTGTACATGTACAGTACAACAGTAGTTTCATGTGTTGTAGGCTTATACGTTGTTTGTAATTGTAATTTGTATAGTACTTGTGTATCTATCTCATTTAAGTTACGATGAAGTTGCAGTGGTGATGAGGGGGCATCTTCCTTGGGTGGGGTGGGGTGGCAAATCTCAAGCAGTGCCCATCAACACTTTTTGTACCTTCTGGCTAGAATTGCAGGAAGATTATCTAGGGGGAGCTCCACCACCTAGGGGGAGCTCCACCACCTAGGGAGAGCTACTGCACCGACTGGCATGAAGTGTAGCAGAAAACTTTCGGATACAAATACCCCCTAACCTGCAGGTTGTTGTTTATGGCCTCCCAGGCTTCAGAGGCACCCTTTCACTTTTGCAGTGCATCTCCAAAATATGCTGTTGGTGGGGGGAGATGTGGTTACAGAAAACAAAGTGAAAATGTTTCTGGTCACAAATTTTTGAAAATTAATAAATTGAAGTGATAATTACTTATACATTCAATGATGGTCATTATACATGAAGGATACAGGAAATCATTTAAATTTGGCAGTGGCCAGTCATTCGTCTGTCAAATTTCTATTCACTCAAAAGCAGATATAGGCTACTACTGTACATGTGAGCTTAACCAAAGTACATTTGCACCTGTATATGCTTAAATTTAGATTGCTTAAGAATTCATCTGGTAATTAGTCTCAATCAGATTTATCAGAATCTCCTCTCTATACAGTACATGATGAAACATAATTCTTGAAACTTTTGGTTTTTGATTAAACAACATGTGATAAAGTTTTGACATTTTTGAGTTTAGGTACACTTTCAATGACACCCATACTACACACAGGGCCACTATACAATATCACATCAGCAGTACATCTTGTGGCACTTCACTTTAATTGTAATTGAGGGAGCCTGGTCTGGATGAATGTTTACTGACATGTGGATGAGAGACTCAATGATACAGTAATGAGTGATTTTGCATGATGGGCAATAAGTTGAGAGAGCACCGTTTGGTGGTTCAGTGATGCTGTTTGCTGTTTTCAGTCTTACTTGTCCTGGATACAGTACATGCATTACAACTACTTTTAGTGCATTCCACACGGTATCTACATGTAGGGATGCCCATATTTTTATATCAAGCACCCCATGTAGTAAATGCTGTGATCCACGACTACAGTGTCTACATGTTCACTAAAGGAGTGCATTGTTTACTTTGTATGATTGTGCAATGAACACTTTGTGGGGTTACTGTTTTGTAGGTTGGGAGAAGTGTTTTAGGTAATATTAATCCATTGGGAAATGTATTTAGGGTGTGAGGTTGAGGAAGTTGATTTCTGTGGCTGGAGTGAGTGGAATGATCTCACCCTGCTCATCCTGTTGTAGTCTATAACTTTGAGTTGCCACAAGATATCTCTCTCTCCTCATGTATCCATAGCATGCAGGGCAGAGAGCAAAATTGCTGAAGCTGCCATAGAAGGTAAAGGCTCCTTGTTTCAAGAGAATGGTTAGAATTGTCAGACTGGGTTAGGAATACTGATTTTTGTCGGGGATAGGTTGAGAATTAATGACTACAATTGATGCAAAAAATTTGGGGTATCAGTAACTAAACACTTTTTGTGAGCTACAGTTGGCAGATGGGGTACAGTAGGCCATACTAGGATGTTGATAGGATAATGTTAACATGTGTAGAGGGAACGTTCCATTGTCTCCTGTTCTATTGTCAGCAGGTGTTTGGTGTTCTCAGGGGTGGTATTCCCCTTTCCACTTTTTTTGTCTTGCTTGTTCTTTTTTTTCCATACCTGTGCTTTTGATTTGCCATTTGATTTGCCAGAGGCTTGTTGGTAACAAACAGTAATCGGAGAAATCAGTTGAAGAATTTTGTCAGGTCTATTCTTTCAATTTTGTCTGTGAGGGTCCATTTGGCTAAATCCAATAAATAACTGGGTCCAGCAATCGCACTGGCTCAAGACATCTATAGTATGGCCTGTATGGGAATTAACAATTTCATTGATTTCCAAAGAACAGAATTGGGTAATTGGTACTCGTATCCATAAGGTACATGAACAAAATGTTGACTGTATTCATTAACACTGAGATTTCCACAGAACCGTACATCAAAGTTGGTGTGACAGGATCTTAAAGGTGTCTACTATGCAGGCCTGTCAACTATCCCAGTTTTACCCGGAGACTCCCGGGTTTTGTCCAGATCTCCCGCCCTCACGGTTTCCTATTCTAATCTCCCGGTTTTCTAGTCCATTTGCGACATTTCTGAAAATATATCCAAAACAGTTAGCACAATTAGGCTTATTTAAGTAATAGGCCATTAATAAACATATACAGTAGTGCATTGAAAATCACATTGTTGTTTACAACCTTTTCAACTATCATATGGTGGATTAGTACCACAAAAGTACTTTACAAGGGCAACTAGCAAGTGCAAATGTGTGATGATTCTAGTCTTGGTGGCACTGTTTTTGGTTGAAAACTACCATTCTCCCTATTATTTTCCTTATCTCCTAATTTTTTGGCTCTGGAAAATGCAAATCTCCCTATTTTTGGCTCAGGTTGGCAGGTCTGACTACATACCACAGGTAAAATTTGGCCACTGATTCTCCACATGAAACAGAAACAAACTGTTTTGAGCTTTTTGCTTCCTGTTTTTCTGGGCTCAAGTACCCTGACTGAATTTCATAGCATGTTTGAGTGTCTATACAAATTGGGAGTGCCTGCGCATTATTTGCTGTGTATAGTGGGCACAACACCTGTGAAAATTACTTGGGAATACCCACAATCCCTGGCCAGCCAGTTTGTTTTGTTTTCCCATACGCACACTGTAATACTGTTGTTTCTACTGAAATCCATGGATGCATCAATCTAAAATCCATGGATACTTTTCATCAATCTGAATTCGACATCAATTACAGGCTTAAAGGTTAGGTTTTTCTAATGTAATGTACTTGTCTATTTTATATGCCTAGGCCTACGGAGTACAATGTTTTATTATTTAATGATGCAGCTTTCAGTAACCTGCCAAAATTAATGTGAAACATTAGTATGTACAGTAGTAGTCAGTATTTTGGTTTTCATTGAGCATTATCCCCATTCCTTGTTTAGCTCATGCATATGAATTTGCAGTCTGAGGTGCATTTTAAAATACTGACATTGGTTAACCCTGTAAAACAGTATGATAAAATGCCAGGCCAAATACTAGGCCTACCTCTACCAGTTAAAAAAATTAGTATGGCTACCTTTTGTAGGTCAAGGCTACTGTAGTACCACTACTAGTACAGTAGTAGTAGTACTACTAGTAGTACAGTAATGACAGTTGCAATTTGGGCTATCCTGAACACAATGACAATAGCAGGAAAAAAAAAATTCAGGCACAACTTTAGAATCCGTACCATATGAACGTGCTCGCTAGCTTCGATTCGATTGTTGGATTCGGTCCACTGCCATCCTTGACTAGTGAATGATGAATGGATTGCGTCGGTAAACAGGGCTTGGGGATCGGGTCAGGGGATCAGGTTAGGCGTCATGATTCAGGGTTAGGGAATAGGGTTAGGGGATAGGGTTAGGAGATAGGGTTAGGGGATAGGGTTAGGGGTTAGGGTTAGGGGATAGGGTTAGGGGTTAGGGGATAGGGTTAGGGGATTGATACTTATTTATAGTATATGAATATATATATACTGTTATATGACTACGTTGGATTACGCGTTTGTGAATTGTATGCATTTTCGAACACTCAACCACCACAACCGCTCTCGCAGCATAGTGGGTTAAGCGTAAGACTTACAGTATGATGCATCAGTTATCATGATATTCTAGGTTCAAATCCTCCTCTAACCTATACTTCTCTTTCAGCAATAATCTATCACTTCTTCCACAGGTGTCAATACATGTTGATCATTGCACAAAAAATCGGTGATTTCGAATGTCTAAAAAAGATAAAAAAAAACTAGCGTAAGTAAAAAAAAGGTAAATAACACATAGACGCTATGCAAACTCTTTTAGTTATCTGATACCTTGTCCGATTTGTACGGATTCTAAATTAGTACCAAAATTCAAAATGACGGAAGGAATTGCCACAACAGTACAAACATCTTATTATTAAGTTAGGCTATTTCACAATCTTGTTGTTTCAATGGTGACAGTGTACCTGTACTAAGTTGAAACTTAGGCCCTACGTTAGGCTACAGTAGCTGAACGGCCAGAAATACACTATAGTGCTGTGGTACGGCTTTGAGTGTCACTAAGTCCGTATAATTATATTATTCATAATTTAACTTTAGTGAACAATTGGTCGAGTGCCACAAATGCAGCTCCAACATGCTATTGATTTCGAGGAATGACTTAGAGGTATATGACTTTCCTAAATACATACCACCGCCAATTCTTGTGAGCGTTAACCAGTAACGTTTCACTACATGGCACAGTGCAGACACACAAATAATGAAATGCTAATCTGGGGTCAAAGGTCAATCGGGAATACGTAGTAACATTTCGAAGGTAGCGCAAAAACTCAATGAGCCTAGCTACTGACACTGTTATAGTGTTCGTGTACTACAGCTTAGAGTGCAATATTGGTGAAGAATGTCAAAGATGGCATAGAACTTTGCAAGTTCTACAGAATGATCAAAAAGTACTGAGTAGCTTGTCATGGGTAAACTGCATTCGATTTGTGAGAAATGTTGGAGTTTTCCCATTTACCAGGGATTGTTTGACACAATATTTTCAATGAACATTCTGTCGCGTCGTTTACAATTGCTTATTCGCCCCAGTTTTACACAAAAAAGTAATAAAACTGGAAGCCAAGCATATGGAATACAGTACAGTTATGTCTAAATTCTCCATCAGTAGGACAATTATGATGCAGATGAAGGCATTTACTGACATTTATTGTGACAAAACTAGTGGCAAGGTGTAATTTTCAAGAAAACAAAACACTTGTGAGCCCCAAAACTCTCGTTTATAGCCATAAGAGATTATATAAAACATTGCAGATGTTTAAGCAAAATTGAAAGCAAAGCAAGTTTAAACTTCCTCTTCCATTGTCAGTATAGAGGTTATTTATAAGTACAGCTTTTGTTCTTCATTGTTTGTTGTATTTATTTCAATTTGTTTTCCTTTTTCTATAGCCAACTTAGATATTTTTGTTAAGGGTTGATTACTCCTATAAGTAAGCTTTTCCCAGCTGGTGTAATCACTCCTCAATCGTTTTGGTTTCCTGAAAAGAAAATCACAGAACTGCTCGTGTAGGCTGGTAAAAACGTGAGAGGGATCGGGGATTGTAAAGTCGGAAGTGACCAAACTTATTCCATGTACTGAAGTTGCTAGTGAATGACTGAAAACGTGATCTGCCATATCTACAGCGACTTTACGGTTTTCCTTGTGTGAAATGATACGTAAGCGGTACAAAGTGGAAGATGGTGATGTTTAATTGTTGACTGTCTCTGTATGAAAGCAGTTGCTACAATTGATTAACTATTGCTGGGTGCCATGTATGTGGAACTTGAATACACACAAGTTGTCCCAAGAAGTAAGGCACAATTAGAAATATATTATACTAGCTACTATGCACAGGAAATCTAAGTAGAGTTTACAGCTGAACCTACATACTTTTAAATTCTTGATCATCTTGAATTTTCTTTAGGAAATTTCTCATTTAAAAACGCTACTCTAGTTGAAGCTAGTTGCCCTGCAAGTTGAAGAACCAATTGGGAGCCAATCCTACTTGCTTGAATTTTTTGAGACAGTAACTTATCGTTGCTGAAGGTTCAAAAAGGATTTCTTACAAGCTGGCTCTTACATAGCCATTTTAACACATGCATATGATCTCATATCTCAATCAAATGTCACATTAATTTTGTTTAGTTTTAGGATTACATGGTAAAGTCATGGTAAATATAACAATTAAACAACAAACTGTCAATTTCTTATCATTTTTTCCCTTTTTTTCCAAAGTCTCCAATATATCCAAAACATGTACAAGAAAACAGATAATCCTTTTGGGAAACAATCATTATTTTTTGTTATAGTCATATTGAATGCAAAATTATCCAGTTGTTTTATTTCTACAATTAAACACTGACATAATTTAAATGTCAGGATCAGACTGCCTCTTGAGGTCATTAAGGACCGTATACCTGTTGATCATGGATTATCAACAAAGAGCCTTGCTTACCACTCTTTTGGACAAGCCTGAGGGTAATGAGACAGGGGTCAAGCAGTTAATCCAAATGTAAACTCAAAACTGCTCCAGAGTCTGCCATTTAAACTCCTCATCCAGCAACTGAGAGTGTATGCTCCAGTATCCCTGTCCCAATGGCTGCTAGGGGTGGATGGCTTGCCCAGCTCAGCATTTTAACAGTTGCACTGACAACCAGAAGCAGACATACAGTAACCTGAATCAGACAACAAAGCAACAGAATGGCCAAACTGAAGTGACCAAATTTCCAGAAAACCTCCTTAGCAATCCAGTGCAAACAGCTTTACCGAACAAACACCAGTGGAGAATTTCAAAGTGGTTCCACCAAGATTTGAGCCAGGGGCTTAGAGATAGCCAAGACATTAACTCTAAATTGTAAAGGTCATATATAAAAGAAAGTGAATGAAATTTGGAATTTGTTATCATCCCTCCTCATGTAATGTTGACCAAATACTCATTGTCACCGACCACTAATACTTCAACCAGGTAGGTGCCATGAAAAAAAAGGAGTGTAAAAATAGAAACACCACCCAACATCTACTATTCCAAAATGGCAACCAAGAATTGTTACTTCAGTGTAAAACATACAGCAATTCATAAAGGAGGTCAAGAGGTCAACCCTTGGAGATCATACAACTACAAATATAAATCAAAAGAATATACAAACAAACGTGATGTAGTTTGCAACATTTATTATCACAGATTACAAATCAAGAATTGTTGGCTTATTTTACCATCACACATATGGAACCTATCAAATCAGGTAAACTATTCTGAGAACATAAATAGTGCAACCAGATAAAAGGTGCAAAAAGAATGTAAAAAGAAATGTGAAATATCATTTGACATTTACTACATCAGATTACAAAGCAAGAATTGTTTGGTTTGATTAATATTTACTCCAAAACATATACTACACATGACATGTTTTTCCTGGTAAGGGACTTGATTCACACTTTCTGCTTGCTCTGTTTACCCAAGCATTAACTAGCTGCCATATAATTCTATCTCGGCAAAAGGTTGTTTAACTGGCTGTACAACAGGTTCTACACAGATGATTACATTCTTTGTCTTGATAAAGATGCATGGTAGTGCAGGACAGCAATATCAAAGTATTCAAATCAATACTGTGGTTTCTGGGAGTCAATAGATGCTACTGAAATGTCCACTGCTGGTTATTGAAGAGGATTTGAGTATCCATAGAAACACGGCATGGTATCTTGCAAATGAGGTCAAGAGGTCAACTCTTTTGAGATCGTTCATAGTACAAAACGATATGAGGCATAAAAAAGAAGAATATAAAATAGAAACATGACACAGTAAATGACATCTTTCAGTCTACATTATAAGACAAGATTTTGTTGACTTGGAAAATAAATTGTGCCTCACAAATGAGGCTACTTGATGGACTTTACATCATACATTACTTTTTAAGTTACTGTAAGAAATAGCTTTGATAGATGATGCCCTTCATGTGACTGTTGTAGTATCAGGTGATCAACTGTGCTCATGATTTTTATAAATCGTACTAGCTGTATTTATGACGTGAAATTCACAAGTTGTTGTGATGTGATGTCTGAGAAAAAGTAATTGTATCGCTGTCTCCATTCAGTCTTTGGCACAAATTCATCCATGCAATACCCCGTTTCCAATTTTACGGCACCAATGACAGGGACTTCCCTGAAAATTGCAAATCTAGGCCAAAATGTTGAGAATATTAATAAAATGTTATTAAACAATTAATCATTACTAAACTTTTTAAAATTGACCACAACATTTAATGCATACCCTCTGTTCTATTTCATGGATTATTTTATGTAAATTGAGGGTCAGGTAAAAATGCACATTAAAATGCCATTAAAATGAATGCAAGATATATCCCACAAATATATTAGTAAACAAGCATTCCAGTTTAAGTCATAGATCCTTACTCACCAGGAGTGAACAACAATAAACAGAACTTCAAAATAAAATATTGCTTTGTCCAATTCTGAGTACTGTTGAGATAACCATTAAAACTTAACAGGAAATTATGCTTACAGCAGTAACACATTTGTCCCTATTATAATGATGATGCAAGGAAAGCAAAACTTGACTGACATAGTATTACCACTCATTAAAAAATTATGCCAGGTATAGGAACATCTCATGGTTATATTAAATGCTACCTACAAAAAAAAAAATTAAAAAAAAATGATGAAATTCTTGGATGATAGCTTGAAAGTAAATGATCTCTTACACCTCTTTGTACGGTAAGTGCAGTCTCAATCCTGGCCAATCTAGAGAATGTGATGCTCCACATGATATTGTTGTCTTCACCTTGATACCAGATAAACCTACATTGGTGAGGTACTTCTCACCATCAAAGGACTTTTTATCACTTTCTGTTGTTTGAATCAATTCTAATATGTAACATTTTCAACCTGTTTCAATCTATTTTTCATACTTCAAGAAACAAATTGAATATAAAGATGATATGCTACTTGACTACACTTTAAACTTCAATCTTGTAACATTTCTCCAGGTAGACATGAGCATATAGTATAATGCAAACAACAGCATAAAGCCATCAATCTCATTGTCTAATTGCCCAATTTCTGCTCTTTTGAAAGATGTATGAAAGCCTATGAATAACACTAAAAAATAAAAATTTGAAGATACATGCAAGTTAATAAAATATGACTGAAGAACCTCACAAAGTTTACAATGTCTAGTAAAGAGAAAAGTAAAGATGATATATATAATTGATGGCTTTAATTACAATTTCAGTAAAAAATCATTTAGTAAATGCATGTGGTAAGTCATCCTTCAGTTGGTTTGGTCTTCCCCCCCAAAAAAGTAATCTGAGTATTTTGGGTATGCGATGGAAGAGTTTCTACTTTTATAACCATGTTCTATACAATCTTTGGAGGAAAGTACATTTCATATGTTAATATTCCATCACCCCTTAAAAAACATGACAGCAAATTACTTACATTAATTATTTAATGTCATGATTTTGGCAATGCCTTGTTTAAATTGCAACATCGTAATTCCACAACAGTGCAAAGTAATAAATTTATCGTATGACGTTCATCATGTCTAGCGACTCCTGACAAACAGTTGACATCAGACCAATAACACAAGTTGACCCAAATGATGAGATTAAATTCAGAATGATTGATGTACAGGACATCAAGGTCCAAACCCCTCAAACTATTAAAAGGACTGTTTTGAGTTTATACTTTGTTTTCAAGTACTAAAATGCAAATTTGTACATCAATATTGATCAAAAAAGGGAATGTCCAGATACAATTATGCAATCTAATTGGCAATCAATATTTCCGACAATCTGAAAAGCATTTCAAGCAATAAGTTCAGAGATATGCTTGCAGCAAAGCCCTTGTGTGTCTTGGAGTTTACTGTCCCTGAATGATACCCTCTTTTGTCTAAAATCTTAATCTCCCCCTTCCCCCCTCACCCCAGCCTAAATTTGGTATCAAAATTTCAGTACGAAACTGTGCCTAATTTTCATGCAAAAATTTCAGTATAAAACTAGGTTTTAAAGTTATATTACTGCATCAAAGGAAAATGGACAAAGAGGGCCAGCCACATCTCAAAGAAAATCTCTAAGATCATTAGCTCTGCAAGTTTAACATTTGACTAAATATGAAAACATGATTTTCTCAGTCTCCCATGGGGCAACTCAAATAACAGGGATCATCAACTCATCAACTGCTACCGATTTTGGCAGTTTGAAGTGCTCCTGTAGTTACAATCAGTTGCTGAGAGATCATTCTTAATATTTTTTACACTTTAACTGCTCATGACCTCAAATGACCTTTAACCTCCTTGAAAAATGACAGAGGTCATCTACTACAGTGGACTACCAACACAACAACTTTGAAGCTAAGCACCTTTCCTTCCTTGAGATACTGTGTTTACATGGTTGCAATACTAAGTCTTCTATTGACCTCACATGATCTTTGACCTCCATAAAATGACAGACATTATCTACATATAAAGTGCTACCAACGACAACCGCACTTTGAAGTTCCAACAACATTCCATTGCTGAGATACGTCCCTTTGACTGGCTTTCATACTTTAAGCTCTGGTGATATCAAAAGACCATTGACTCCATGACTAAAACAATAGGGAACATCTACTTACAATGGACTATCAACACACCAACTTGAAAGTTTAGGCACCTTTCCCTACTTGAGATATTGTGTTTACAAGGTTTTTAGACTATGACCTCTATTGACCTCAAATGACCTTGACCTCCATGAAGAACAATAGGGATCGTCTATAACAATGGACTACAAACATACCAACTTTAAAGTTCAAGCACTTTTCCCCTCTTGAGATATTGTG
Source organism: Stichopus chloronotus (assembly GCA_021234535.1). Lineage (NCBI taxonomy): Eukaryota > Metazoa > Echinodermata > Holothuroidea > Aspidochirotida > Stichopodidae > Stichopus > Stichopus chloronotus. The sequence continues at coordinate 1,483,516 of SFZH01000008.1, forward strand.
TTCACAAGCCAGGGTGTCAGATACACACACAGATGCACCACACACATATGCATGCACACACATACATGCCATCACCATCGCATAGATTCCTTACCTGCCTTTGGCAAGGAATCAAAAACTGGTGTCTGAGGATGTTGTACATGAACTTAATTTCAGTATTAAATTGGAGAAACATTCACCAACCAATTTGCACACCAAAGTACCTCATGTTAATCAACTGGTGGTTGTGACTTTAAGAATCTTACTGATTCCTCTGCATCCAACTCACTGGATTAAATGTGTAAGCACTATTGCCTTGCAGTGTGTAAAGGAAAGGACCCTCCACTTTCAATGCTTGATGGCTGGCATCAAGAACCTGTGGGTTCTCTCACACCTTGTTAGGAGGGGAGATATATTTTTTTCTGATCAACTTTCAAACCATGATCACCCTTATCATGGCAAACTGTGTGAACCAATTTCAGATTCTTCATCGTAAATAGCAAATCATAAAAGTAATCCACACTGATCTTCTTAGAACTTGTATTTATGGCATTCTTCAGTTCTGGTATCACTTCCTTGCTCTTTTCAATTCTGAGGACAAAAAAAGAAGACAAATTACTTTTGCTATGACAGAGGCAAGCATTTGTATGTCAAACATGAAAACTTACCCACAGCATGGCTTTTGGAGATAAAGACAAGGTCCCAAAATTTCTGGTAGGGCCTACATTATACAAATATAAGAAAATTAGTATAATAGGCAATTCCTCCTTCCACAATTACATCACTGACATAGCTTTAACGAAGAGCACATAGTTTAGACTTTTCACACAAAGTGCAGCTTAGAAGTGTGTTTGAACTGCTTAACAGCTGTACTTATGTCCTTTACAAAGTTATCAATGCAGTTATTGGAATTAATAACTATTCAGTGGAACATCAATCAGACTTTAACACAGGGTATTAAAAACCGAAAAAGGAAGTGTCAATGAAAGATGCACTATAATGCCATGGTGTTGTAAATCTTCAGGAAACTGAACAATGCGTGTCGTTTTGCTATGGAGTAGATTCCACTTCGAGATGCCAAGGAGTCCCACAGTAAAAATTAAGTCGCTCATAGCTAGCGCCACCTGAATTAGTGGGTATCGGTACTATCGTTTTGTTTTGTACGTTGGTTTTTCGTTGGTAACATAAGGATTATGAGTGTAACATTAGGCTATGTGTACATTTCCATTGGAATACCCAGATGAAGTCTCAGCTGTCTGCAGTTTGCCTTGAACACTGCATGGTCCATTAACTCCTGGTATAAACAGACACTATCTGTGTATCGCATCAATACCTGAATTGTGTCAGTGTGGTTTTCATCAAGCAGCTGTATACAGCCAGCTCATGCACACACAGTTTGGAGATTTCCTCTTGTGTATTTATAACCTACCATGAAACAAGTTCCTTCCAAGGTTGTGATTTGAGGGTATTTGTATGAGAAATTACAAAGATTTTTACAATGCCTGACATCCCTCATTCTATAACAGGTGACCATATTCCAGGTTCTGAGCAGCCTGCAGATGATTAATCTATGATGGGATAGATATAGCTGATTATACTACACCATGCAAAACCATGCTACAGTATGCTGATTCCTTGGCATAATGAAGAAGGAATATTTGTGCTAAATGTCACAATCAATATTGATGAGAAACCACAGGAAACTCTCACTTACTCCGCTACAACAGACAAAAAAGAGTTTCAAATTTACTACACTTACTGGTGATCCAAGTTCCAGGCACTGAATTCTAAAACAAATTGCCACTGCAAGTATGGATTAATCTCATGATCATACAAACATATCGACTGGTTTCCAAAGAGTCCTTGACAGAGAAACAATCCTTTCTTGTCACAAATCCGTTGCCCGGTGTTATCAGTCCTATCAAATATTTTGGCATGGTAGTTATTTTTTTTCAGTTTCTGTTGAAATTTTTTGATCACATCTTCTGCTCTCTTTTTCGAGGTTGCGTTCCCTTGAACGGAAGTCTTATTCTTAGCAACTTTTGGAAGCAATGCCATCTTTGTCTGTCAAAAACAAAAAGCAGAGGAAACAACTTACCAGGACTGTCTAATCAGTTTTGGTTTGCTTATTTCATATTACACACAAATACAACTAACAAAACCACAAGTGCATTGTGGGTAAATTTGATGATTTAATTATGAATCATTCCAACATAGTGAATCTTAGGTAAGGAAGAGCAACAAAATTGGTCTTTGTAAATTGCAAAAGTTTTTTCTGAAGTGTTGTGCTTACAAGGTATAATTTTCTCTCTCCCATTGACCTGCCCTGTATGACTTTTTGCCTTATTAAGAACAGTGGACTTTTCAAACTCAATTTGGTTTAGTAATCAACACATCGTAGATGCCACGTGTCCAAGTTTGTAGAAGATACCTGTGCTTTTAAAATACTGATTACTGGGCCCCCTCTTGAAGCCAAATGACCTTCAACTGAGACTAAAATAATATATTTTGCACTACAGAGGGTACTGTACATCAAATACAAAATACTGCATCTGTCCAAAATTTCAATATTCTTAATTGACATCTGCAGATGTGAAATGCCCTTTGAATTCCACCGATTGCAAAAGAATTCCTGTACTCAACATGTCAACTGTTATAGGTAGTATATCATATCTATCTTTGCTTGAATTCAGTCTCAAGATACTGTGTCTAAAATGGTTTCACAGTTAGACTATGTCTGATTGCAAAAGACATTTGATCTAATCCTAAAACAATTGGATTCTGAACTCCACATGGTTCATCAACAAGCAAGATATGAGATCAGTATTAAGTTTCCTGATCTTGAGATACTGCATTTACAAGGTTCTTGCCTTCTGACTTCTGCTGACCTCAAATGACCATTGACCTCAACCAAAGTCAATTGCACTCTAAATTGTTTACAAAGACATCAAACATGTGCTCAGTCCAATCTCCCACTTATGAGATACTATGTGTACACAACATGTAAACACATACACACACCACCAGAATACCAAAGGAAAGGAAAATTACTGCAAAAGATTGCACTTGTGGCTTAAGTTTTTAGTGGCTATGGTTTGGCTTGAGAAGGATAGCATGAAGGCAGATAGGTTGTGCTATTTATACAAAGAGCATCTTTTGTATCAGGATGTGATACTGAGGTGGCATGGAGGGACTTGTAGTTAAATTTCTTTTGTAAAACAGAGAAGCGGACAGAGCTTAGTAATCCAAACAGTCCTGACCTACGTGGTTGTTTCAACTCTGATAAGTTTTTCGTTCTCAGGCAGCAAATTTGAGAAAACTTTAACTTTCTTTTACTGCATATGGTGGATCAGCAGAGACAAAATTTTCCATCATCTTTCTAACATAATCAACCCTGTCAGAGGTTGAAGTTTTCATATTCTGGCATAAAAATGAATTTTAGAAAAGAAGGCCAGATTTATAAAGAACAAACATTTGCATGAATGTGTTTTCATTTCTCAGAATTAGCAAATAAAATTTCTCAACCAATGCACATTAACAAACTTCTTGTTTCCTTCCATTACGACAGAGACCCCTCCGAATTCAAAACAAAATGTAAGTGGACATGATGAAATGTAAACATTCCTTGTTTTCAAGACATCACACTGATTTCAAATTCACTTTGGTATGGTATCTCTCAATAAGCACACACAGTGCAGTATAAAGCTCACTATACTTCAATATATGAATACATTTGCTTAACAAACACAAAATTCAGTTAGGTTGAGTTATCCGTGTAACCTACTTTTCAGCCCACTTGCAAAATATCTTCCAACTAATCAACTCACCACATTGAAGTAATTTCGAATCCTGATCTTCGCCTTGTCCCTCATAAAATGTGATTTAGTTTTGTAGTTAGAACGAACATCTGAAAAAAAATTTAAACAGAAAAAAAATAAGATCAAGTTGCAAAGTCAGTGCGCAGTTGTCCACCGTGATGCAGCAGAATCATGATTGCATTTCAAGTAAATTTGAAATGTTCAAACAGATACAACATTCCATACATACAGTTAGAGGACTGCAGATCATTTTCAGCGATGAACAGCAACGGTCACTTCATCACACACAATCAAAGGATAAAAAACAATAACAGCATACATAAATGCAATCAATATTCTAAAATTAAAGGAAAAAAACATACACAAGCATCCTTTCTCTGAGAAATGATCCCTCTCAGATCCGTCTCTTTGTGCCTATTTATGTTTCTCAATGTAAAAGTTGTGTTTCTTTTCCAATGTTCTTGTAATGTTCTTTCAAATACTGCAGTGGTACCGTACCCTGCAGTGGTACAGTATTCCTCTGCATGTATACAGGCAGTGGTGCTACTGTATGCCCTCAACACAACACTGGAATGAAAATATCACAAATATCATTTCCATGCTACACAACCTTTGTCATGCACCTACACCCACTGTATATCTGGCTACAAGATAGTGGAATGCAATGCCCTGAGGCTCTCAAAACAGAGAAAACTATCAGTGTCTTTATTCTTTTGCTTGCTTTCAAGCATAATTTGAAATATTCCTTGAAAGTAATCAAAAACAAGTTATGAAGACCTGTGTCAGCAAACCAAACTCGCAGGTTTCTCAAAACACAATGAGTACATCTCAGTACCGATGACTACTTGTTAAGATCATTATTAATCCCAAGTTGGTTATCTGACACCTTTTGTCATCAAAAATGGAAAAACTACCAAACACGGTTGTCAATATTGGAGAACTGTTTAAGGCATCCATCATTTTCATGACACCAGGCATAAGAGTCCTAAGAAAACCACTGGCCACAGTAGAAGCAAAGATAAAATCAGTCTAAATTGTTTTATACAAGCCTACACAAATTAAAAGAAAATCTGTGTTTTTGAAATTTTCTGTCACAGTGCAGAAAGTCCATTAATACAGACTTCTGTATCGTCGGATCATAAATGACTAAAATTCTGGGTCAACCTCTGGTTTCTCACACCAATTTATTAACTTGGCTCTCATTTTCTTCTGCCACTCTGATCAGACAATAGATAAGTTACACAGTTTTCTGTAAGACAGTGAGACAGTTAGGAAACAGTGAGACAGTTCATGATTATTTAGTGATGCCAGGGTCTACCCTCTCCGTGAACCGAATGGTGACCCCACAGTTGAATGTGGTCATGTGACATTATTCATGTTATTATAGTAGCATGGGTTTGGAGTTGTCAACAGCCAGGAAAACAACAGTGGCAATCATACCATTGGAGAAGTAACACCTCCGTTCTCCCTATCTTTGTACACTATGTAGGCTGATTGTAATGTCTCTCCGTCTCACTCTTGATCTCTCTCTCTTCTTTGCCAACGTCACATGAATCCACCCATACTCAATTGCCTACAATCATCAATTTTAACTTTATATATTTAATTTCTGTGTGGCAGTCAAATCAACAAATAAATGGAACTCTAATATCATCAAATCAAATTCATCGATATCTTTGGACATCTTCTCTCTTTTGTCAACTTGTTGACATTCCTCGTAACACCAACAGAGGTCATTCTCTATTCCACCTGGTAGATTGAATAAAAAATCTCACCAAACAACTTTATCTCATGATACCATACGACAGAGAATTTATATTTTCCTTACAATAATTACACCTTGCCATTGGATTTGTGTTGTGGAGATAAGATTGAACATATATCCATAAATCACACCATTATTAAATTACATCTCAATTTCATTTGCAAGCTCTGTGGATGACTTATTTTGAAGATGCTGTTTCTCCTAATCAGCCATCCACATGACAGAAAGTTCTATGCTTAACTCAGAAATCACAACCATAACATTAATTGCAGGTTAGGATCATGAATATTCATTCTCCAGTAACCATAACAGTAATTGCAGGGTAGGATCATGAATATTCATTCTAACCATAACGTTTATCACAGGGTAGGATCATGCATATTCATACTAGGGTGTTTTGTCAGCAAACTATAATTACCTTGAAACCATGCTTCATCTTGTTCCCTTTCTTCAGCTTCATTGTTCTCTTGGTCTTGAAGATAATTCTTTATGAATTTTTTCCCAAAATCATAGTCGTCTGTCCCATCCAGGGACTGACGCACCTCTTGGATGGTTAATCCTGACAGTTCTGCTTCGACATGATCTACCAGTCTCTGAATTTCTGAAAATGTAGAAAAAACTTGTGCGTACTTAATGAACAACCGCCAAGATTACCTGAGGATGACTCTCTATTATAAATAAAGCCTGTAGATGCGTGCTATACTTGTACACATTTTTAACAACTTCTTGTGGAAGGGTATAGTCAGGTTTTTTTTTTTTTTTTTGGAGAGGTGCAAATCTACTCGTCGTCCCTATTCTTGACTGCAAGGGGATCAAGGCAGGATTTAAAGTAAATAGGGATTTCATTGCTGTAATTTCCCAGTTAATGAGATAAAACTTAATGTATGAAAAATGGTGACATACATCAGATGGGTTGAGATGATACAAGAATCATAATGAATTATGCATCAAAAATTCATTTATTTTTGGAACAGTTGACAAATAGTAGAGGGAGGGACTAAGTATACCCCTACTTTTTATTGATTGATAATGACCTATTTTAAGCTTGAAAATATCAATGAAAATTGGGGTAGGCAGTTGAACATTATCAAATGCAATCAAGCAATGCAGAACCAAAGTGGAAAGTTTTTTTTGGAAAATGCCCGGGCAAAACTTGAAGTTGTTGCATGCACTGGTGATGAAACATTTCCAACTTATAAAAAATGAAAATTTTTCACAGTAACATGACATAATACTGGTCTGTGTTTGGAATAGCTTCAGTTGGCATTGAAAACCACTACTATTAAGGGACTGATTTATTTCTTTTTAATTCAGCATTAGGGTTTGAAAAATACCAGAACATTGTTTCTAGAATCTATGAGATCATTAATATCCAAGGTTTTGATTGATTGTGCAGGGAGGCATATTGCCAATGTGTCCTGAGTGAAATAAATATGCTGTAATCAGACCAATCTGCTGTGGATTCCATCCCCTAGACGCAGACTCGTATAATGTGTTTGAGCAACAGGCACATGTATGGCCAATCAAGTCTCAAATCAACGATTTCACACCTTGTTTCAATTGTCTTGTTAATCTGTTTTGTCTTAGTTCTCAATATTATAATAAGATTCCACTTGTGAAGCAAGTCGCCCCAATTTTCCAGTTCCCCAAAACTCTGTCAATATCTCATAACTTCCTCTTTGATCTCCTTTAATTTTCAACATCATCCATCGTGTCCCTGAAATTTCTGTGGGGCACCGGTCTGCCCCCTGCCCCCCACCCACCTCCGGCTGGCTTCACCACTGTTCTTGTGTCCCTTAAAGAATGACATTAAAATGATACACTACGTAGATCTGGCTAATTAGCAAACTTGTGAGCTCATGTGTATAGTTTGACATCTTCACCACAGGCATGCACTCCAGGGGCATTCACTATGCACAAGAGACACTCTACACAAAAAATGCATTCAGTAGGCACAAGAGGCATGATAGATACTTTATACACCAGATGCATTCAGTGTAGTTAAACACTGAGAGGTATTCAGCATGAACCAGAGGCATTTAGAGGCATTTAGTGTATTCCATGGGCTTGAGTCATTACCACAGACATTATGTATGTACCAGAGGCATTCGGTACTGGCAGAGGCATTCCATGTGTATCAGAGACACTCAGAATACACAAGAGGCATTTGGTATATGTACCAGATACATTCAGTATGCATCATGGATATTCAGTACTTACTGCAGAAGCTTTCACTTCTGTATGAACAGAAGCTTTTAGTTTTGTATGTACAAGAGGCATCCAATGTTTACCATATTCATATAATCATTGTCCACATTTTCTTCCTAAAGTCAATAACCTTTTCTTTTTTTCCCCAATTTTTTCAAGGTTTCAGATTTGTATTGACCTCAAATGCCATTTAACCACTATCAACAATGTGCAAATGATATCTTCACTGGTTACAGGTCAACCTACATTGCATGTCACATAAGGTTAGGTTAGGGAAGCTTTCATTTTTTAAAATGTCATACATGTTTAAATGACTTTCAATAAAATTAGATCTAGTAGGGTTTCAAGCTGGAATATGAGTTGAAAATTTGTCAGTGAAAGTCAAATTCAGCAGAAAATGTCACAGCAACTACACAAAACATTGCTTAAGCCCCATTTTTGAATAAATGACTATTCATATTCATTCCCATTGGTCTGCTTCATTTCAAATAATGGTGATTGACTGCTATGCTCTCTTGGAGAGTCTGCATTTTGTAGGGACAACAAAAATGTCAAGACAATTTTCAGATTCAAATATCTGGAAAACTAATGCATAGTTCTCTTTCAGATTTTGTGACAGGTGATCTTTTCCCCTACTTTCTCTTCTCTGAAACACTGACAAAGAACAAAGGTAGATGACCAGGCGATTACTCATACTCCAGCTTTAAAACAAAATTATCTCTATGAGGTGAGAGCAGATCTGATGAGTATGAAGTTACTCACTTTGAAGACTATTAAGTAACTAACACGTTGTATCACATTTAAAAGCCAATTTATAGTACACAGCCACATGGGCACAGACACTCACATGCTGCACACTGCATTGCAACCTTTTCATCTACAAAGTAGGTGCAAGAGATTTACATAACAATACAATACGAAAATATGGATACAGTGAGAACACACACACACATAAAGACTGCAAACTGGTTATGAAAAATATGTATACGGCATACTGTACATGGGACTGTGAGCCCATGTATCCTTCACTTACTGGAACGTGTATCTTCTTTAAATATCAGCACTGTGTTTTCAGGCAAGGTTTGAATATAATCCCCGCCGCCAATAATGTTACCATCCTCCAGGGTAATGCATTCAAGCTGAAATTATACAACGTTACACATTGGCATTAATTATACAGTCACTGGAAGTTTAATACATACAAGAACCAGTAGGTGCTACAGAATCAGAAGAAATCACAATTGCATTCATCAACGGATGATGAATATTTTAATGGAGAGCGCTCTATAGCCGATGCAATCCATGGGTAAGAGCAAAAAAAATAGGTGAGATGTGGCACTATACTGAAAACTAGCATTGTTTCAGTTACATTCAATAAAAACCTCATCCAACGCTGGTTGATACCAGCATCTATGTCTATACCTTACTCTCATGTCGACCTACCTTTGCATCGCTGATATTTAACCTTTGGCAGCCTTTGGTCTTCAGTTCTTCAAAATTCTCTACCACAACTCCATAGGTCTTTTGGCCACTCCGAATTTTAAATGGTTTCTTTTTGTTGGTGGAAGCCATCTTTGATGGATAAATATGGAAAAAAATATATTGGGGGCAAGCTGATACTCATGCTAGAAATACAAGATACACTTTGTCTAACTGATTTGCTATTAGCAGTCATTTCATTTGCAAAACAACAACAACAAAAAAAACTGCCAAAACTGTAATATGGGATATTTTCAGATTTCATGTCCAAGAAATGTAACTTAAGAAGAAAATTGCAAACACTAACAGCGGCTCCCAACAGTGTTGTCGTTTTTTTTTATGAGGGGAGGAGGTAGCAGGAGTTGAAGAGGACATGTGGCACCTGGGAAGGTGATTTCTGGTGATATTGCATAGAATTTTTTTATCCAAAGAAATACTGACACTGTCTGTGGCAACCAATGGTGGTGAGCTGCTTTATAGCCTTCCCACAATTCCAGGTAACACATGAGTGCCACTTGAGTCTAAATTCCAGCTCCCCAGCCACAATGATCCATCCCACCTGCCAATGTTGTTGAATGTCTATGGAAAGGATTGCAATTTGTAGTGCAGATGGCAGCTACTTGTGAGTGCAATGGACCAATCATCTTTAATAGCATGAATAGATTCAGAGACCATTCAACTGTAACTGATTTTCTCTTGAAATCATCTCAATCTTTGACATCTTTTAATATCATGATAACTGGATCACGAGCACTTCCTTACTTTGCGACTCATGGTCATAATGTCGATCTTGATGATTTTCAAACGTTTTAAAGTGAGAAGGGATCCATGTTTGAAAACTGCGGGAGAATCTGTACATAGTCATGTTTCTATGAACACTGAAACAAAACTTCACAAATTGGCCTATAAACTCTGTCACAGCGCTGTGTGTTGATCGAAATGAACGCACGAATGTCCTCATTAATTCATACAAAGGAAAAAAATTGTTACAGGGATACTGGCTCACATGGTGGGGTAAACGTGGGTATCTGAGGTTGACTGGGGCGACTGACTACAGTAACAGCCACTATAGGTAATGGTGATGACTATGGGCTAACTGCAGTGACTATAGGCTAACTGTAGTAACATGCCAGGTAAAACTCAGACTGTAACGTACCCAACAATGCGGGCAAACACAATGAGAAAGAGAACAGATGTTACCAGCATTGAACATGTAAGCCCAAGCACCTCAGAAATACTGTAGGTAAACCAGCTGAGAGCATTCTCAACCATGATCCCTCACAACTTGGAAACCAAGTCAAACAATTACTTAACAGTCAGCCAAGAAATACTGTATATCAGTAACAACAGCATCCTCAACTACATGATGAAAATCAACTGTTATTTTTTACTTCTCTTCATTTTCTTGTGTGTAGAATGATTCACTATACTGAAGAATGATTGCGAACACCAATTTCTAAAAGAACCAAATTTTAAAGCTACAGTGTGCTCAACTTAAATTGTACCATACTGGGCATGTAGACACACCTTTAAATTTTCACTTTTTTTCTCAAAGGGGAGAAAGGTTAACCCCTTCTCTTAGACTTCTCTCTCAGACAGTACTTTGTAAATGGTGAATAGCCCTCCTAACCACCTCTGGACATGCATCCATGTGATTGTTGCTGAGAATGAAAAAGCACATTTTTCAAGCTGAATTTTTTTTTTTTTCAAGGACATCAGACCGCTCCTAAAACACTAAAAAATATCTTTGGAAATTTTTACACACCAATGAGGTTGGCAGGGAACAAACCAGTCCTGGCCCAATCATTGTTGCACAGTAATACAGCACTTAAATTCACAAAAGTTCAAGTACTTTTCAAGGACTTTCATGCAAAGAACAAATTTCAAGCACTTTCAAGGCTTTGAAAATGACACATTTAAATTAAAGTACGTTCAATATTTTCAAGGTCCGTAACAACTCTGCTAAAAAATGGCATTACATGTAGGACTTCCTTTCTTTCTCACTGGGGACATGAAATATGCCAAAGAAGAACTAACTCCAGTCAGCAGTTCAAATTGGGGCAGTCTTGACAGGTGACACTTATAGTTCTCTCAACTTTCCCCACTTTCAAGGAAAACAATTTCACATCTTTTCAAATAGTCCTGATACTTCAAATACATTTTCTGACAAGGCACCACTCAGCAGGGAAACAAAAAAACTATATAGTCAAGGAAGAGAACAAAGTCTATGTGAATAAAATTTTTCACTCAAGTCGCCATGTTTGTGCACAGAAAATGAATGCTGAAGTCACACATGCACATACAGACTCCATAACTTTGCTACAGCAAACTCAACACATGTTGAGTCCTACACAATGCTAGCTAAAAATGACAACAGCCTGTATCACTAATTTTAAAATCAATCAAGGAGTTCATTTGGAAATTTACTTACCAGAAATACATAGGTACAGAAATCTTAAATATTATAGCAAATGACTAAGCCTCTCTTAGCATAACAAATGCAGAAGTTTGAGTTTGGAAAATATACATAACTTGATGAATTTTCCTGTCACCTTGTAAGTGCATGTGTTGTATCCTAATTTTCAAACATTGCGACAAGAGAACGCCAGTGGGAAATGTGAAGTACTATTTGGAAAGAAGTCATTTAAAAAAATAACACCATTATGGTCATCAATGCTTTGTGTGTAGTGTGAACCTGAAGCATGAAGAGTACGGTTCCCCTTTAAAGCAGCAAGCTAGCCAATAAATTACTGCACGGTACACAATAGATGTACAGTATGGCATGAATGGATTGGCTTAGGGCGATTTCAAGTTCCAGACTGTTTTTGTGTCTGGAACTTAAGCTGTCTTTTATATGCAGAGAGCAAAAGTCAACATTTTATTATGTGCTGATGGATTATGAGTAGTTTGTCTACAGTTCAGAGTACTGTATCAGGGGCAGTGATGGTGGGGGGGGGGGGGTGAAGGTGCAGTCAGAGGACAAGAATGTCTCTTCACTTTTTTCCAGTTGAGGGAATGCTAACACATTTCCCTAGACCCCCTCCTCCCTCGGTGACATGAAACTATATGAAAATGAGGTAAGCAAAACATAACAGATGACATACACAGTCATCAAAGAATTAAACAATCAAAATTTAAGCCAAACCAGGTAAAAAATAAGTTATGGAGATATATCCATTTGGATTCCTTAGGACCTCTAGATTATCTTAATGATAACATTGACTTTAGGCTGTGGCATTTTTTTTTTGACATGCATATTTTTAAAATGGCTGACAATCACGCCCCCAATATGCTATTAAACAAAATGACTGCTGATTCTCTACAGGGTCCTGACTTTTGCTTTCCTGACAGAAGGAATGGAAACACCTCAAGGCTTGAATCTTCCTGGTGTTAATGATGTGCCTTTGGAGATTACAAACTGGGGACTCACCTGGAAAGCACTGATCTGACATTAGCAGATCTGAATGAGATCTACATTTCAAAAATACTCACATGCAAATATAATAACACCAAAACTAAATTGAAAAAATATAAATCAATGCCAAAAAAAAGGAAATATCTTATGATGTTCAGTTCAAATCTAACATCAAATATTGCACCATTTTGCATATAGCCTACTGTAGCTACCCTACTGTATGTACGCAAACCCTTTCCCATCGGGAAAAGGTTCCTCTCCCCCTTAGAACACTCGCCAAGGACAGTCATGAATCATCCATTTATCAGCTCCATTACAGCAGAAATCACACCCATACGGCACCCTCAGATCAGCTGATATAAACCCCTCCCCCTCTGACAAGTAAAATCGACACACATGTAGAGACTTATGTACTGAAAATTGCATACCCCAAAATAAACCAAGTGAAATCATCTGTGTGTTTTTTCTTTACTTTCATACAGAACCTTGTTTTCACCACACATTTGATGTTGGGTGCAATTTCGTTGCCGTTGTATAATCACTCCATCCTTTTTCTTCTTTTAATTGGCTTCTTTTGGTATACTTTATCCCCTTTTTACAGTAACAATATTGACAGCTTGATGTGGTTGGCATGCTTGCATCTTTTTAAGTGCTTTTGTTCATCTTTATGGACACTAATTCCTTTGAGAAAGGTCTGCATTGTATATGGAACTCAAATAATGTATCATCTCAAGAAATACAGGTTTAATATGATAAAATTGTGCCTGTCACACCTGTTAATTAGTGAATGGGACCAACACATGATACCATGTTCATTGCACAATCAGAATAGACATTTGTGATCACCAAACTAAACGAAAAAAGGAAGGGGTCTATACTTTTTACCACTGACAGCACTCTATGCCACATTGCATATACAATGCCTCATTCCTTTTTTTTCTCGCTATTTTTTTTTCTTGTTACACACATTTGTCACCAAGAATTCCTATTGAACGTTCACGATCGAATTGCAATGAAACAGCGATTTGAACAAAAGCAAAGGTGGTGCTAACGTCAGTGAAAATATGTGATGTAACTACAGAAGAGAAAATGCCTGTGATTTATCAAAGTGTATCTTTTCAGGAAGTTCGCATGAAGTTTGCAGTGCTCACAATTACCAGCACAGTGCTGTTTTTTAACTTTTTATGATGTACATTATGTTTTGATCACAAAAGGCATACTAGAGGAAAATGTGCAATTGATAAAAACATCAATATTCCTGTTTCGTTTCGCAAGCCTCTCCAGTAGTTTTTTTTTTTTTTTTTTGTTGACAAAGGCTTCATTCAAAATAGACCTTTTGCATGTGACATCACGGTGATACAGTGAAGTGCCCTCCTTGAGGATAAACTACTAAATTTAACACATGCACATTGCATCTCTACCATTTTACTTGTGCTGAGTGTAGCCATATGTACTGTTCGTTGGTTTGCCTCATGGAGGGCGCGCTTGTTTGTTGATGTGTAACGTCAATGCAAGGGGGTCAATTAATGACACAAATTTGTTCAAAATATCCTGCAACCTGATGTTGAGCTTTTGAAATCTGCAACAATCTGCAACGTGTTGATTTAAGTTACAGAGGTCAGTTTAATTGCTGCATATTTCTTTTGGACACTTTTCCAGGAAACCAGGTAAATAATGTGAAATTACTTAATGTTTCTGTCTGCAACACTCATCATTTTCATGTTGGATTACTATTCACAGGACTACTCGCCTTTAGAACATTTAGTTATAGAATCACCACTATCTCATTCAACATTATAGCTTGTATTCATTCCAATTATCTCAAAGGGTAAGTTGCATGAACAGTGGGTTTCTTGGGCAATGTATTGCCACCTTTCAACTCCAAGCATTTACATCAAATGAACAGGCACATCCCACTTTAGAGGTGGTTTTTATTCTAAAACACATCAATCTTTTGAAATCTCCACTATTTTGAAGTCCCAACAATAGATCTTTTGTTCCGAACTGGAGGCAGAGTCTGCAATTTCAGTGAAAGGAAAATGGAACCATTTTGGTGACAATGAATGCAATATGTATGCTTGTATGTATGTATTTGGAAAAGCTTTGCTTCTTCAATTCTGCAGGCTACCAGAGGTCTGAGATGGAAACACTATAACCATCAATGTGAGAGAAAAGAGAATGGACCTACTGTACTTCAAGAATCACAGGTACTTCTCACGCATTTGAAACCTCTCACTTTAAAGGGAGAGTACCATATGAGCACATATGCTGTTTCGGAAAGGAATTGCCATTCCACCTGATCTTTGTGGCTTGTGTCTGGTAGGCTGTATTATTAGAGAGTAGAGATAAAATATTTTGTATTTGTAGCAATCAAAGTTCCTCTGTTTGTTGATTTGCCTCATGATAGCAATCAATAATTTTAATGAGAGATTAATCAGGCAAGAGTTGGAAAAATATTTACCAGGGTGAAGACTGAAAGAAAATAGCTAAAAGAAAGCCCATTAATTCTTCCTTGAGACTAGAATTATAAGTGATTAGTTTCCATAAGTGATGTTTTGTAAACTGTTGCAAAGTCAATGAATTTAAGTCACATGAGTGGGTAGTTGCAAATGAGGGTTAGCTGGGACACCTAGAAATTGTCTATCAAACTTATTGTCCAACTAAATTTAAATACTGACAGGAATTTTTACAGGAATATTCAACAGCATTACTTAATTTAGAATTTCTACTTAAGCCATGCCCTTTTTTGGTAAAAAATCTGGATGTCTTTAGATAAATTTAAGAGATTATCATGACAAAAGTTGAAAACTGGGTCTAGAAAGATGCATACATATAATTAATAATGAATATTTTATGCAATCTACAGAAGAGGTCTGTAATGGATACAGTTTACCCATTAGGCCTCCTACACAATAGTACAACCCAAATCTCTAAAACTTAAATGTGAGTTGAAAAGATACATTGTGCAGTAAATATAGTTACAGTGGAAGAGACACAGGCCTATTACAGTGGCAGAGAGAGAACTTGACCTAAACACAAGGACATCATACTCATTGGAAAAGTAGCTGATATACTCACAGAGACTCTGCATGGTGATTATCTCAAAAGCGACAATAGAATTGAGGAGTAATTGTCTGCAGTTTTACTCTTAATTTTGTTCTCCAATGGGTGCTTCAAAAAGACAAGATGTAGACATTAAACAAGTTCCAACATACTGAGCTATTTTGTCCAATTTTCCTTCACAATGCACACACAAATTGAGAAAGTTACAAATCAATTCTATGCAAGGACTGCATATGAGCTGGCTGTACTTTATCTGTGGCTGCACATGTTATTTTTAGTATAATGTTTATACATTCATCTATATTTTTGTGTACTGCCACTAGAAATGGACAAATACTTTTGTACATTCTCTCCACCTTCCTTCTCTGTGTGATGGCCAGCAGTACAGATAAAAATTCAAAACCAGCAAATTCTGTTTGGCTGTCACTTTATTGGGGTCAGGCCATTACTGGGTATAGGAGCCAGTAAATACTAATGAGTATGTAGATTACGTAAAACTTTACAGATGAGTTAAAAAGGACGGTGGTACAACCCACCGGACGGGCACGTAAACTGGGTAAGCTGTTAATAAAATCAAAGTGAAGATTATAAATATATATGCTCATATGAACATTCCATAAAATCACCAGTCACAAAAGAACCTCCTTACATTACACAAGGCCAATAAATTACATCAAAAACACTTGAGATAATGAATATACAGGAGTGATAATTAATATTCATCGTTCCCTCACACTCCCCTGCTAAAATATTGTTTGTCCTCAAACATGTGAAAACACCAGTTGAGCCATAATAGGTTTTAAGTTAAAAAGTAAATACTACTGAAAATAACATATGTACAAGTATACACAGTATACATTAAATATTTCAAGAAAGTGATAAATGTACCTTTAAAAAAGTATAAAGACACTTTGATAAATGGACGGCATACGGCCTATGGAGGATCAATGCAGTAATCAGTATACAGTTGTAGCGAAACCAAATCACAACTTTTAAGTACAATGAGCACTTAATAAAAACGATGGAAAATGTTGGAGTACCATTCGATAACTTTCACCTGTCAACACGGAGTACAATGTTGGTTTTGGTGGATTTTGAATATAGAACAATGAAACTATTCAACATCACAGGGCCACAATATAAAATTCAATCACACAAGAACTTTTCACAAATACTGATTACAGTGTTGACCCTACATTTTAACCGTTTTCAGACCTTACTTTGAGAACGCTCTGCGGAAAATGGTACGGGTTGGAATGCTTTCCCCTTGTCTTCCGAGTACTCCTCCGTCTGTCACCAAAGTTAGAGTCAAAGTCGTCATTGTTGTTGTCAGTAATGTGAGTTGGTAGTTGGTCGTTTGAGTTGTCGTCAGGTAAGTTGCCTGGTTCCTGGTCTGGTAAGTCATTGTGTGAGTCAGCGTGTGAGTCAGCGTGTGAGTCAGCATCTGAGTCACTGGAAATAGGAAAGTCAGAGCTAGAGTCGCCATGTCGACGTGCGAGTGGCTTCTTTCTGCTTTCGGTTCTACGGGGCGCACACGTTGCGGGGTTGATCATGGGACAAGGCCTAATCTCACGGCGATGTACGCTTCTTGAAGTCCCTGTACCATCAGCCCTCTCTATGGTGTACGTGGATGCATTGCCTGGCCTGGCGGTGACCTTGTAAACCATGGATCCCCATTCATCAGAGATTTTGTTTCTGCCTGGAGGGTGAGCTTTCAGATACACTCTAGTCCCAAGGGTCAATGGGCGCTCCTGTGTGGACTTGTCATAGCGAGCTTTCCTTGCTGAGGCCTCTAGGGCTAGCCGCTCCCCTGCTTTCCGGAAAGCCATCCTCAGGACCTCGGAGTGTGAGGATACCCAGTGAGTTACCTCGTCTGTGGAGCCTAAGTGGTCCTCGCCAGCAGAGCCAGTGTTGTTGAGGAGGATGTCTACGGGCAAGATGGGATCTCGACCAAACATCACATAAAAGGGTGCCAGTTTAGTGGAGGCATGCGGAGTACAGTTATAGGCATGCAACACCTCTGGTAGATGTTCTGACCATCTCCTCTTCTTACTAGGTGGCAATACTTTCAGTAGATCACGGAGCGTTCGATTGAATCGCTCTGCCTGTCCGTTACCCTCAGGGTGATACGGCGTGGTCCTTGTTTTCTTGATATTATATAGTTGACAGAGTTCATAGATGAGGTTAGATTCAAAATTACGCCCTTGGTCGGAATGTAATCTCAAAGGTGCTCCAAATAGCAAGATCCAGTTGTCTAGTAATGCTCGGGCTGTAGTTTTGGCTGTCTGGTCTTTGGTGGGAATTGCCCGTGTGAATTTTGAGAATACATCCGTCATGACCAAGACATTTTCCTTCCCTCTGGCATCTTTCTCAAGGATGGTGAAATCGATGGCTAAGATTTCGTTAGGCCTAGAGGCCTGAATAGACTTCAAGGGTTCCCTGATCTTTGGTGGATTTTTAGCCCTTGTACATCGGTCACAATGTTGACAGTGCTCCATGACATCTTTCTGCAACTGGGGCCAGTAACAGCGACTACGCACTAAAGATAGGGTTCGTTTGGTACCTTGGTGCCCTGTATTGTCATGGCACTGAAACAAGACTTCTTTCCGCAACACCTTGGGGAGTAATAGTTGATAGGAATCCTGACTATGTCTGTAAAGAAGTCCATTCTTTTGCACTAACTTGTCCCATTCTTTCAAGTACAGTTTCAAGGCTGGTGTCACAGTTCGTGAATGTGGCTTTTCCCCTTTGCTCCAGAAGGTAAAAAGTTCAGAAATTTCTGGATCCTTCTTCTGAAACTCTGCCAGTTGCTGGTAGGTATACGATGGGAACAAGATGGGAGATGTTTCCATCGTTGGTCCAACATCAGTTGGGTCATTGTCTGCTAGGGGCTGAAGGGTGGTTGCCCAGGATGCAACAACCAATTCATCTGGAACCTTTGTCATGCGGGCCACAGTTATCAACTCAGATAAAGTGGTCACAGAACTGTTCCCGTCATGTCGGCGTCTTGACAAAGCATCAGCAGCCAGATTGGTTCGGCCTGGTTTGTATCTGATCTCCATGTCGAACATCGCCAAAGCACCTACCCATCTCTGTCCGACAGCATCAAGCTTGGCCGTTCTCAGGTGTGCCAGAGGATTGTTATCCGTGTAAACAACAACTTTGTTGCCTATTAAATACTCTCTGAACTTTTCTGTAATCGCCCATTTTAATCCCAGAAGTTCAAGTTTCATGCTTGAATATTTCTGCATATTTTTCTCTGCCCCACGAAGAGTACGGCTGGCATAAGCTATAACTCGTGGTCGTCCCTCTTGACGTTGCATGAGAATTGCACCCAAACCTTGAAATGAGGCATCAACTTCCACTTCAAAGGGTTGTGAGAAGTCTGCATAGGCGAGGACAGGTTGACTACACAAACTTCCCTTAAGGACCTCGAAAGCCTGTTGGTGTTCCAGATTCCAGCGAAACTCAGACGTCTTATCACGTTTGAGAGCCTGCATAGTTTCAGATACCAAAGCATGTAGCGGCCCAGCAATTTTAGAGAAGTTTCGCACAAACCTTCGGTAAAAGGAACAGAATCCCAAGAATGACCTCAGCTCTTTTACGGATTTTGGTCTAGGCCAGGTCTTCACAGCTTCAATTTTATCTGGATCTGCCTTGACTCCTTCTCTTGTAATTCGATGTCCTAGGTACTTTACCTCTGGGCGGAAGAATTCACACTTGGACACCTTAATCTTCAACCCATGTTGATGGAGTCTTTCCAAGACCAGTTCTAGATTGGCCAGGTGGTCTTCAAATGTCTGTGAATATACAAGAATATCATCAAGGTAACAAAGGACAAATCTGAAAAAGTGATCACCCAGACATGACTGCATAAGTCGTTGAAACGTTCCAGGGGCGTTGCAGAGTCCGAACGGCATGCGATTGTACTCATACAGGCCAAAAGGGGTGATGAAACTCGTCTTATGTTTGTCTTTCTCATCCATCGCTACCTGATGGTATCCAGCTAACAGGTCAATAGTGGAAAACCATTTTGCACCATGTAAAGCATCTAGGGACTCGTCTATCCGAGGCAGTGGGTACGCATCTTTGATGGTTTTGTGGTTTAACTGTCGGTAGTCAACACACAGACGAAGAGATCCATCTGGTTTCCTCACCAGGACTACTGGGGATGCAAATGGACTGGTGCTCGGGCGGATCACATTCTTTTCTATTAATTTCCGAATGTGTTCCCTAACTTCCTCAAATTGGGAGGGTGGAATCCGTCTGAATGCCTGCTTGATAGGAACGTCGTCAGTGAGCTTAATCTGGTGGGTTATCGTCTCTGTGTATCCAAGGTCAGCATCAGAGGTAGCAAAGACATGTTGATATTTCCTGAAGAGTTCCTCTGCTTGTAGATGTTGTTGTTCAGTCAATCCTGGAAAGATGGGTGGAGTGGCATCGGAGGCAGACAATGAGACATTGTTGACTGTCACTTTGATACTTTCATAGGTGACGTTTCCGTCATCAACAGTAATAGCCTGTGTTATTTTACCAAGAGGTGTTCTAGGTGGAATCAGGAGGTCCTCGTTGGATGTATTTGTCACTTGCAGGTAGACTCTCCCTCTTTCTGACAGCGCAAGAGTAGCACTGACCAGAATTCCTTTCGGCAGTTGGGTACATGGCTCGACTACAACTTCGGTACTTTCTTGCACATGCTGACAGGAAGCATTAATAACTTGGGACGTCCTTGCTGGCACCACTGTCACAGCGTCCCCTGGGCTCCTTGCCAGTCCAAGAACAGTTGAGTGACTTGAGTTGACATGACGTTGGAGAGGAATCTGCTTCAGAAACGTTTTCTCATCTAGATTCTTGATGACATTCATACCAATCAACATTGGAACATCTTTGTCCACTCTGACAACCAGTATCCCCCTTCGTGGTACTATACAGGTTCCCACCACGACATCAGCTTCGAAGTAACCAGAGTATGGAATACGAATATTGTTGGCTGCATTGATTGACAGCCAATGGAGTTGTTCCAGGGACTGGCGTCCAAACGTCTCCATGAAGAATTTCTCTGTCATTGTTGTCACCTGTGAACCTGTGTCCACTACCTCCTTAACTGGAAGGCCATTCACTGTAATGGTGACCACTGGACTCTTTCCTACAATACAGGAGGGGATGTTGAAGTCTGAGCCTGGTTGTATCTCGCTACAACCCAGATCCTGGCTCTCGGAACCGGGTGCAGCTAGTTTTCCTGCTGTGTTGGACGTGGAACTGGTGCGGGGGCTGTGCACTGACTGGCAAAATGACCTTTCTGTTGGCAACGGTGACATTCGACGTTTGCCCTATCCACTCTGGGTCGTGTCCTGTTGGACCTCTGTGTTTCCAGTTTCTGCAATCGTGTGCCAAAATCATCTTGACGCACTTTCATTGCATCCAGTGACTCCGTCTGATTCTTCAGAGCCACTGTTAGTTCAGACAAGGCTTCCAACACCTTGGACTCCATCTCTGTATGGTAGGAGTTAATCTTCCTGCCATGACGCCTTCTTCGTGTTGCCACGTCATCATCCGCCAAGTCCAGGGCCTTATCCCGGATCATGATGAATGTCGCTTTGGGGTCTTCCAGTAACATCCTCTTGATCTCGCGCCTCAGGACGCTGTCCTGGAGCCCATCTCTAAATTGCTCCTTGATGGTTCTCTCTACATCAGGGCCATCAGTTACCTTCTGCAATTTGTCTCCAAGAGACATCAAGGCAAAACCAAAATCTGAGATGGTCTCGTCCTCCCTCTGCACCCTGTTGCATACCTCCCTCAAGACTCCAGCAAGAGTCAACTTCTCACCAAAAGTGTCTACGAGAGTGTTAAGTATTTTCTTGGAATCCCCAGACACCTCTCTGGGATGGTGGTTAATTTCCTGTCGAGCAGGACCCTCCAAGTGTGCCAGCGCAAAGTCTGCGGCTTCCTGGCCTGTCAACCGTCTCAGCTTAATGGCCGCATTGATGTCATCAGCAAAATCGCAAACCTGGAGCGACCCTTCTACACCAGAGAAGACTCGAACCTTCCGTTCTTTCGGAACCACCACCACTTGCGTCGTTGGCTTCTCAGGAGCACCAAGTTGACTCTTCTTCAACTCCTCTTCCAGAAGCGTCAACCTCTGACTGACTTCCTTCACCGTTGTCATCGTTGTGTTGCACCACCGTCCTCTTTATTTTGATTCAAACAATTTGGCCTACCCCACTCGTACTACCAAAATGTGATGGCCAGCAGTACAGATAAAAATTCAAAACCAGCAAATTCTGTTTGGCTGTCACTTTATTGGGGTCAGGCCATTACTGGGTATAGGAGCCAGTAAATACTAATGAGTATGTAGATTACGTAAAACTTTACAGATGAGTTAAAAAGGACGGTGGTACAACCCACCGGACGGGCACGTAAACTGGGTAAGCTGTTAATAAAATCAAAGTGAAGATTATAAATATATATGCTCATATGAACATTCCATAAAATTACCAGTCACAAAAGAACCTCCTTACATTACACAAGGCCAATAAATTACATCAAAAACACTTCTCAAGAATATTAGAAGACTACAAGATATGGCAGTTAGCACATAAAACGAACCTTGCTATATATGAGAAATAAACACTAAGAATTTCACCGCTAGTGGAAGTAACATTTAAGTTAGGACACGTCTGCCACAAAATCAACCACTACAGAATTCTTGTTACAGTTCTACCCTTCAACAAAATGATATCATATCCTACCCAGCAGGATTTACCTTAACTGATAAGACTATAATTCATAAAATAATACATCATGACCATAAAATGTAAGTTAATTTAATACGAGGTTCAATAAGAAACTGAATGAGATCACTGGAATACTATCAGCTTATCTCAAGCATTCTATAAAACTGAAATGACGGTGATATCCAAATACCATACACACAGAACCATATCAAGCTTTAACGGTACATGGGCGCCGACATTTTGGATTGCATACATACTGCACTAAATTTAACGATACATGGGCGCAGCCATTTTGAATAGGGGGCGTTCTTCCACTAAGACATAACTATGCTGACACCGCATGAAAAGTGAGAGGTGAGAGGCTAGGTGTAAGGTTAGGCAATAATAAAAGTTTGAACCCTAACTTCAATTAAGTATACAGAGTTGCCTTTAACTTCACCGTAACAACATGCAATCCCAGAAACATTACACTTGACATATCAAAGTGGGTAATGAAACAATTATGTATACAAAACTCAAGAAGATGACAAATGTGCAAACTGTAAGCAGTCAGCTTCGACTGAGTCCAGACAATACAGTAGGTTTCAGAGTACAGTACACTGTTAACGTTGGCGTTACCAAAGTTAGCCTATTCGCACCAAATCGCAACTGAAATAGACCTTACTTATAGATGCATTTTCTGAATTAAGAGATAACACTTCACTGAGAACATTAATAATTACCTTTACGGCTCGTTCATAGTACAAGATCAATCGATTCTTCAGAAATAGGAGAAATAATATCGGATCGTAAGACTGACGATGTTGTCACAACCGTGCTTAGATAGTGTGTGTCAAAATAACGCTTGCAGAGCTAGGCTACAGCAGCAGAAGGGACGGTTTATGCTAAACAATAAAGACCACTGTTTACAGGTTGCGTAAGTCATGATCATTGAACAAAAGGGGCCATTTATAAATGTGCGTAGATACAGGCAAATTGGTCAGGTCATATGGTCAGTGCCGCTGTCGTTACGGGGGGAGATAATGAATATACAGGAGTGATAATTAATATTCATCGTTCCCTCACATCTGCTATTTGCAATATGTTCCACCTATATACTGATTCTGTTACTTCATTAAAATCATAGTCTTCCCAAAGAAATGATTTTTGCTTTGACAAGCAAAGTACCAGTGTCAAGTGCACTGATTAAAAAAAAAATCATGTAAAATGTGGTTACATAATTAAGTACTAATTTAAAATTTATAGCACTAAGCTAAAAAGCTGAATTTTTGGAGGGCGCTACCTTACCTTTTGTGAGCACTTTGAACGGTGCTCCAATAGTTAGTTTTGTTTTTCTTTTTGTGGAGGGGTGGGGAAGGGGAGATAATAAATTACTAGGGATTGGCTGAGCTGCATGTGGAGCACCTACCTTAATATTTTGACACTACCATATGTGACCAGCTGCACTAACTCTCAGTAACCACAATTCTGTTTTTTTCCTTCCCCTTCTTCTTATGCTCAGTGCTTTGAGAAGTTAGGAGGAGTTATCTCTGAAGAGAGAGAGATTCAAGATTAATAACAAGTGATAACCTGGGATGTAAAGGATGTAAAGCTGGAACAATTACCTACCATGTAGTGTATCAGTGCTCCAAATTTCATTCTTTCAAAGAAAAATAGAAATAATGAATTGTGCATCTACTCTTTTCCTTTGTACTATTCTAATTGAATCGAGTCCTACCTTCTCACATACAACGGCAATGTGAAAGAACAGATTCATGAGGAACAAGTCCGTCACTAGGTTGCGCACAGCAAAATTAGACAAAACTAACAATGACCACAAGTAGACACAACTGGAGATGAACATAACTATGAATTCAGCAATGAATTAATGTTGCATTTACAATCACCAGTGTTTGGTTCTTGTATTCAGTCCCAATTAGCCCAAAGGTAGTGACAGCTAGTAGTCCAAATAAAAGCGTGTGTTTGGCAGTGACCATACGGTATGTCACCTGCTTTGGGCTGTAAACATACTGTACAGTAGTATGAGTTAGGATGTCAATTTAACCTGCATTGGGCTGTTACAAGACTAAGCTGTTGGATAAATTTGCCGCACATAACAAACTCCAAGGAAAACAGAAATGTCAGCTGATGTAAGACGCACTGAAAATGCCTTACAGTACACTGAACAATGTACAGTACAGTGTGCAATATGAAATTAAGTAAGTCCTAAAACCTACCTAATGCTGGAAAACATTACCCATGAACTGTAGAGCAATGTGCTGTACTATAAGCAAAACAAGGAGGAGCACATTCGGCAAGATCGAGTCACTACAGCAGCTCCCCTCACTCACTTCCTAATTACCGTATGAAAAGAAGCAATCAGTAACAAAACTGTGCAATGCTGCAGCATCACTACAATGCTAGCATATACGCACAAAACTAGGTTGGTTAATATTGAGCACATACCAAAAGTGTACGACTACAATGAAAAAGTTAAAATTAAGGACGTTGCAGTGGTCTTGCATGATGCAACTTAGTTTGTAAGCTAAGACGCTGTACACAAACAGTTCAATATACATGACTTAACTAGCTTGAACCATTAACTTATCTCCAGTTGCTTAAATGGAACTTTCTCTAGGGAGTAACTTACATTTCACAAATTATTTCCCAGGTGTAGCTTTACCATAGGCCTCACGTTAGGCTAGCTAATGTCAGTAGGGCCAGAGCAAGGACCAGAGAAACCCTACTGTAACTGTATGTACAATATTACTTCACCCAAACCCTGAGATAAAGTTAGGGCATATGGAACAGTATGTTGAAGTAATTGCTTTTGGTCAATTGCGACCGGTTGGTGTCTTTGATAAATACCAGCCAATAATTTTCCCAAATAACTTACTTGAGTCGAATCTTCTGACAGGCCAATAATGAGTCACTCCATGAAACCAGCTTAAGTTATGGACTCCACGACTGCAGTCGCCACTGCTGGAACTTGAAGACAGCTCCATCCGTTGTAGTGAGTGAGAGTGAGTGTACTGAACAACCCAGCTAACTTCGACAGACAAACAATACATGAAGTAGGGTGAAAGGTCAATCGGGAATACTACGTTCTCGATAAAAACGCGGTGAACAGAGCTCCTATAAACAGCGGCGTTATATTGGTCATCTTGTTATCACATCCTGAGTGCATGTGATTATTGCATTCACTCTGCTGTCCATCAGCATTAATTTCAATTTTAAATTTATTTTACATATGCTTTACTTTTACAAGGTATACTTGTACCATTAAATAGTGCAGTAATTGTACAAATATATAAAAGGCACTAGAAGAAACTGTATATCACTGCAAGTGACCTTGTTAGGCTTTCTTGTAACCCTTGTCAACCTTGGGTATCTGTTCACAAATAATTAGTACTCTGAGAAACAACAAAGATGGCAATGAATCTTGTATTTAACAAACGGTAATTCAGTCATATATTGAAATATGAGCCAGGGAAGTTCGTGATCGAGCTATTGGTGTTCCCCACAAATACTATCGCCGTTTGTCTACTAGTGTTGTCTAGCACAAGGCGAACGACAACGAATGCAACGAATATACGAATGAAGTCTAGAGTAAAGTTTGATAGTTCTGAGGATGAACACATTCACACACTGACAAATTGATTTAACTTCTAATTTAGGGGCCTTGAAGGACATTTGTTTACAACACTTATAGGCAACCACATCCCTGGTGACCACAAACTCAACCAACTTTGGATCAATTCTGGCTCCCTTTTTAACTAGAACAGTTTCGTGGAAAAGTCCGTAGATTGCCCCTGGATGCCAAGCCCATCCCATTCTGACATTGATGCATCCTTAACCTCCCCGTTGCTGAACTTGATTGCTTCAAATCACCAACTTATCATAAACTCGGCAACAGCTCCAGTTTAAATGACAAAACCGGCCAGTGCACGTCCGATGTTCTTTCTAGCCTGGACGCTCTGTATGTGTGCGTAGGTGCGTGCGTGTGTGTGTGTGTGCATACTACTCAGTTATCCGTCTCTATTGCCATCAGAGCCAGGATAGGCGAACTAATAAGATGAGATGAACCTCGACCTTTCATATTTATCTGAAATTTTATTTTGCAAATTATATTTTTATATTCGTATCATATATTTCTTACAACCGTCCCAGTTTGTATTGCTATATTTGCATTGAGAAGAATTTTCTACATTTTGTACCTGTAAAATTTGAGCGTGTGTACTTGTCGATCGCTCTTTAGCTGTAAGTGGTATGATTCATTCTGTAATACTTGATTTGCAATTTTTCTATTTGTAAACTTTCCACGGAACGAACCTCATTTGGTCAAATACCGTTTGTAAAATAAATTTCAAGTAATTAGGGGAAAAAAGCCTTAATTGTCCACCTCCTTCCAGTGCAAAGTTCTGTGTTGGTCTACCTCGTTGCAGGTGTTGTACAAATTATACAGCAAATTCGCTGTTGCATCAGCTGCATCAGTATGTATCAGCATCAGCATCAGTATCAGCATCAGCTGCATCTGTATCACTGCTGCATCAGCTCTGTCCGTATTCGTAACACCGTTTTGGTTTACAGGCCTACGTAAAGATGCACATACGAAGACTTGCTGGAAAGGTGAAAAGTGTTATGATGGGCTGATTCGCAATGACGCCACTATACTCCAGCTGTTAAAAGAGTCTTGACACAAGAATCTGCACGTATGATTGCTGACAGCCGCAAAAATGCATTCATACTTAAGCGCCAAAAGCGCCAAAAGCACCAAAAGGAATATACAACTTTCGTGACACTGTGTGATTCAATGCCATTGCACTGAGTGGATAATGTTTCTATTGCACTTGTTTATGAATCATCAAATGAAAAGTTGATCAACTAGTAAACGATTCGTTTATTGTAACCCTGCATGTGTTTTGCTGCCCTCATTAACTTTTTAGTGTCTCTTACAAATTGTTTCGAAATGTCGTCATCCCTACCAAGTGAGGCGTGGATGAGATGTTGACTGAGGCACGAACGTTTGTTAGCCGTTCGGGTAATGTAAGAACTACCATAATAGCTAGAGTCAGTGTTGAGACAACAAGTTAGATTCCTTGTTTTTAAGTTGAAAGAAGGGACAACAAGGAGAATGAACAATTTATTGACCACCTTAGCCATTATGCATTTAAAGATGGACCCTTTGTTCTCTGTAACAGTACAGAATACAATAATTTGTATGTCGAAAAGTCATGGACAGAGCTTCGATTCAAGGTCACTGATGCAGCCATCCATATTTGTCTCTTCCATATAGAGATAGTGTATATACGTTTGCAAAGATACAACGGACCTATAGGGAAATTTACTCTCTATACAGAATTAAGCATGCTTAGGACAGCCAAATTACTAATTATCGTAAAGAAATTATTAATTTACTTCATAGCATTAATATTATTGCATTGAATGTAGTCCAAAGCTGTTTCTCGGAACTGATACTGGTATAAGAGATGTTAAGTGATGCAAAAAGAAGATTCATTTCTCTTTATTTTACGTATTTTTAGGGGATCAACGTATGGATTGTATGCACCTAGGTTGCCGGCTTAACCCTAGACATCATAATGCTCTCTTAAGGGCATCACGGGTAGACATGTTAACGTACTAGATGCCTCATCGAGGTGACCATAGATGAGTAACAATTTTGAAGTTTCCATACTCTGAAAATCTGGTAAAGTTAGCCTCGTGTTGTGCCAAACCTCATTTTCCAGCCTAACACAGTAATGATCTAGTATAGGCTTCTATATTTTGCTATAATAAGCCTCACACAGTGACAGTATCCGCAATGGTATATTTTCTGTTTATACCGATTGATTTAACCAATAACACCGCTAACTGTACGGGAATTAATCATTCCTGGAATATTTTCCTGTTCACCATTTCACCTTTCGGGCTAAACTAGTTGTACTAAGAATGCCGCCTACTCGTGAGCAACAAATAAAGGAACTGGTGGCTAACACTATTAAACTGTGTTTAAGAGTGATGACTTTAGTCGATGTTACGTGCATCAGTATCAGAAGCCCTGGAATTGCAAATCGAGCCATTGAGGAATGATATTGCTTACCTGAAAAGGCAAATACAGGAGTACCAAGAGACGACGGAACAGCAACAAAAGATAGAATCACTTCAACAAATCCAGACTAAAGACGAAACCAACCGGACGAGACTAATAAAGGATCTTGAGCAGTATTCAAGGAGAAATTCTCTCAGGATATCAGGTATACCCATCAGTGAAGGTAATACCGAAGACACAAATCAGTTGATTATAGATCTCGCTGCGGAAAAACTTGATATCACAATTACCCCATCCGATATTGAACGCTCACATGGAATTGGACGTGCCACTGAAGGTATCAGAACTCATCCCATCTTGGTTAAATTCATTTCACACCAAGTCAGATCAAGATTTATTCAAACCCGCCGTAAACTCAAGGGCAGCAGTATCATCGTACGGGAAGATCTCACTAAAAGTAACTTACAGCTTCTAGTCGCTGTCCAAAATCATCGACTCATTAAATCTTCATGGAGTCTTGATGGAACAATCTATGCACTGTTAGTCAAAGATGGACATGAAATTAAGAAACGTATAAATGATCTCAAAGATTGGGACAATTTGTAAGTTACAACCCGCCCATATATCTTGACATGTCTGCCCGGTTCTTTTCTCTTTTATTCCTTTTGCGGAATTCTCAGGAGTTATTCCTATTGTGTACTTATTCTTTCTATTTTGTTTTTGTTCTTGTGTTGTGAATTTGTAGTGTATACAACTTTTCCTGTTTATGGCAACTGTATCTACACTAGCTGATGACTTGGATCATATGGCTAATCCCTTTAATCACACAAATGATGTCAATCATACACACACTTTAACTAATGATAACTGGCAGGCCTGTAATTATACTAGTATTGCTAACCTTAATACTCTTAGTAGTGTACATGGAGGATTAAGCCTATTTCATTGTAACATGATCAGCATTAACAAAAATTATGACAACCTCTTTCTCTTATTTCAACGTTTGGACTTTAACTTTGACTGCATAGCCGTTGCTGCGACTTGCTTGAAAATAATCATTTACCAGTCACCTCTTATCTTGATGGCTATAATTTTGTTCATATTGGTAGAACTTCTAATGTGCGGGGGAGGAGTTGGTATTTACATACAAAATGTATTCCGTTTTGTATCATTCATGACCTTTCTATTTTCCATGACAATCTATTCGAATCTCTCTTTTTGAAATCAAACACCATAATCGAATTTTTATCTTTGGAGTTGTTTATCGTCCACCAAATAGTGACTAAAATGACTTCTTCAAAATTCCTTGAAAACATTTTGAATGGTAACGGTAGCAAGTCGTGTTTTACACTAGGAGATTTCAATATTGACCTTTTGTCCGATGCAAGCCGAAGTACACATGCTCTTACCTTAGTCAATACTCTTTTCTCATATGGTTACCACCACTTGATAAACAAACCAACTGGAGTTACTGACCACTCTGAGACCCTAGTAGATAATACTTTTACTAATATCACTTCCCGTACTATTTCTGGTACTATTGTTAATGACTTATCAAATCATTATCCAGTTTATTCATTAACTGATTATTACACCACTAAAGTATCTCCGAATGTGAGTTCAATGAAACCAAGCTGTAAATTAACTCAAAATAACATACTATCTTTTCAACAGGATCTCTCATTGGTAACTTGGGAAGATCTTCTGAACTGTAATGATTCTAATTTAGCGTGTAACATATTTTTTCGTATCTTTTATAGGTATTATGATCATCACTTCCCTCTACTGGTGTGCAACAGTCGTTCCAATATATGATGCACCCTTGCTACTCTTAATTCATGTCGTACCAAAAATAACCTCCACAGAAAGTTCAAACGACATTCCTCCCTTGAAAACAAAAGAGATTATGACAGATTCAGAAATAAACTCACATCTGTTACACGTATTGCTAAATTTAACTACTACAATAGGCAATTTAATAATCAAAGTGTACGTGACACATGGAAGGAAATAAACATTAAGTTAATATATGGTCGTTCTTTCAACACCTCTTCTGTAAGTGAATTGAACAATAATGGCATTTCTATTAGTAACATGACTGAAATCTCTAATATCTTTAATGATTATTTTGTTACTATTGGTCCTACATTATCATCTGTTATACCACATACATAGATTAATTTTCAGAACCTTTTTGCCCAGTCCAAATGCACAATCCATGTTTTTTACCCTACAGATGCTGATGAAGTAATTAAAAGTATTAGGGATCTAAAAAAAATGGTAGTCCAGGGCATGATGACATTCACTGTAGAGTTCTCAAGGCAGTTAGCCATATTATCGCTCGCCCGTTATCTCATCTTATTAACCTCTCTTTGACCACTGGTATTGTACCAGATAATATTAAGATCGCACGTGTCGTTCCTGTTTACAAAAGCAACGACAAAAAATTGTAAGAAAACTACAGACCTATTTCTGTCTTGCCCGTTTTCTCCAAAATTTATGGAAAAATTGTGTACAAACGTCTGTTTCAATTTCTCTCACAACATGACATTTTGTATGAAAATCAATATGGCTTTCTTCCTAATAAATCTACTACTCATGCACTTATTAACTTTATCGATAATATTTTGAATTGTTTTGAGAGGCGAAGCCTCTCTTGAGGTATATTTTTGGGTCTTTTCAAAGTTTTCGACACTTTGGATCATAACATTCTGCTTTACAAATTACAGTATTATGGTATTAAAGGTCCCACTTATGTGGTTTAAAAATTACCTATTTAACAGAAATCAATTTGTCCATATTTCCGATGCTAGATCTAGAATCTGTTCTATCACAACTGGCGTACCACAAAGTTCCATTCTTGGACCACTTCTTTTCCTCGTTTACATTAATGATTTACCTTTGGCCAGAGCAAAGCTTAAATTTACTCAGTATGCTGATGACACAAATATTTTCTATGATAACACCAACCTATAACCTTTACTTATCACTGAAATTAATAATGAGATGGTCTATGGTAATAACTGCTTTATATCTAATAAGTTATGTTTGAATGCATTAAAGTCGACTGCCATTTTGTTCCGTCCCAAGCAAAAAGCAATTGACCTTGCGATTGGTGGTATTACCTTTGATAACAATTTTATTCCTTTCTCTGAGTGCACTACCTTTCTTGGAATTACTGTTGATCAACACTTAAGTTGGTCAGCCCATATTAACACTACTTGTAACAAAATTGCTCAAGGTGCGGGTATTATTTATAGACTGAAAAATGTAGTTCCCAGAAAGGTTCTGTTAAACATTTACAGCTGTTTAATTCTTCCATTTCTTACTTACTGCGTTCCTGTCTGGGGATATGCGGCTGCCATTCATATAAACAAACTTTATTTAATTCAGAAAAGAATTGTTCGTTCAATTGCTGGTGAACATTTTTTGGCCCCATCGAACCCTCTTTTTAAGAAGCTCTATTTACTCAATTTCAGTGATATTGTTAAAGTACCATACTACTGTACAAATGTTTCAAGCCACATACAATTTGCTGCCTACATCCATTACTAGGCTTTTTACAAAAGACAGTCATGTTTTTAATACTAGGCATAACTCTAACTACATTATTCCCTACTCTAGACTTTTAATAACCCAACATAATATTAGATACACTAGACCTGCTGCTTGGAATTACTTACCAGAGTCACTTAAGGAAATTGCCACCTTAACATCATGTAAACGGAATATAAAGGAATATTGCGGGTGGGGTCCAGGGGCCCGGAAGCTGTGAGGTTTTAACATATCTCTGGGTGGAAAATTAAGTCCCAAGAGAGGTGTATTATTTATTTTTATATTATTTATTTTTTCGGTCGACCGTACTCCAAGGTTCCCAACTTTTTTCTTTGGGAGTACCATTTCACATTTACGCGGTGCCACCCGAGTACACACACACATAGGCTACATACACTTTCATTCCAGTCACTTTATTCTATAAAAATGTCCAGTACTTACCATTATTCATTAATTTTGGATGAGTACAAGGTCTGATTGGGAAGGTTAAGAGCAACTGGGGGCAACTGGGGGGCAAGGAAACAATCTGGGGGCAAATGCTCCCTCATCCAAGCCCCCCTCCCCGTAGCGCCGCCACTGTCAGTGACTCACGTTGCCAACTATGAATCCCATACACTTTGTCTCACTATGTGTATCGCATTGTGATGAGGAAGTATTTTGGTGACAAAAGCTTTAGGAACATACAGTAATAGTCTATCTGTGTCAATATTGGAATAAAGTTCCCTCACCTGACAACCTAAATTCCTCATAAGTTTGAACCGTAGCAGTCTACAAACCCTTTCCGTTTCACCGCCTTGGAGAGCCAAGATTGCTTGTAAATTATTTGTTGAAATCACAACAAGGAAATATGAAAGCATAATATAAAAGTGAAAAACGATAAGTTGCGACGGAAATATTACAACAACGGAGAAGATAAGTTGGCGTGGGAAGGTAAATCTCATCTTACAGGAAATCGAAGGAAGGAGTGACGTGGTATTTGAAGTTTGACAAACCGAGAACCACGCGCAGAACACAATGGACTTCGAAGCTGCCAATTATAATAAACAAAAGGTTTGGAATTCACCATATGATATACACTGGATGATGGATCAGTTTAGATCTCTGGTAATAATTTTAAGTCTTTTGGTTCCTTTCACTCATGGACACCCTCCCGGGACGCTGTCATTCAATACGAGTACTGCTCAAACTGGCCAACATTACCTGTCTTACACTGGGGAAACCTTACTTCTCACTTGCAAGCCTCCTGATGGTGCTAGGAACACCAAACTTCTAAAAGGAGGAAGGGCGATACAGTCAGCAGGTTCCAGGGTTCTGTTAAGAGACGTCGACGAATCGCACACAGCGCTCTATACCTGCCGGTATAAAACCTGCTCGTTTTTCTGCTTTCTTAGGCCTACGTCGCTTTGGTCGAGTGAAGAAGTATCAGCGAGACTACTTGTAGTCAAGCCTCGTATGACCAAATGCATTTTAAACAATGGCTTCCAGGGTAGATTCTTCGTTGGAGATTACTTTGAGCTGGTCTGTCCGAAGAACATAAACTTCGATGTATTTATTGGACCCGATGACACTTCGCTGAGTTACAATGTTGGAAATATTAACGAGGACCTTGCAACGATTAGGGTGAGTGATATTTCTGCAGCTTACAATAATTCTAGGCTACGATGCATAACGGAAGGAAAGGATTACTGCGAATCGGTCCCTACCATTACTGTATACGATGATTTAGAGGTCACTGTGTATCCTCAAACTGTGGAAGTAACTGACGGAGAGAACATAACTTTTACATGTCGCAGCTTTCCTGAATTTCAAGCATCGGTAGATTGGAATTTCTCTGAAATTCGAAATATTGTAGCATTTGCCAATGAGTCCCACGCGATTCAAGGATCACGAAATGTGACACTTACTTTTAACTTTCAAAATCTGACAGAAGCCTACGATCAGTATGCCGTGATCAAATGCAGTGTTGTTATGGGATCAAAAAACAAGACAAACGAGGTCAACATCATTCCACAATATCAACAACTTAGGCCTACCACTGACGTCACAATAACATCTGGTGCTTCAACAACAGTCCCATCGAAGGTGGAAACAACTGACACAAGATTGGAAAGGAAAGAAGAACATACCAAAGATAAAGAAAAACAAAAACTTTCTCTAATCATTATTCCAGTTGTGATCATTCTATCAGCTGTTTTTGGAATAACTGGTTTAATGTTTATAGGCATATGTAAAGGAACTAAGAGAAATGTATCACCAACAAGGGAAATTGACATTAATATGCCAAGTTTTAACCATCATGAGAACAGCGAAATGCAACTTTCGACAAATGATTCTGAAGTCATACACAATATTATTTACGAACCATATACACAGAAACAGTTATAAACAAGAAGGACTTGAACAGTCTTGAAACTTTTGGCCAGAAGCCGGGTCATCTTTTCTTTAAATGAAACATCTGTTCCTTTTTAATTTAAACCGAGTTAAAGTGTTTTATGACTCTATGAGCCCTGAAGTTACTGCGGTAGCCAGGATCTTCCAACACGGGTTCCAAACGTAAATGATCGAAAAGTCGAAGGAGCAGAGAGACCGAAAAGCACCAAGAGTCATCATGAGGAACACTTTTGTGCAAAAAAATACTACTTGCGACGAGAACTTTCTCAGAAAATGTTACTTCACAGTTCCCATGTCAACGTAACATATTGATAAAAGAGGATTTTGTAGGGGACCAAACATGATAGTATTTAGGACACGAACCACCTTTACACTACCTAGCTAAGAGGAGTGCCACCAATTAGCAGCTGGAGCGAAAAATGCTTGCCTGATCACAGAAAATTAAACCTCACATCCAGTACTACCATAACAAATTTTATCCAAGAGGATGCTAACGGTGGCACAAAGACAGGCTCCGGCGTACGTTTGGAAATAAAGACTGGGGAAGGCGAGCCCTGAGTGCCGGCAGTACTATCTAAACGAATCGTCACCATCATTTTGACGAGAAGTTCTAACTCGGCAAAATGGCAATTTTCTAAATTTGAAAAGAATTTGAACAATGTCAAAATGACAAATTTAGATCTTTTATTTTTGAGATCGTTCTTTTTTCTTTTGCATGTCCCTCCTACACTTTCGTACTTCCGTTAACTGCAGCAAGCTTCTGCGTTGATTGAAAATTTATTCCTGATGGGAATAAATTCCCATCAGAAGAGTCCAGAGTCACAGAGATGTAAGGGTGTCAAGGGATCCAGGAACAAAATAAAAGTCTCATAGTGGCCGACGGAGGGGGGGGGGGCACGCGGTGGGTACCTAGGGACCATGAATTATCAGAGATTCCTGGGAATGTGTGTCTCGACTCCCACAAGGCCTATGTCACCTGTAATCTACAACTAGGCCTTAATGTGGGCCCGAGGGCCCCATGCAGTATTGTTCTCGTTACATTGTTGGTAATGCCACAGCTTCCTTGTTCACATACAATGTGAGCCTCTTCAAAACTTCTGGGTTACCCACGATATCTATACAGGGAACACTTTTGATTCATGCCCTGTTTCAGTTTGTCGCTTCGTTTGACGGTATTAGAGTAATCATATTTACTTTGATAGCCGACTATCGCGATACTGAAACTGAAACATCAAGTTTACGAGGAACTTTGCCCTTTTTATTAGACGAATATAATAAATTTGTGAGAGACATTTATTAACTCTGCACATGTACAGGACACAGATCACTACAGCCGTATGTGCAGATATACTTTGTTTCGTGTAAGTATTTGGGTAAAATCCTATTACAAGCCATTATACATTTTCAACCATTTTTTGCTGTCATCCAAATTAGAGTTTATGAATGTATACCATGTCTTCTAAATTGTTAATAAGGGTAGGACGGTAATCCTGAGTACCGAAGGGGGGGGGGGGTTAAAGAGGGTTCAGAAGTGGAATTTCACCCTCCCGAAAATATTTGATGAGAGCATTTGCATTGCTGCAGTTTGGTGACACTTATCACGTTATTTAAGACACATAGCATGGTATTCCACTTTCCTTCTTCTGTGTAATATTTTGATTTTGTATATAATTATCATACCAAGTATAAGGAATATTTTGTCTTTGGGACTCTTAGACCAGCTCATTCCTATCTAAAGCTGCGAAATTTCCTACCAGTGGAACGCGTCCTCCAGTGTTGAAAACCCACGTGAAGGTAGTACCAATACATCGAACTTGTTATTATTACATATTTTCCCATACAGTGATTCTTTAACTAGGCAGTTGGCTAACAAGTTTGATCTCTTTTAGCATGGATACAGCAGATAGGTGTTTTTAAAAAGACCTCAAAAACGAAGACTTAATACCTTGCTGGTTTTTCCATGTACGTTTTCAACAAACTCACCCAACGATGTTTATAGGCAGTGGCGTACCCAGGAATTTGTGGAGGGGGAGGCCACAGCCTCTGCCGGAATTACTGCAATTGAAAGATCCGAGCGTAGCGCCACGATCGATTGGCGCGGAGCGTACAAGAAAGTTTTTGCTAGGGGGTCGGGGGGGGATGCTTTACCCGGGAAAATTGTGAAATCTGCAGATCTCCTGCAATCTGGAGCATTTAAGAAGACCTTAAGAGACCTTCGAAGGGGAGGGGGTGCAAACTCGTGAAGACTATCTAAGCGGAGCGCCACCATCGGTTGGCGCGGAGCGTACAAGAAAATTTCGGGTTTTACAAGCCCCCCCAGATGGCCGGAAATAGCCCTTCCCAAGTTTTTTCAGCTGCATGAACCCAGCCTTGAAATATAAATCTCATGTCTACAATTTCTCAATAACTGATAAATAATTAGTCTGTGAAAAATGAAACAATGCCGAGATGAGCATTCAAAGAAACGTTTGGCTCTACAAACCACTCAGATAGATGAAAACTGCCCTTCCTGGGTGTTTAACACGCAGACATACATGCTCCCAACCATGCGTTCCACCCTGCCTTGGTAGGCCTGCCACATAAATTGAGGGAATTACTATTTAGCGATATCGAGGGGAAAAAAATAGCGAAAATGAGATCAAGCAGGGTCGCCCTGTTCGCCCTACTTTCCCTGGCTATGCCTATGCTCCTGGTATTTCTGGCGAAGTCGTTAAAAAAAAATACCACAATATGGCCGGGGGGGGGGGGCGATCGCCTCCATCGCCCCTCCTTGGCTACACTCCTGAGTAGACACTTTGGTAGTCATGGCGGTTTGAACAGGGCTTAAAATGCACCGACTGCACCCGACTGCAATTGAACATATTTAATCGGGCCCGGCGACGGCTTACGAAACAACTGAACTCTAGTCGTGGAACCGGTCACACCGCCATGACCACAGCAGACGCGGTGGGTGGTCGCCGTCGTGTCGCAGCTTGTCGCGGCAGTGTGTCCCGGGCTTTTTATTGTATCTAGTTCAATGATATCCACAGCCACAATGACATAACCATGCATGCGCGCTTTTTAGCTTATCATCTCATCACCCCACATAGTATATGGATCTAGTGAAGATATATTGTGGTCAGTTTGGGCCTGTATACATTTTATGACATAAGTGGAGAGGTTTTATCTTCCTGCTAAAAGTGAACGATATGTCAAGATAAAAAAATATTTCATAGCTGACCCTTCAAACACATGGCTGGAAAAAATGGACCTCCCTCAACGTGGGGTGGGTCATTCGAACGCTCCGACCCCCCCCCCCTGGCTACGGGCCTGTATTCCCTCAAGTTTACCTATATACATATAGTAGGCCTATATCGATACTAATCATGTCAATTCCCGCTTATTTCTGATATTTTAAGCAAGATATGCAGTATTTAAAAAAAATGGGGAATGTGAGGGGGGCATGGCCCAATCCCCCCCCCCCCGTGTACGCTTGTGTTTATAGACCTTAAATACGAAGACCGAAGACCCTGACATATACGCAGACACAGTGAAAGACGTCCTTTCATTTTCCCTTTCATGTGCTCCAACGCACCCCACCCCTTGTAACATTTGACCCCTCCCCTGGACGGCAATCAGCCATAGTCCTGCTCCCCCCCCCCCCCCCACTTCTGCCAAATCCTGGATCGGCCTCCGTCTTTATTGATCATTGTTATCATAATGTTTATTACCTCTCAGTTTTCGATGTGCAAGTCTGTTGTGACAAGGATATGAGCGGAAATGATTTAGCCCACGTTTGGTTGGGTAGTAAAAAGAAACTAACACGATCTATAACCACATCGGCAATACAATCAAATCTGCAACACCGACAACAGCTGCTACATTTGCAAGGCCGACGTTCTTGCTCACTTTGAGATAGAGAACATTCAGTCTGGATTTATCATGGTACTATTTTCAGCTATACTATTACTTATTTTCAGTAAGTCCTCATCTGGAGAAGGAACGTTGAAATGCGATGCATCACAGGCAGAACATGGAGATTGTTTTGTTTTCAAAGGTGATACGGTAGTCTTGACCTGCATACACCCTGAAGGAGCTTCGAATGTTGAAATATTACAAAGAAGTACTATTGTTCAAAATACAGACCGCCGTACAATTTCAACAACGACCCAAGGTTATACGTTACAGATACGCTATCTCGAGGCAACGGACACAGGAGTCTATACGTGTAGATGGGATTTCGATTGGTATCGTATCTTTAGAAGAATTTTCTGGGACGATGAGGTCTACATTCGTCTTCATGCGATCCAACGTCAGATGAGCGAATGTATTCTAGCCAACGGATTTGATGGTGTTTACTTCATTGATCAGAGAGTTGAATTTATATGTCCTTCAGGTTTAATAAAGGACGTGAATCTTCAATCTAGCAACGACCTCATTAATGTGCAATTTACGACGCATAAACGCGCTGAGAAAATGACTTTATTACGTGCAAATGCTATATCAGCATTGTACAACAATAGTAGATTGGCGTGCAGAGCAACAAACGATAAAGAAGACTACTGCAAGTCGTTTCCAAACTTCACTGTCTACGGTGATTTGGAGGTCTCTGTTTATCCTGAGACTGTGGAAGTAACTGAAGGAGAGAGCATAACCCTCACGTGCCTCAGTTTTCCTTCTAACTTACAGGCATTGGTAGAATGGGATTTCTCTGGCGTTGAAAATGTTGTATCTTTTGCTAATGTGTCTCACTCGATTCGAGGATCACGGAATGTAACACCAACCTTTACAATTCAAAATGTGACCGAAGTGTACCAACAGTATGTGATCAAATGTACAGTTATTCTAGGATCGAAAAACAAGACAAGTGAGATCAAAATTATTCCACAATATCAACAACATACCGCTGACGTCACAACTACATCTGATGCTTCAAAAGTCATTCAAGCAAAGACGGAAACAGCTGACACAAGATTAGAAAGGAAAGGAAAGGAAAACACACAAAAGAAAGCCAAACACTTTTTACCATTATCATTCCAGTTGTTGTCATTCTATTAACTTTTTGTGGAATAATTGGAGGGATAGTTATATGTAGGAAAACGAGGGAAAATACATCAAAAACAAGGGGAAGTGATATTAATGTGCCAAGTACTAGTTATCATGAGAACAACGAACTGCAACTTTCCACAGGTGATGCTGAAGTGGTACACAATATTATTTACGAACCATATACACAGAAACAGTTATAAGCAAACATTTGAGAGGACTTAAACAGCCACCTAAAATTTGCTCAACAGTTAATGCTACATTTCAGCAAATGTAAATCGTTTGATGGAAATATATGTAAAGGCACTGTGAACCCTGAGGTGACAGTTTGATATACTCTGGCATATTAGTCGTTTAGATGAGATGGTTAGGCTTACATTAGCTAGGTCTTACTCATCCATTGTGTTGGAGACTG
The DNA here is from genome assembly GCA_021234535.1 of Stichopus chloronotus. Classification (NCBI taxonomy): domain Eukaryota; kingdom Metazoa; phylum Echinodermata; class Holothuroidea; order Aspidochirotida; family Stichopodidae; genus Stichopus; species Stichopus chloronotus. Next base: position 1,523,391 of record SFZH01000008.1, read on the forward strand.
ATAGGATATTTTTTCAGGATTAATGTAAAATACGAAATGTGTTCCACGCTATTCGTGTATATTTTATCACAATCCTCTTGTTATTATTATATATTACGTATTATTATGTATGAACTTATAGTGCAGTAATGAGTAGCATCATTGTCTGTTTTTATATCATGATTTTGAACTATATTCAGCGGTATCAAACCAGTGGGAGACGAATTGGATAGGGCGCCTATATGTTCCTATCAAAGCTCTGCTCACCTGTGTCTCCCTTGGCTTCAACTGACACGGTCTGCAATCCTAGGGAAATCTCCACAAGCCAAACCTCATGGAGCCTTCAAATTAAAAACATTCGCAGTGCCCTCTGTAACCTCTCCTGTATTCATAATTTCCCTAAATGATATCCGGTTACAGACGTGATTGTCTCAAGAATTGATGAAGACCATAATCAAAATATCATGCACGGACAAGTCAGGATGGAGTTTAGAAGGAGATAAATTGCAAAGTTTAATTTACGCCAATCTATTATTCTATTTTTCTTCTGCGAGACATGTGCATACATCGGCTTATAGGGCACCCTTGACATTTTGTTTGACATATCCAATTTCTAGTTGGTGTGAAAGAAACCTCTGTTCACAACGGCCTGCTTATATAAACACTATGAAAGGGACAATACTTGCCGACAATGAAGTCAGGACCACTGTCTCACAAATCAAAACGAATATTTGTCTCAGTCTTCAGAATGAAGATAGACCGTAGTGAAAGAGTAAGCCATGGAGCTTTTATCATATGCAAATGATTGAAAGGGTCATAAGACCATATTGTAGCCTTTTAACCCTTTTGAACCATTTTATCTGTTTTCTCAAACTTTCCCATGTGTCAGGGAATTCTGGAGTTACACAGAATCAGATTTGTCCACTGTGACAGATGTTGCAACAAATCTGATGACTTTGGCGGAACTTGTTGGGTACAAATAAAGGGGCATCCGATGCATCTCCCATTACAACTCTTTGGCCGAATCGATGATCAATATTTTTAATAGTCTGACATATACTCATTTCATTTTTGATGTTTATTTGTGTTACGACGCACAAAGAAGATTGTTTTCTTTATCTGTATGTGATGTATATATGTTTAAATGAGAGACCCATCGACTTTGTTAATGATATAAGACATTAAATGTAATCCTTTAGGAAAGAAGGAAGTACTCTTCCTGTATTTAAAAACTTCTTTTGAGTTCTTCCAGCTGCTCAGAAAGTTAGGGTTATTATTTCTTTAGCACGAAATGTACACTACAATTTGTACACGGAAGTTTCTTGTTACACAGTTGTATGTCAACATTATCTGCATTTATTTTCTTTCTTCTTTTTTCTATCGTAATGATGCTTAATTAGTTTTGTCTGTTAGTAGAGGGAGTTTAAAGAGGCAGCTTTTCCTTAAATTATTGACAGCATATATAGGCAATTAATTTTAAATTAACTTCTTAGTTAACACAAGGACACATACTTCAGAAACATTTTTCTACACTATGAGGAAATGAAGCGACTCCTTTACATCTTGCACTTATAAATATTGTTAACATTTCTTTAGATCTTTCTCTTCCCATGCGGTAGTTTCTTTGTGCATTTTACATCCGGTTTGTTTTTTCATCTTTTGTACATTCTGATACATTTGCAGAAGACATTTCGTATAGTTTTTGTCAACATATTTACCCTCTTTTATTATAAATTGTGTCCTTTGTCTTTATAAAGTCTAAACTCACTTTGTTATCTCATCACTATACGAAGTATCAAGGGCGTCAATCCAAACTGAAATGCGAGGTGCGGGGACATGTTTGACTAACTGACAGTTTTAAATGTTTAATGGTGTCCCGATACGGGATCTATGCACCAGTGCTTAAGGACTCGAGACCGGTCACCAGTCCCGATTACCAAGTTAGAACTCGTTCTCGGACTCGGGCGTCAAAGACTTGGACTCGGCCTTGTGGACTCGAGGACTCAGTTCAAAGGCACGAGTCATTTTAAAATAATGCAAATTTTGTGCAACTTGAATGTGAAAGAAGTGCCGCAACAGTTGAAATCTCGTGTACCTCAAATTTAGCCATAGGCTATAACGTAGTATCTGCACTTCTTTACTTACAGTTAAGCGCAATATATAAAAGAAAACTTCTATGCATACACGCACACTGCTGGTGGAGTGTCAGTCACATAGGTTATTCTGGTCTGTAGCCACAATCTTGAAGCTAAGACAAAATTTCGAATCACAAATTCGGCGGTAATAGCCAACACAGTATTACGTATACTGTACCAAGTTACGTAGTGTGCTTAGTAACGAAATAACTTCAGGGTAGTCATGTTACTATATTTCGAACTTATCTTCAGTCCATCGTCAGGCAAATGGAAGGAGACGATGATAATAAGCACTTATATACAAAGGAGAAATACTTACTATTAGACAGATTGCCAATGTGTAAATGAAAAAGAACAGAAACTGTACAAGAAGATTAAAATAACTGCAAGTTGTAAGATGGAGATTAGAACAGTTGTAACTCATGATATTTCTGCTTCGGTCAGCTTTTAAATCCTTGATAAGAATGCTTTCTCTAATCTTACGCCTGTACCACTGAGATTCATTACCAATAACTTTGCAGTGTTGCTTGAAATCAGGGACTCAATGATTTTCACTGTTACAATGGAGATAAGAAACTCCTTTCTGATTGCCAAACGAGCTCATCAAGTGTTCCTGGAATATATCAATGAGTCATTTGTTGGTTTCACCCACGTAGAAGGAATTAAAATCAGGACAGCTTATCTTGTACGCCACATTGTTATCAAAATCTAGTTTAAATCTAGGGTCTTTAAATTTAAACAATTTTCTTTTGAAGAAAAACTACTTTCACTAGGATGTGAAAGAAAAACTACTTTCACTAGGATGTGAAAGTAATTTTTTCGTCACACGCTGTCGGACTCTCTCATCGTTTGTAACACAATCATATTGTCGGGATGACTGATTTCACTTTGAAGGACTTAACATTTGTCTATATCTGTAGAGCAAAGACTTTCACAATATGTTGAGGGTGCACATATGATTGTAATTTACGACACTTCGAAGTGGAGAAGCAAGAAAATTCATTTTCTTAACATTCTTAAACCACATTTAATCAGCTCGATTGTTTGTTGCATAGGCCTACCACTTGTCGGACTCATTTGGTTCTTCGGATATCATTCTGTCTGTGATCAGATATCTAACTTTGCCATTCATGTTCCATTCACTAATGATGACTTCTTGGTAATCTTTAATCAGACCTATACAGAGAAATCAAGAGTCAGTTTTTACTTTAATTACAATGTAGTCTGATGCGTCAGAATGCCAATTCTGAGGCTTGTTTGATTGTATTTTGACCAGTGGAATGAACAGGCATGTATGGTGACTAACAAACAAGATGCATGTAAAATTGAACACATACAATATCGAGATATCTACGTATACAAACAACTATAGTTGTTAGCTACCTCATTGAACTGAAAAAAAAAAAATTAAAATGGATCATTGTCTGATTTTCATTGTGTTACTAAGCTGGATAATTCGAGCCTCAAATTGACATGATATACTGTCACTCAATGCATCTCATTCGTGAGATAATTTTCACTTCTTTTCAAAATCTTGGAGAAACAACTGCTCTGACCTGTAGGCCTGCTAATGGGGCGAGAAACGTCAAAAAAAGGCAATGGTAGGTCTACTGTTAGCTTACGAGAATGATCTGATACGCTCAAAACAAATGAATACCTTCGCAATTTACAGCCTCGTCGATTCAGACTAATCTCGCTATTCTTGCAGATGGAATTATTGTGGGTGGTGCTCACAGAATAGGATTTGGTTTCATAATAAGAAATATAAACAGCTCGTTAAAGGTGTATTTGGTGATGGTATTGTAATTAATGGGCCTAATGGTGTATTTTTCGTCGGAGAAATGTTTAAACTGTACTGTCCCAAAGAGATAGATATTACACTGTTAAATTCATCAATCAAAATTGGTAATGACTATGCAGTGTTGAATTACGATCTAATCGACGCAAGAGAATATCAAGAGCCTATAATAACAGTACCTTGGTGTGCATTATAAAAGGCAAGCACGACTGCGAATGGTTACCAACCATTATTGTGTACAATGATTCAGAGGTCACTGTGTATCTTAAACCAGCGGCAGTAACTGAAGGAGAGAACATAACTTTTACATGCCGCTGTTTTCCTTCTCATTCACAAGCATTGATGGAGTGGGATCTACGTGAGAGTCATGATATCATTTCCAATGCCTCTCTGCTCCCCTCAAGTGATGGATCCCAGAAGGTGACGTTAACATTCAGTTTTCAAAATCTGACGAAAGATGATGACAGTTACACGATAGAATGCAGAGTAATACTGGGATCGAAAGAAGTGATAAAGATAGTCAACATGCACTTAAAAGACTTAAGAATTTATAAAGATAACTGTTGCTATGGCTGCCTCAGTGACTGTTACTGATTATTGGATGTGCATGTTTTGGAGGGATGCTGGTATCTAAAAAGTTGAGAGAAAGCAAGAAGACACCTGAAGTTGACAGTATCAGCTGTACAGCATCCTCCTCCATTTTTGAATGGAGAGGTATAACACATTTGTTCCCCACAATTTTGTAACCTGAAATTAAAACAAAAAGTGGAAGTGCAAATTTTCGAACTTGTGTTCTACAAACTAAACAATGCGAAAGAGACTGACAAGTGCTTTTTCCTACAACTTGAGAGGTATTGTTATCACAACCTTTTTTCAGTGCATTGGGCGCCAATCAACGCTGGAGCTCCGTTTCAATGGAGTCAATGTAGAGAAAACATATGAAACCTGATGAAGTCACTTATGTCTGAGTAGCGGTAGAACGAGAGGGGTTCATGTTCAGCCCCCAATATTTGCCACGTGTTTCAGAAATAAATGAGACATGGATGATACAATTAATTTACGATTCTTGTATCATCTCAACCAATCTGAAGAGTGCTACTATTTTTAAGAGTGGACTGTTTACCTCATTATCGCAAAATTCCAGGCATGAGATCCCTTTTTCAAGGCTAAGTGTAATACAGCTTAGAATACTCAGGAAGTGCCATTTCCAGCCATCTCGGAGATTTGAAAAGCCAACACATTTTGTGTACCCTCCAAGCCAACCAATGATGGCCGCTCCGCTAGGGTAGTCTTGCCGATACTCACCCCCAATATATTTTCCAACTTCCTTCAGTTTTAAGAAAACGTTTAATCCAAATATCCACCCCCAACTATCAATAACCAATCTAAGCCAAAGCATCAGTGGCTTTTGTATACATTCCTATACATGAAGAGCTGAGAACCTGAAATGAGCAGTTGTATCGGTATGTGTTTCACTTTCCTAAACCCCTCTCTAGCAACCATCGAAAACAAATAATTGGTTTGACTGACTTCCCTGTGGCTCTTTCATTTCTGGTCTAGGTTCAAGTAATGTCTGGTAATATAATACCCCAAAATCTCAATTAACTGGCATTGGATCCTCAGAGAACACCAGAGTTTTCACCTTGAATAAGCAGTTGTTCATACATGTTTGGGAAGAATCCTCAACTCCTATTGGCTCATTTCAGACAGGTGACCGTGGGTTATCCGCTAGATAAACCAAGAGGATAAACCACAGTCAGTCAACGGCAGATGAATACAGTCAACCGTAGATCGACATTGTTTTGAAGTCTGCTATCTGCCACAAAAAATGGCTAATAGTTAAATAATGAAACAACATGTCATATAGCAACAGGGAAACAATATTCTATATGAAGTTGGTGGACCTAACGTTAGATCTAGGTCATACGCCTGCTGAAAAGTAAAATATGAATATACACAAATCTAAAGTACAGTGATAATGTTAGTGGTAGTTTTTCCTTCGGTAATCTTACCACTCCAAATTTAAGAGATGTGTCGCACGACAGCTTATTCAGCAGAGTTTGAACAACTTTGATGTAGCTCACAAGAATTAGTATTCTTTCTTTGTCGATTCTACGTAGAAGTTCAAAATCAATTCCACACGCAATAAAATCGTACAGCTGACTATAAGGACTACAGTCCATCGTCATTTAACACAGGCTCCATACAAACGCCAGATTAATGTCCTTAGAACAAAGAATTCCAAAGCGCAAAAATATATTTACTGATACGATGAAAAAAAAAAAAAAAACAGCAGGGAAGGACTGACATTTATGCCAAACCAGCCATAAGGTGATCTTACAGCTATGTTTGACAGCAATGTTTTAGCTATGTATAATCCTTCTTCGTTGTTGAACCTTGGAATAGTTCCGAAATTTGCGTTATCTGTCTCAGTCACAGGTAAAGGGTCCGTACACAGTAAGTAAAATAACATAGGCCTAAGGTTAAGATCCAACCAAATCATGTTCGACTGCCGCTGCTGTTTAAGGGCTGAGAGTGAGATATCAAATATTATATGTCCAAAGTTTTCTCCAAATGTACATTCCATACATCTGTAACTGACTTTATCCAAAACCAGTCTAATTACTAGGCAAATTCCAATATGATTTGATACAATTATTTGACGAGGAAACCAAAGCTCTGTAAGGGTTTGGTACACTTAGGTACACGTACAACCATAGCATGCGCACCCCGAATGCTATTAGTACACAACATACTAAGTGCGATGTAACTAGAGAATGCGTGTCATATTGTTGCTATGTTATTCATTTTTTTAAGCGTTACTTTGTGTAATTCCCGCACAAAACTTGTTGACGTGTGAATTATGTTTACATTTACTCGGCGCTCGTTTTCAGTGAAAGTGCTGAATAGCACCAATTTTCTTTCTTTTTCGTCTTTTTACCCAACATCTCGTTTTGTATGTACGAACAAAGTTAATTAACTTTCGACCTGTGTATTAACCCCGACCTTGCATTATCCAACTGTTAATAAACGGTCCAGCGTTGACTTACCTTTAGTTGTTCTATGAGATAAACCGTCAAAGGTCAAAAGATGGGTTGAATTATATAGACTCTACGAATCAACGACCGGCCTGTTCAAGATAAGAGCAAAAAGACAACCCCCCTCAAAAAAAAAAAAAGAACGAAAAGCAAAACATCGAACAGGTTGGTCTCATGAGACAAACAAAATCATGGAAAAAAACGTTGAAATTTTCCAAAACAGATGTAAGGATCCAAAGTAAACTTCTCCTAAAAGCTATTTCTGTAAAATCTGATTAACTTTTTTTCTCTTATATTTGCGTATATACAATTATTACACAGACTCTCACAGACTCTAACACTAACATTATTGACATCATGTATTCTTCGTGGCTGGTTTCTTACTATTGATATTGCACGTAGGATGTTACAGTTTGTAAATCCTGTGCGTCCAGAGAGGCGCCAAAAAAGTGGCAAGGTGCGACGCCACTGCATTAACAATAAAGTGTAAAGAGAAGAAAAAAGTTGCAAGAGAACTAATTGATAAAACGAGAAAGAGAAAGAATACGTGGTAACGTATGAAGTATGTGCTGATATTATTATATCTAGCGACCATAAAACAAGGATGCATTGAAGGGTTTTGAGACTAATTTCAAACCCAAACGAGCGATGTTCTTACTCCATTGTAGTTGCTGAAACTCTGATCAACAAATCCTAACTAGCTCCGCTTGTTAAGTACGCCTGATCATAATAATTTATAATTATTTGTAGCAGTGGTTCTACATATACAGTTTGTAATTATTCACAAACTGAATCGTATGCAGGCTTGACATAGCAGAATATCACTTTATTTTGTTTACAAACTAAACTAGTATATTAAAGTAAGTCAACACAGTTATTCCAAGGCTGTTTTCAATTTGTTTCTTTATGTTCCATATCACAACCACCAAATAAAACAACATTCTTGAAATAGAACGTCCCAGCTTTCATTTTAACTATCAGAACAAAGAATGCGACGTGTTTTAAAATATGTGTTTGTACAATGAAATCAAAAGTACTTGATACATCGAGACAATTCAATTGTAGAAGAATTAAATCCAGAAATATTTATAAAACAATACAGCAAAAGCTCATTCTAAAAGATTGATATCTAATTAACATATTAACAGTTATAGTTTACATATTAATTGGTGCTAAGGAACAATTTATCAAATTCAATAACTTAATGTTAAGTATTGTTAGTATTATGTACGTATTATAATTAAACACATAGTTTTTAACATACTGTATAATTAATGTACAAATTAATATTTAATGAATATACGAAACCCGCGCACTTTTTACCCCAGATATATTGTGCTAAAGTTTGAATATGAGTTGTACTGTTAATCGCCTGGTCATCTTTCTTTGTTTCTCATCAGTGTTTAAGGGAAAAGAGAATAGAGGAAAAGATCAACTGCCACAAAATCGTAAAGAGAACTATGCACTCATCTTCCAGATATTTTAATACGAAAATTTTCTCGACATCTTTGTTGGCCCTACAAATACCAATACATGTAGCAGGCTGTCAATCGAAATCAAACAGACCAATGAGAATAGATATAGATATTCATGTATGTAAAAAATTAGCTTATTTTTTTGTATATCGACTGTGCCATATTCTCAGGAATTTGACTTTGAATTTGAATTCTTTCCAACTCTCTTTCAGCTATAAATTGTAGCACAAAGTACTCATGTCAATTGCTTTTTAATCACTTACTTTTATCTAAATTTATTTTCAAGTAGACTTCGTAACTATAACTTTATTTCAGTCTCGATATCAATAGATGAAAAGAAACATTACAATGAAATATGTAGTTAAAGAGACTGAGGAGTGATTACTAGAAGCTATTTTTAAAAACTTGTAGGGGTAATAACCCCTGAAAAAGCAAGAAACAAAGCTAAATCAATATACAAAAACATCAGGGAAAAGAGAACAGACACCAAGGAAAACAAAAAGGAAAAACGAAGAATAATATACCCATCTTTGTACAGTGATTTGAATCATTCCATATTATTAATCAGCAATTGTAGTGTTCAAACTGTTCAGGATATAAAATTTTAACACTATGCGTCTTCGCTACGGCAAATGTCGCGCTCGTAAATGTTGTTCACGAGTGTAGTTTTATTGCACGAAAACTGTCTATAACCTGTGATCTCTGTATAGTCTGTTTCAATGGTGGTATCATCTTCAGGTTTGTTTTTGCTTCCATTCAGCTTTTTAAATACCCACATCCCTCCGAAACACGCGCACCCGATAATTAGAATAACAATAACTATAACAACAATTATCGTTTTAACTTCTTCTTTCCGTAAATGAATGTTGACTATCTGTTTCACTTCTTTAGATCCCAGTATTACTCTGCATTCTATCGTGTGATTGTCATCATCTATCGTCTCATTTTGAGAACTGAAGGTTAGCATCACCTTCTGGGATCCATCACTTGAGGGGAGCAGAGAGGCATTGGAAATGATATCCTGACTCTCACGTAGATCCCACTCCATCAATGCTTGTGAATGAGATGGAAAACAGCGGCATGTAAAAGTTATGTTCTCTCCTTCAGTTACTGTCACAGTTTCAGGATACACGGTCACCTCTAACTCCTCGTGTACAGTAATGGTTGGTAACGATTCGCAGTAGTCCTTGTCTCCGATCTTGCATACTAATCTGCTGTTGTTGTAGGCTCTTGTTATATTTTGGTCTACTGTTATTGATTTAGTGACTCCTTCTGTTTCGATTCTTGTGTAAGTCAACTCAGCAGAGTAAGTACCAATTTCAATCGATACCTCTAAGGCAGAATTATCTATGTCATTTGGACAGTGCAGTTTGAATGCATCTCCCACAAAAAACACACCGTTCAGCGATTTGATTAAAATGCATTCCCCAAGCAGTCCTTTAACGACGTGTAGCTGTATATATTCCTCGTTGTCCCACCAAATCCTTTTCCATAAACACCACCCACAATAATTCCATCTGCAAGTATAGCGAGATGAGTCTGAATTATTGAGGCCTTTAATCACGAAGGTATAAATTTGTCCTGAGCGTATCAGATCATTCTCGTTAGCTAACAGTACCATTGGATCTTGCCCTTTAAGTAGTTTGACGTTTTTCGCCACGTCAGGAGGTCTACAGGTCAGAGCAATTGTTTCTCCAGGATTTGAAAAGAAGTGTATTTTATCTGACGAATAAGATGCATTTACTAATATGCTTCCATTTGAAACTCGAATGATCCAGCTTAATGAGACAATAAAAGTCAGATAACGATCCATTTTGATTTATCCAGTATAGATCAAGTAATCAGGAGCTATAGTCATGGGCATATACCAATAACTGAAGATTATACCGTTGGATCTGTAGCTGCAAAAGAATGATAACATATATACATTAATATTTGTGTGTGTTCTCTTTCACAAGCAATTAGTATGGCTGTCCCTCAACGTGGAAACCAATAGTCAAAACGCAGTCAAACAAGTCAACTCATCAACAATCAAGTTAACGAATCGGCAATATGACACATCAGATGACATCAGCAATGAATAATTCTTTGATTCCTTTGTATAGGCCCGACTAGAAATAACCAAGAAACCATCATTAGTAAATGGCATATGAATGACTAAGTTCCATATCTATTCACAGACAGAGTTAAACCAAATTCAAGGAAACGAATTGGTCCGGCAAGTGGTCTGCTACAAAATATCGAGTTTATTGATTTTTACTTAAGAATGATGAGAAGTTAATTTTCACCAAGTGGGTGTCCTTCCGCAACTTATTTTACCTTACAAAACGTTTTCCTAAGTGATATAAACATTGATATATCGAGTTTCTTGTGCAAAGTCAGTCACTGCTCAGCACTAGAAAAATACTTCTGTAATGAACCGTGTTAAAATGAGATCTCTGAATTTCAAGAAAAAACATATGTTAAATAACAATAGTGGCAAACGAAGCGGCAAACCGAAACAGGGAAATTACTTTTTTCTAAATGTAGTTTCATTCCGATTGAACATCAGTGAAGAGTCTGCTTTTCTATAGGGACACTCAAAGGAACACTCCAAAGTATACAAACAGATTAGTGAGGAAGGTAAAATTCACATCGCCATTTTGTTTATCAACTTTTTTTACTTCATGAAGCACATCAGCCACTTCGAACAGTTTTAATTGAAGCTCACGTGTACACTTTCAATACATGTGAAAGTATTTCTCCACAGACGAAGACAAATCTTAAGTATCTGTATATTAACTATCTGTATGTATATAACTATCTGTATATATATAACTATCTGTATATCTAGTTATATATATATATATAGTTATGTATATATAGTTATATATATATAGTTATATATATAGTTATATATATATAGTTATATATATAGTTATATATATATAGTTATATATATATAGTTATATATATATAGTTATATATATAAAGTTATAGTTATATATATAAAGTTATAGTTATATATATATAGTTATAGTTATATAGTTATATATATAGTTATAGTTATATAGTTATAGTTATATATATAGTTATATATATAGTTGTATATAGTTTTATATATAGTTATATATATAGTTGTTTTTAGTTATATATAGTTATATATATATATATCATTTGGGGGAGCACATATGCTACCAGAATTAAACCTCTCTTTATTTTACAGAAAAGGGCTATTAGATGCAACGTAGACTATCGTCATCATACTGCACCTCTTTTCCCTAGTCTTAACCTTCTTAATATTTAAGATTTAAATCGGTATCACATCGGGTTGTTTATTTTTGACTGTCCACATAACAGAACCCCGTCAATATTTAGTACTCATTTTCAGTTTCGTGATAGCAATTACCCTTACCCTAGTCGTGCTTCAAATCAGTTTATCACTCCCCTTTGTAGGCTTAGGTCATCTCAATTTGGTCTTCGATTTGTAGGTGCAAAACTATGGAATTCTCTCCCCTTGGAACTTACAAACTGTAAAACACCATATGCATTTAAAAAGCAGCTTAAAGTTTATTTCATTGAACTACGTTTGAACTACCGTCTTTTTTGCTTTTCTGTTCTCTGTTCTTGTTGTTGTTTGTGCTTTTCTTTTTATATCTTGTATTTCTGTCTTTAATTAAGGGGTGTCAACACCCACAAGCTCCTAGGAGCTTTCAGTTGCCATTCCTCAGTCTCTTACCTTTTTTTCTTATTGAGTAAAGTAATTATTTTATGATTTGTCTAAGCATGATGATCCTTTTATACTGTAATTTCGTTACTTTTTCCACTCTCAGAATATTGTTATATGTTTTTTTTTATATTATAGTAAGAGATTGGAATAAAGTCATACTGAACTGAAACTGTATTGGGATGTGTACAGATTTTTGATTTATTCGATGTCTGGAGAGGTCGCAATCCAAAGAGCAGAAAATATACTTGGCATTCTAATATCGATAAATCAATTCATTGTAGGCTAGATTTTTTTCTGATATCTGGCCATCTTAAAAATTGTGTATCAAACACCGATATTTCTCCAATTTTTGGCTCGGACCATGATAGTATTGTTTTGGATATTTTGGGGGGTATCAGAGGGGCCCGGGCATTTGGAAACTAAATGTCTCCTTTTTAAATAATGATGATTATTACAATTTGATCAAAGAGACAGTTTCTTCTACTGTTTAGTGTAATGCGGGTCTTGATCCCAGTCTCTTATGGGAAATTTGTAAGTTAAATATTATCCTAGATCTGTTTCTATTAGGTTTTCAAAGATACAAGCTAGAGCTCGTGAAAATGATGAAAATAATATTATTATAGAAGAATTGCTTTTTGCGAACAGCTCATTTCTATTAACCCCTCAGAGGAGACTCAAAAGGAGTTAGATATATTACGCAATAAACTGGAAGCCATTTACGATTTTAAGTTAAACGGTATTATTGTTCGGTCAAGAGCCCTTTGGGTAGAGAAGGGGGAAAAAGGTACTAAGTACTTTTTAAATTTAGAAAAACGTCACAGAATGTTGCATACAATTAATGAATTAATTTCGGATGATAATATTATACTCAATACACCGAAGCAAATTTTAGCAGAGGCTCAAAGATTTTATTTAAATCTTTACACTTAAGATAAAAATATTACCTCCTCCGATATTTTTTATTTTAATTGGGAATGTCAACACGCCATTCTTTCGAATGATCAAAAGGAAAATGGGCAGCTTTTAGTTGATTCTTTTAATTTTGCCTTTGAAAAGGGCTATTTGTCTGATGAATAGGGTAGGGCTATTATTTCCTTACTTCCTAAACCTGGCAAGAACGTTACGTTTTTGAAAAATTGGCGTCCAATAGCACTTTTAAATGTTGATTATAAAATCGCTGCAAAATGTATAGCCTCACGTTTAAAAATGTTTTGAAGTCTATTATTAGTTATGAGCAAACTGGTTTTTGAAAGGGTAGATTCATAGGAGAAAATATTCGTTTAGGATCTCATTTGGTATTGAGATGAAAAGGCTGTACCTGGTGGTTTGCTTTTTTAGATTTTGAAAAAGCTTTCGGTCGTTTAGATTGAGGTTTTATTCAAAGGACATTTACTCATTTTTATTTTAGTCCTCAGGTCAAACAGTGGGTCAATGTTATATAGTAACAACACAACTTGCGTCTCTAATAATGGTTATACGCCTAATTACTTTAGGGTGTCCCGTGGCGTTCGCCAAGGCTGTCCATTACGCCCCTATCTTTTTATCATTTGCACGGAAATACTTTGTACTTTAATAAAATGCAATACTGATGTTAGTGGTATTACTATATTAGGCACACATTTAAAAATATCTCAATATGCTGACGATACAGCGATTATTACAGATGGCTCTGAAATTTCTCTTACCGAGGTTACTAATGTATTAAATAGGTTTTGTAGTGTTTCTGGTCTTAAGATCAATCTTGGTAAGTCCTACCTGTTTTTGCTAGGGCCATTATCAAATTCTAATTATGAATACCTTAATCAATATATAATATGCATTATGATTCTGTTCGTTACTTGGGTACAATTTTTTCTCATCATAAAGAAGATTTCCTTCGCCTCAATTATTTACCAAAGTTATCTCGGATTAAACAGCTTCTTCATTTGTGGTCTATAAGAGACCTAACACCAATAGGAAAGATACTTCTTATTAAAACTTTTGCTATTTCTCAGCTTGTATTTTTGTTTGTGGTGCCCCCTTATCGGCCGAATTATTTCTTTACAGACCTTAATAAAGTCTTTTAAAATTTTATTTGGAATAATAAAAAAGATAAAATTAAGCGTTCAGTGTTATGCAATAAAAAGTGTGATGTTGGATTAAATATTGTCGATATTGAAAGTTTTGCTAATAGTTTGAACGCAAGTTGGGTAAAAATGTATACGGACGATAATTATCGTCCATGGAAATCGATTTTTAATTATGCTTTACGGAATTACATTTCTGTTTTCTTGTAATTTCAAAAGCGGTGACATTGTTACATCTAATAATTTTATTCTTCAGATTTGTAACGCTTGGGCAAATGCCAGCTTTTCAATTCCTGTCATGAATTTCGGCAACCAGGTTGTTTTAAATAATAGCTGCTTAAAGGTAGATAATCATATCATTTATCACGAGACTCTAAAACAGAAAAGGGCATATTATGTTAGAAAATTTTATTAAAAATACTGGAGAATTTTTTTCTTATCAGGAATTTGTTAATAGGTATCAAATACAGAATTTTCCATTTACTTACTATTACGGTATAATTCTTACTATTCCTAGACAGTGGAAGGCTAATTTAGGGGGAGAGCAAAATTTAGCTCCAAACGAGGGTAATAAACTCTCAATTCATCCCCATGGCTTAAATAAAAACTTTGATGCGTTCAACGTTTTGCCGGGTGAGGGAGAGACTGTAATTGAGAACTCCTCTGAGTTGAGGTGTGAGTACACCAGAGTTCATACGGCAACTGTTCGCCCTTGCGAACTTCAAGTACGCAGTGTTCGTTGGGGTGTACAAAGCCTTTCTGGTACGTCTATTGTCTTTAAACAGTTTTTTTTTTCATGACATCGTTATTGCTCAGGAAGGACACAGCAACGCGGTTGCAGTACTTTTTAACCTGCAAGTACAAGCACGGGAAACTTTACCACTACTTCGGACTTGCACATGATGACTCTCCCTGAGGTACTTCAGATCGTAGCGATTACTTTACACAAAGATATACTCACACTTGCAGAGTGACATGGATGATACCTTTGTTTGAAGTTCATGCATGGCGAGAGAAGCTCGTTAGACATATTAACGGAGTCACAATTTTTGCTATTACTTTTCCTTCACTATTTTCTTGAACAAATTTACTGCTGTGTGGCGATGTTATGAATGATAGTTCACTCCGCCAGTCAAAAACCTGAAGGACAATCTGGCTTTTATAGTAAGGTCAATGTCCCAAGGAATGTCCCATTGAATAATAAATAACTAAATAATAAGCTGACTCTACAGGTTCAGATGGAAGGACAGGGGAGTCTTAAGACGTCTGTGACGTATTCACAGTGTTTAGAGTACACTGTGACATGCCAGAGCAAACAGAATTATGTACAGCGTAGATCACATTCAGTGTTCAACATGTGCCTGCACTATTGTGAGACAATGCTGTTCGAGGTAAATCATGGCTTCGATTTGGCCAGCCTTTTGGGTAGCGGGTGATCAGATGATTAGAGCCCCATTTAATCCGTCTGTTGATTCAACTCGCTCACACTGAAAATAAGTTAAATTACGGGGACGAAGATGACTGAGCAAAAGGCAGCTCGAAGTTAGATGACGTTAACGGTCTAAGACGGATGATAACACATGCCTGCATACTAAAGCTGAAATATGATTTCACCTTTAATTCGCCTAGTCATCTAATTTATTATTCTTCAGTGTTTCGAGGGAAGATAATATAGAGAAAAGATCACCTGTCACAAAATCTGAAAAGAGAACTATGTACACTCAACATTTTTATTGGCCCTATAAACTTCAAACACTCCAAGATGAAGCAATCATTCGCCGTTACTTGAAATCAAACAGACCAATGGGGATGGATGTGAATACTTATGTATGTAAATATGGGGGTTAAACGATGTTTTGGTTGCAGTGGCTATGACACATTCCGTGGAATTTGACTTTCACTCAGATTTCCAACTCATATTCCAGTCTTAATACAAAGAGAAGAATCTCATCCTCAGGTGGTTGATTGCAAGTCTTAAAAAATCACGTTTTGACAACTGAAGTTTTGACTACTGAAGACCACCTTCATCCAGGAGGGCTACTAGAATAGTTTCACCTATATAGCAGGCCCTGGCGTCACTTGATATTCATATACTGTCTACCTTTTCTAGACATTTACAGTAAACCTCTGTCTGTTGTAAAAGAGATAAAATATAGGGAGAGTTAATAATTTCAAGTGAAAAGGTGTGAGGTGACCCAGATTTGTCTTGTTTATGGCGTGGAGATACGGAAACGTGTAATGGACCTACTTCATATAAAACTAAGAAGGTAATCAGTGTATTTACAAACGTCGAATTTTCTCAAGACTATCAAAAACCATCTCTTGGTAACAATAAAGAAATCGTTACACTAATAAGTTAACTAATACTTCTGACTAATACTTCTAACATTTTATAGTATAACGTAGCGTTCTTTCAGGACAAGTAATATTTTGTCTTTTTGCGACCATTCTGTAGTAGGAGTGATTACACTTCTTGCAACGCTTCACAACGTAACCTTGCCATCAAAATAAACCATTCTGTCCCAATTCACTTCAGAATCATGAAATATTCTTTTTATTATGATCGACCGTTCAACAATAAAAGTAAAGAAATAAAAGCACGGAAATAAAGTTATAATTATAACGTTCATGACTGAAAATTGGACTACTAATTCGAAGACCTATGTAAAGACCTAATTTCAAGACTTGTGTGTAGGCCTTGAAAAAGTGTTTCAGGTGCACCTGTCCTGCACCTGTAATTATGATTACTTTTTTCTGGGTATTTTAATGCAATGGCTTGCTAAACACTCAGACAATCTTGAACAAGTTAGTTGGGACAAAAGATTTCCTTAATGTTGGCTTCAGGATTACTGTTCTCAGTATACATTCACTATGGCTAACACTGACACGGGAGCGGTGTTTCAACTCATCCTCAGAACTGAAACGCCAGAATTATGATGACGAAGTGTCGCAACATGTTCCTCCAAGATGGCAACTGTGGCAGAAGAATTTCCCAACTACATGACACTCACAATGCTATCTTAATATAAACATAAATTGTATCCGGCCGTGGTGTATACTTCGGATAAACGGTGTTCTTACATTTTTTTTATCCCATAGCACAATTACCAATTCCGTTGTGATCCTTTGGGGTAAGATGCAAATCAAAACGCCACAATATTTTAAAAGAAAAAAAAATAAAGTTGACCAAAGCAGGAAGTAGTTATTGATGATAAATTACTCTGGAAAGAGCATGCTCAATGAATAGACAAGCATTTCAAACCTCGCCTCTGTTGCTTACGATTGTTTACATGAATTACATTCTTTAAATGTAAGTCCAAATATTCTTGCTACCTTTTATGATACTATTATCTGCTCTATCTGGACATACTGCATGCAAGGCATGTCAGGTAGGCAGCAGACAAAACTCAACTGAAAATCATCAATGACGTTATTAGACGGACAGGAAAAAATATTAGCGAACACTTTCCCACGGTTGATGGGGTCCACTAGTCCAGAGTCCAGCAAGAATTAAATTAATTGTGGAATGCCAAAAATTATCTTTTTGAGCAACTTGGAGGCCTTCGTATTCAACGTAGTGGTAGACTCAAATCCATTCGTTCTATAACTAACCGGTATCATTCATCTTTCCTAGGTACTGCAATCACTTTACATAACTTGGATTTTTTAGGTCGTTTGTTTATTCTGAACATTACTTTTTATGCTCTGTTATCTGTGTTATCTGTGTCATACTGTTATGCTCCACTATCTGTTTTATGTTTGTATCTGTTTACACGTTTACAGTGGAACTTATCTGTTTTATTTGTTTGTATCATTTCACTGCATACATGTGATGTTCTTGTTTGAGGATTTAATAAAGTGTATCAGTTGATCTGTCTATCCTTCTGTCCCCTTGTCCGTCTATCTGTCTAGCAGTCTGTCTGTTTATTTGTGTATCTGACTAAGTTAGAACCCTTGAAAATAAAAATGAAATTTCGCAATGTCAATGTCTGTACAATGTGCTTAACTGCATATACTCCTCAGGTTATGTGCACACGATAAACACATTAGACCATAATTCTAACACTTTGTATCTTGATGACTGAATGTGTGTACCTATTGGCTGAATTATTACTATTTGCAGTGCACGTGCTATATAGTGAAATACATTTTTTCTAGCGATTTCCAGTCGTGGTATGCCTTGCCTCTGCGGCGGATATCCTAAATATTACAACATGCCGTTATTCGTACGTTAAAATGGGATTGACTTCAACCTCAGTCTTCTTTTGTTCTACTTAGGTTCAACTTCTTGCAAATTGTCATGGCCTTAGGTCAGTTGAACGCTTTAGCACGGTTATAACGTCATGAAGAGAGACGTCAGGACTAGAATGCAGAGAGTGAGAGTTCGATTAGTCTCTCAAAGTTCCATTTATTAATTGATTGGACTCGCCCCCACAAATTAAGTAAATTAAGTGGATGATGATTGAACATTAAAATAAACAATAACATGGCGATGACAGAATCGAGAGGAAACTTACAATAAGACAACCTATATAGTATATAGAGAGACAAGGATATGTTGACACTTCAAAGACACAATGAACAGTGCGGAGTCTCGTGACTGCAGAAAGCTAAGCCCACGCTTCTCAGGTTGAGAGTAACCCGGTCGAAGATGACGATGACCAATCAGAATCATAAATTCTATATGCAAATTATTGCCACCCTTGAATTAAACAAACCCGTAATTATTGGGAAATCTTTCCAAGTAACACCATGGGGGTAGCATGAGACAGGTCTAAAACTCATGCTGGATATGTGTCGATTATGAAACAATCTAGGGTTATGGACACTTATATCCGCAGACTCAAAACGACAGATTTGTCACTCTGTCTAAGTTGTTGAATTTCAATAGCTCCAACTCCTGGTTCACTTTTCTCGGTTGCTTTATATTGTAGCAGAAAGAAAGGAAAGTTGATTTCAAAAGATGCTGTATTCTATTTCTCAACAGGATAGTTACCACTTTACAGTTTATCAGTACAAAACTTAGCGCACAAAACTTGCTCCCACCCTCACCCCCTTTTAAGTATGCCTAATCATTGATAATTAAAAAAAATGTAAGTAAAAAATTTACAGATAAGTTAACCTGAAAAAATGGCCTTCTGAAATGACTACAGTTGGATTTGTGTCATAACATCAAAGACTCGACTTGGACTCTAGTCAGCGATTAGACTTGACTTGTCTTTTGATTGTCTTTTACTATTTGACTAAAATCAAAGCTCTCTTGCAGCTCTCTTTTTCACTATCTGATGTTTACAAGAGGAAAAGTTCTGATTTTAGAATAAATTTCTAAAAACGTCAGTGTAGCGTTCTTTCGGGTTTTTTATAGGCAAGCTGTGTTTCGTTTGTTTGTCCATGTACTTTACTTGTCCTCTGCATACTTTTGTATACTTTTGCAGTTGTCAACAGGATTTGTCAAAGGTAATACAATCAGATGAGAAATATTCACTCTAAAGGAGTAGTAATGACCGAAAAGGTTGTCATTCTTACTAATGTAGAGTGAACATTTACTCTCGCTTTTTTAGTCATCCCTAATCTCGTAATTTGGGATTTATAGTGTTTCATGTTTCATATCACAACCGTCAAATAACACAACACATTATGGAATAATCTTTATGATCTTTATAATCTTTATGATCTTTATGTTAATTATCAGTACAAGTGATGTTGTTTATTTTAATATACGATTCTGCAAAATACCATAAAACATTATTCGAAATGTCAAGATACCGTAATATAGGCAATTTGTAAATATAATAACATCCAGGGATATTTATCAAACAATGCCAGCAAAAATTCATCGTATTTATTTTTGATATTTCTTTTTACAAAATAAACAAGTATAGTTAACATTTCAATGTGAAAGCACTTCAATGATGTTATGTATTGTCACAATGTAAACATTAACCCATAGAGGGTATTAAACAGACTGAGTAATTAACCTACAAACAAGAGGGCAATTCACAGAGTTGCATCTCATCTCTATCGTCGTCCATAATCATTCACTCTTTTACATGTATGTAGTCTAGTAGATCGAAAGTTCGATCGAATACTGAGCGCTTTACATTATACACGTACATAGTGCATAAGTACACGTAGCTAGGCGGAGCACACAGTTGTTGTAAGAATGTAGAAGTCACGTGTGCGTCAAAGTAATCCTTTGATTTCCGTTATTTCTCAAATCAGCATTACACTCTGGGCGTTTTCTAATAGTTCTAAGAAACACGTCACAATTTGCATACTGTAAACAGCTCAATTCCTGACTAGTGTGTACAGGACATGTAACAAGTAAAATCATACTGAGTAGAAGTATTATCAAAAGCATGGGAAATTACATTGTTATTAGATATAAGCGCTCAGTCCAAATATGGTTGCTCAGGTTGAAATATCGGTTCACATTGTGTGGAAAGCACAGATCTAATAAGCTATGTTGCACCTTGTACTAACAGAACCTACCGTACTGTAATATGTGCCCTATTGACTATGATGTTACCGATCGAGTGAACACTACATATCGTAATAAGGTACCTAACGACCAAGTCTGAAGTTCATCAGACTTACTGCCTAGAAAAGAATCACGACACACTTTTTCGAAGCTTTTTGCAGATTAATGATTTGACTTCTGACTTTTGACCTCTGACCTTAAATTTTGGCGGGAGACACAACTTCAGACCATGGGTCACCTATCTACCAACTTTAACCCTCATCGGCTTTGCAGGCTAAGAGGAGTTGCAGAAGCAAACTTTTCGGTGTCAAATTTGACTTTTGACCCCTGAACCTGACCCTGACCTCAAAACACATACAAACAAGATTTTTAGATAAAATCTTGTTTGCTGGTCATATTTGGAGGTCCCATGTAGTCATGGTCAATAGTCATTTTGGATTAAAAAATACAGCAAAAAAATTATCACTAATTTGACCTCTGACCTTAAAGTGTTGCGTGTGTATTGAAAAACCGGCATAAAACAATAAACAACAGAAATCATATTTGAAAATTTGGGCCTACATAATGAACTTCAACAGCTCAGGTTTCACTGGTGTATCAAAAACATACTACTCAAGTTGTGGCTCCTTGGTCGGTATCGGGAATTGTAGTATTTGGTAGAAGGAAGCACTGTACCTACAAATAACCTACAAACTGATCACAACGTTGCGGCGTCAGTGATCCTGTTTTTTATTTTGACTAACTGAATATTCAATACTAGTTTACTCCTATTGACTTGTTCAAAGAAGCACACCGTTGATTTGAATGAAAATTGTTGAAATAAGATTTTCACTAATTCGACCTCTGAACTCTGACATTTGACCTTAAATTTTGACGGGAGACACAACTTCAGACCATGGGTTAAATATCTACTCACTTTGGTCCAGGAGGAGTTGCAGACGCAAACTTTTGATATTGAAATTTTCTTTCACACACACACACGCACACCCACCTTCACACATTTTGACCCCTACCCTAATAGAGAGGTCCAGGTCACCTTAAATACCATACGAGCTTAGACCCCCGCCCCATGTCTCAAATATCAACTGTACATAATGTCACCATGGTAACTGTTGCTATGGCAACTCAGAGCGCCATAATACATTCTAGCGTCCCAAAACAACTACAATATTTCATCTCGAACATTACATGTATACAGATGAGATAACTATTTAATAGACATCAAATCCGCGCACCTTGTATTGAAATATGCTGTGTTAGATAGCAGAAAGAGTCATACCAATTTATTGTTTTACTTGTATCAGTTACTCTTATCTCAATCTCTTTTCAAATAGACTTTATACAGTGATTTGAATTTATATTAGTAAAAAGAAATTTTAATATCCAGACGATTCAGAAAATAGTTTGAAAGTTAAGTGATGATGAGAAGCAGAATTTGTGTACTGTTCCATGAAATGTTAAGTGTACGTGTCTTCACAACGGCATACGGCCCGCTCGTAAATTTTGTTATGTACAAATATAATTTTATTACGAGTAAACAGCTTATCAACAGCGATCTCTGAATAGTCCTTTCCACTCATGTTATCAACTTCAGATTTGATAATGTTTTCTTCCAACTTTTTAAATAATAATATCCAAACAAAATATCCACATCCAACAATTGAAGTACCAGTTACAAATGTAACTATGGGGACAATAATATTTTTAAGTTTGTATTTCCTTAAGTGAATACTGATGACCTTCGTTACCTCTTTTGATCCCAGTATTACTCTGCATTCTATCGTGTGATTGTCATTATCTATCGTCTCATTTTGAGAACTGAAGGTTAGCATCACCTTTTGGGATCCATCACTTGAGGGGAGCAGAGAGGCATTGGAAATGATATCCTGACTCTCACGTAGATCCCACTCCATCAATGCTTGTGAATGAGATGGAAAACAGCGGCATGTAAAAGTTATGTTCTCTCCTTCAGTTACTTTCACAGTTTCAGGGTACACGGTCACCTCTAAATCCTCGTGTACAGTAATGGTTGGTAACGATTTGCAGTAGTCCTTGTCTCCGATCTTGCATACTAATCTGCTGTTGTTGTAGGCTCTTGTTATATTTTGGTCTACTGTTATTGATTTAGTGACCCCTTCTCTTTCGATTCTTGTGTAAGTCAACTCAGCAGAGTAAGTACCAATTTCAATCGATACCTCTAAGGCAGAATTATCTATGTCATTTGGACAGTGCAGTTTGAATGCATCTCCCACGAAAAACACACCGTTCAGCGAATTAATTAAAATGCATCCCCCAAGCAGTCGTTCAACGACGTGTAGCTGTATAT
Source organism: Stichopus chloronotus (assembly GCA_021234535.1). Taxonomy (NCBI): domain Eukaryota; kingdom Metazoa; phylum Echinodermata; class Holothuroidea; order Aspidochirotida; family Stichopodidae; genus Stichopus; species Stichopus chloronotus. The sequence goes on from SFZH01000008.1 coordinate 1,546,398, forward strand.
ATTCCTCGTTGTCCCACCAAATCCTTTTCCATAAACACCACCCACAATAATTCCATCTGCAAGTATAGCGAGATGAGTCTGAATTATTGATTCCTTTTATCACGAAAGTATAAATTTGTCCTGAGCGTATCAGATCATTCTCGTTAGCTAACAGTACCATTGGATCTTTCCCTTTAAGTAGTTTGACGTTTTTCGCCCCGTCAGGAGGTCTACAGGTCAGAGCAATTGTTTCTCCAGGATTTGAAAAGAAGTGTATTTTATCTGACGAATAAGATGCATTTACTAATATGCTCCCATTTGAAACTCGAATGATCCAGCTTAGTGAGACAATAAAAATCAGATAGTGATCCATTTTAATTTATCCACTATAGTCAAGTAACTAGGAGCCTAAGTCATGGGTACTTTTTAATACCTGAAGATACACCGTTGGATCTGTAGCATCAAAAGAATGATAACATGTTTACATTAATAGTTGTGTGTGTTCTCCTTTACAAACATCTAATTTGGTTGTCACTCAACGTTGACACCAGTAGTCAAAACGCAGTCAAACAAGTTAACGCATCAGAATCGGCAATCTTACACATCAGACGACATCAGCAATAAATGACTCTTTGATTCCTCTGGATAGGCCAGATTAGAGATAACTAGGAAATTATTATTAGTGAATATCATATGAATTGCAAAGTTCCATACATCTTCAAATATAAACCAAATTCAAGGAAACTAATTAATCCGACAAGTGGTCTGCTACAAACTATCGAGTTGATTCAGTGTTACTTAAGAATGTCGAGAAATTAATATTCGCCGAAGTGGTTGGTCCTCCTGCATCTTATTTTACCGGTTACCTTAGAAAACACTTTCCTACGTGATATAAACATTGATATATTGAGTAAATCGTGCAAATTCAATCACTGCCTAACACTAGTACCATACTTCTGTAAATGAACTGTAGAGCGATGAGATATAGGAATTTTAAAAACAGAATAGTGATGTTACAAAACTAATACTGGCAAACGGATCGACAAACCGAAACAGGGAAATTACATGAGTGAAATTATAGCTCACTAAATATAGTTTCATTCCGATTGAAGAACTCCACTGAAGACTATCTTCGTCTATGGGAGTACTCAAAGGAACACTCCAAATTATGTAAACAGATTAGTGAGGAAGGTACAACTCACATCGCCATTTTGTTTATCAAAGGTTTTATTCATGAAGTACGTCATCCACTTTGAACAGTTGAAAATAAGGTCACTTGTATTGTACACCCTCAACACATTGTGAAAGTATTGATCCACTGATATAGACAAAACTTAAGTTCTGATAAGTGAAACCATTTTGTGACAATGTGACTCCTTTCTAAGAGTCAGAGCGGACGTGTCTATAAATACATATAACTATCCAACGTCCATACGTCCAGGCTGTATATTCCATGAGTACCCAATAGGTTAAAAGCCCAGTGTTAGTAACATTATTATTGTGTTAAGAATGATAGTTCACGCCGTCAGCTAAAATCCTAGCTAAATCTAGCTTTTGTAGTAAGGTCAGTGTCTCAAGGAATGTCCCATTGAATAATAATTCAATAATGAGCTGGCTCTACAGGTTGACCTGGAAGGACAGGGGAGTGATGAGACGTCTGTAACGTGTTTATAGTGTTCAGAGTACACCGTGACATGCCAGAGCATACAAACGTATGCACAGCGTAGATCACATTCAGTGTTCAACACGTGACTGTGCTACTGTGAGACAATGTTGTTGAAGGTAACTCATGGCTTCGATTTGCCCAGCCTTTTGGGTAGCGGGTGACGTCAAATTAAAAGTGGACAAAAATTTACAAGAAAGAGACCTCATCGGTACATCACGGATCAGCGAGAAGTTATACTCAATAATGTAGACTTGATTTCATGATCAGATAATTAGAGTCATTTAATCCGTCTGTTGATTCAACTCGCTCACACTGAAAATAAGTTATTTTACGATGACGAAAATGACTGGGCAAAAGGCAATTCGACGTTAGATGACGTTGACGGTCTAAGACGGACGATAAACAGGCCTACATACTACAACTGAGACATGAGTTGGACTGGAAGTCGCCTAGTCATCTACTTTCTTATTCTTCGTTGTTTCACTGAGAAAAAAAAAGAAAAAAAAGGAAAAGATCACCTACCACAAAATCTGAAGAGAGAACTATGTACTCATCCTCCAGATATTTGACAATTTTCTTAACATTTTTGTTGCCCTATAAAATTCAAACACTAAAAGACCGGTAGTTTAAAATCAAACAGACCAATGGGAATGGGTATGAATATTCCTGTATGAAAACATGGGGCTTAAACAATGTTTTTGTTGCCGTGGCTATGACATATTCCGTGAAATATGACTTCTTTTCCAAAAAATTCCAACTCATATTCCAGCCTTAATACAAAGAGAAGAAATCACGTTTTGACAACTGTCGATGACACGATCAGGAGAGCTACTAGAATAGGTTCACCTAGATAGCAGGCCCTATAGCGTCACTAAATATTCATACACTATCTACGTTTTCTAGACAGTTGCAACAAACCTCTGTCTGTTGTAAAAGAGAAATAAAATATAGGGAGACTTAATAATTTCAAGGGGGGGGGAGGTCTGAGGTGACCCAGATTTGCCTTGTTTATGGCGTGGAGATACGGAATTGTGTAATGGACGTACTATAGAAAACTATTAAGGTAATCAGTGTAGTTACAAACGCCAGACAATCTTCAACAAATTAGTTGGGACAAAAGCTTTTCCTTTTAACGTTGGCTTCAGGATTTCCCTTCTCAATGTACATCCACTATGGCTAATACTGGCATAGGAGCGGTGCTTCAACTTATCCTCGGAACTGAAATGCCAGAATTATGATGACAAAGTGTCGCAACATGTTTGTCCAAGATGGCAACTATGCCAGAAGACTTCCCTAACCACATGACTCTCACACCACCGTCTTAATGTAAACATAAATTGTATCCGTTGTGTACACTTCAGGTAAACTGTGTTCTGCCTGTCTTACATTTTTTTTCATCCCATAGCACAATTACCAATTCTGTCGTGATCATTTAGGGAAAATGAAAACCAAAACGTCAGAATATTTTAAAAGAAAAACAAAATAAAGTTGTCCAAAGCAGGCAGTAGTTGTTGATGATACATTACACTGGAAAGAGCATGCTCGATGAGCAGGCAAGCCTTTAAAACTTTCACTCTGTTGCTTATCATTGTTTACATAAATTAGATTCTTTAAACGGTAAGTATTCGATTACAGCTCCATTTACAAATAGATTGGACTGGCACACAAAAATGAAGTAAATTAAGTCGATGATTGAAAATTAAGAACAAACAATTACATGACGATGACAGAGAGGAGATGTAAAATACAATAACACAACCTACATAGTATTTAGAGAGACAAGGATATGTTGACACTTCAAAGACACAAGTAACAGTGCCGAGTCTCGTGACTGGAGAAAGCTAAGTCCACGCTATAGGTTTAGGTTGAGAGTATCGCAGTCGACGATGACGTTGACCAATCAGAATCATAAACCCTGTATGCAAATCGTCCCCTCACCCCTTGAATTAACCAATTTCGTAATTTTTGAGAAATCTTTCCAAGTAACAGTGTACGCCCAACTTATTTCTAATGTATGTTATTGTCTGAACTAACTGACTGAAGGGTATGGAAAAGGGCTACTAAACTCGTGTAAGCACCGGAAACTGAACTTTGTATGAACGCCTGATGTATGGTAGCGTATAACATTCACCAGGTACAACAATGTAATAGATTGTGTAAGTCACGTGCATCTGATTTCAGAGGCCGCTCCACATTCACCTTCTTGGATGACAAGAAAGCTCTCCCCATTACATTTGCAGTAAAGGGGAAGGAGATGAAAAAAAGAAAAAAGAAGAAGAAAGAAGAAAACAAGAGAGAAGAAAAGCGGAAGCAAATAATAAAGAAAACAAGAAAAGGAGGGGCATGAGATCTATGGTCTAAGACTTGTGCTGAATATTTAGCGATTATAAAACAATCTAGAGTTCTGGACACTAATATTCCCCGATTCAAAATGACAGATTTGTCACTATGTAGAAGTTGTCGAAATTCAATAGTTCCAACTTCTGGTTCACTTTTCTTCGTTGCCTTATATTGTAGCAGAAAGAAGGAATTAAAAAAAGGAGAAAAATTGACTTAAAAATGCAATATTCTTTTTCTTTCTGAACAGAATGTTAATCATTTTACAGCTTGTTAGTACAAAACTTATCATACAAAACTTGCTCCCCTTTTTTAAGTACAGTATGCCTAATCATTGACAACTCAAACAAAATGTAAAAACTGTAGTCAAACTGGTCAACAAACTGTTGTCTTAGATCACTACCACAGACTAGCTAAGGGAGTGGAGAGAGCCTTATCATTTGGGAGGGGCTGTATTAAACACTAGCTTTGAAAAGCGAGCTTACTCCGGGTTTCCCATTCCAAACGCCTTCTGGTTACACCACTGTCCACATTTCAATATCACTTATAAAAATGACAACTATCGGTTATTCACGAAGACACTATATGTTAGTCCAGTATATAGTATAATACACAGTAACACCACTAGAAAAATTGCAACAATAGTGGATCAGTTTAGCCAAATTAAAAATGCTTGAATAATTGAAAAACGGTACCTATAATTTCAATAATCTTGGTACGTAATTACCTCATCTAAATTTTCAACTTCAGTGTACACAATGCCATTTGAGCAGAAAGGAAAAAGAACTTCAATTTGAAGAAAAGCTGAACTTTTGGCTAAACGTTACATGACCGCTCAAGTCTCTTGAATGTTCGTTTATCATCGCTTCTATGTATGTGGTTCGTAACTAAATAATATTGTGTGAGACGTTAGAATCATTTGGTGAAAGGTGCATTTTGTTTTTGTCATCAAGGTTAGTATTTGATACGTCAACACTATCGTTTCTTCATATTTTTTACGTATTTTGCTGTGTTCTTCTATCCAAAACTATTCCTTTAATTATTTCACAAGAAGTGAATAGAATGACAGCAATTGGAATGATGATTATGGTGAAATGTGTTTCTTTTCCTTTATCATGTGCACGTTCTTTTTTTTTACAAAATTGTGTCAGCTGTTTCAACCTATGCTGGGATGGCTGTTGAAGCAAGAGATGCTACTGGAACGTTAGTGGTGTGTTATTGATGTTGTGGAATAATAATGATCTCATTCGTTTTGTGTTTTTTGATCCCACAATAATTCTGCATTAATTATCGTACTGACCATCTACTTCCCACATTTTTGAAATTAAAGGTAAACACTGCCTTCAGTTAAGTGAGACACGTTGACAAAGAATACCGCATTGTGAATTTCACACAAATCGCATTCTACCGACGCTTGTAATTCAATAAAAACTGCGACATGTGAGAGTTATATTCTCTCCTTCAGTTACCTCCACTGCTTGAGTATACACAGTTACTTCTAAATCATCGTACACAGTAATGGTTAGGCGTGATACACAATAGTCGTTTTCTGCTGTCATACACCGTAGCTTAGAATTATTGTAAGATAACAAGATATGTACTAAAATCAATTTGATGTCTTCGTGAATTCTTCATTGTAATTTAAACTGGTATCATGGTCAAATACAATATATATTTAAACTCTTTGTTCCTCGGACAGACCATTTCAAGGTGATTTCCGACGAAAAATACATCCTGGAAACCATTCAAGTTCTTCAAAGTGCATTTGTTCATCTAACGAATGACTACACGGAGTCCAGCGGTTACTGTGTTATCGAACCAGAATCACTTGAAAATGCAAGGTCAGCAATTATACAGCGATTAATAATACGCGGGGACATTTCTTAACAAAAACCGGTAACCTAGAATGCAATTCTTAAGTGGTTTTAACATGGTGGTTGTGTCTTTTATTATTTCGATGTTCCATCGGGTGGCTTGCAGGTTAGAGGCAACGGTTTTTAGTACAGGACAGGTAAAAACCATGGCCTGTTTGAAAAGTACTTGATAACGTCCTGTCTTTATCAATAAAAGAAACCAAACAGGTTACGACAACGACCAAAGTTTTAACTTGATCCGTTGCAAATTATTTGATTTGAATACCAAACCTTTTGTAAATTAGTTATCAAGTTCATTGGAAATCCATTTTCTCTCTGGGTGGTTCTCGATTTGACTAGCTTCAAAACACAGACGTCATTATTTATTATTTCTTCAATTTCCTATGATTATTCCTAAGATTTCTACGTCAACCCTCTCCGAACTAGGTTATGAAATTTCCGTGACAACAAATCGTCTTTCAATATCATGTTAGGTTATGTTAAATACTTCCTTGTTGCTGTTTCACAACGACATAGTTCTATATACAGGGTGTCAAACGGAAAACGGCTTACAGAATGCAACGCTTTGGACATTTTGGAAGATTCAGGCGCGTCCAAGGTGAGGAGACAGTCCAAATATGAAAACAAGTATCATTATGTTTGTTTCTAACTTTCCATGATCAGCAGAAATTTTCTCACAGAAGTGCAATACGATGACATCGTTGTATGATAAGTTCATAGTCTGCGATGAAACCTTGTCGCATTAACTTGGGGATAATGTACGCTCGGGGGTTAATGTAATTAAGCGATGCACGAGCAATGCACGAGTGCTCATGCATCCAGCGAGCCAATGTACAGGTCCAAAGTTGATTTACCTTCTTCATACACACAAAACGAGATTTTGATAAAAAGACGAAAACGAAAGAGGATGTGGGTTTTTAAAGGACATCACTTCAATGAGAACGAGACCGGAGAATAGGTAAAACAGATTCATAACATATCGACAATGTTTTTGCCCGATACATAAAGTACCATCATTGCTTTATGTAAGATGACAAACCACAAAACACTTTCAAACTACGTTGCTATTGTATTCATCCTTCTATGATTTAAATGTTTAATCGACAGTATTTTCTCTGTAGGATCACACTACACGGTCACCTGACTTAAATGGGCCAGTAAGAGGTGAGGATTCTTCCCACGTATATACAAACATAAGTCACTGACAGTCTTTTTAAGGATGAAAGCTAAAAAAGACAAGAACCTTTCCGTTAGATCATGTTCCATATTTTTTTCATACGGTAAAGATCATTCTGTGAAATGTCTCTGGATTATTAAAAATGTAATGAACATACATATGACCTAAATCAGTGGTTCCTTGTCGGGGGGATGAATCTCAGGTACACAGGGAATTTTGGGAGGTTCGTTGGCATTAACTTGGGCGTCCCTGATAATTACGACAAATCAGCGGCGTTATTTTTGAGCTTTCTATTACAGTTTTATTGTATATCTGCATTTCAAGAGTTTTTGTTGATTTGGCAAGTGGAACTTTGACTCAGAGAATATCGCTGCGCGTCCCACCATGAATTATGCATGGATAGGGAAGGGATCAGAGAGTGAAAGTGATGGGGTATAATGGACGGTGAGAAATAAGTGAGGGCTAGTCGAGCGATTTGGGGTATTAGTAAATGATGACATGTCGGTAATCTTCAACAATTTGGGAATCACTGGTCTAAATTCTTCTGAAATAAGACGATGAATGGTGTATACGTTTTCGGAAACTTTTCATCTGTTTTATATTAGGTACCAGTTTTAGTGACTTTCGTTAAGTATGGGTATTCCGAGACCACTGGTAAGCTATATCAACTAAACATTTGGGAATTTAAAAAAGAAAACAATGATCCATTCAGAGATATTTTTTAAGATTGTCCTTAATGTGACTTTTTTATCCAACCATATCTTGGTGGTTCAACTTTTTCCTCTTGTACCTAATGGAAAAAGGGAGGGAGTGCAGAGTGGGGTTGCATTAGCGGTAGACTAAGTACACATGTATGACGACTGAAGATCGCCTACCTAAAATACGGGCTTTGCAGAGCAGTTACCTCAAAATGTGTTCATAGGTGAAACAAGACGTTTGAAAGGGTGGACTTCATCCGCTTTCCCATCTGGATTATCAGCTGGCTACACATATTGCACATTGTTCAATATTACTTTCAAAAGTAGGCAGTGCTAAAACATTCCATGTTTTAATTCACACTGTAGGCCTAAGTCTTCTCAGTATTATACCATACAGCAATCATCACTGTAAAATAATCTCCAACAGAAATAGTCCAATGCAACAGTACCTTTCACATAATTATCTAATATAACAAGATATCATGTCAAAATGTATCAATCCCCCTCTTAAGGTTGACAGGGTCTTGAAGCACTCAAATCGGTTTACATAAAAAAAAACAGATTACTTCCATTTAAGTAAGGAAACTACAGCAGCTTTTGCAAGTAGTACATACATGATCAACCAGTCCTCTCGATTACTCGTTATAACCGTTCCACTGTATATGGTTCGTAAATAATATTACGTACAACTTCAGAATCATTTGTTGGAAGTTGCATTTCGTTTTCCTCATGATGATTACTATTTGGTACATCAATACCACTTTCTCTTGTTTCTGATATATTTCCCTTTGTTCTTTTGCATATGAATATTCCTCCAATTATTCCAATAGAAGTTAATAGAAGTACAACAGCTGGAATGATGATAATGGTAAAATGTGTTTGTCTTTCTGCTTTCTTTTCATGTTCTTTTCTTTCCAAACTTTTGTCGATGGTTTCCAGATTTAGTGTAACTATTGTTGAAACACCAGAGGTAATTGTGACGTCAGTGGTATAACTTTCCTGGTGTGGAATAACTTTGATCTTCTTTGTTTTGTTCTTTGATCCCAAAATAACTATGCATTTGATCACGTACGGATCGAGGACTTCGGCCCCATTTTGAAAGTTCAGTGTTAGATTTCTGGATCCTTGAATCGAGTGAGTCACATTGAGAAGAGATACGACACTATGATTTTGAATTTCAGACAAATCCCATTCGACAAGTGATTGTGTATGAGCAGGAAAACTTCTGCATGTTAGAGTAATGTTCTGTCCTTCTGTTACTTCTACCGCTTGAGGATACACAGTGACTTCTAAATCATCGTACACAATAATGGTAGGAAACGATTCACAGTAGTCACCCGTCTTCCCCTCTGCATTGCACATTAATTTGCTGTTGTTGTATGATGAAGATATAGCATTTGTGTGTACTAAAGTAATCTCGTTTGAACGTCCGTTCGTCATATGAACAGGCACATTAAAAGAGCCATTGGTGGATTTAAGTTTCACATTCAGTTTTATGTCTACCGGACAGAAGAATTCGACGTTTTGTCCCACGAAGAATACACCATCGAATCCTTTGGCTAGAGCACATTCGCTCATCTCACGTTTAATCGCATGAAGACGAATATCGATCTCGTCGTCATAAAACAATCTACCAATTAGATTGTACCAAGCGAAGTTCCATCTGCATGTGTAAATTCCTGAGTCATTTGCTTCGAGATCACGAATCTCTAACGTATATTCCTTGCCCGTTGATGAAATTCTAAAATGAACTACAGCACCTTCTTGTAATATTTCAACATCCCTTGCTCCTCCAGGGGGTATGCAGGTCAAGACTACCGTATCACCAATGAAGGCAAAACAACCTCCATCACCTTCTGAAAGTGATGCATTGCAGTTCAACGTACCTCCGCCAGATGAGGACTCAATGAAAATAAGCAATAATATAGTTGAAAATGGTACCATGATAAATCAAGAATGAATGTTATTTACCGATTGCGAGTTATGTCGTCGGTCTTAACTGTACAAAAGTCTTGACTGTATTGAAAATGTGATTATAAGAACTTGTTACTTCCTTGTAACAATCAAACTTCTGCTGTATCACTTCCATCATTTCCTTGTCACAATAGATTGACACCTTGAAAGCCGAAAGCTCTGAATATTATGAAAACATAAAATATACATTTCACTGTGTAATTGTTATCGGTGAGTAATGAGACCTAGGGAAGGAAATATTTAATTTCGTGTCCGTCTATCTATCTATCTATCTATCCATCCATATAGCTAGCTATCTGTCTATCTCTCTATCTATCTGTCTATCTACCTATCTGTCTATCTGTCTATTTGTCTGTCTGTCCTTATGCCTGTCCGTCTTTCTGTTATTATATTTATCTATCTGTCTGTCTATCTACTATATGTTCATTAGTCCATCACTAAATATGTTAACCTGCCTATCTCTGTATATGTCTAATAGATCTACCTGTATATACGTAAGAGAGGAATGAGACCTACGGAGGGAACTATTTAATCAAATGACTTGCAATGATTAATTTCAGTCAATACTCCAGAATGTGTTTTTCGTATCACGTGTGCTTTAAGTGTATCGGTGGATGACGTAATTCATGATCATAATGAAAGCTACAACAATGAATACGTCATGAGCAAACAGTGACGTTTCAATTGGAAACGTTTCACAAATTGTTTACTAAGAACATTTGAGTGTATTTAGTGACTTCATTCATAACCGGCCTAAAAATTTAGAGGATCATATGTTGGTATGAAATATTGTGTTTGCTTTTACAGAAAAAAAAAGTCCTATTGTTTGAAAGGAATATTTATTCAAACACAATGACAGGTTACTGAAAATAAGGCCAAACATTCACCAGATCTTCACCAGTTCCTTATAGGAAATCAGTGACCGCATCATTTTCGGTAGGACTCCCCAAAATTAAAAGATTGTCATCGAATCCCGCAAAGGCAATTACCGTCTAAGTGGTATTTTTAGTCTTCTCGCAGTTTGAGCTACTCATGTAAGTGACGGGAGCGCCACTTGAGAATCGCCCTGCAACCCAACCCCTCCCCCAACACCAGGAACGATGGCACCAACGCCACCTCTGTAGGAAATGAAAAGTTTTCAGTGTTGACTGCAGAGCAAGAGTTATCTTGGAGGCGAAATTTGTGGAAGTTGCAACATGTCACAGTAACATCTGGGAAACTTATATCAGAAATCTTGGAAACTCAACTGATACGTGCGAGAACACACACCAGTAAAAAACAACACCAACAGAAAGACTCCATCAACTTTTACCGTTCACACCGAATGGGTAGTTGTGTTGTGAGCAAAAATAATAATACCATGTGCATAACACAGCTACACCTGAACTACACAGACAATTCATGTTTACATTAGGATAGCAGTTTATTTGAAAGTCATATGGTTAGGAAATTCTTACGGTAAAGTTAGCTTACTAGTTAGCTTACTCCATGCACACATGCAAATTGCGCGAGTGATCAGACGTGAATATTTGCAGAGGTAAATATCTTACTGTCCTCAAACTGGGAATGAAAGAGTCACTGTATACCAAACTATTAGTGTTATGTCAATTAATTTATTGAAATCATTATTTTATTGTTGTAACGAAATTGAAACACGTAGCCAATCTACACAATTGTTTTAGTGCCTCATGAAACATGATAAATTTCCCAGGCAACTAAGCGGAAGCAATTCCCATTCCTAACAGTGATTCTGTTTCTCATTACGTTGCGAAATCTGAGAGCATGGAATGGTAACTTAATGTTTTCTTCATCTTTTTCTGATAGGCACATGTGATACGGCAATAAGTTGATTGACATCTTTAGTACGATACCCTTAATCAGCATCCATTTTACCTTTTTTTCTCGTTCCATAACGGTCATGTAGGTTTCGAATGGGTTGCCGCCGTTCTGACCCTAGGCGTAGTGTGGTATCAAGGAAAGTAACTCAGAAAGAGGTACATCAATGACTTTGGAATTCTAATCTAAAAAGCATCGTGATATTATTTTCCTTCTCCTAGCAAGCTTATTAAATGAACTGAGGATTGTTACTACATAAACTAGTTTTATCAAAGCATAATTTGATATTCTTGGATCATTTAGACTCCTTGGATTATTGCTTATTGATAATCTCGGATTGTCAGGCGATACTCTTAAAATATCGACAGAAAAACGAGATTATCAAAACATAATTTGATAATTTTTGATTCTCGACAACTAATAACTATACAAATCACAAATCTAAGATTGTTGTGCCCATAGTGTAACTAACTGATAATCCACAATTTTCGAGTGATAAACGAGACTTTACAAACTAAATGTTTTATTACCACATTATCATTTAATTACACAACATTGTAATTGAATAATCTTGGATTTTCAATCGAAAGTCCAACGATTATCAAAATTTTGTATATTTTCTGCGCATCGACTGATAATCGTGGATTATACGAAGATAGACTAAGTTATATTTTTTTATAATCATGGATTATCTCGTAATAAACCCGGTTTATCATCGATAATCTTGATTATCAACTGATAATTCAAGATTATCCATTTGATAATTTGGATTTTCAAGTATCGGACTTTTGGCTTAGGTGTATTATTTTTGCAACTGGTTGGTATATTGGCTTTGTATTCATGTGGGTCTCATTGGCAAATTGAAAGCCAAGATCTCAAAAAAGTAACAAGCAATGACCTCCATGGCTTCACTATGATTTTCTTTTACCAAATAGCGCACATTGTTGGGCTAACGTTGAGCCATTGTTGTAACGTGAGACGGCAAAACGTTGGTCCGTGCACATTAGACCAATGTTTGGTAAAAGTAAAACTACCAAACGTTGGACAGTGTCCATTTGACTAATCCTGAGTAAATGAAAACTGTACATTGATTCAATGTGAGTAAATACAGGACAGCCAACAGTTGGCCATTTTAGGTTGAAGCAACGTAGAACAAGCAATCGTTGGGTACTTCCATCCAACACTGAGACAACGCGGGACACCCAACTGTTGAGCAGTATACGCTAGGCCATGGATCAACGTAAGGCAGTTTACTGACGTGGAAGTGCTCATTAATATTCATATTTCCCACTTCAAATGAATTGATAGTGCTTAGTGTAATTAATCCATAATTTGATTTTAATTCAAACTAAGCGCTTAGTCAATTGAGCATATTTTGGAGTTTTTACACACTTGACATGCGGTAATTAGCTTTTAGATAAAACATTGTTGATGGTGGTAATAATAAAAGGGGTTGTGATCAAACTTTTCACATTAAGATGATTTTAGCATGAATACCAGTGTGATCACTCAATTTATACTCCCGCTGTCCACTATGAAGGCGAGCAAGTTTTTATCAGATTACGTGTGTGCAGAGTATTCCTTTGTTTCACATTTAATCTGGAACATGACATGCGTTGCTCAACAGCTAATTTAAGACCCTGCAACGTTTGGCCATCAGTTGGGTCTTCACTGCGTGATAATTCTTATGAGAGGAAAAACTATAAAAGATTGGCCCAGCTTGGTAAGATGTTGTCCAAATGGCTCTTGGCAATACGTTACCAGGAGCAATACGCTGGTAAAACGCTGGCCATACGCCTGTCAACAAGCAACCAACTGTTTGGCCGATAGTTGGGCCAACGTAATTTTCCTAACCTTTGCCCAGAGTAGCCTGTTTGTTCTTTGTGTGGTTGGAACGACGAACAGCATTGCATATCATTCTGAAGGTGATCAAGATTGAAATTCTTACATTGATACGGTAGTCTTTACCTGATTACCTGTACATCTTGAAAAAAAAACAGGAAATGTTCAAATATTGATACTGTAGTTTGAAAGACAGACCGCTATAGCATTTAAGTATCAGCTCTAGAATGTAAGTTACATATTCGTAATCTCGAAGCTATGGAAGCAGCAACCTATACGTGCAAGTGGAATTTCGCCGTATTCGTATCTTAAAGGGACTCATTGAGTTGACATCAATAAAGTTTGTGGTGGTTTTGAAGGATATAAACACATGACACTACTTACAATTAGCATAAGTAGTCAAGTTTCACATCCAATAGTTATGAAAACTGTCAAAATTTTCAAATTTTTGACTGTTAGTTGCACTGGTTGTGTGCGTGTGAATGTAGTACTAGTATGAAAAGTGTCTGGTCACGAATTTTCATAAACCAAATTAAATCATTAATTACTTACTCATTAATGTTCTATTGTATGTGAAACATTGGGATCTTCTTAGTTTGACCATTTGTCACTTGTATGTGAAGGAAACTTGACGGGTGTAGATAAATTTAGTGAATTTCAGGAAACAACTCAATGAGCCTCTTTAACGTTTGGAGAATTTTTTAGAGGAAGTAACTCGACGTCAGATGAGATTACTATTAATTTGAGATCGGCAATCCATTTGACTCGGAACAATCAAAAGGATTTGACTCGGCTATCAATTCAGCAATACCGGCCAACTTTTACCTGACGGGATCTAATTCTCAAATGTGACTTCTTAAAATGTTTGTCAAGGAATATCATGCTTGGAAGCTTTTTCTGATTTTTACCCCGGGGGCAAGCAACAATCAAGTTAATGTGTAAATACTGGAATCATACGAACCTTTCTGACCGACGTCTTAACAATGTTCACAGTGAGATCAGCACCATGAATTTTAGGGCAATTTTATAAGTTTTCAATACACATGGGGATAATAATTGCTAGCAATGCTAGCGATGATTCCTATTCATTCTCAACCACTCACAAAGGATCTGGCCTACATTTGGGCTCGAAATACACACAAACATCAGTCCTTACTGAGGTAATTAAATATATCTGTGACTCCTTCAAGATCTTAATCATCGTCATCATCTTCAGCAGATTTCTTATCAGTTCTCTCTAATTGCTGCTACTTTTTAGGTTGAGGACCGTCATTCTCTTTCAGGTCTTCGATATCTGAGATTGGAGACAAGCTATCATCATCAACAACTAATGCAGAATTGTTTTAATTTAATTCAGCACCAGTTAGATCTCACATTTTCTGCTATTAATATCTTTTCTGAGTTGCTTACTTTGAGTTGCTTACTTTGAAATATCCGTCTTGGAGGTCTTGGTCAATCGCACCTTCTCTTTCACCTTTTCTTCTTTGTCCTGCAGTGCTTTCAGGCTGCTTCATTTCACTGCTGATTCCATCAGCCATCATCCGACAAACAACTCTGGTGTGAATTCCTCTCAATGTTTGTTTTTACTGTATGTATTTGTACTTTTAATTGATCTTCAACTGCCTCGCTATTACTCTCTTTCTTGACCTCCGATTCTCTCTCATCTGATTCAACGCTATCGATGCGGAACTTGAACGTATCCATCTTCTTCATAATCTTCACTTGAGCTGGATTGCTGTTTTTCTCCTTTCTTCTTTCTTTTACCGCGTTCCTACGGAACCGGGCTTGCCCCGACCTTGGACTCCCCTGTAAGCCCGGTGTTTTAGATCCGTGTCCCAACGAGTTGTAGACCACCTCGAAGCAGGGCATGAGCTCCCTGCGCGAACTGTATACTATACATCTCTGCAGTGTTTACGTTGACCAATTGATGATGATGAAGCTTAAGATTAACCAATGATGCATAAGGGGGCTGTGTCTTCAGTATGCAAATGTAGCGTGCACTGCTTTCGTATGTCGCACAGTGAAGTACATACACAGCTGCAGGAAGTCGGATAGCTGGGCCGCGAATAAATAGCAACTCCAAAGGCACCAATTGTAATATATGCAGTAGTGATGTAATATCATGGGATTTGCTATAAAGCTTTCTTAAGTTTACGTAAGTTTAAAGAAAAAAAGTACATGAAAAAGATCTTGGATACTTCACTTCATATATTTCTTATTATTACTGATTAGGCCTAATATGTTTTGATCAATATCGATGACAAGAAACAGCCTGTACTGCAAGTCTTTGCACTCATGAGGGGAGGGGGATCCAACCATTATACCATGCAAATTCCCCCGTAGCACTTTTTGTCATGTGGAAACCCTGTTTACATAAATGCCAAGCATATGGCACACCGAGTTACAAAAGTGAATATGGGATACGAAAGGTTCCATGAAACTGGACGGTTGGATTACCCGTTCCATATACTCACGCTGTGCTAACAAACAATAAGCGTTCAACATGATGGCTTATAGTGATAGGGAGCTAAGCATATTGAGCCATATGCGCATATCTTGAGGCTTGAATAGTAGGCTACGTTTATTGTTTACCAAACATCTTCACAAACTGCAAAGGAACAGCAATGTGGGAATTGCAATGAAATGCAATCGTTGAAGAAATTAGCTTTGGTATTCTTAGCTTTACAATGAACTGCAAACGGTAATGTTGGTGTGGTCGTGGGGAGAACGTAGAAGGGTTGTAGGGGACACACAATACAGTGCCTACAAACTTATTGGCATGAGAATGAAAGAAGTTCATCTACCCTCAAACATAAAGGCAAACATGGCAATCACAAGGTTACAAAAACACTTACATGAAGTCAATGGCAGATGAGATAGATGATGTATGGCAAGCCGTGTTGTATAAATATACCATTATTTTATACCAATATATTGGTATTAATTCGAATTTATACCAGTATTAAATCAACCAATCAGAAATGAGGAATAAATACTGGTATAAATTCGAATGTATACCGGTATCCATTCGAATGCACTGGTATGAGATCAAATTAATTCAAATTAATACTGTGATAAAATAATGGTGTATGTGTCTTACACGGCGTGCCATTTACGTGTCATGTCTGTATATGATGGTTGCAAATGAAATGGTCTCGGTAGCTATTATAATCACACGAGACAGGTGACAGTTTCGTCGCATTGGCCCCTTCCAAACTTTTGTTTCTTTCTGTTTGATCTTTCCGATGACTCATTACGATCCTTGCCGACAAGAAAACAAAGAAGTAATTGTTTGTTTACAGACTTGTCTAGCAAGGGCCTTAAACCGACTGCAAGTGCTAGAAGATAAAACTCGACGTCCCCGGAAATATAGGCTGATGGTGAATGTTGATTTCCCACGAACCATTACAATAGAAGGAAAAAAATATTCACATAATTGGCTTCTTCATCTTTGAACTAAATGAGGCTCTAAACTGTTTGCCTAGTTTAGGTCTCGTTTTAAAAAGCCGAAACTAGGAAGTTTTTTCTTGACGTCACGTTACACAAAAGCACATTAATTATATTGTTCATGTTTAAGAGCTTAAAGTGCTACTTTACCCGTGACCATGGATTTTATTTTTCAGCTCCTTTTGGCTTCTTTGCATATTTTGGGATATTTTTTATGTGTTATGAAGAGAAGAAGAAACATAATGATGTTGCGCATCAGGAGAAGGCGGAAATTAGCCAAATTCATGCGAATAAGACGTAGACGCAGACGTTCTCTGTTCTTTATGTCAGCTGCGGCCGTCTGTTCAACGACAAAGACCCTACCTGCGCCCCGTAGTATATGGGTAAAACATAGAAGTACGGCGGTCTGTGAAAATATGTTTTTAAATTTCACAAACAGCGATTGGAAGGAAAATTTCCGCGTTGATCGAGAAACATTCGCTTTTCTTTGTGATGCACTTCGTCCACACATCCAGAAGCAAACTACAGTGATGAGAAGACCAATTACAGTGAGAACAAGAGTGGCAATTACTCTGTGGCGATTAGCAACAAATTGCGAATATCGAACTATCGGAAATATTTTCGGCGTCGGCAGGAACGCTGCGTGTAAAATAGTGCATGAGGTGTGCTCTGTTATAAATGAAGTAGTTTGCGAACAATATTTATGTTTCCCAAACCACGAACAGGTCGTCGACATTGTGAAAGGCTTTGAAAATAGATGGGGGTTCCCACAATGCGTCGGCGCTATCGATGGATCCCACATTCCTATTGTGTCTCCGAAAGATCACGCAGCTGACTATTATAACAGGAAAGGATTCCACAGCATTGTTTTGCAGGCTGTTGTTGACTTTCGTTACAGGTATGTCATGTATCATATTGCCATTTTAGTGGTGGGTCGGGGCGTAGGATAACGGATGAGATTTAGATGTACTTTAAAACGGGTATGATATTTTGTGGGTAATATAGGCATATATTCATCTCACCTACTGTCTCACCAGGTTTTTTTTTTAAACACTTACAGAGAAAGGAAACAAAAGATGGTTCCCATGGACGAATTGACATGAATAAGATTCTCCGTAGACCTCCTAAAATACTCTTTCTAATTACTACAGTCATACACCACCTATGTTAATAACTTATAAGCAATATACAGCTTGGCATATTTGTCTATGCTGTAAGTACTTAAATGGTTTATCACCGCCTTTGATTCAAACTTTAATTCTCAATAATCATTAAGAAATGAAATAAATACGGATCTTTGGGCGCATATTTTGGAATTCCCCGGACCTTACTCTCCGAACGTTACCAGTGATGTTATAGTGTTAAAATGTTTCTTTCAGACGAAAATAATGGGTAATATTTTTTTACTATTATACTGTAGTTTTCGTGTTTGTATCATACTGTTTTAGGAATTTGAGTGGAAGGGGGGGGGGGCGGATAAGGATTTTTGCTTGTCATGCTTTGCTTATATGTTTATGGTGGGTGTGTTTTACGCAAACTACAAACTTAATTGATTTTTCAATTTTCCTTTTCGCTATTGAATTTTTTTTTTTCTTGACTGTTTCATATAAACGAGAGAGGGAAAAAAAAAAGAACAAACGATCTAACTTAACGGAGGGAGGTGGGGTGGAGGGGTCCAAAATATGGTGACCAAAAGCGTGAGGTAGCTTTGAATGTTGGTGTCAACTATAGGTATCACATGTTGGTTGATACATAGACGCGAGAAACCAATGAAACTTTTGTAATAAGTCGGTTAGTCGATCGTGGATGCAAACAGGTAAAGTGATACACTTTTATATTTATTAAATTATATTTATGGTTTAACTATTAGGTTCATCGATGTTAACGTGGGCTGGCCTGGTCAAGTTCATGATGCCAGAATACTCGCTAATTCGTCTATCATGAGAAGAGCAGAGGCTGGGACGCTCCTCCCGAATGTAAGACATCCATCAACTTATTTCGTTTGTCACAAGCTGCAATACCGCAGTGCAATCAGTATAGAGAACAAGTGACGGTTGTAAGTTTGGAAAAGTTTGGCCTACTTCAATGGCTATTTTATATAAGTGCGGTAAAACAGATGATATGAGCATAGGCCCCCCTTAGCTAAGTAATCACTGCTTTGTATTTGAAGAAAAACAAAATGTCCGTCTCACAACGGAAAAGTAATAACTATAACAAGACACTGCTTACGAATTAAAACCTGCTTTAATTCGTACACTTTTATTACGTGCATGCCATTTCTGAATAAAGTCAATTAATCTTTATATTCTGTACTTATTGCAGTAAATTATTTAGCTGCACAAGAATGCAGCGACAAGAAATTGATGTGATAGTTAAAAATATCTTGTACAAAAATAAAATAACATCTCATACATACGTATTCGCACTTATCACATGCATAACTGCCTCAATTGAACTTGATAAACAAAAATGAGGGCGAAAATGAAGATTTCCGATGCAATTGTTTGTATCACAACAAGAAGTTTCATGGTGAATTTTTTAATGAAGTTCATGAACTCGGCCACGAATTGGGTTGGACCTACCCCTACATTTCTGGTGAGAACATACTTTCCTATGCCTAAGAAAAAAATGTGTAAATCGACTTAAATTTGACTGTGCACATATATTTTATAACATAAGAGGTGGTATTTTTGCTAATTTCTGACATTTTGGCGTTAGTCTCGAAGAGACATTGTCTGGCCAAACATACAATATACATTTATTCGTCAAGTTCCTAAAATCAGGGTCTTCTGGTCACTTCATAGTCCTTACTAAAAGAAACCACTACTGGCAAATGACAATGAACCATTGCACAGAGTAAAATTAGGCAATATATCAGTTACAGAATAAACATGAATGCACTTATCTTTGAACATGGGGGCTCACACACGTATGAAAGTGTTTATTGACATTCTTGTCTCAATATAATTTACCTACTGCTAATAAGGCCTACATTGTAGTCCAGGGAGAAAGGCGGAAAGGATGATAAATTTGATCGCCATATTACCACAAGTTACCCCGGTAAGACACCTCCACAAAAATAAATAAATGAGTAAGAGAGAAATAAACAAGCTGCGTGTTGAAACATATTATTACAATGGTAGGTAACTTTAATGATAGACTTTGTCGTAATTAGTATGTCAGGGAAAAATACAGATGAATAGTTTGAGAGCTACGTTCCATGTTGAGGACCTTCCGTTTCATCTTCGGACCCCTCGACTATGTGCATGGTCAAAGTGTACAGTTTAATGAAATTTCGGCATCCAATTTATTCACTTAGATAAGTGGTTTCATCACATGTACACATTTCTCTCTCCTCCTCTTTTTTTTTTTTTTTTTGCCTCAATCATCATATATTTTTCATCTTTACATTGTTCACAGTTGTGCCAAGGGTTTTAGAATGAGGATGGGGGTGGGGAGGGAGGTGAGATCTCTTTTTGAAATAAAAACATTTCTCCCCTGCTTTCCAAAGTATTGAACAAAGGATCCAATTAGTCCTGAAGCAACAAAATACCACATAAATGAATCATGATAGATGAGAAAATTTACTTACAAATTCACAAAATTTACTTCCTATTATTTACAAATTTTGGTGGTACTATGCATTATCTAGAATACCATTGAAAAATCCTTCTAGCGTGATTTGTTTGTGTGGTTTAGGTGTATGCTTTACTTTTCTAAGCTGTATTTCTATCTTCAGCTACGTCGCACCATTACTGGTAGGGAGATACCGATAATGATTTTGGGAGATCCTGCATATCGGCTTCTTCCTTGGTTGATGAAAGGATTTTCTGACCACGGCAGACTAACAGAGAACCAAAAGCTGTTCAATTGCAGACTTAGCAGGGCTCGCATGGTCGTGGAGAATGCTTTTGGCAGACTAAAAGGAAGATGGCGCAGCCTAATGAAAAGGAACGACACCAACGTGGCAAGTTTACCGGCTCAGGTGATAACTTGTTGTATTTTACACAACGTTTGCGAATCAAGAAAGGATGTTGTAAACGACGACTGGCTGCAAGAAGCAGAGGATTACAGTCGAGAGTTTTTACATGACGATGTCCCCAATGACGAAGATGATACCCCTGCTACCACTGTTAGAGAGGCAATTATGCAATATTTTGCAGACGGACATTAGTATAGGTCATCGCATCTGTTCAGAGTTGGTTTACTTTCAGTACCGCTACGGTTGTCAAAATTTTTCTAAAATTTTTCCGACTAAACACAGAGCAATTTTCGTTCTATTTGTTCTATTTCTTTGTAGACATCGTAATTTTTACGGTTTGAGAGTTTTGGACTGTCCTAAAAAATGAACTTACTGACTAGTTCCTTTCGTTTTTTTTTTTTTTTTTTTACCATAAAGCAACTGTTGTTGGAACATGTTCACATTATCGGATGTGTTATTAAAGGGACATGTGCTTTTTGTTGATAGTGAACACTGGCATATTTAAGTAATTTGATAAATGCTTTTATTCATTTTTCAATTTGTCCATTGATTTGACTTTATTTCTAATTTCTTCCAACAAATAAATTTCAGACTGCCATAACTTTTGTGGAGTGATTTCGTTTTTGGTCCCCAAGTCATTTACAAGGACAAAGTGTTTCTTGCCGTTCCTACTTTCCCACGACTGTCAGGCATGCAGGAGTTACGTCACAACATTTGTCTCATAGGACATGGGAATTTCCCTTTCCAAAAATATAAAAACCTCTTCGATTGACAGAAAAACAAAAAATAAACAGAATTTCAAAGACCCAGTAGTGGAGACTGTACTAAAATGTGACGTAGTATTGCCGATCTACTAGTTTCATATCCCACTCCATACATACATTTGTACGTAGCCAATCAAAACAGGACTACTGTCGCTAAAAAGAAGTCAGTGAAATCGCATATTTCGTGCCCAGAAATATAAACCAAATCGTTCCATTTTCATATACAGTAATTTTAACAATAGAATGATACATTGCATATTTTTTGTGTGTGTGTGTGATTTTGTTCTTAATTTAAAGAGAAGTTGGGATTTATTTTCTGGTGATCTCTGTGCAGAAATTTCAGAGTCTCAGTACAGGTGGACATGTACTTCTCTTGTCATAGGTGTGTTTCTTTAGGCAAGGATTCTAAAGACTTAATGATGAAATTACTAAGTTAGATCTACGTTGCACTAATCAATATTCTAAGGAATCATTAAAGAGAACAGTTTCTATCAAAGCACTCTGTTTGTCCAGAACGATAATATTTATCTCCCTTCTATCTAAATGGTCTAGTTCCAAAGCGACGAAAAAGCTATACATAGAAAAAAAAAGGCAAAATGATAGGTCACTCAAGCATGAATTAACTTTGATCACGAGGCTAGTAACTGGTGTACAGCTTTCCATATGTGCGAAATGGTGCTCAATTTGATATGAATCGCACCATATCTTCCATAAATTCCTACTTATTTTGAATGGGAATAGTGAGTTTAGAATTCATCATCATGGCATGTGAAGAAATAAGCCGTAATCATCGTTCAACCGTTCAGTCCCATCAATAAACATTATGTAATGGAAGATACATCATTTGATTCGTTAAAGGTTGGGTAAAAACAAATTACTGTTGAGCGACAAATAACTGAATTTCTATCTGTTAGAAAGTTATTTCTTGTAAAGGCTACAGTACTTACTTATTTTGGATGATCTATCACTCTATTTCCTTAAACATTGGGTTTAAAAATATGATTGTTTTCCGTAGAACAAACGCATTATTTCCATTTAAGTAATGATTTTACGTTTTCTTTTTTGTTTCGCTTGCGTGGAAAAAATATGTATTGTTATGCCTTACCTTAATTTAGAAAGGCAATATGACGATTCGGTATAGTATATTGAAATATTGGTAGACTGATATGCCCTCACACTTTTCCTAGTCATAATAATCGCGCTATATTCAGCTTCCTTAAATTTAAGTATATGTGGAGAGCAAACAGAGAAAGAAATCACTGTGAATTTAATACTAATTTCATATTGAGTGAATAAATAGACCGGTAGAAATAGTTGGAGATTTTATCACTAGTGTAGCAAGAAGGGTGGGCGGGGTCAAATTATCATATCCCCTCAGGAATTTGGGTGACGTTAAACAATCTAGGAGCGAGGAAGGGAAAAAAACGAGGACTGTGAGGGACGTATGACAAGTTGATGAGTGAGGGAAGAGGAGCGTAGTTTGGAAATATTGATACAGAAATATGAAGAAAATAATGAAATTCACTTCTTTTTATTTCTGTTGATCAGGTTAATTGAAGAATCTCAACGTTTTTATTCCCACTTATTTTTGCCTCATTAATCTGTATTAAGTGTACTTTTTCTCTACATGGCACCACGGGGGAATGTGGGGGACTAATTCCCTCGCGTTTCAGAGACGCTGTCTTTAATAACGATTGCAAACTGCGTTTATAAGATATATATTCCTCTAGCAAATGGGGTGTGGTACATATCTAAATTGGTCATCTTGATAGTCTTCACAAAATAGACTGTGACACTTTCTGTATTTTTTTTTTCCTGTCGAGTTCAAGCCACCAACCTGAGAGACATGTCAAAAGAAAGTTTTTGCGCCCCACGCGAAGTCATCCCTTCTCTAGACTAAGAATTGAACATGTTTCGGCCTTCCGCATTTGCAGTTTCCTTCAACTGATATTCTTTGTATTTAATGGTGTATTTGCTTGAGTGTACAATATCATTAGGCATGTTTATTGTTGTTGCGCATCATGCTCCTTCTCTGTATACCTCTTCAAGGAGACGATCAAGAATGTGGGATGCCCCTACCCATCCCCGACACACATCCAAGCGATGTAGCTACATACTGGTTTTTAGCTGTCTGAAACACATTTACAACTTGCAGAAAAATAGCAGGGCTTTCAAGTTGACCGGAGGAACCCTGCCGTCACAGCCGCAGGTTCGGTATTCATTTGGAACATGTGTCTCCTGTCATCAACAAGTGGAAACTGTCCAGTGACAAGTTCGTCATTTGTTTAAAAGTCATTTCATTGTGTTGTTTAAAGTTATGTTTCAATATTTTGTCGTTAGGAGTGGTTAAAAATCGTTAATTCCAGTAAGATTTTAACAAACTACTTGGGAAAAGAACGTTTTGCCTTTTGGCGATTGGTGTTTGTATTTTAACCATGGTTTGAAATGATGTCACAGTAGTGTTTTATTAGAAATAATACATTTAAGAACAAGTAAATGAAATGCATTTTGAAATGGATTACTGAGGATTTATTAATGTTTAAAGAACACGCACTGAGAGAAAAACTGCATGGCACAAGAAGAAGAGTAATGAAAAACAAAACAAAAAACATTAAATTAGAAGGAAATATAAGAGCCCCAACAGTGCAGAAGTTTTTTCTTTGTCAAAAAAATTAAAGATGTGACAATTTCGATGAGTACTGCCAAATAACAATGCTTATAATTAGCATCACTATTCACATCCAATAATTATGAAAACTGTCAATTCTTACTAGTTTTTGTTATTGGTTTGTACGGGCTGTGGGCATATGAATTGGTACTAATGTGGAAGAGTGAATGGTCACAAGTTTTCCTAAACCAATTGAAATCATTAGCTACTCACTCATTAGTGGTAATTTACATGTGACTCATAATGGGGCCCTCTTAGTTGAATATTGATCAGTCACTACAAAGTGGTATGTTTTGTAAAGACTGACTGACGTTCATGAAACAATTCAAAGTGCCCCTTCAAGTCAAAATACTGGTCAACATACCTGAGGGCAATACAGAGTTTCCGTTAGCATACCACCTGGCACTGTCCAATTACTCCATTATCATTCATGCACGATAGGGATATTTGAGATGTGTATAACAGGCACTTTAACAGTAGAAAAAAAGGAATTTGCAGAATGCCATAAAATGGGCCATTGAGCCCACATGGGGTCTTGGACTACTAATTTTTCTGGACCCCCTGAAAGGACCAATAATTGAGCATCATTGTGACTAACCATCAACATTGTATAACATAATCTGTAGGAGAAGAAGCATTTTTGTAGAATTTCATAAAATGGACCATAGAGTCCACATGGGACCTTAGACTGAATTTTTTTTGTTCCTGGATGAAACACCACCCAGGGATTATTGTGTTCAAGTTAAATATAAATCCATGGATGCATGTGTGAGAAGCAACATTTCAAACAATTTCACATAATAGGCCATTGGGCCCACATGGGACCTTGGACCAAAAATTCCTGAACACCCCAAAGGGACCAATAACTGAGCATCATTGTGACAAACCATCAACATTGTACAATATAATCTGTAGGAAGAGAAGCATTTTGTAGAATCTCATAAAATGGGCCAAAGGGCCCACATGGGACCTTGGACCAAAAATTCCTGAACACCCTAAATGGTCCAGCATCCAACAAACATTGTGCCTAAGTTTCAGGCAAACACATGAAAGCCTGCCGGAATAAAAGCATTTGGAACAAATTGTGGACAGATAGAAAAAGTGAGATCACTGAACGGAATGTCGTGTTTCCCACCCTCTGGAGATAACACCGGAAATCGGTAAGAAATTGGTCAAAATTTCGACGATCCTTCATCCCATCCCCTACACACGAACAAATTTTAATGTCCCACCTATATGAGACCCCTGCTGAAACTTTCAGAAAGATCTGACAACAAATGCAGAAGAAGTATGCTTTTGAAAAATGAGACAGGCATTTTACCACACAGTATCACATAAGCTCAACCCGCACTTCGTAGGTTGAGCTAATAATAAAGAAAAAAATACCAAGGGATAATGATATGATAACCGAGAGGAGCAAATTAGTTATAATAAGAAACTACTTCGGTAAAAATCTGGGATCAACACCGTGATATGGATCAAACGGCCGACTTCCACCAGGTTGAGGCTGCCATGGTTGATGGAGAGAGCTGGTCCCTGGTTGGTGCTGTGAATACTGTCTGGGTGGTTGCTGCTGTAAAGAACGTTGACTGGTGGGCTGTTGTAGTGTGTGTGGCCTTTGTCGTTGCTGCTGTTGTGATGGCATTGGTTGTGGTGGCTGTTGATGTCGTTCATGTTGTGTTGGCGGCTGCTGTGATCTGTCAATGGTTCTCTGCACCATATCGCCCATCGTTCTCATGAAAGTTGTCATGACATCTATCATTTTCTTTTCTTGGTCTAGGGATTCCCTTCTCCATTTTTCCTCGAGTTCCCGTTGTTCCCTTTCTCTTCGTCTTTCTTCGCGTAGATATGCTTCGTCAGCTTTTGTCTGATATGCGATTAGTTCATCGAATGAACCTTTTTTCCCTTTGGTTCTTTTTGGGGTTGGCCCAATTGATCCTAAAATTAAGAGCAAATATCATAGAAAGCATGTCATACCATCTCCATCTTATCCCCTGCAACACGGGAAAAAAAGACGAAACAAATCACCGACATTTCAGGACAATGTTCCCCGACAGGGAATGGGCGGGGGGTCATTGTCCCCTTCGAAGCCATCACTTATTAGGTTACTGCTTTGCAATAATTTCTAACCTCAGTAAAAACAACGACGTACCATACTTGGGTGAGCAACGGACATGAGCAACATACTCCCCTCCCCCCCCCCCAAAAAAAATAAAATAACCTTCACCCTTTCCTGTAACATACATGCACGTAGTGAATGTAAACAACACAAAACGGTCGGCGTCGCTCCCTTTCATATATCTCTCCGTCATATCGTCAGCTATTTTTCTCTATTTTTAAAGTAGCTTTAGGGCTACATGGATCATTTAATGCCAACTGAATTTCGTTGTAAAATGTCACGTTTGGAAGGTTTCCTATTTACATTCAATATTGACCACTAAAGACATTCATATTTTATGAAATGCTGGAGATTTTTCTGTCTTTATTTTTACGGCTCTCTGGCGGATCTGTCCTTTATTTGCAAAGCAACTGATAAACCAGCACGAAACCATCCATGATTTACACATTGGTGGATTAAAGGGAAAAACAATATTCTAGGGATCAACAAGTTTTACTACTCACCGGATTCAGCTGATCTCTTTCTTCGAGGTTGAACCCCACTTGAAGTAGCTAGCGATCCTACAAATGAAAATACAATAGATCAAATTCATTTATCAGAAATTAATGGTATAGTGTCGTTAATAATTGATTGATCAGGTATCTTCTTGCAGGCTTCGCATTAGCAGCGGGATTGCGGGATTCCCGCACTCTGGTCGAAACTCGGGCACAAAAAAAAAAAAAAAAAAATGCCAAGAGGGGAACTACCGCAAAAAATTTTCATTCCGAAATTAACCTTTACGGACTTCTGTAACCAAAGTTCACATTGATTTTACCCAATTTTGCCAGAACATCACAAAATATGACTTGCGTAAGTAAATTGCCGTTTCATGTACACAAAGTTAACGAAATAAATGAATTTCGGATGCATCCATTCACGATCGATCCCGTGTTGTGATCATTCGCACTCGTAGCCTAACGTTACTGCATAGTGGGCATACAATTGTAGAGTATTAACGGACCTAGTCAAGGGGTAATGTAACACCTTTCCGTGCCAGTGCAATGATCCCCTATTAGCATGTTTTGCAACACTCGTGCTACGATACTAGATGTCTTGGAATTTTAGGAGAGGCTAGGCCATGCTACGTTTGCACATACGTACCGGGGTTAGAGAAATCACGTTTATTTAGTCATGTTAGCGTTTCCACTATTTTCGAGAACATTGGGACAAGTTCGTTTTGATGAGGGGAAGAGAATATTGATACAGAAAACAGGCCCGTATGCAACTTTTTCAGTGAGAGGGTTCGATTTTACCACAAGTGGAACATTTGACACGACAATTATGACCAACAAATTAAAACTCATTACATATGTTGCTAACGTAGGCCTACTATCATAGGCTGAGCGAAACTCCATATCTTGGGAGGGGGTTCGTCAGAACCCCTGAACCCCCCCCCTAGATACGGGCCTGGAAAAGCCCTACGTTCTTCCTCGTATATTATATTATATCCCTCCAGGGAATTACATGCGACAAGGTGTTTAGTATTACCGACTGTCAAAACAATGTCCGTATTCTTTAACTATCTGTTAACAAAAGATATTGTGTATTTTAAACGTAAAAAAATCGAACCTGCACAATACCCCCTTGCCATTAGAAGCCACGGATAAACAACACGGCAATGTCAATTGATAAGACCAAGTTCCTGTGTTGGATTTCTCTTTTTCTTTCGTTGAACAATCTCTCCCCACAAACGCAAACCACATTGACCAGGCAGTTGTTTATCTCACCGTTGGTGATGTAATAGGTATTTGCCAATTGTTCACGTGGCAAATACATATGGAAGTAACTTTCTCTTTTATTTTTTTTTTCAGGTAGCCATTAAAAAAAAGAATAGTAAAATGACGAGGTAATACTTTGTAAAATGGCAGACATGGACTCAGTTCCTTTCTTCTTTTACCTTTCTGTTTTTGTTATCGCCCACCCCCGTGTTTTACATTTTCTTTACTTTTCTTGACCCCCCCCTTCGAAGCCTTATAAGAATGAGAAATTCTAATTGAGAAAAATCACATTGCTGAGTCGAATATACCATGTATGTCTGCATTCTGATTTGCTATGTTTAACTTCACCCTCTCATTCCATATCCTCCGGATACATTGCAATAAGTTTTCCCACTAATCCAATGAATCATTCAAATAAGAGTAAATATAGTTCCATCAAGATGTTATTGTTACTAAAGGTGACAATAACAGGTACCACTATTACGGTTTTCAACTCACCTGACGAGGGTAGTTGCGGGTTACTCTCTTCTTCATCACATTCGTCATCGTCAGTTTCTGTACCCTCTTGAGAGTCTTGTGAGTCATCTGGGATTTAAGAAATATATCATTAAATACACTTGAGTCTCAATTTTGATCTTATAGGGAACGCGTATACGTACCAAACGAACCAGAGAAATAAAATTATGCTTGATCTTAGGTCAATGAATGGATATGACAGTAACTACATTGAGAAACAATGGACTTGGCGTAAAAAACAGTAAAACATAAATCATATCCTGCAAGGGGACGAAACGGCCTGCTATCGTGAAAAAAAAATACTACTTAAGTCGTAATCCCTTTGTGGAGAAAATGCATCGTTCATAAAGTATGAACATATTTACACTACAGATTGATATGCTTATTACGTCATCTGCCATTAGCTGCTCCGAGAAATGAAGTAGTCAGTGTAGAAGTGTGATTCCCGTTGTCTTGTTTAAAAAAAGTTCACGGTTGAGTTGAAATGAAAACTGTCAAGCACGTCATAATCACATTTCACATTTTTGTCCTTGAGTCGATGAGATGAGACATCGATAAGGTGAAAAAAGAAGTGAATTCCACGAAACAACTCAATGTCCCTCTTCAAAGAATTTGGAACATAATTTATCCCCTGAACATATTTGTCTTTCTCAATTGCCTGACTGGTGCAATTCATGCTAAGCTTTTGGACATAACTTTTCAATGATCGTACCTTTTTTTCTTTGCGTAATCATGCAAACCCTTCACGCTTACACATACACAGATAATGGAACCGAGGTGTTCTTTTTTTGGTCAAGTGACAATTCGCCTACATATTTAACTGTAAACACTAACTAAAACGAACTATTGCACAAACTTCAAATGGTTAGTTGCGTGTTTGTACACAGAGGTATGCACCTTATACATATTGCTCAAAAGTTATATTTTTCGTGATACGTAGGAACGCTGATAAAAAAAAAAAAAGAGCAACAACGGAGGAGAATGAAACTCGATCGTAGTAGGTGTAACTAAACTGGAAATTATTTCTTAACATATAACAGCTAGTGCGGACTATATATCCTTACATGGATTTTTTTTTTTATTATTAGAATACTAACCCAAAATTTAGGTAGGCAACTGTGTATATGTATAATGGAACGGTAATGTCATGCACAATATATTGCACATTCAAGCACGTTTCTCACCTAACTCATGTCGTATAGATAATTATTTAGTACATTCAAAAGCGCAGCCGAAATTATCATGGAGCGGACATGGTAGACTACTTATGCACCTATACCTTCAAACTGAATGAAAAAAAAAAGGAAGACGGGACTACTTACCATCAGAATCAGTTTCTTGGGACTCGGGCACCAAGTCTTGGGTTTCGCTTTGACGGTTCTCCACCGAACTCCCACAGCCTACTTCCGCCACAGACACAGGATTTGAAGAAGGCCTATCACCTAAAATAAGCCCGAGTTCCTCCGAAAATTTGTAGGTCCGTCTCTCCCTTCCCGATCTATTATTATGGTCAACAAACTTCCTGTAGTCTCTTTTTAAGTTTTTTATTTTATACTTTATTTGGCTGACACTTCGTTGGTATCCGCACTCTGCCATTTTCGTGGCTATGATTCGGAAAATTTCCGAATTTCGGCAAGTTCCGTCCATTTTGTCTAAAATGGCCTTGTCTCCCCAAATACCCAATAATACGTAAACCTCTGTGTCAGACCAGACACCCCTGTCGCTGCTCTCGCTCGCCATTTTCAATTACTGTACTCGTTTAATGCTGTTCACAATCACGCTAGTTTATAAATAGCAAGATATCCGGACGCTTAGCCTTATATTAGCCAGAGTGACAACAAACCGCAAAATCCCCTTCAGGCAAAGTTTATTTGCGCACCGCGGGAGGTGAGTTGGGCAAACTCCGACTCAATCCACCTTCCGAGGAGGATTGAGAAGCCCTGACCCAGCCCTGACCCAGCCCCTGTTCCCACGCTAAAAAGAGTGAGTTGACCTTGCTTTTAATTGGTTACCGGGGCAAGTCGGGGTTCGTGGGACCAGCATATTAGATATGGGTCTGATTTGGTTGAGTGATCTCGTTTCTTCTTGGGAGCACCGTAACTTGAATCTTTGCCTGAAACTGATGAGCTTTCCATCTCCTTTGATCCAAATGATCGTCATCTTCATCCGAAAACTGCCTCCTTTCTTTGATTATGCGACTCATCCGCCAAGAATCTCTTGGCCTGTCATCATCGCTTTCACTACTGCTTGTATCATCGCAGAGTTGTAATTTTCTTTCTCAAGTTTCTTACGCTTCCACTGACTGGTCCTTCATCCCTCCTACTGCCTCTACTGTTACATGGCCTTTTACTTTTCTTTCCCCATACTGTGACCCACTGTCACTTTGACCTGAAAACTCGTCTTCTTCTTCCTCCTCCTCGGTTACATAGGGCTCATCATCTTCCGCAATAAAGTCCTCATCTGAACAACTATCAACTAACAACTCTATTAACTTAAACTTTATCATTACCTTGATCCGCTTCTTCTCCTTCATCACTGATGGCATTCAGATCATTCAGTTTCTTCTTCTTTCTTGCATTCCTCTCGTTTCTGGCAATCTCTTCTTCTTCCAAGTGGGCAGCCTCTATCTTTGACATATCTTTAAATCTACTCTGACCATAAACAATGTGATCCAGAGGGTTGTAGCTTATTGTCTTCTCCTCGACCTCCTATTAATTACAAGTAATGCATTGGCTCAGAGAGAAGATGGTTTCCACTTCATCCGACGTGATTCAAGTTATTTGTTATCAGTAATCAGTACATTTTCTATCACCTACAGCAGTCTTCCAAAAACAGTGGATATTAATCCATGATGAGGTGGGTGCATACATTCATCAGGGTCGTCAAACTTTGAACAAAACTGCAAGACTCTTTTTCAGTCAAAGCTTTTAAACGTTCACTTTTTATGATATTCAAATGATTAGTAAGATGGAAGAGGTTTTGATTCTATCATTTTTGAGAATAAGTGTTTATACCTGACACGAAAGCATTTCACATTATGTTAAGATACGTATTATCTTTATTTATAAGTTCACATCGTGTGAGAAATACACTTTGTGAATATAACGTGATAACGAAAGAGGGCAATGGTAATTAAAAATGTTAAATATTAACTTTCACAACTTTTTAGTCACTACGTTTTGAGTTTGAGTGTTCTTTTACAATGCGAAGACAAATAGCAACCCTCAAAGTGAAGTGTTATCTGTGAAAGACCTGACACTTGACAGGATTTTAAAGTACAACACAGAACTTTCATACATAGAACTTCCCTGTTTTGTCCCATTGTTCGTCAGCTGTTACACAGTTTTTTACCCTTAGTTTTAATTTGAGAGCCTCCTCTTATCATACTGAACTTGACAGTTACTGCGAAAACTAAGGCATATCTTTAATTAAAGACAGATATTAGTTTTGCCAGTCTGTGCCGAGTAAATCTACACGAGGAAGTTAATATGTTAATGCTTTATCATCCAGGTATGACCACTAAAAACAGTTGCAGAAAAACAAGCGATTAGGGAGAAGCTTATTCTTACATTGACGTTGAAACTGATCTCGTTCGCTAGTTAGATTCCATTTGTACAGGGAAATGGAATATTGTCATTCTTATATTATTGACTCATGATGATTTCTTGGTAATCTACGTCCTCCATCAGACAGTAACCAAATAGAGGATTTAATCTACCCAGAAGAACGTAAATTGACACTGAAATCGAAAAACTTTGTATTCTTTTGTGCCATCAGTCATCCTGACACATTTGACTGTCTTTTATTCCGTTTTACTAACAAACTGATTAATCTTTTCATGAGAAATAGTTTAAAATGGATCGTTATCTGATTTATATTGTCTCAATAAGCTGGATCATTCGAGTTTCAAATGGAAGCATATGGGTAAATGCATCTTATTCGTCAGATAAAATACACTTCTTTTCAAATCCCGGAGAAACAATTGCTCTGACCTGTAGACCTCCTGACGGGGCGAAAAACGTCAAAATACTTAAAGGGAAAGATCCAATGGTACTGTTAGCTAACGAAGATAATCTTATACGCTCAGGCCAAAATTATACCTTCGTGATTGCAGGCCTCAATAATTCAGACTCATCTCGCTATACCTGCATATGGAATTATTGTGGGTGGTGTTTATGGAAAAGGATTTGGTGGGACAACGAGGAATATATACAGCTACACGTCGTTAAAGGACTGCATGGGGAATGTATTTTAATCAATTCGTTGAACGGTGTGTTTTTCGTGGGAGATGCATTCAAACTGCACTGTCCCAATGTCACAGATTCTGTCTTAGAGGTAACGATTGAAATTGGTAATGACTCTACTGAGTTGAACTACACAAGAATCGAAACAGAAGGAGTTACCAAATTAGTAACTGTTGACCAAAATATAACAAGAGCCTACAACAACAGCAGATTAGTGTGCATGATAGGAGAAAAGGACTACTGCGAATCGTTACCAACCATTACTGTATACGATGATTTAGAGGTCACTGTGTACCCTGAAACTGTAAAAGTAACTGAAGGAGAGAACATAACTCTCGTATGTCATAGTTTTCCTCCTCAAACAAAAGCATCCTTACAATGGGATCTACGTGGGAGTCAGGATATCATTTCTAATGCTTTTCTGTTTCGATCAAATGATGGAAACACGAGTGTGGTACTTACCATCACTTTTGAAAATGTGACCAAAGGTGATGCTAACCACACAATCGAATGCAGAGTAACCGTGGGATACAAACATATAAGTAAGATAGTTAACATCTATGTGAAGAAAGACAAAAGTAAAAAGATTGTTGTTGCTATAGTTATATCTGTAGTTGTTACTATAATGATTTTATGTGCTTGTTTCGGAAGGATGTTGGTATTAGCAAAGCTGAAAGAAAACAAAAACAGCTCAACTGACATTGGTGACACCAGTGAGACACAAAACGTTAAGAACACTGATGAAAAGCAGACTACACAAAATTATTGTAACCTCGTACAAAACCAACTTTACGAACCATATTATAGTGAAGATACCTACGAGGATACCAAAATGTGAAACACCATTGCATAGAAGACTTAAGAAAGTTTTGTACTCTTTTCAGCAAGCGCATGTTGTTATTAGTATGGATCAAATTAGTAGTGTTTTCACCTAGAAACTAAAATTGAAAGTAAGAGGTCATACCATTTATTGTGCAACTTGGTGTCGTACCTTATTCAGTAACAGAGGGAATCGTTAATTTTGATGATGAAATAGATGTATTTTAATAGTGTACAGTATCCACTGCTGTAATTTCGTAACGTCTTAGCTTCAATGGGAACACTGTAGAACCATAACGAAAACAGATTCTATTATCTCAGTAATATTTGATTTCCTGCACATCATGTGATTCTATTCAGTTTGCAGTGGCGATACTTCATTAGATAGTTTACTGACAGACATATAGTGTTTAACACTGTGCACCATGCGAGTGGAGACTAGTGTAGTGTAACTTATTGTGATTACTAACATGTTTTTTTTTTTTTAAATTTTTGAGCAATTTGTTTAACGCCCATATAGATGTTTACTCATGTCATAATGGAGTCAAAGAAGAAATGTATACCCAAGCAATAAGTAACTTTAATAGAGCCTTGCTTTAAGTTTAAACTAAGTGTAAGTTCTCGTTCAGACACTTTTTTAATTGCAATGTACATACTTCTTGATTTTTTATATGATTATGAAATTACTTAACGTAAACTCAACACTAATACATTATGTTAAAGAGTGTAGTAGCACTGATAATTACCTTCGAAACAGCTCTGGTCTACTGACTGGCAGTGTTCAAAGGCCACGATGCTCGAAAATTAGTGAAATTTCTGGGAAGGTCGAAAGAACCACAATGTGCAGATGTATTAATGTATCAGTTGAAGGTAGGTGTATAACCCATAAATATAATAACAACCATAAATGTAATACAGGCGATCAATGCCAAGAAAAATTTACCATAAATGTTACAAATGACCCCGCCGGTAATAATTTTTAACCTTAAATGTAACAAATCTTTGAAACGCCGAAGTGGGACTGGGTGACCTCTGACCTACATTTAGAAAGTTTCTTTTTCAGTTTTAGGTTTTCGTGACGCATGCTGTACGATGTCTGATGCAGCAAAAACAGATTTCTTGTTGTGTCTAGCCTAATGCTTTTTTATTTCTGGAGTGGGGGTAGATAAAGTGTACTCAAAAATGTCGAGGCCATCCGGCAGTGACACCGTTACAGCCAATTATGTCACAACGGACCACTAATGTCACAACCGATGATAATGTCACCATTGTGACATTATCAAGATCTTGCTACCACCATTAATGTCACAACTAACCAATGATGTCACAACATTCTCCAACTAATAATGTCACATTTTGACCAATAATGTCACAACCTCTCATAACCGATAAGGTCACAACTTTTCTACCAATATTTAATAATGTCACTAATGCTAATGTCAAGAATGTATTGTGGGTTCCCAATAATCAATTTCGCACCAATAATATTGCGTGTCATGTAGGTAGTTTTATTTAGATCGTAGATTGCCTGGAGGAGTTAGGCTAAAGTGGGACACACTTATGTATGAGTAATGGTAATCCTATATATGAGTGTCCCCACGGAAGGTTTTCAATGAGGGTCACCTGGAAGGTTGCGATAAGGGTCGGTCCATAGGGACAGATGTTTGGTCCGATGTAATGTGTCTAAAACTTTTCAGCAATCACGGCATAGATTTGATTTGAGGCAAATGCGATCCAAACTTCTTGAATTGGGGTGTATCACGGTATAACGTGTATTAGGCTTACGAATGTGATTTGAGGTCATTTTAACATGATGTTGCTTCAACTACGAATCTACCACAGGACCTATACTACTTGATAAAAGTTGAACTTTACCTATTACAACTTCTGCATTTGCTGTAATTTATCGTAGTTGAAGGGTTTATAATAAAATTTACAGTGTGATAAGGCCTAGTATACATCATGTACCATATTTGCAATAATTGAGACAGTTAGGTTTTCCCCGATGCTTGAAGAATACGCGAATATTTTCTCAATAAAGGTACTTTCTATCTTGCTGTTAAACCTTGTATTTATTTTACTTCTTTTCAAACATGATTTTACTGTAGGTGAGAATTTAACTCCATTACAGTGCTCTACTACTCCGTAAAAGATAAACTTAGTCTACAGTAACTTGCTTTAATGTACATAAATTGGAAGTGATTTACAATGTGATCAGTCATTACATGTAAACCACTATGGTGGTAATAATTACGTGTTTCCTGACTTTCTTTTTCATCCTTCATTGTTCTGAGAAAGTATTTGTATATCTTTGGTTCTGCAATAAACTTCATACAAAAGCTTCTTTGCTTCTGTCACAACTTTTGATCTGACAAAGGAGGAGGCTGCATGAACCAGCATATATATGAAGCTAAACCTCTGGTAGTGTTTTCCATAGAAAGGAAATCATGGAGGTTAGGAGAGGTACAGCCGTTCACATTCTTGATTCAAGTGTCGTTCAAAGTAAATAAAGGAAATCGCGGCTCCTTAAAATCTTCCAGGGGGAATAAATCCCACTATCCTTCTATTGTATTAAACCCTGTCAGGAAAGACTGGACGTTATTTTGGAGGCGGTGAAACATCTTCAAATACTCTAAGCTGTTTGCTGGAGTTTTGGCATTATTGGTCAAAGTGTTGTGACATATCGGTTGGAAAATGTTGTGACTTTATTGGTCATTTGTGACATTATTGATTGTAACACACGTCATCAAACCAATAGTGCAGTAACTGTTCAATAATATCTCAATATTTCCTAACCGATACTGTCACAAAAATTTGACCTGACAACTTTTTCTAGACGATAACGTCACAACCAATAGTGTAACAACCTCAGTAAACAGCATTTGACGATGTTTCACCATTTCATGGCTCCCCCAAGCAGTGGCATAGACAAGGGAGAGCACATTCCCCAAATGTCTTGGTAAACTTTGTTAGTCTCTTCCCTGATAGCAAAATTTGGTCGACCAGACGACCTCCGTTGGCCACCGACGACCCACCAGATATAGCTGGATACACTTGTCCAATTTGACCAAGTCAGCCAGTCTCAGCAGTTGATATATGGTGTTTGGGGCATCTTTATTGGGCATTTAAGACCACATGCCAAAGTAAGTAATGTAATGCTAGAGATATTCCCGCCCCTTACTGGACGAATATTCAGATATTAGTACCTACTTCGCTTGATCAAACCTATATGGATTACCTTAAGTCCCTTCCACATTATGTGACTGGATCCGACGCAACTACTTACGACGAGATACTTCGAACGCTTGGAAAATGTGGAAAGGCCTCACAACTAGTTACAAGAAGTCGTGTGACTCAATCCATTCGGTCGCATGAGACTGGAACGTGGTCCCCATATACGTTAATCGAAGTATATGCGGAAAACAATTCCTTGGATCTTGTCTCCAGACATAACGTATAAGGTGTACATATAACACAAACGTTATCATCGGTTGTTCAGTTCATCGTCTTTTGAGTGAATATATTCTTTGAAAAAAAAAGTTCGGCAAGTAAATATTACACATGCACCCAGTATATGTGTACGTTGTTTAGTTTATTCTATACAGGATAATCACTGTAGGGCGAACAAAGACCTGCGTACTTGTCTGTATTAACTAGCTTACATGAAAAAGGTTGAGCAGTTGTGAGA
This sequence comes from Stichopus chloronotus, assembly GCA_021234535.1. Lineage (NCBI taxonomy): Eukaryota > Metazoa > Echinodermata > Holothuroidea > Aspidochirotida > Stichopodidae > Stichopus > Stichopus chloronotus. Next base: position 1,583,785 of record SFZH01000008.1, read on the forward strand.
TGTTGGAAGCTGCACAGATACGTCTGTGGCACGACTAATTACCGAGGGCAAAAGCTGTTGCCTACAGCAAAGGCTCGGTACTTCGATCTGTGACTAGTTGCATAGTGTGGACCCTTAAAACTAGTTCGTCGTCAGCAGATTACCGAGTTAATTTAAGACAAATTTAGACGAATCTCACCATTCCTATCATTTTGAGTGGTAGACTGAGGTAAGGCTACAATTATATCTATTTTAAACTTGCTTGACTCTCAGCGATTTACAAACTATTGTAATATAACTTTTCAAACATGGAAAACGGAAAGACATAAACTTCAAGTATCAATCAAACCAAAGGTTAATATTGCAATCTTTCTTCGATTAAAAACCAATTTTCGTGTGATTCGACACTCAAAGGAAAAGCACTGTCAATGTTATTTTTTATGTAGTTGTATTTATCTTTTACGTAGCTAGCCTATGAAAATGCTGAATTGTAAGCTTTAAGATTAGCTACCAATTTACTGTCTAAAGTGTCATTTATGACAGTTATTAAAGCGGTAATCAAAGCGTGGATCCTCAAAAAAAAAAAACTCATCATTCGTCTTATGATTATGATTCTTTAAATAAGAATTAACAGAATTCTAAAACGCTTTTACACAATGCCTCAAAGTATTTACTTAAGAATAATTTAGAAACCCCTATGCTATGGTTATTGTCGTGAGTGTGGTTGAAGATTGTTCGGTAGGGGTAAAGGTACACAATTCAATTCTTTCACTTTCCATTCTTTATGAGATTATCAACAATATTTGTAAAGTAATAAGTCAATAAAAGTTGTAAAGTCTGTGCAATGCCACTTTATATATTGTATGGTTCATGAGTAAGTGTCTTCCGCTCATAAAACCGATAAGGTTCTTGGTTCAATATAAGGCTACTTCTTTTACATTCCTAAATAAAAAGTAATTACCAACTTGATGGGTAAATTGTAATAAGTTTTTGTTTCAGTATCTCATCTAGCCTACGGTAATATACATCCAACAACCCTGACCGTATCACGTCCATGATCTCATGACCTAACAAGGAAGTAGTTAATGGCATGATGTGATCGACAGTTAAGTAAGACGATACATCACATCGGAAACATTGAAACTACATAACAGAAAGAAGTCGATAAATTAACGTTTACTGACCTTTACAGGAAATAGTAGGAAGAAATGGAAACGTCGTTTTGAAGCTTTATGAAATAGTGAATATTAAGTATAGTAATATATATTTTGATAATATATTAACAGTGAATATAGACTTAATTGACTTTCACCTCTCACGTGATTACATACAAATTTTGACTTCATCAAATCTTTTGCTATGGATCAATTTAAAACTTTGGTAATAGTGGTGGTCGGTGCTTTTCGTTAAGGCGCAAGGGGAATCTGTCATTTAACACGAGTATTTCTTAAACGCGCCAGAAGGTACCTGTTCTATGTGGGAGACACGTTGTTTCTAAGCTGCAAGCCCCCTGATTGAGCATGGAAAGTCGAAATAATACAAGGACAAACCACCATGCTGGAGCCACTTAAATAGGGGAATCTAGTTTACACACAGTGGCGGCGCCAGAATGTCAGACTTGGGGGGCAAACTGAGGGCAGAGGGAAATGTTGGGGGGCAAAAATTTTCGCACGAAGCGCGAGGCCGTGTGGGTGGTGTCCACAGGCCCGCCTTAGGGCCCCTGGTGGTGTCCAGGGGCAATGCCCCGGTGGGGGTCCAGGGGGCGAAGCCCCCCCCCCGAAGCTCTGAGGTTTTAGCATATCTGTGGGTGGAAAATTAAGTCCCAAGAGAGGTGTATTATTTATTTTTATATTATTTATTTTTTCGGTTGACCGTACTCAAAGGTTCCCAACTTTTTTCTTTGGGAGTACCATTTCACATTTACGAGGTGCCACCGAGTACACACACACATACACTTTCATTCCAGTCACTTTATTCTATAAAAATGTGCAGTACTTACCATTATTCTTTGACAGTTCAATTCTCCCCGTAGCCACAGTTAAAGTGGCTACGGGCATGATATGAAAACTGGCAGCCTGTGTAACATAAATTAGGCATTTAATCAATCATGGTTCCCCGGAAGCTGTTCTTATTCAGTCCAATGTCAATACATAGTTTTGTGATTAAATTAATTTTGGATGAGTACAAGATCTGATTGGGAAGGGTGAGAGCAACTGGGGGGGACAATTGGGGGCACGGAAACAATCTGGGGGGAAAATGCCCCCTCATGCCCCCCCCCCCCCCCGTAGCGCCGCCACTGTTTACACATTTCTGTTGAGAAATGTTAAACGATTCGTATTCATCGCTCTATACCTGCCGGTATGATGCTGTCTCTGGTCTGATAACGAAGTAACAGCAAGACTCCTAGTAGTCAATCGTCAGATGGACAAATGCACTTTGAAGAATGACTTTCAGAGCATTTTTTTCGTCGACGATTTCTTTGAGATGGTCTGCCCGAAAGGCATAACGATATTTCATCTGGCGATGGGAATTTGTTCTCTTCCATTGTTGAAAACATTAACGAAGACATTGCGTTGATTAAAATACACAATATCTCGGCAGCCCACGATAATTCTAATCTACGGTGTGTGGTGAAGGGAAAGGATTACTGCAAATCGTTCCCTACAACCATCACTATATAAAATGATTTACAATTCACCGTGTAACCTCAAACTGCGGAAGCATCTGAAAGAGACAGAGTAATTTTCACATGTGATAGTTTTCCTTTTCATTTACAATTATCGTTAGAATGGGATCTACGTGAGAGTCAGGGTATCATTTACAATGCCTCGCTGCTTCCCTCAAGTGATCGATCCCAGAACGTGGTACTCACTTTCAGTTTTCAAAATGTGACGAAAATGATGATAATGACACGACAGAATGAAGAGTTGTACTGTGATCAAAAGAGGTGACACAGATAGTCAACATCGATAAAAGGAAAGACGAAGGTGAAAAGATTGTGGTTGATACAGTCAATGGCCATGTAAAGAAAGACGAAACTGACAAGATTATTACTGCTGCCATAATTACCTCGGTAGTTGCTGTCATAACTATTGGATGTGTATGTTTCGGAGGGATGATGATGTTTGCAAAGCTGAAAGGAAACAATAGCAAGACTGACATTGATAGCATCACTAGAGCAGGCTATACAGAGATCACTAGTAACAAGCAATTCAAACAGAATGATTATTTTGAACTAGTACAAAACAAAATTTACTAGGGAACCATGCTGAAAATGTTAGCATAAGCTTACAAGCTATTTTTAAGCTGAAAATGGAGATATTATACTCGACATTAGCATACGGGTGAGTGCAACAATTAAGTGTCTTCTGCCCATCAAAACATAATGTTAATTCCGTCAAAAAAGTAACCCGAACTACACGCCAGGTAAAATGTTTTACATGTGACGCACGTAATTATAATCATAGTCTATTTACCCGTTCTAGCTACACTCTTCAGATATTAACGACCACACGCAGCACGCGTTAGTAGAGCGACAATATGGTCGTGCATATAAATATGCTGCACGCTTAGCGTCAAGGCACGTACAATACTGGTCAAGGGTATTAGCTCTGCAATTGGATCAGTGAATCTTATAGGTTTGTAGTTAGTGATTACTTCGAACTCAGTTTATAGTTGGTTAGATCTTTTAAGACTTGCTGTTTGTGGAGTTCAAATTCGAGCAGCTGCTATGGATTTTTGCCTTTGCAGATGGAATAGCTGGTCGTAACATCTATGTAAGTCCCATAAGTAGGCTCTTCAGTAGTATTTACTTTAAAATAAAAGATGAAAGAAAAGATCTCAGACAAGGAAAAATATAAACAGTTGGATTTCTCGGACATGTCTAGCCATGTCATAAATTCCACACGGTGTGCAATGGAGACATGGCCTGGTTTAATGAGGTTAACTCTCTGCTCTCCGTCACATTTACAGTAAGTAGGTTTAGAGGAATGGGTCAATATCTTAGATCATCTTCTTCTATAATTTTCCATTTTACCTAGATCTATTCATTTTTTGAAACGTGGAAACGAATTGAAGGCCACAAGCCGTTACGAACCAGCGACCCCGGAAATGAAAGTCACTCACTCTATCAAATTACCTATCCGTCCCTCGATTTGTAATAAAATCCCAATTGACCATTTCCTGTAAATTGGAATATTTTGATTAATTTTTAAATGTTCTTATCATATCTATTAATACTTTCGGTTTCCAAAATGCAAGTATGTTGTAACAAGGAAATAAGCTAAAGGGAGATTGTTTCATTTGATGTATGTTTGACTAGTTTGATTGTAATTTTATTAGGCAATAACTTTATTATCACTTTATTTTTTTATTACGTCTTGATCGTCTAAAGGCTGAAAATTGACTTGCGATGCATCAAATTCTAAAGGTGATCGAGATGTTTTTCTTACATTCGTGAAACATTACAGTCTTGTCGTATACAATACATGAGGAAACGACGAATGTTTCAATACAACCATTAACTGATTAGGGAGTTGATACAATTAAACTACAGTCCGCTTCGGACTTGCATCATCAAGTCCAGAATGTAAGTCACATATTCGAAATTTCGAAGCAATGGATGCAACAATCTTTATATCCAGAACGAGTTTCCCTTCGTATGGTATCCTCAAGAGAATTGTCATTGTAAATGAGGTCTACGTTGGTCTTCATGCGATCAAACTGACGGCAGGTGAATACATTTTAAGCAACGGATTTTGACAGTGTTTTCTTCATGGGTCCGAACTTTGATTCCCACAGGCATAATCCCGCAGGCATAGTGACTGGAGTGATAGTTAAATCTGCAGGTGACCGTATTAGTATGACTAATATTACACACAGACGTCCAGCAGAGATGACATAAGTACGTAAAAATGGTTTTAACTTCATCTTTTACAATAACAACATATTATAATGTGTATGATAGGGAGAAAAGGAAAAGTAGAAAAGTACTATACTGTGAATCATCCGATAACATCACCGTATGGCAGGTCGTGGTATATCCTTAAACTGCATAAGAAGGCACAGGAACGAACATAACTTTTACATGCTGTAATTTTATTGGACATGCTCTGTTCGCATTCAAATGTAGAAGATATACTTTTGTCACTGTGACTCACGCGATTCACTCTAAAAATTTAATTCTTTCAAAACATGACCGAACACCGCCATCAAGAACGTGAATAAATGAAGAGTGATTTTGTTTATCCAAAAATGAGACTAAGATGATCAATACTACCATATATATATATATATATATATATATATATATATATATATATATATATATATATATATATATATATATATATCTATATATATCTATATATATCTATCTACATATATCTATCTATATATATCTATATATATATATATATATATATATATATATCGCTAAATTACACCTTTGCTGCACATATTGCAGTTTGTCCAGCTCAGCTTTGAACAACAAAATTTACATTGAAAAATAAGTGAATATCTGCCATTTTATAATGATGAATAGTGTATATCCCCATCTACTTGTACAAGCATTGTTCTCTACTTTTGCCTTATTTTTTCGTTTAAAAATGAACATTTGCAGGACATTTTTCAGAATCATGTCCTCTTAATGTACAACTTTAACGTATGCTCAGCAAATGTACAATCCAGGGTTGCAGACGATATATCACTGACGTGATACATGCACGTGACGAAGGTAAAGAAACTTTTTATCATACTCGTTTCAGTTGTTTTCATTCCAAGAATTTTTTTGAATGATTGGAGGCTGACTGGATGATTCACATAAAAGAGCGACGTAAAATGTTTCAGAAACGAAAAGAAGGGAAAATGTTTTTGATGTGTTAAATAGCTATCATGCAGTGAGAAAAGGAGATCGAAATGATTCTAAAGTAGTAAACCACTTCATTTAGTAACAATATTCTGCGAAACACTTCATGTACACAAAGTAGTGAACAAAAAGTGAAACCAGTGTGAATCACACAAGCTGATTTCTGATTTGTCATTGTGCTGAAAATCAATCTAGAGTTCACCACAGTGATCTTTCACCATAACAATTGTAATAATACAATTTGGATCTCTTGAACATATTAATTTTTTATACTTACAGATTAATTACTGCAAATGTTACCCTTTTCATACTTGTTAATTTGTCACTAATGAGTGTTTCCTGTAGAAAGTGGCACTTAGTGTAGTTCTGAAATCGGAATAAGACTTGAACAGATTAGGAATCTTTTTTACATTACGTGCATTCATAGGCATTCATAGGCCTTCATACGTCTTTATTGGACAGTTGACTATCAAAATACTGAAAGTACTTAACTATACCTATCAGTATAGATAGAAGAATACTCATTCATATGTCACACAGAGTGATCTGTACAAGGTATGTTTGTTATTCACCAATTCATCGCTCAGGACTTTACTCTATAACGTTACAGGAGGACAAACCATTTGGGAGAATCTTTGTCTTAATATTCGTCAATTTAATCTCCTCGATATCGCAATTTGTTTTAATGTTATAGTTTATAGTTATATGTTTTCTGCCGATAAATCATGAAACTTGATAAATTAAAATGGATCATTATCAGGCTTTTATTGTATTATTCAACTGGATAATTCGTGTTTCAAACGGACACGCTACACTATTAGTCAATGCATCTTGACCAAGTTCACTTCGTTCGTTATGGAGAAACGGTTGTTCTGACCTGTAGGCCTCCTGACGGGGCGAAAAACGTCAAAATACTTAAAGGACAAGATCCAATGGTACTGTTAGCTAGCGAAGATAATCTTACAAGCTCAGGACAAAATTATACCTTCGTGATTGCAGGCCTCAATAATTCAGACTCATCTCGCTATACTTGCAGATGGAATTATTGTGGGTGGTGTTTATGGAAAAGGATTTGGTGGGACGACGAGGAATACATACAGCTACACGTCGTTAAAGAACATATTGAGGAATGTATTTTAATCAATGGGCTGAATGGTGTATTTTTCGTTGGGGAGATGCTGAATCTGTACTGTCCAAGTAAAACAGATAATACATTTTTGAATGTATCAGTTATAACCGGTAATGTCTCTACTGATATGAATACATATAGGGTCCCCACTGAAGTAGCCGTCATTATTGTAGAACAAAATATAACAAGAGCCTACAACAACAGCAGATTAGTGTGCTTGATAGGAGACAAGGACTATTGCGAATCGTTACCAACCATTACTGTATACGAGGATTTAGAGGTCACCGTGTATCCTGAAACTGTAAAGGTAACTGAAGGAGAAAACGTAAATTTTACATGTCATAGTTTTCCTCCTTATTTACAAGCATCGTCACAATGGGACCTACGTGAGAGTCAGGACATCATTTCCAGTGCCTCTATAATTCACTCAACCGATAGATCCCAGAAAATAATACTTACTTTCAGTTTTGAAAATATGGCAAAATCTGACAATGATCACACAATCGAATGCAGAAGTGTATTGGGGACAAAAGAAGTTACAAAGATAGTCAACATCAGTGTGAAGAAAGATGAAGACAAAAAGATTATTGTTGCCATAGTTAAATCATTTTTTGTTACTGTAATGATTGGATGCGCATGTTTTGGATGGTCGCTGGTATTTAGAAAGTTGAATGGAAGCAATGACAGAACTGACGTTGATAACATCAGCGCAACGAGGTATACAGAGGACACTAACCGGTTTTCGAGAAATGATTTTGAGCTCGCACACAACAGAGTTTACGAGCCATACAACTGTGAATATAACTACAATAATACTAACGATATCAGTTTACATTGCTCAGAAGATTAAAGAATTGTAACTCAATTAACTTTGAAGATTTCTTATAAATATTTTGGACAAGCGAATTTCTGATTAACGTGGATTAAAATCACTAAAGAGAAGTTCAAAGGTAGAATTGATTTAAGATTCATTGTATTATTATTATATCATAAATGAGTTCAGAGATTTCCGGTTTTCTTAGTGAGTTCGTATGGAAAACTGTCTTTTAGAACTCTCTTATCAACATTTTCAATCTTTTATAAGAATAATGAGAGGCATGTAAATCGAAGCAAGTATCGTTACTAAATGGATTGACTTCAAAATTCCAAATCACTGCACATGTATCTTTGTAAGGAGGGGATGTCTATGCAGGAAGGAGGTCCAACATTGTTTTGATTTCTATCCCTCACATTTTCTGTGCGGGTTATATCACTCGATTCAGTAATCCCCAAAATTCACGGGGGGAGGGGGTGGGTACGTGCCATCTCTCCAGCCTCGTCGCCTCTGTTTGGACTCATATTGGCTAATTTTGTGAGAGCTTACATGTTCGGGAAGTCATCTACTACCTTTTTGCTTAACACTTAAACATCATCCTTCCTCGTTTAGTATCGTGACCGTAAAAGTTGCCTGTCGCAAGTACGTTAGACAAATGACCGTAGACGTACAGATACACAGATACACTTTTCCTTGTCATCTCTGATGAAGATCTCCCTAAAATTGATTTCCTACAGATTTTGGTTTTGTTATTTTTCTCGGGAGGATTACGAGATGTGATAGACATTTGACGCATTTTGTTTGTATTCCTGCACCGTCCACTGAAACTGACCGAAGATGAAATTATCTGGACTATGCAGGAGGATAACAGATTTGGCTTTATTCAATGTGATATTCATATTTCTCGATGTAAGAGACCGGAACTAAGATAAACGAAAACCTGGATCGCTAAAAGCGGGTGCAGCACGTTAAAACAATACATACTACTTTTTGGAGAGGTCTAGTAGGGGGATCGATTTATCTGTAAAAGACTCTAAACAAACCAGGTTTCTACGACGAGACCTCTGTACATAAATAAATCATTTTTAAAACAATTTTGAGATTTCTTGCCAATACTCATGAAAAACAAATGAAAAGAAGTTAAAAAAAAAAAACCTTAATCACCATGAGATAACGTTGCTACAAGCTTACAAGCTATGATCTCTATGTGACCTTTGACCTACGTAACAATTGATAGGGATCATCTGCTCATTAAGGGCAACCAGTGTTTACAGATTGAAGTTCCAGCAACTTTCATTCCCATTGAAATACAGTGTTTACGAACTTTTCAAACTGTGACCTCTGTAGACCTCACGTGAGCTTTGACCTCCATAAAAATAACAGAAATTACATGCTTTCAATTACATTTACTTTCTCTTGGTTCGTGTTTTTTTTTTCGTTCTTTGGTTGTTCTTAAGTTGGCACTTCTACCTATTTTAAATTAATTTGCCACATGTTTCCTTTCGCTTTATAGCTTATTCTTGTGGCCAATGTATTAGGTGTGGATGTCGTAATTTATGTACATGAAAATTACAATACTTTACAATGAAGATAAATATCTCCAAATGCTAATTTAATCCATTAAAATTCTTATTTGATGTAAATATTACTTTTTGTAACTTACATGTCTTGTCAAAATACAGAAAACAAGTTCCAAAAGAATGTTAAGAACCGAAACTTCATTCAAGTTCTATACTTGTGCTTTATTTTGTTGTGGTCTTAGTCTTTCCTCTGAACTGACCAAAAAAATACTCATTTAATCGAAAGTATAAATTATATTTATTAAGACAAGGTCCGTTTACTCCTTCTAGCACTAATCGCCAGCGCTAATTCCTTTCTGTACCTCCTCTGTCTCCACAGTTCCAGAATTAAATCATCTATTTATCGTCTCTACTTAAGTGGAGTGAAATTTACGAGGACTTTGTACGAAACTTCGAGATATAAATTTGTGTGTCATCAGCCAACTTATTGTTCTACACAAAATATCATCATCAATGTCATTCATGAAAGCGATAAACACCAAAGACCCCCCCCCCCCCACACACACACACACAAGTAAAAGTACTGGGGATTCCCCAGTAATCCATTCACAAGAGTAATAACAACGACGTATGGCCACCCTTTGTTACTTATTGCAAAGCCGCCAATTCTAGATCCAGGACAGGAAAGCATCAGTGATATCACTAGGTCAGCTGTTGCTACAACATTCTAAATTCCAGGGCAAATTCTGCAATCTCATCCCTGACCACTGATCGACGCCAATGCATGCTCTCACGTACAATACAGTTTACATTTCATATGACAAAGAAAAATGAGCCTTATACACTGAGCAGCTAAGGTAGATCTTAAAGAAAGACTTTAAAAATAGGAAACAGGCGGTCATTCAAAAAGATTTCATTTCACGTTTGATGTGCTCATTGAAAAAGTCTTTTCGCCTACTCATGTTCATATACAACGCATGCGGAAAATGTAAGCAATCTTTTCTGCGATGTAAAGCAAGGCACATCAGGTATAGAGAAAGTACAGTTACTTAGCATCTGGGTAGTACAGTATATAGTATATTGACTACCACAACGGCAAATAATCTAATAATAATATGGAACAAATGTCAGATTTTACAGTAATCCTGAATAAAAACCTTAAAAAAGCCATGAAAGGGAATAAATGTACGTTATTCACTGCAGTTATCGCAGACAAACGGATATTGTGCAAAGGTTCACAATGTTCTTCCAAGTTATACTTAGTAGTTTTTTCGAGTACAAAGAGAAAGGAGAATTTCCATTTGAAGAAATGCTGCATCAGTCTTTGGCCATTAATCACTGTTCCGGTCCTTTCGAGTGCTTATTTCAAACTGCTTCTGAATAGATATTTCGTCAATAACATACAGCAGAGTCAATTTGCTAAAGTTTTAGTTCGTTGATCTCATATTTTTGCCCATTGCTGTCACTCTCTATGTCTTTTGCCGTTGAATCTTTTCTTATTTTGTATGCAATTATTCCTCCAATTATTCCACAAACGGTTAATGACTACAACTGGAATGGTGACGGTAAGAAGTTTTGGTTTTTTTCTTCCTCTGCTTGTTGGTGTTCTTTGGTAGATCTCATTGTGACGTCAGTGGTAAGCCGTTTTTGTTGTTGTTGTTATTGACCTCCCTTGTCTGGTTTTTTTTTTATCCCAGAATAATTCGTCATCTGCTTACGTAATGATCGCCTATTTTGGTCACATTTTGAAAACTGAAGATTAGCGTTACCTTCTGGGATCCTTTATTCGATCGACACAAATTGACATATGATACATTTTCCATTTCAGACAATTTCCCTTCTACCAATACTTGTAATTGAGAACTGCGACATGTAAGAGTTGTCTGCTCTCCTTCAATTACTTCCACAATTTGAGGATACACAGTGACTTCTAAATCATCGTATACGGTAATAACTGGGAAAGATTAGCAGAGTTCCTTGTCTTTCTATTATGCTCACCAATTTGCTGTTATTGTACAATGAGGTTATATCATTTGTACGCAGTGAAGTGATTCCGTCTAAACGTCCTAGTCTAATGTCGGTGACGGTAATGGGGTCTTTGGTAGAAACAGTCGCGGCGCCAGATTGTCAGACTTGGGGGGCAAACTGAGGGCAGAGGAAAATGTTGGGGGGCAAAGATTTTCGCGCGAAGCGCTAGGCCTTGCTGGTGGATCCAGGGGCAAGGCTTAGGGCCCCTGGTGGGGTCCAGGGGCAAAGCCCCGGTGGGGGTCCAGGGGGCCAAGCGCCCAGGAAGCTCTGAGGTTTCAGCACATCACTGGATGGAAAATTAAGCCCCAAGAGAGGTATATTATTTATTTGTATATTTATTTTTTCGGTTGACCGTACTCCAAGGTTCCCAACTTTTTTCTTTGGGAGTACCATTGCACATTTACGCGGTACCACCTAGTACACACAAACGGCACATAGGCTACATACACTTCCATTCCATTCCTATATTTAGGAAAACAACGACATTCCTATATTTAGGAAAACAACCACCTACCCGCTCTTCCCTTATGCTGGACGGTAAACATTCCAGAGAAAATTGGTCTGACCAGGCTGGCCTACTATTGAAGTGGCTACGGGAATGATATGAAAACTGGCAGCCTGTGTAACATAAATTAGGCATTTATCAGTCATGGTTCCCCGGAAGCTGTTCTTATTCAGTCCAATGCCAATACATAGTTTTGTGATTAAATTAATTTTGGATGAGTACAAGATCTGATTGGGAAGGGTGAGAGCAACTGGGTGGGGGGGGGAACTGGGGGCAAGGAAACAATTGGAGAGACAAATGCCCCCTCATGCCCCCCCCCCCCCCCGTAGCGTCGCCACTGGGTAGAAGTAAGTGTCACCTTAGTTATTACGCATGAGGGACACAAGAATTCGTTGTTTTGTCGCACTATGAAAACACCATCAAATCCTTCGGGTAGAGTGCATTTTCTCATCTGTTGATTCATCTCACAAAGACGAATGGATACTCCATAATTCCATCTAGGCCAAGAACTATACCCCCGTCCAAAGTGTGACTTAAAATTCACGCATAATTTGCCAATTCTTTACCTTTGAGATGAAGAATTCGGAACTTACTTTTTCCGTGTGCTGATGAAAGTCAGTAGCGGTCTGTATTCAGGGGGTATGCAAGTCAAGACTACAACATCACCAATTTAGGCAAAAAATGTCGTTTATGTTCAGATAAAGATGCATTGCACTACAACGTTTCTTCCCCAGATGAGGAAGTTATGAGAGTAACTAATAGAGCTAAAACAGTCAGAAACAGCGTCATTTTATATTCAAATATATTGTAGCGGATTCTTCTTTGAAAGTTGAGTTAACCGTCTTCACCCGTTTACCGTGCTGACGATTTTGATTGCATTGCTATTTTGATCACTTTAACGGTAGTTAATTTTCCTAATTCAATAAACACTAGGCCCCACTTTAAAGATGATAAAAGATATTACCCTTGTAAGGACACTGTGTAAAGCACACGGAAGGAAGTAATGCATGTGCATTTTATAAAGGATACCTTCAAGCTTGAAAATTAGGATATACAAACAGTTTGACGGTAAAATATATGTCTTCGAGGTAGGACAACCCCCCCCCCCAAAAAAAAAAACAGAAAAGCAAACCCTAGCAAAAAAAGAAAAAGAATAAAATATGTGGCGAACTGAAGGTGGAAATTAGAATTGTCGAACAGACCGCAAAGTGAGTCAAAGAGGATACGAATCAGTAAAGCAAGGAAAAGAAGCAAATGAGAATGATGAGGGCTGAACCTACACATCATTTTGTTAACATGTCAGAATGCAAAAAAAAAAAACATATCGATATGACAGGAATATTTACCTCTACTTTTCCCCATCTTTTGTTTTCTTGACACATCCAACCGTTCAAATTATCTCTGGCCGTCCTAGGTTCAGTGGTAGGTAATTGGATAACAACCTTCTCCTAACATAACAAAGTCAACAGAGAGGTTCAGAAATATTGCCAGGTGTTATTATTTTATCAAAACTTAGCAAAACAGAACAGAGAGTCGACGTCGTTATTCCAAAATTTTAAAGTGATAAATGATGCAAGTAAATACTCTGCAGGAAAAGTTGAATGCAGTGGTTCCCAAGAATCTCACCCAGGAACATCCCAGGAAATTTTCAAGGAGTAGCCAACATAAGACTGAAGAATAAGTCAGATCAATGTACTAACGTGTTTTGAATTTATTCTTTATTATAAGTACACATATTATATAATGTTATGGGTTATCACTACCGTAGTACAAATGATCTAAAGAAAATTTACAAAACAGTGGTCGCACCATTTGTTATTGATTGAAGATCGAAAGGCTACAAAGTGAGACATGGATAGTGTCATTTCCTGCAATCAAGTATTGTGCTAACCTCCACAATTATTGCTGCGATCAGTGCCATCTGGTGGTGGCATTGTAGAGACCCAAGATACCCTAGATACTGTTGGATGCCACGTTTCAACTCATTACTTAGGGGGGGGGGGGCAGATTTCTAAAAAGGATGGGAACCACTGGTTTAAGAGAGTTACATTGCCACTTCAGTTAGTTGCTATAACAAGCACAGTTGTAGTTGTTAGTATGTCTTAGGAAATAAGGTTGTAAGGACTGACAGTATCAATTGGGTTAGGCGGCAGCAAAATTACATCCACTCGGATCGGGCTACTATTTATTTAGTGTGGACAGGTAACCAGTGTTGTATATATGTATATATATTTCTGCATGGACACTTGTCTGCTTGGCAGCAAGTTTGCATTGCGAAATGTGTGTGTACAGCTTTCCAATGTAATTCTGATGAAAGGTTAATCAACTCGGGACTGTGCATCAACGAAATGATAATGCACAATCGAAATGATGCAATGATACTTTTTTTTGCATCTAGTGGTAGCATTAACCCCTAAGATGGGCTTAGAGTTAAAATCAATGTTATGAAATGTTTCTTCTTCCCTTGAGTCAGTGTGCTTTAGAAATGAGCCAGGGTCGCTGCTGTAGCAAGAAAGCAAATTTGCAGATCTGTGGTGTTACTTAATCTCACCTTCAACGTGAATTTATTTCATAAGAATTCAATGAGGTCAAATTATATTTTATCAAATTTCATTATCAGGCTGAAAGTTCGAGCCACAGATTCGCAATGTCGGTGAAAAGTAAGGTGCAGATGGAATGCATATAGGATTTTCTTCTGTATCGTATCAGTCAGAGAATTAATTGTTAGCATGAGGTCTCCTTTAGCCTTTATGCCAACAAAAGTGAGAAGAGGAAATACACCCAACAGATTTTAGAGTGTAATATTTGTGGGACAGGACCTCGAATTCTTTTCTGGGGAACACACAAAACTTTAACTTTATGCAACAACCTCATGCTGTGTGACTCCAAAGGCAAGGACCACCCAGCTAAGACTGTATACGATGATAAACAAGTTATTCCAGGGCCTTTTTTAAGGAATTTTTTGTGGGGGTGCATTTGAAAAAAGGGACCATCTAAACGGAGCCAACGTAAGTCACCAAGAATTTTATGAAGACTTTGTTTCGAAACAAGCTTTCCAGATTGTCAAAAGGTGAGTTTCCCATACCTTATAAGTAAATTTATCAAATCATCCTTATTTTTTTCATCTTTTATTTTTCTCAAATTTCTCCGTCGATCAAAATTCATGTGGTGTAGGAATCTATAGGCTACCTAGCCCATCCCTAGGCTTCGTAGTCCGCAGAAATCTGCTGGCGTTAACATTAGTGTTTGGTGCTTCCTTGTGCTTCCCGTACTAGGTCAGCAATCTCGTTTCTGACATAATTGGTAAAAAGACACACTGCTCGCAGAGGCGTAACGATGAGTCTGGTGGCCCCTGGGTCCAGCAAAAGAAGGGCTCTTGGCTGCTACGAAAAAACGCACATCACGAGGGCCGAGCGCGAAGTCCCAAAGGCAAAAGCTCTGGGGTTCTACAAGCTCTCTAGTGCAATCTAAGCCGTGTATGAAACATTTCGTGGTGACTTTATCGGGTGAGATTTTTGGGGCAATCTGTGTTCATAGACACATTTTTGGTCCGCCTTGTCTGTCATACTGAAGTGGGAACGAAAAATTTTGCAAAGCTAGAATACATTAAAAGATAGAAAGGACAATAAGAACAAATGACCAACGTCCAATCAACATAAAGGTGTGTATGTCCCAGCACTGATATTTCCACCCATGATGTAAATCCTGTGCCTTATGGACCAATGGTATCCAACTTCCCTAGAACTCGGAAAGGCTAGAGCTTGAATTTACTGAGCCTGGTCTTCTTGCCAGCAAACATATCGATTAGTCCACATATATCATGTTACCATGCCTCCTCGCTCTCAATGGAAAGGACAGCCAGCGAATCCAGCCGATCTTGAGAAATGGTTGAACGTCTGCTTCAACTCGGAGAATGATCTGATACGGAAACACATATACACATACAATTCGGAGGCGTCGGTGATTTGGCCGATAGCTATGAAAGAAAATCAGCCAAAGGGGTTCAAAATATGCCAGATTTGGCCAGCTATCGGCTAATGTCATGTGGCAAACCTCATCGAGAGCGAATCGATAAGTTCCAATTCTATGGAGCGAATTCACTGAAAATGGAGGTGGTATTTTGCTATAATACGTACCAACGTAGCTTGTCAAGTTTCAGTGTGTACCTCAGGCGCCTGAGTCAGTCGTGAGGAAAAGATTTGCAGTTGCATATAATAGGCTTACCCTGTTTCGATTTGTGTCTTCCTTTGTCGGTAATAAAGTTTTTTTTTTTTTTTTTTATAGTCGACTATCACAATACTGAAATCGAAAGATCCAATTTACCCTCAAGTATTCCTTTCATTACAGAAGTATATGCCTCCTGACAGACTGATTGAATCTGCTCGAGCTACCTGATATGTTATATCCTGGTATATCCCTTAGGAATGTGTACTATGTTATAGGGAGATCAGCAAAAGGTGTTGCAGAAGGACGAACCATTTTGGCGACTATATTTATTGGATCTACTTCTTTAGAAAATAACGTTTCATCAACTCGATATTTTGTTTGTGATCACTCGTCGAACTCATAAGTACCTTGGGTCGAATGTCTGTGCATGAAAATGGAATATCGTCATTCATATGCGGTCAGCTCATAATGATAATCCATGGTCAAGGTTATCTCAAGGTGTGCCAATCATTTAATTGGTACATTTTCATCTGTAGCTTGAACAATGATACAATAGATGATTTAATTTGAAAAGAAAATACTTGGACGTTGAACTTGACAATCTTTATTTGTATCTCTTCACAGTCTGCTATGTCATATTGCCTATATTGACTAGCTAACTCACTGGATTGCCAATGTTGAGTATCAAACGTGTTACTTCTTTGTGAAACTGAACTAGTACAGACAAATGCCAACGTGAGTTTGTTACCATTTTTAATGCCAAAATAAGTATGAAACGATATCTGTACCTGCGACTATCATTACACGGGTCAATCTAAAATGGATCATTATCAGTTTAACATTGCATTATTTAGTTTGATAATTCTCGTTTCAAATGGACAGGTTCTGCTGTTATTCAATTCATCTTATTCCTTAGATAATATGCACTTCTTTTCCCGCCCTGGAGAAACAGTTATTCTGACCTGTAGGCCTCCTGATGGGGCGAGACACGTCGAAATACTAAAAGGACAAGATCCAGTGGTGCCATTAGCCAACGATCATGATCTGAGACGCTCAGCACAAAATTATGTCCACATCATAGAGAGCCTCAGTGATTCAGACTCATCTTTCTATACTTGCAGATGGGAGTATTGTTGGCCCTGCTTCTTTAAATGGTTTTGGTGGGACGACGAGAAATGCGTACAACTTCACGTCATTGAGGACAAGTTTGACGACTGTATTTTGATCAATGCGCTCGATGGCGTGTTTTTTGTAGGAGAGATGTTTAAACTGTATTGTCCTGGTATCAAAGATGACACTCAGCTAAAAATGTCAATTCAAATTGGTAATGTCTCTACTGAACTGAATTACGCTACAAACAAAAGTGACACAACCATTACTTTAATTGTTGTAACACGAATAACAAAAGACTACAATAACAGTAGATTAGTGTGCAGGAAGCAAGCAGAAGGCAAGAACTACTGCCAATCGTTCCCTAACATCACCGTATACGATGATTTAGAAGTCACTGTCTATCCACAAACTGTCGAAGTAAGTGAAGGAGAAAACAAAACTCTGGCGTGTAGTAGTTTTCCTCATCATTTACAAGCATCGTTACAATGGCATCTTCGTAAGAGTGAAGATATCATTTCTAATGCTTCTCTTCTTCCCTCAAGTGATGGATCTCAGAAAGTGGTGCTTACCTTCAGTTTCCAAAATGTGACAAAAGAAGATGACGATCACTCAATCGAATGCAGAATAATACTGGGATCGAAAGAGGTGACCAAAGTTGTAAACATACACATAAAGAAAGACAAGAGTAAAAAGGATAGTTTTGTTACCGTAGTTATCTTTGTAGTTGTTGCCACAATGATTGCGTTTGCATGTTTTGGAGGAACGCTGGCATTTAAAATGTTGAAAGAAAGCAATATCAGAACTGGCATTGATGATACAAATGACACAAGCTATTCAGAGGTCAGTGGTCATAAACAGTTTACGAGAAATGATTTCGAACTTGCACACAATAGGGTTTACGAGCCATATTACTGTGAAGCTAACAACAGAGATACTAACTATACTAGTTAACGTTGCTCAGAAGACTAAAGGACTGTAGCTCAATTTACTTTCAAATTATACTTATTATACTTAAGTTACTGATAATAGTATGTCTCAAGTAAGAACAGAGAATGAACATTTTTATTGCTTTAGAGTTAATATTCACTCTTTATTTTGAAGACATCCCTACTCTCAATCCTTGGGATTTAGAGAGTACAACTTTTAAATACAGTCTTTCCTACAGGCAGAAATACCAATTACGCCTAAAAGTGTATGTGTGTAATCGATACTGAAGGAGTGAAATCAGAGATATCGCTTCCCAGTTGTAATTATCTATAGAAAGTGAACGCAATTCCTGTGTACAGTTTTTATTGCCATTTGCTTTGTGGATACAATTTACAGGCATTTAAAGGTGTTCATGTAGGCTGATTTCGCTAATTGACAGGTTTCCATTAGATCAAAGATCTGATATATTTGCTGGACATACGCTAAAATTGTACATTTAGAGGACATGATTATGAAAAATGTCCTGCAAATGTTCATTTTTAAATTGCAAAAAATAAGGTAATGGTAGAAACCAATGGTTGTAAAAATAGATGTTGGTATACACTATTCATCATTATAAAATGGCAGATATTCCCTTCTGTTCCAATGGAATTTTTTTGGAGGGTAGTCCCTGGAGGGGTCGTAGGGAATGAAGTACAGAAGTGATGACATATTTGACAGCGTGGCTTTTTGCATGGAGAGTTACCAGTGGGAGCTAGAGGCCTTGGAATTTGGCCTCGAACAAGACTTTTTCTTAGGTTTGGGGGCTGTTTGAAAGACAGAAGGGGCGTATGCCTTAAAACGCCCTCTCATGCGATGTCATTTTGGAGGATACCCCACAGAGATCGAAGACTCTGAAAAAGATTTCTCACATTGGGGTGAAAAAAAGTAGTGAAGGGAATCCTTCACTTTTCATATGTGCAAGAATATGAAAAGTCAACGACCCTTAACAAAGCACTCCCTTATTTATCTGGAGTAACAGAACTGGTGTCTCTTGACTCGATTTTTCATTCTCGTTTTATATATGTATATAGACTGAATCAAAGTGACGACTGGTAAAAGTGACGAAACTTTCCATCCCTTTGAATGTACCATTTCCAACACTAGTGGGACTCAGAAATATCTTCTGAAGGGAAATGATAGTCTTTTTATACTGAAAAGGTGCAACCACCTCTCTAGATTACTGTCTTTCTCACAGGGTTTCCCCGCAAGTGGTACGCAGGAGGTAAAGGCAATGAGTAGGCATTAGACGCATGCGCAAACACAGGACATTGTCACCTGATGATGATGATGATGATGATGATGATGATGATGATGATGATGATGATGATGATGATGATGATGTACTGCCGTTATTTTGGGCATGGTATCAAGAAAAGATATTTACACAGTGTATTAATACATGAAACGTGAATGAATGAATTTGGCATCAGTCTTATTTACTATGCCGAGAGATCGACTAATACCCAAATTATCCTTCCAGATATATACAACCGCAAAATTCCAGGCCTCATATCATGATAAGAACTGCAAACAGTTTGATCCTGTGTATTCTTTGTTATCTGTATAAAAAATTGAAAGTGTTTATAAACTCCATCCATAGCAATCATCACTATTTTAAAGCTGGAATATGTGTTGCACTGGCAATCACCTGATCATCTACCTTTGTTCTTCGTCGGTGCCTGTAGGAAGAGAAAGGAGGGGAAAATATCACTTGTCACAAAATCTGAAAGAGAGCCCTGCATTCATCAACCAGATATTTGAATATGAAAACTGTCTCGACATTTCGGTTGGTCCTACAAAATACAGACTCTTCAAGAAAGTCTACTTGTCAATCATCGTTGTTGGAAAGCAAACAAACCAATGGGAATGAATATTAATGTATGAACAAATGGGACTTAAATACTGTTTTTTTTTCTTGTATAAGCTATAACATATTTCACGCAATTTGACGTTCCATGGCAGAATATGACAAATTTTTTAACTCATATTCCAACTTTAAAGATCAAATTCTCTGAAAATCACTTTTATTGAATTATGCAACAAGAATATATATCCAAACAAAAGAGGAAGTATACAGGCCAATACGGAAGAAGTGGATTAAATCACAAGCTTTAGGAACTGAAATGGTTTCACCTCTATCATGTTTTACCTGAGAAAGAAGTGATGCTGCAACACACGCTTTTCATGTTCCGTTTATAGATTATGCTGTGGTATCTCGTACTGAAAAAAAGAGAGAATCATACGACATCTCCTTTGGAGAAAAGATTTTTTGCAGATGACACTTTTAAATGTGTTTTATTGTCACATGAAGAGCTACTACCATTTCCGCATTACCACTTTACGTTGCGAGATCCAATTTTCATTGAACTGTGAAATGTACTCTAGCTTAGGTTTGTATTAGTCGCTTTGAATAATTAAAAAACTGAACATTTATACATTCTTCGTAAGTGTGGTGTGGTACCATTAAGTTGTATTTAGCGACTTTTTCCCCTACGACATAGAAATCATTCAAACAAATTCAAATCTCAGAGAATGTAGGAGTACGAGGAGTAATTTACATCCTAAATTTGAGAGACATTGTTTGGGTCTTCTACATGTCATTAGCACAGTGATTCTTAAAAGCCAAGAAGTGTGCGGTTACTGACCTCAAAACAGTTGTCACAATACGAACTATTTAAAATCATCTGTGTAGTTTTTTCTTATAGACCCCCTTGCACTGACGTTACATAACAACAAACAAGGGCGCCCTCTAATAAGAATAAACAAATGAACATTAAATATGATTATGCTGGGCGTGTGACAGAGACACAACGTGCAGGAGTTAAATTTAGTAACTTAGTTAGACCTCAAGGAGGGCGCTTCACTGTATCACTGTGACGTCAGATGCAAGGACACTGTTACTTATCTAACTTTAGATACACATCCTACATCGATTTTAATATCATTTTCAGGTATTGATTGTGAGTAAAAGCGTGCTTTGGCGTTCTTTCATGCTCTCGTATGTAATTAATACCTCAATGCAAATTCTATCGAGAACTCATGTGTAAATGACTTTTTCTTTCACATCTACTAATGGACATGTTTACACGCCTGTAACTAATGCCCATAAAAAATGATGGTAATTCAAACGTACAGAAGAAGTATCCTTTTCTAAATAGTTTAGAAATAATGTAGAGACTGGAATAGTTCATTTTACTGTCAGCATTACTTTGGGCGGGGTTATTCAGTGGCGTATCCGATTTTGCGATGGCAAGAGTCCCGTCCTAGATTAAGGATCCCATGGAAGGGGTTACCCTTTCCTTTTTAAATAATGCTGCGTAATGTTGCACTTGATAAGTCAATGGCAACACCTGCTTGACCTCATACATCATCCTGTCTTTCTTTTATCTTTCTTTTCTTCCTCCTTGTTTTTCCCTCATCTGTTAATTTTTGTTTCATGACAAAACCGTTTAACGACCTTCACACCAAGAGCAGCTATTATTTGTAAAAGAGTCTCAATAGAACCGATAAGTAAGTTATCCGTCGGACCGTTGAATGAGCATGCAATGTCTAGAAATACTAGGAAATAGACCTATGGAGAAGATGCAGTTGAGTCTCGTAATATTGCAGGCTAGGCGACGATTTCTAATGAAAGTTGTATAACGTTAGGCAAACATGTACAGAGGATACTCGACGAATGAGACGCCTCCAGATCAGTGGATTAAGAAATCAACTCAGCACGGATGGTAGAGTTAATAGACCTGACGTGAATATTACAGTTCATTTACATATGTGATATCTTGTTACTGTATGTCTTTTTCAGACAACTGCCTGGTCGGTAATGTAATACTGTTTTCATGTAGGGTCTTAGTGGCGGGTACGGGTTGGAGGTTGGATGAAGATGACAAGGTTTTCGTGGCACAGCGGATGGCTGCCACAAGTTTGCCGAATTGGCTCCCAGATTCCGAGATTTGACATTTTTAGGAGAAACAACACAATCGAAAGACAGTTCGCTTTGATACACTATTTTTGTTCACCTGCTTGTTTAAACACTGCATATTTTTAACATCACCTTCAAAAGAGGGTAAAAAAGGGTAATGACTCACGGCAGGTTAGTATAGGATATAGTACACATTAGCCAACATGTGACTAACAAAAAAATCTACAAAGATAAGATGAAACAGATGTAAGATTTTACAGTAATGTTGAAAAGAAAAGTCATTCAAGACAAAACATGACCTTAACATTAATGTAGGCCTACGTTTTCACGGTGTTGTTTTTACAGATAAACCGACGTTATGCTAAGTATACCAATCATTCCCTTTTTAGGATTCACAGTCTTCAAAAAGTTCAAAAGTTACTTTGAATTAAAGAGAAAAATAATTTTTGATTTAAAGAAATATCCAACTGCCACAGTCTTTGGCCACTTTATTACTGTACAAGCTCTCTCTACTGCTCGTTACAAGCTGTTGCGTCGTGTATGGTTCGTGAATAATACACGTCAGAGTCATTTCGCGAAAGCTGCATTTCATTTATCTCATGGTAGTGTTGATAGTAAGTGTGTTCCACTTTATTATCTCCTTTATCTGTATTTGTCCTTGAAACATTTTCGCTCTCCGCTCTTACATACATAAATATTCCTCTGATTATTCCACAAACGATTCCAAGAAAAACAACAGCAATTGGAATGACAATGGCAATACGATTTGGTTTGTCTTCTTTTGTTTCTTCATCAGTTTCATGTTGCTGTGGAATAATATTGATCTCCTCTGTCTTGTTTCTTGATCCCAGAATAACGCGGCATTTAATAACGTACTCGATCACATTCTGCACATTGAAGTTAAGCATTACCTTTCGGGATCCTTGAATCGAGTGAGACACATTTACGAAGGATACGACATTTTGAATTGCAGACAAATCCCACTCTACCGATGATTGTGTATGGGAAGGAACACTAGAACATGTAAAAGTAATGTTCTCTCCTTCAGTTGCTCTCACAGTTTGGGGATACACGGCGACCTTTAAGTCATCGTATACAGTAATGGTAGGAACCGATTCGCAATAGTCTTTACCTCCTGTTATACACACCAATCTGCTGTTGTTGTATAACGCGATTACCGCATTTGTACGTACTAACGTCATCTTGCCTGAACGACCGTGTGGAAATTGAGTCACATTAATGGGTTCATTGTTATAGTCAAGTTTCACATGCAGTTCAATGCCTAAGGGACAAACTAAGTCAATGCTTTCTCCTACGAAGAATCCGCCATCAAATCCGTTGGCTAGAATACATTCTGTCATCTGACGTTGGATCGCATGGAGACGAATGTGGACCTCATCCTTCAAGAAAAGTCTCCTGAGATGCTCTAAAAGATCGTTAGCGAAACGCCATCTGCATTGATAGATTGCTCCGTCCATTTCTTCAAGATGACGAATCTGTAACGTATATTCTCGGTCTGATGATGAAAGTTCATAGCGGCGGGCTGTATTTTGAACTACGGCATCTCCTTGTAATATTTCAACATCCACTGCTCCTCCAGGGGGTAGGCAGGTCAAGACTACCGTATCACCAATGAAAGCAAAACAGTCTCGATCATCTTCAGAATATGATGCATTGCAGCTCAACATTCCTTCTCCTGAAGATGAGAAGTTAATGAAAATAAGCAATATTAAAGTTTGAGAAAATTCCATGTCCAGTCTAAGCGTTTTTCGTTGATACTGAGTGAGTCGATCGGTCTTTACTGTGCTGGGGTTTCGATTGCATACGAAAGCGGTACTTCCTCTAAGTCCCTCGTCACACTATAAAAGACCTTGTACTGTGAATTCACTGCGTAATTAACAAGGACCGAAGTATTATATTTTTGTATTGCATAAAGATGATCAAATCATACGTAGGATAAAGATAACAATAAGGAGAATACAAACTTAAATGGTTACAGATCATGCGCAGCTGTTTACCAAAAACATAGAAGAGAACAAGGAATCATGTACTAAAACCAGAAAGCCAAATGACTTTGTGCGGTATGAATATATTCATACATATAAATTACCCAAAGATCAAATACAGTTATTTTACTTGAAAAATTAATAAGTTTTTGAACATATTATGACTCAAAGTAAACTTTCACTTCGCTTGAAACAGCAGATTCAAAAATTGATAGAAGTCATTCATGTAATATGTACCTTTATTTCTTGAGAAAGGGTTTACAAGATTTTCACTTCTCCTTAGCTCAAATAAACTTTGTTCTCCACAACAGACACAGAGAACAACTACTAACTATGAGCAATAGATATATAGAATAAGATCCCTCAGTTTCTCTCTTTGACAAATTGTTTTCATGGTTTTGAATTCAATAAACTTTGACATTCACAAAACCGACAGTAATGGGATTATCTTTTGATATAGAAAAATCCACATAGTTGGTATGCCATCCAAATACAAATACCATTCTCTACAGTGTTTATAAAGTTTTCACAGCATGTTCCCTCTTGACCGTAAATGATCTTTGACCTATACTGACCTAGACTGAGGAACTGTGGTTGTATTCTTTAAGAAGAGTCTGGACAAACTCTGAAAGGAAGACCCGTGCTCTCTCGTGTCTGAAAATAGAGGGAAACTGCTACTTGGTTGGATGAGATTCTAACAGGTAGATCATTGCTGCTTTGCAGAAGAAACGGACTGCCTTGGTATGTAAGGAGAAGAAGTGCTGGCGTGTGGACTACCTGGTTGCGTAGGAGTAACTTAAGAAGAGCAATCAGAGAGAAGAACCTCCAGCAGAAAACTAGCTGAACTTGGATACGAGGAAGAAGATTTTCACTGAACTTCTGCAGGAGTTACGAAAACTCACAAAGACGTTTAAGAATCGTGTCGAAGAGAGAAAACAGATCAACAGCAAGGGAAACCATTTGGGTACAACAGTACAGCCGATCCTGGCTAGAGAGTGCAAGCATACAATAAAGAAAAAGACACTGTGTGCGAAAAGTGAAAGATTACTTCAGTCTGCTTTTTGAAGATGTGCGATACAAATTCCAGCTATCACTGTCCGCTGTTAGATAACCGTACGACCTTATCCGTGGCGTCTTAATCATATTATAATGTAGTCCCTCCCAAGAATTGACGACAGCCAGATGCATTATCTGGAGTTAACAGTCCTCTACATTCGACATGGAGAGTGGGTACTTGCAAGTGGGGATGTACCCTGCTGATAAGAACAAGACAGCATTCACAAATTGAACGTGCTCCCGTTTGACTTTGCAAAACCATGGCGACTTATTTTGAAAGACTAATGTAAAGAGTGTTGAAATGGCAACACGTACTTGCAGACTATTCTACTTTACTTAGGTGGCATAGTTCTCTTTGGCAGGACCTTTCACCAGGAAGTGGTGCGTCTAAGACAGGTTTTTAATCGCATCAAGAAAACTGGGCTGAAATTGACCCAAAAGTCGCCTATTCATATGCATATATTCCAAGAGGAAATTTCATAACTGTGACAGTTATTGTCAAAGAATGAGAGTCTGGAAAGACCAATCAGGATCGAGAGAGTAAGAGATTGCCGCAACGCCAATGACAGTCTCCCAGTTGAGTAGTTTCTTAGATCTTTTACCCAATACAGAAAAGTCGTGAAAGAACTTTCGATTTAAGACCCCCCAACAAACTCAAGGAAATAGAGGAAAAGTTTATCTGGGGAGATGAGTGTAGAGGCATTCAAGCTGAAACGCGCAACGTTCCTTCTCCAAACGAGAAATTAATGAAAAATAAATGGTAATAATAAAGAAAGAAAACCTGCCATGATGAACTCAAATAGAGGATTATCAATTGAGAGTGAAGTAAAAGTTTCAAATTAATTGCTACTGTACATCACGCCTTTCTCTTAATGTTCTTAATGCCACTATAATTGTTAAAACGTCATATTATGAAGTCACTGTGTAAAGGAGACGGGAGGAAGTATTGCTTACATGCAGGACATATGAAACTTTATATGTAGTTTGAAAATGAGAAAATACCAATAGTTTGCATGACAGTATACACATCTGTCTTTTGTCAAACCGTGAACACAAAAAGCAAACTAGAGTTAAAAAAAACAATAAATAAAACTTTAGCAAAGTGAAGATGGTAAATAGAGATCGTATAAGTACCTGCAAAGTCTGGTAGACGATATCAGTCAGAGAGGCAAGAACGAGAGGCCATCTGCAAAAAGAATAAATAAAATGATCGAAGAACTTAAACACAGATATTTTGGAAGAATGTAAAAGAAAATATCTGTATGATAGGTAAGAATTCTATGCAAGTAAGTGTACATGTCTTCCCCCTAGTAATTTTCCAAACCCCCTCGTTCCTCTAAGGCAATCTTGTACGATGGTAGTTCCCTAGTGTTGTGATAAAGGAACACCACCCTCCCACTACCTAAACATGAAGTAAAGATCACAAACCAAAAAATGAATAAAGATTAAATATGCAAAATATGAGGTTTTCAATTATTGTCAGCTAGCCTTCTCAACTGCAAATAACATAACGATTTAGCAACATAGAAATAAAAGGTCGACTCATCCTTGCTAAACCTGAACAGTGTTTAAGATAAGTTTAGTTATTTTCGGAGTTTTTCCGGAGTTAAGGTGTTAGTGCACGTGGAAATCTCTTGGGGGTCCTATACGTCACTTCCTGTCATTGATAAAAACATATCTATCTTACTCGAGTGTCCGCAATAATATTGATTATCAGAAGTTTGAAAGTTGCAGCTCGTGGGGTGTAATTCAAACTTTCCGTATCGTTTGAGGGTTATGATTGGCGCAGAAAGAGCAAGGAATTGTGTTTCCAGTATCTTACAGTGCCGGTAGATCCGGGAAGGGCCACAGGGGCACAGCAGAGGCGCAGACTGGTCTACTGAAGTACGATTTCTGATATAATGGAACAGGTGACTAAACGCATTCCTTGGGGAGCGGTCTAGGGAGGGCAAGTTTTCAAACTTGTGATCTTTCACTCAGTTTGTTATAAATAAAGCACTATCTAAGAGAAGCGCCTGCATCAGTTTGAACGGAAGCGTAGCAGACAAAAACTACTAAAAAATACTCCCTGGCTGTCGGGAAATTTCCCTTCCTATTAGTCTCAACAAGTGAGCTCCGGTAAATTATACTGTCAGCGTTTTCTTCGATGGATCTCATTACATTACTGAGATTTTTCCGCTGTACGGGTGTGAGAAAATTTGTACCTTTCATGATGCTTGCTTGAATGTTGAATGCTGAATGTGAGGATCGCCATCATAATTTCCTGGAAGCACAGGGCGGTAAAGTACTCAAGCTTGCATTTTCTTTGCCTTCCCTTTTTCCCATTTCAATGTTTTCCTATATTTTTCTTTTCTTTACTTTTTCTTTTGTAAGAAGCTGTAAATGGAAGGGTAATTCCATTTAAGGTGGCTCAAGGGGGGGGGAGGTGAGGTCGCCACTCCCCCTTGAATGTATCGTAGCTCCGCCACTTTGTCTCTCTGCGAAATAGCATCTCTCATTAATGCTACGTCACACGCAGTAGTATCCAAGCTATCAATTTATAGCATTTGATGTCCTGTTTTACTGATCTTCCTAGCTCCATTTTTCTCACAATAGTTGGAGGCATAACCTATCCAAAAGTCTGCCTTTTTTTTTGGGGGGGGGGGGAATTATTTTCAGAAGTATCCTAGGATATTAGTACTTCCTTCATACACTCTGCAAGTCTCATAATCATATATTATATAAGCTACATAAGTTGTGTTCTTAGTGAATAATTAACTGTATCAACCAAAATTGACTAAAAGGCTTTAAGGGATGTAACATGTGAATAGTCACTTTAAAGGGAGTGTCTCATCATTGGTTTGCGGACACGATTCATACAGGTGTTTAAAGAGGTTCATATGGGGCGATTCCAATTGGGAAGTTCCAGACGTAACATAGACTTCATTTTAGATTCGTGGCCAACTTGATAAAATGGATGAAATGAGGGTTTCAACGGAACTAAAATATGGCAAAAAAAATCAAGAAGTGAGAAGTGAAACTACTTCTACTGTTACAGATAAGATCTGAAGTCATTAGTTGCGGGAGCTCGCTTGGAACATTTCATTTCGTATGGGTTGCACTTCGATGAACTGAGTCTGTTTACTTCCATTTACTTTACTCAGCTAGGGCACGTCATTCAGACTGGAAACTCATCATATTACCTTGGTCATGAGTCGATATCTGTTTTGTAGATGATATATAATGCAACATTACGCTGTTTGACGTATGTAAGTTGATGTTACTCACAGGGTTTATGTATTTTTTACAGATTGAATTTAAAATTCAACTGACTCACACGCTCGTTCGTTTTTTTGTTTTTATTTTGAATTCTTACGTCATTTTGGAAGTCTTATTAATTACCCCTGATTAAAGGCCACGCCTTCTATCTTTCGTAAGTCGTTTAATACGCTACATTTCTCAATTAGTCTCCATATTTTGGTAATTTGTCGTACTGATAAGTAGGTCTGATAGACTAGGGTTCAGTATGGTGGGGTCAATATTCACGTGTCAATCGCCACTGTAATTATGTACATTCTCGGTTAAGGATGATTACATTGCATCTCCTCCGGCCTTTAGAGAGAGCTACACTCCGATCAGCAAATTCCTGACATTCCACACAGTGTGGACCATGGATTCCGAATTTTCGAGTACAAACCCAGTAGTTACTGTTGTACAATGGCTTAAACTTTACAGCAGTTGCTATGGTCTATATGCCATTTAGGTGAATGATTAATCGTTTTCGCTACATCTATAGAGTGCAATGTTACTGTTCTATCCTAACATGTTTGTACTATGCAATCGTTACAGTGCTACACAAATATTGTATATGGGTCGATGAAGTCAACATTTCACCATTTGTCGTCGATGAAACTGCAGACTTTCAAACGCATTTTTGCTGTATTCAAGCATACGTTATTTGTTTTGTTTTTTATGTTTATTATGGG
The DNA here is from genome assembly GCA_021234535.1 of Stichopus chloronotus. Classification (NCBI taxonomy): domain Eukaryota; kingdom Metazoa; phylum Echinodermata; class Holothuroidea; order Aspidochirotida; family Stichopodidae; genus Stichopus; species Stichopus chloronotus. The sequence continues at coordinate 1,612,821 of SFZH01000008.1, forward strand.
GAGGAACTGATGGCGCTAATTGGATCCAGGGATATGGGAGCTTGAGGAAAAGACTGTCAGAGTGTGATAGTACTGTGGTAGTAATGCCTGGATAACTACAGAACATTAATACACGATGACTGTGTTAAACAATTTATTTTTTATTGTTAAGAGGAGAGAGCTGTGAAGGTCCAATTAAACACAAACTGCTCCCAATTTGCAACTATAACATGGCCAACCTATTAAAACTGATATAGTACCATCATAACAATCACTGAGATCAATTTTGTCATTAATTAGCAACTTACGTCCCGTGACTAGACTGTGTTTCAAAAATGCAATAGACCAGTGCATACCTGTTCTAAAATAGTGGACTGAAGTGTTACTGTGTATTATAATTAATTGTGTATAATAATTTTCATCGATTCCTAAGACCAGGAATCGGCGGGTGATTATCTCATACAAGCTGGGTATACCCTGGTATACCAGACCAAAACTGATGGCTCTAAACCATTGGTATTTCCACAGTATTGTACATGACATTTGTGTAGAGGAATCTTCCTAGTACACTTGCCTTAACCTCATGAATAGGACCACCTGTTTTCCCTGAGAAAAAGAAGAAAACTCCATTTTGAGCTTTTTGCTGTGTATTAGTAGGTGAAAGTTGGCAATCTAACACACTGTTTTCACACAGCAGTTGTGTCATTTTTCACTTTATGAAGGAATCGGGTGGTAATTTTGGATCCAGGTATAAAACGCAATTCGGGTTCCAACCCAGGTACTCGTAAAAACACTACTGTGTATGCAATGCGGCATCGAAATTCCAATGGGGTGACAGGTACACTTCTGCTGATTAGCCATCCGGATACTTGCAACTCTAGATCTGCTAGTGATTCAGACCAAAAGTCAACATAGTGTTTTACAGTATTATTCCAGGATTTGTCATTTCTCAACTAATTACGGTCACTGGCTTCTTTATAAGGTAAGTCTTCAAGACTTGTTGAAATTTGGAAGTTTTGAAAGTGTGAAAGTTGAAATTATTTCCCAGATGCTTGTGAGTGCCAGGATTCAAGAAATGAAGGGTGACAGCTGGTATGCACGTCTTGCTTCAAATTCACTCCTCCGAGTTAGTATCTGCAGTGATGATTGGTACTGGCAACACATGTATCACTTCAGAAGTCATGGAAGACATGAATTACACTCCATGATGTCAAAAAGAATGCAAACATCACCAGTTGAGCTGAAATCGAACAAAGTAGTGTAGTGGAACTGTGATTGGTCTATTTATAATAATGCTTCTTCAAACCACACGCAAGTTTTAGCATTGGTTAATATTGGAGGCTATTGCTCCTAACAGGACATCCATAACTAGTAAACACTGATCCACAGTCCTGAAGATGAAAAACAATATCTTAGCCTATCTAGACGTGGCCGGTATACAGAAGGATTATTGCATATAGCCTAAGGCCCAGTTGCCAAACTCACAGAGAAAAGCAATTCCCTACATAACATTCCCAATTATGTGATGTGATGTGATGTGTGACTAAAGTTAATGACTCTGGGACCAACCTTAGTGCCGTCTGTAACTGAGTACCAACGCTCGTTGGTAATTTAAATTAGTAGGCTTAGTTAATTCAGGGGGCTATATTTTAAAATTAGATTAGTACAGCCCAGTTTTTCGGTTCATAAAAATCCCATTTCAGTTTTGGTCCTAGGACGTACTAATTTAAGCTTAAGTCTTGGTCAAGTCAGGTCTTGTTTTAGTGTATTTTCTTTCTACATCGATGTTACTAGAAGTAAATGTCTTACTTTGTTCAAACTTGGATGAATATGAAAGTGTCGCTACCGTGAACTTAGTCAAGACTAATTGGTTCGTGTGGTCAATTTCAATGACAAGAATATACCACGCAGCCAATCACTTAGTTTGTCATTTGGTTTCGAGTTACAGTAAGAGAGTTATACATTTGTTATACATTTCCACAGCAGCTAAGCTAAAATTCCTGCATTTGTTGTATCAACCATTTCCCTAACCCTTTCTGTTAGTCAGCAAAAATACAACCAGAAAGTACACACCAAATATGGGCTACAAATAAATTAGTTAAAAGTAAGTGATGTGTGGGATCATAGTTTCACGACGTGAGTTGTTGCGGAACAAAGTAACACGATCTAGTTCATAGGCATATACCTGAATAAATAGTGTTAAACATGTGTAGATTTACAATACAATCATGAAAGTTGGTTGGATCTTAGGGTACTGTTAATTGCGAATGGACCGATGCAATACAGCCCAAAATTTACACATGCTTATATCTGTACATCACCATGCATTTGCAACTACATTGTTTTCTAATCAACAATTTCTAACATTTTTCACGCCCTCCCCGCGATTATATAAACCATAGTCTAACGTTAATAATGCTATCGAAAGTGAGGCACTTAATATAAGCAAAAGGTACCCAAAAGTACGTGAGGTACCCCTCCCCGTATCTTCCTTCCATTATATCCCCTCCCCTACCGCACACACGCTCAAAAACGAATCGCCTCCCATTGTATCATTTTCCAAACAACTGATGACATCAAAGACTTAGTTCCCCGAACAAGGAACAATGCTAAGATAGTTCACCTTTGCCTGACATGGGTGCATTTGTTGCGCTTTCACTTTTTCATACACTTGACTTGACATTCAGGTTGGACCAGGGAGTTGCTATTCGGAATAGTAACTTCCCTGTTGGCATTTCAAGTGTCCTGTTGATGACATATAGGTTGTATGTACTCGATCCACAACTGGTGTATGTTACATATTAAAAGTCAAATGAAACAAGTGCATAGAATTTACGCTATCGGTACACAAAGACGACTGCAAGGGTAAGTAACAGCACTCTGTCGGTCTACATGCAATGACGGCTTCCAGAGCACAAAGAAGGCTACGGATGCACAAGGATCCCACCGTAAATGTGCTCATTAATGGAGGTTACTTGACGTGTACCATGAACTCTATCGGGGATTACTCTCTTATTTCCCCGGTACTGCTTTCAGCCTACGAAGTTGACGCTCTCCTTTCAAATTTTAATGTAAGGTCAGGAAAGTTGGGCAATATTCGAGAACCTACTTTTGTCTCTTGTATTTGTCATTTTTGTTTCCTTGACAAACGCAGGCAAGGAATCTATGCGAAGGTGATTTTGGCACGGTGTATGTGTGTGCGTCTGCGGTGTATGTCTGGGTGTATGTGCCCTTGTTTTCGGGTGGGATAGAGGACCGAAACAATAGATTTTAGGTCCTCTGTAGAAAATTCAATAGATTTCTCCGGTCCTCTCAAGATTGACAATAGACAGTCTATTGTTAAGGTTAGGGTTGAGGAAGAAAAAACAAAAGAAAGCACAATGAGGTCCTCGGAATGAATGAAAAAACAAAGATGCGTGTGTATATGTGTTTGTTTGTAACAGTAATCTCGTTATCACTTTAAGGTTTTAGAGGAATGTTCGAGATTTGTGAGAGTTAGTGTGTGGGTAGGACATATAAAGATCTCGGCTGGGATTGTTTTGGTGTGATTCAAAGGTCATATGAGGTCACCAACAGCCATTACATAAACAAAGTATGTTTTCAGTATCTCAGGAAGTAGGTGTCGCATGAACTTAAAACTTATAGGATAAGTACTCCCTTATGATAACATAACATTGTGATTATTTTCTTGGAGGTCAAAGGTCATGAGGGGTCATCAGTGGTCATAATGTGAAGAGCTTGTGGACGTTTGTTAATTTTTGAAGGAAAGGGCCAAAACAGATCAAAGTTGTGTGGGGAGGAAATACAAAAATCTCGGCTGGGATTGTTTTTGAGCAGGTCAAAGGTCATCCGATGTCACCAGTAGGTAGAATGTAGACCTGCGGTGGGGAACCTCCGGCCCGCGGGCCGGATCCGGCCCGCAAGCCAAATTCATGCGGCCCGCGAGGCGAGCTACAGAATAAAATTTTTAATTTCAAAACAACGGAAATATAACGTAATGGCCACCTGTCCATTCCAAAGTGAGGAAAATAGCATTTTGAGAGGGTTTCAAATGGGTCCAAATAGAGTCGTAGAGGCCATTTCCTGCGATCTGAGGAGGTCTGTGAAACAAAAATTTTCTCGGTACCCTCCGCGCCAACTCATGGTGGCGCTCCGCTTAGATTGTCTCCTCATACGGCCCAATGCTGTGATCATCAAAGTGGCCCTTACTGGGGAAAAGGTTCCCCACCCCTGATTGTAGACAATCAATGTTTTCAGTATCTCAGAAATCACGCTTTGCATGAGCTTCAAATTTGGCGGGTGTGTACTTTCTTCTGAGTAAATAGTAAGGTGGAGGTATTTTTAAGGTCAACGGTCATATGGGGATACCACAGATTGTTCAGTGAAAAGCTTATAAACACACTATCCTGCACTTTACATGTGCAGCACATAAATACTTTTGTTGGGTTTGGTTTTGTTCTAAATTGAAGGTTATTTGGGTCACTAGGATGTGCAAAGTGTTAGCACTCAGATGGTATTTTTTTTTCTCTTCTTGTGGGTAAACAAGAATTTGGTGTTACCGGCATTCACAGATCAGCAATACTTTGAAATCTTTTATAAAATTTAGTGAGGATTTTTGTCCCCGTAAAGTTGAATTTTGTGACTTTTAATGCAGTGCATAACAAAAAGCAGTACGTACAAATTTTTACACTAGAACTAGAAAAAGACTAATATACAGTACTTAAACCTTGGTTGAACCTTTCAAGTAGTTGTTATGATTCAGTTTTTGCCATATCACATGGTATACTGTACACAGAAAAGACCAGTACTTGAATTGAGATGGGGTGTCACACTAAATTTTTGTGGGGCATAGTATCTTAGGAGGGCATTCGGACATTCAATTGTAACAACGGCAAGGAATCACTAAGCCTCTTGGTTTTCCGATTTTAATTGTTTTTGAGTTTTCAAGTCACTTAATTTGGGATTTGGAGCAACAACAGTCCTCGTGGACTATCATTGCATATAGGAGCACCCAAGAAGAAGAACTGTGAGAAGTCATTAGAAGCAAAAAACGACGAAAATAAATAGGCCTACGCACGAGGAAACATGACTATCTGAGCAAAGTACGTTTACCCTTGAATGTCCTACAGATATGTTCTAAGTATGATTAGTGTCGACTGACATAGTGCCTCTGATACTGGTTTTCATTATCTAGATTACAATGCAGTTTGCTCCATTTTCTTTCCTCCGTGATTTGCATCGTCCACTATACTTTGACAGTTTGACGTCACTCCGACAATACTCTTCTTTCTTTTTCGGTTTGCTTCATTTTTTTTTTTTTATGTAGGACTGGCTAATGTTAAAAGTTTGTGATAATCATCAGCGCATGTTCTCTAACAGCTGAACTTCGTATATGTCCTTCTCCTTATTCCCCGTATAATCATCTCCTTTTATGCAATACAAATAGGCTACATTACTTCCTTCCGCGTTCTTTTACACAGTGACTTCACAGCGTAATGTCCTTTTTGTTATTGTAGGGTGATAAGGGAATATAGAGCAGGTAACCTATATTAATGGTTGTAGAAAACCAACACTCAAACAGGAGTAGTACAATCTGACAATCAAAACCCAAACACAGTAAAGATACACCATCAAACGCACTATCAATGAAGAACATTCAGTCTGGATATGGCGTATATTTTAAGTTTAATGTTACTTTTTTTCATTCAACCTTCATCTGGAGAAGGAACGTTGAACTGCAATCAAACCCAATCGGGAGACCATCGAGATTGTTTTGCTTTCATTGGTGATACGGTAGTCTTGACCTGCCTACCCCCTGGAGGAGCAGTGGATGTTGAAATATTACAAGGAGATGCCGTAGTTCAAAATACAGCCCGCCGTACAATTTCACAAAGGACAGAAGGTTATACGTTACAGATACGCAATCTCGAGGCAACGGACACAGGAGTCTATACGTGTCGATGGCATTTTGATTGGTATCGTATCTGGAAAAGATTTTTCTATGACGATGAGGTCTACATTCGTCTCCATGTGATCCAACCTCAGATGAGCGAATGTATTCTAGCGAACGGATTTGATGGTGTATTCTTCGTAGGAGAAGACGTCGAATTACTCTGTCCTGCAAACGTAGCACTGGATGTTAAACTTAACTCTGAAAATGTCCCCATAAATGTGACTGAAATTACACACGGACGTCTGGGGAACATACAGTTAGTACGTACTACAAATGGTGTCACCGCATCATACAACAACAGCAGATTGGTATGTATCACACTAGGTAACGACTACTGCAAATCGCTTCCTAACATTACTGTATACGATGATTTAGAGGTCACTGTGAATCCGCAAACTGTGGAAGTAATTGAAGGAGACAAAGTAAGTCTTACATGTCGCAGCTTTCCTGAATTACAAGCGTCGGTAGAATGGGATTTGTCTGATATTACAAACATCGTATCCTCTGCCAACCTGTCTCATTCGAGAAAAGGGTCCCAAAATGTAACAATCCATTTTAATTTCCAAAATGTGACCGTAGTCAGAGATCAGTACATGATTAAATGCAGAGTTATTTTGGGATCAAAAAATGTGACGAAGACAGCGGTCTTCGAGTATAAAGATGAGGATGATGTAACCACTGACGTCATTCAGGGGAGTAAGACCCCGGTGGAAGATGGCAAATTTCGTAAGACAGCTATCATCATCATAACGGTTGTTATAATTGTAACAGTCCTGCTTATTGGATCCATCGCAGGTCGACGTTTGTGGATAAAGAAGGTAAAGGAAGGGGCAAGATTATCAACAGGAAGAGACATGAACAATCTTGAAGAGAAAAATAGAACCGAGAAGAGACAAATGAAACTTTCAGAAAATGATTCAGAAGTCGCACATAACATAGTTTATGAACCGTATACGGGACAATGAATAAAATTTTAATTGAACATCCCAAATGTCCTTTCTATCGTATGATTCATATTTAAAAAAGGAAAAAAAAACTTTCATCGGTGTTCAAAGGAGACAATGTATTTAAAGGTGATTGGTCGCTATAATATCTATGTGACCAATCTCTTCTTGATAACTCTCTGCAAACGTCAGTTACTTACGGTTACTCTTTGGAAGGAGCAATGAAACATCGGTCGCCCGTATATACAGGTTTGCCGTATATACCCGTTTGCCGTGTAGGCTATACCGGTTTGCCGTATACACCCGTTTGCCGTGTATACCTGTTTGCCGTATATACCGGTGCACGGTATAGCCTATACCGGTTCTTCATATATACCGTTTTGCTGTAAAGGCCTATGCCAGTTCGTTAGCCTATCATAATGGCATTATTTATTGCACACGAGTATGTGCAAAGAGTAACCCAAAGGTGGGTGGGAGGGGGCTTATATGTAGGAATATTAAAATCAACATAACAAAGCAATCATTTCAAAAGGAATTCACCACACCCACCAGATTTGCTTTGAAGCTTCGTACGGGGCTAACTGTAATATCTAACATATGATTCTAATGCAGTGAAAGCCGCATGAGTGTCTTTAAAAGGAAATGAAGAAGAAACTTGCTACGTCTGCATCAGTCTACCATTTACAGGCAGACTGAGGCAAAGTCAGAAGTGAGTACATCTCCAATTAAGTGGCAATACAAAATGGCTCTGTAATTATCAACACGTGTATGTACGAGTTACGCCTGCGTACTTAATACGGTGTTGGTATATGATTCTCTCTATTCTTCTGCTATTCATCCAACTTCCATTTCCATAGCTTATTTTACATAGTATACTATGATATATGAAAAATTTGAAACATTCATTTCTGCAATATTTTGTCTTGTCCTGGCCTTCTTATACAACTTACATTGCCTATTATATATGTTTACTTGTGAAATTAACATGTTTATGTAACCTTGAAAAGTTTACTGTTTTCTTGCATAGCAAACATTATGGAGACGTGTTGTGTAGTCAGGTCACCCACAACAGGAAGGCAGTGAAAAACAAAGGAAGTGATTTGTATATATGAAGCTCTGTAAGTTGTATAAAACCTTTAAATGTAAAATGAAATTTTATCTCATTGGCATTTACGTGCTCTGAACTGTATGCTATATCTGACTTGAGCCTTTTTTCTTTATCTTCTCTGCTTGTTTTTGTGTGTGTTTTCTGTTTCCTTCAAGGTCGCTAGCTGCGATAAACATATTACTGTTTTTTTTTTTTTTTTTTTTTCTAGCGTCCTGTTCATTCCACTGCATTGTGCGACTGCATCTTTCTTCTTAATATGCCTGTATGTATATATGTATGTATGTATGAACGAAATACTTGAAATGAAATATATAATACAAAAAGTGTATCACACATCATTGCACAATCTACCATTTTCAATTGAGTAAACAAGCTTCAGCTTCATCTTAGATCTCAGATTAGAAGACGGAAGTTGGAAAATCCAAATCTATTGTTACTAGCTTTTTTACATGCTTTTGAATTTTTTTACTAAAGGTAATGTAAGCACTGATTGTTGTATTCAGATATTTGTTTTCTTCATGTCCTTAACATGCTGTTTGGTTTTTCTCTAAAATGGCTAAACCATAGAAAATACATGTAAACCACAATGATGCATGGGAGCAATTAGTGAAGTCCAAACTCTGTAAGGTAAAAGGCGTTCTAATGAAACCGCGTGACACAAACTTACAACGTAAATGTTACGATGTAACTCGCAAACGGCTGAACGATGGAACGCAGCTTTCCCTGCAGGTTATCTTAAAAACCAAACGGTCGCATTTGCTTACAGTTTACTGTTTTCCTTACAGATATCGCCAATATCGAACGAACAAATTTCCGGGCCATACATGCATCATATAGGGTAGAATGAAGGCAGAGCTGTTTTGAAGGGCGCCCCCGATTGTTTGGTTTTATTTTTTCAGTGGGACGGTTTGCCTGAGGTCATTCTGGTTTATCTATTTCTATAGGCTGAACATACTCGAGTTCTAGATAAGACCCGAGTTTTTCTTTTTTTGTTACTACTGGCCACATTTCAGGCAAATTATAAGAACTTCCTGAAAGACTTATTTTCACAATGAAGTTTATAGGTAACCATAACTTCTCAAAGTCAGATGGTATGAAAGAACCTTTTGTGAGATGTGGCATGTTTAAGCTGATCTTTGCTATTGCTCTACTCAAGTGCCAAAAAAGTGGTTACACTAATTGCAGTGGCACCATCAAGGTAGGTGGACATGGGGCACAGCCCTCCCTTAATAATATCTTGACCTAAAACATAAATTTACCTGAACACATGCGTAAGCTACACTTATCTGTAGGGATGACGTGAGCTGTAAATAAACCGCTCAATGGGACTTGGAAGTGCCATTTCCGGTAGTCTGCGAGATGTTTTCTCAGCCGAAATTATTTTGATACGCTAAATGCCAACCAATGTTGGTGCTCCACTATGATTGTATATGCCCTGTCATAGAGGCATGGCAATATGTGCCTCCACCCACATTATTACGCACAATGGCAGCGCCCCTTTCTTATTGATTTTGCTTGAAACTGAAGCAACTTACAGCTTAGGCCGTTTCCCTTCAGTCTTATGAAGAAATTTCAAACTGGACCAACCTGAGAGAAGTGTGAGATGTAAGTAAAAGGGAAATACTGCCCTCTATTCACATGAGTTGTTGATCTGAAAGAAAGAAAACAATAAACATCAAACAAATTGCATTAACGACAAAAGTGATGGTGTACGTGTCTTTATTGCAGTGAGATTACTGACGAGGATATCTCACAAGAAGCACAATCATTGATTGATATGTAGTTGGCTCATTGAAATCCCATCTCGCACACCATCACTCAGGCCCATAGCCAAGTCAGATTCTTTGGAGTGTGGGACGTGGGGGGGGGGGGGGGGGAATAGGGAAGTGGACCCACTGACATGTAACATAATTGTAACATTTGTTCCACACCATAAAATCTCTGGGCAGTTTGTTTAGGAGCTAAGCATCCGCCGTCCCAGTGCTGGCCCTCCTTGACTGTGGACCGGACTTATCTATCCAGGCAAAAATTGTTGCCCAAGGTGAAACAACAGTAAGCTGTGCCACTACAACTGCACACCAGTGGCCCAACTATATTAATCACTTAACAAAAGGACGTTTAACTTCTTACAGAACAGTAAGTTTTGCTAGCTGCATTCTGTTAAGCAATTATTTCCCGTTACTGATAATTCGGTGATATGTACATGTATGAATCGAAAACAAGTGGCAGATTGCACCAATCAAGACAGTTGTTTGTTACGCCATTGGGCTACTGGAATCGTCTTTCTCTCTCTCTCTCTCTCTCTTGTAATACATCTTCACATGAAGGTTTTCACGGATACACATTTTTCCTTTGTACTAAAATCATGACTCGATAAGACTCTTTCATAATACAACATGATGTTATTACCAAAAACACAGTCAGTGTTACGGTGTCTCCTCTTGAGACGAGAAAACATATATGATATCATGAGGATTGGCTGAAAAGAGGCAAACTTTGTCTTCAAATTTTCATTTTCACTGACGATGTTACTGCTTAGTGTTACGTGCGTTTTCGAACCGTTCAAATTCTGCTGGGTTTTTTTTACACCAAATTTTGGAACCATTTAAAGTCTGGTCTGGAATGTATGGACGTGTTATCACTTTAATTTACGTACAGCAGTAGTGTGTGTTGGTGATGAAAACATATATGAAACAGAGGTAATATCCAAATACTGATTGGAACATTTTCATCATATAAAAAAACAGAATTCAGCGATGGAAAAAAGACTTCACTAATTGTTCAAGTGCCCCTTTAAAAATACTGATTTCTTAAAAAAAGAAAAAGACTTTTGCCTTACACAAAGAAATGATAAGAAAACACAACTAACAGAAGGTCCAATAAAACTACGTACCTACAGTCTTCAAAAAGTTGCTGAAAGATGTGATAGCCAAATGACTTGATACCTTGCCAGTATCTCCTTTTTTTTCAAACACACACAATCACATCAAACAAAAGAAATCAATGAAGAAGGAAAGGAAGTATACAAAACGAAAAACAGAACACAAGAATTTAAACAACATATGAAAGTTGTGGTGATAAAGGAGGACATCTCTCTTAACCAAGGTAGTTCGTAAGTGGATAGAAAGTTCCTGACACCGAAATGTGTTGTAAGGTGTCAAAAGTCTGCAAAGGCAACCTGAAAAATATCTTCCCTGTTTAAGTGCGGTAGTTCCCTTGGGAAAAGGTAACTAAAACATAGTACTTTTTTGATCTTGACATCGAGTTGTTGGCATATAAATAGCTGATAAATACAAAAAGCTATGTCTAAGTAATGTTAATTTATTTTTTTGGAGACGGTTACAAACGAAAATGAGCTTTTAATAGCTTGTTACCAAATTCTATTAAGCAACATTTATCTGTCTTTAAAAACATCTACTTTTTGGCAAGTAGCAAGGGGAGGGATGGGAATATCCATCCTATTACATTTCAGTGATGATAAAATGTGACACTTGACTTTCCCAAAATATTACACAATTGTTATCTATAAGTAGGTCCACAAATATCGGCTTTTACGGTAAATACAAACCTCTAAGTTCGTTAACTCTGCGATTCTAACGTTTCACTAAGTATGAAAACATGATTTTCTCGGTCTTCCATGGGGCAATTCAAATACCTGAGATCATCTGCCCATCAACTGGTATCAACTTTGAGTTCGGGAAGGACTGCTACATTCACTTGCGGAGATATCTTCCTTAATATGTTTTTATACTTTAACCTCTGGTGACCTCAAATGAGCTTTATTCCCCATGAAAATTGATAGGGATCATCTACCTACAGTGGACTACCAACACAACACGTTTTAAGTTCAAGCACCTTTTCCTCCTTGAGATAACGTGTTTACATAGTTACTATGTCCTCTCTTGACCTCGTATGACCTTTGACCTCCATACAAAATACCAGACATCTCTACTCATCAAGTGCTACCAATGATATGAGGTTGAAGTTCCAACAACATTCCGTTGCTGAGATATCTCCCTAAATAGGTTTTTATATTTTATGCTCTGGTGACCTCAAATGACCTTTGACCACCATGAAAAACAATAGGGATCGTCTACTTGCAGTGGACTATTATCGCATCAACTTTGAAGTTCGAGCACTTTTCCCTTCTTGAGATATCGTGTGTACAAGCCAGGGTATCACACACGCACACCACACATACATACCCATTTACGGTGCCAATCGGGGACGAGGGGCTTTTCCTCGTGTAGACCCACAGAATAGGTAATAGGGGAAAGTCAGATCGACCTACAAATTTGAGGGCGCATATCTGATACCCCAATTTGCATTTTGTTAAAATATCCAGAAACGGGGATATTCATGGTTTTCGCCATATCCCTAGTTACGATCTTTAATTTCTTGTGTGTGTCCCCGTTCGGCGGTTTTTCCAAAGCCACCCTCACACATACATACACACTCACTCACACACGCCATCACCATCGCCATAGATTCTTTGAGTGCCTTCGGCAAGGAATAAACCAGAGAGCCAAATGGCTTTATGACTTCTTGCCATATGGTTATATTATAGCAAACAAGAATCATCCACATGACAAGTATGAGATCAACTACAGATAGTGTTCTTGAAACACCACATTAACAAATCTTTAACCCAAAATGACATTTCACCTAATCTTAAAACATAAAGGTGCAAAAATTGATAGAAATTATCTATTCAGCATGAGCAATACACATACTAAGAATGAATCCCTCCCAATTAACCTTCTTGAGATGAAGTGTTTATTTTGACTAACAACTACTGAATATAAGCGATAGACATGCAAAGTATGGGATCACTTACAGTTTCTCTGTTTGGAATACAAGAGTTAACATAATTTGACCCTTTGACATCCGGTGACTCCAAATGACCTTTGACCTCCACCAAAAACAATAGGGATCATCTACTCAGAGTGAACAACCCACACTCTATGTATGACACCAGTCACAGGTACCTCTCTGAAGATATTGCGTTTACAATGTTATTACATTGTGACCGCTGGTGACCTCAAATAACCTTTGACCTCCACTAAAAGCAATAGCGATCATTTACTCAGTATGACCAACCAACACAACAAGTATGACATCAGTCACAGTTACCTTCCTGGAGATATTGCATGTCAAAGGTTTTTACGGTTTGACCCCTTGTAACCTCAAATGACCTTTGGCCTCGACCACATACAATAGGAATCATCTACTCAATATGATAAACCAACACACCAAGTATCAGATCAGTCAAGGTAACCCTTCTTGAGATGTTTACAAGAAGTGTCACATACACACACCTACACGCACACACACACACGCACACATGACATCACCATCTCACAGATTCTTTCTGCCTTCCACAGGGAATCAAAAATGACAGTTGATCTACGCCCTCAGCATGATATTCACTGTCATGTTCCCCTTGAATCAAAAAGAATTTAACTATCTCTCAGTGATTTGCCAATATATGAATAATGATTTTTATTGTTTATAAATAAATCCAACTTGCAACTTTATGAAGCTATTAAATATTTTCTGATAAATTTATAAAAATGAGAAACATTCCTCATAATGAGCTGAAACTATTTTTTTAGAATGGTCACAATTATAGAAAAAGGACAATTGCACTCCTATTTTTTACTATTCCTTTATTTGACAGTGCTGCTTTCTGCCTTTTTTCTACGTAATTAACTCCTACCCATTAATATGTCCCATTTCACAGGACCATTCTAACTTTTATCACTTCTTTGAAATCCTCTTCAAATCCTAAATGAGAGGTCATTTTTACTGGATGTTTGACAATACTTAAAGCTTGACCTGTTGTGAGTAACCTTACACATTACTTCACTTGAATAACGGATATCTCCATGTAAGTATTACATGGTATTTCATTTTCACCAATCAATGCCCACGATAGACAGGTTGTACATCTTCTATAGCTGAAGTACAAGAAGTCCTATATTCAGGGTTTCAGTGTAGCCTACCACAGATTACTAACCCTTCAGAGATAAGGTAACAAATTCAACACAGTGCTGACATATCTGCACTCCACGGCAAATAAGAGCATGCCATTATGACTCTGCAGTGACCATAGAAACAGATAAACTAGAATGACATCATGGAACAATAAATGAAACCCAAACACTGGTAGGCAATAGACTTAATAATGAAACACACATGTGACACAAATCAAACGGAAATTTTAAGATAATATCACTCACAACGGCTAAATGTTGGAACGCATTTTTCCCTAAATATTACCAGGTTATTTCAAGAATCAAACGGTGGCATTTACTTCTGATTTCTCCAAAGATGTAGTTAGATATTGAATGAACAAAATTCTCAGGTTTTACATGCATTACGTACCACAAATGTTGACGGCAGACATGTTCGCCACTCAGAGCAAGGATGCTCTGAGTCTATGCCTATTATGTTCAGCTTAATTTTTTCAGTGTGTGGATAGTTACTCAGAAATAATTCTGGGTTATCTATTTTAAGTGGGTTGACTGACTTAAAACTTAAACAGACCCTGCTGGAATGTGTGTTTTGTATTCAAGAAAAGAGACAGAATGAATGAATACTTTAACTTCAGAACATGAAGGGCAAGAGTACAGAATTATATAAAATAGGGTTATAAGTTACAGAACATGTAATATGACATGACATGATACACAGTTACGTGTATGTTATGAAACATCCTTTTACAAGCCTCATTATTGATTACAGGTGTAATATCTACATTCTCAAATCCTTACATAGTATGAGAGCGAGGTAAGTATTGTAAATGCCAATACTCCATCCAGGAAAATTGTGCAATGTTCGGATACTGTGAGTTGAAATATCGGAAGAAATACACTGCTGAAAACCTACAAAATACAAACTCAGTTGTCTGTTAGCGATGTTTTCAATGAAAAAAAAATGGTTTATGCACATGATACATTAGCATAGAGGTAAAGCAAGAAACATCTATCAAATACTGAGCTCTTCAATTAATTACTGATAGCATCCTTTTAGACTCGAGTAAGGAGTTCCAAAGTTCAAATGCCACTCTCATGCTTACTTTCGAGACATTACTTTAAAGGGGCACCTTAAGTTGCTTTGTGACATTCACTAAATTCTTCGATACCTGTAAGGTTTCCTTAACATACTAATGGCAAACTAAGATGGTCCCAAACATCAAAGAGTGAGTAACTAACAATTCAATTCGGTTTTTGAAAATTCGTGACCAGATGTTTTTCACATTAGTACTACTTAATTTGTGCAATTGCTGCAAGTTAGGGAAAAAATCCAAAACTTTGACAGCTTTTAAAACTACTAGATGTGAAACTTGACTAATTATGCTAACTATAGGTAATGTCAAGTGGCTTTCAAATCATTAAAAAATTTATCGATATCAACTGAATGTTCCCCTTCAAGTCGTGCTTGTAATCTACCAAGGCTGAAGTGGTTATTTATTTGACAGAAGAAATTACCCAGCATGCATTATAACCTGATGAGACATTGATAGAACTGATCGCGGTTTCATTTATTTAACTCTCTCTTTAATGCTCTCCTTGCAAATTCTGGGAGAGTGAAGGCAGCTTGATGGACAGCTGAATTGTAGTAACGTAAATTTAGAGCCGTGGTTTCAGAATCTTTCCACTCTCTTAATGGCTCCTTGAAATTGGTCTCCTGGAAAGGTAAAGAGAAAAAGGAGAAATTTCTCACAACATGAATTGTCCCTTTGATTATGGTACTATGTTTTCCTCCTTTTGACAATCAGGAGACCACCAGCCATAGAGCTGGCTCAACTACATCACCAGATAAGGATAACCACGGTCACCAACCCTAATATACCATCAATCATAGAGAAACGCCACCAACCAAAGTATATTATCAACCATATAATACACCATCTACCAGTGTAGACAATCAATGACAGAGATACACCATCTTGATAGTAGATCATCAACCATAGAGATACATCACCAACCCAAATATATCATCAATCATAGAGACACACCACCAACCAAAGTATATTATCAACCATATAATACACCATCTACCAGTGTAGACAATCAACGACAGAGATACACCATCTTGATAGTAGATCATCAACCATAGAGATACATCACCAACCCAAATATATCATCAATCATAGAGACACACCACCAACCAAAGTATATTATCAACCATATAATACACCATCTACCAGGGTAGACAATCAACTACAGAGATACACCATCTTGATAGTAGATCATCAACCATAGAGATACATCACCAACCCAAGTACATCATCAATCATAGAGAAACATCAACCAAAGTATATTATCAACCATATAATACACCATCTGCTAGGGTAGACAATCAACTACAGAGATACACCAACTTGATAGTAGATCATCAACTACAGAGACACATCATCAACCCAAGTACAGTATATCAACAATCATAGAGAAACACCACCAACCAAACCACCAACCAAAGTATATTACCAACCACACAATACACCATTTGCCAGGGAAGACAATCAATACTGTACACCATTACACCATCTTAAAGGGTAGATCATCAGCCATACAGATAAATCACCACCCAGGATGGCTATTTATCATAGAGATACACCATCCTCCAAAGTAGATCATCAAAAACAGAGATACACCACCAACCCAAATGCATCATCAGCCATAGAGAAACACCACCAACCCAAGAATATATTCAACCATGTAATAAATAATCTTCCAGAGTAGATCATCAACCATAGAAATACACCCATACAGATCATCAACCATACCAATAAACCATCTTCCAAGTTAGTCTGATCATCACCCATAGCGATACACCACCTTCCAGGGTATATCTTTACCATCAAGATACACCACCTTCCAAAGTAGATCATCAGTCATGGTGATACACCAGCAGGGAAGATCATCAACACAAAGTAGATCATCTACCACAGAGATACACCACCAACCCAAATGTATCATCAACCACAGAGAAACACCACCACCCAAGAATATTATCAACTTTATAATACACCATCTTCAGGGTAGATCATCAACCATAGAAATACACCAATACAGATCATCAACCATACCGATACACCATCTTCCAAGCTAGTTTGATCATCAACCATAGAGATACACAATCTTCCCAGATAGATCATCAACCACAGAGATACACCACCTCCCAAACATCGACTGAAATTAACAGCGTAGAGAGGGCACAAGCACACAAGAACAAAACAATGAAATTTATCAAAATCACACAACAATAATCCTATTACATATGCTCTCATTTCAGACTGGAATTGTGCTCATCCCAAGTGACACACCATATGGTCCAATCTAAAATCTTGGCTTTTCAAGTCATTAAATTTGAAGTTCTTGTAAAGTCCTCAAAGGGGAATTCCAGTCAAGGAACATGTCTACTATTAAAAGGGCACGGCCATTATGATGTAATTGACAGTGATTGCTGTCGCTTAGGGCATAGTTGAGGATCAGTGGTTAACAACATGACTAACCTACATAATTAGCCATTAGTCACACTATATATTCAATGTGGCTATTGCAACATAAAATAAGTAATCTATGAAATCGTCATAAAACAGATAAGAGGAGGAACTTTCAATCAAATGACCACATTACCCAGCTTAGGGCGATGTGAACAATACCTTGAAGATAAGAAAACGTAATCTCTATAAGTACGCAGTAAACCTTTTCAGAGATAACAAATTTAATCCATTTAATTACTAATTATGTAGGACAATCAGGTTGGTGGTGGTGGATTAGAACTGGTCCTCGACTACATCACAAGCTGCAAAGATCACAGTCAATCACATCATAATGGCCGCACCCTTCGTGTACATGCATTGTCTTAGAAACTCTGTTGGGTGGGACGTTTGAACTTCTCATGTTGCACATTAGAAGTTCATTTCACAGTGTGACAAGTTTGAATGAAAATGGTTTGAAATTCCTTAGATAAGTCAGAAAACAAGTTTCTTGCCTGGAATTCCCCTTTAATATACATGGTAACGTTGTCATGCCTATGATAATCTGAAATGAACTTCCCAGGACAAAGGAGGAAAAAACAGAAAAACAATTAAAAACCTGAATGGGGGACAAAGCAAAGCATTATTTTTTCACTTCCAACAGATCACATTTCATGTCTGATGTTCCTGAAACCATGGAGATATTACAGATGGAGTAAAAGCAGATAAGCTTCAGTTGAAGTCATCATGGGTTCCTACATTCTAAGAGTAATAAACTGTAAATACTCTCATGAATTAATCTACACTTGATGACAAACAGTTTTACAATGGAGCTATCACTGGGACCAGGGATTAGAAAGTGACAGCAATAGTTCTTGTCATCTGCTAGATCTCAAACACCTCCTAGCATGATTTCACTCGTTGCTATAATACTGCCAGTTGTCAAAGAATGCAAAATTCGTTCAATCATTGTACGCCAGTGCTCATGTCTTAGAAGGGTTCAGTACAGTTCAATTTAACTTACTGAATATATACATATGTTTCGTTCTTTAAGGAACAATCGGGAATCTTTACAAACTTCATATGCGAAAGTTAGATTTACATTAATTGCTGAAAGGAGATGTTACTAAGTAACGGAAGAAATTAGAATAATAAAGGGATTCGATCCCATAGAAGTGCATCTACAGTCGTTTAGACCAGAAAACTAAAAAAGATTCCACATTTGTCGGCATCCATCATCACCTCAAAGCATTGTTACCATCAAGTCTTTGTTTGAGGATTACGTCAGTCTGCCAAAATCAAATTCTCAGTAGGAGAGTTAAGTCAAGCAAACTCAGACGATAACTAAAGGACCTGTCAATCACAGTTCCTTCCCACAAAAAAGATTCAAGTACTCTCGATACATATCGTCTAAAAGATCAAACTGAATTAGGTGCTTTTACTCCATCCACAACAGCTCCATGCTGAAACACACAAAACAATTCTTATGTATGAACAATGCTGGGATTTGATAAAACATGCTGAAACTCAGTCAACAGTGGTCTAAAAACAAAATAAACATAGGCATCAGCAGTTTCAAAGATCGAAAAGCCCTATCACTGCACCTTAGTCACCTTCAGAATCATTACATCTCTGTTTTTATTAAATTGAATGTGTTTAGTATCAGCTTGCCACACTGACTCTGACTTATAAAGTAACCATTGGTATTATATTTGAAGTATACCAGAGTATTGAAAAGTTAATGTATATCAAGTCATGTCAGAAGTCACTTTTTTTTTTCAACCAAGTCAATTTAACTCACAAGTCACTGTATTTCATAGCAAGTCAAGTCTCAAGCCAATTTACTTCAAGACATGAGTCATTTTTCTCTGAGTCAAAGTCTCAAATCGCACAGTTCCTGTCAAATAGTAGCTCAACAGTCCAGCCTCAATTTTCTTTATTTTGTGTGAATGATGCGAGAATGATACTTCCGTTGCAGTAAAGAACAAGACATGTAGGAGCATACATATGGAGGTCAGGATGAAGCTTTGGTATATTTTAATATTTAAATCAATCCTAACTTTCTCACTTATAATGTGATACCTCCAGCAGGTTCTTTGCAACTGTGTAGCTTCTTGTCACTGAACAGCTTGGTGCTTTCACCACAAAATGCAAATATATATTGTGAATTATATCCACACAAGAAATGAACACTGCATTTTCTAAGGACCTTTACAATAAAAAAAAAAGCATTGTCACAGAAAACAATTTGGGGAAATTTGATAAAATAACATGTCCTTCTCCCATTTCTCAGCTTTATTTTATATGTAAAGAAAAAAAAATTGTGAGGGATTTCTGACACACAATCCGTATTTTGTGATAGAAAAACTTTCATCTGTGTGCGCTGTGGCATGACATGTGTCTGACCCATGTTCCACAGAACCAGCCTCGCTGCAGCAGTGTGAATTTAAACATTTTGCATGAATGAACATATCCATGATGCAGGCATGAATGAAAGTGCACATTCATGCAGACACACATGTATGCACAGTTAGATAAGACCCCCCTGGTCATGCCACTGAGTTGATTATCACTGATATCCGTCAATATGGCCAGGTGCTCCGGGCAGCTGCAGCACAATATATGTATGTATGTATGTATGTATGTATGTATGTATGTATGTATGTATGTATGTATGTATGTATGTATGTATGTATGTATGTATGTATGTATGTATGTATGTATGTATGTATGTATGTATGTATGTATGTATGTATGTATGTATGTATGTATGTATGTATGTATGTATGTATGTATGTATGCATGTATGTATGTGACAAGATAGAGTATGATGCGGATGATCCGTTTCAGCTGAGAGAATGGAAAGACTGAGTTACAGAAATTATTGACGTCAAAACCATTTCCTCTAACTAACAAATGTTCAAAATTCTTAGTGTTAAAACTTTTCAAGTCACTTTTGAGTATCAAGTAATTTTTTCAACAAGTCAAGCCTTAAGTCACCTATTTTATCAAAATTGGCAAGTTGAGTACAGTCACCATTCATTTCCTTTTAAGTCAAGTCGTTAGTCAAACATAAGATGGCTCCAGTCTACTTGAGACACAAGTCAATGACTGGAGTCAACAACTCTGCAGTATAGCATTTCACTCAATCAGTAATGGACTATCACCAAAACCTCCAGTAAGGATAAAAGTCAGAGAGGTCCTATCACACGTAGCAAGGTCATGTTCAGAATCATCACACATTCTGATTTCACTAATTAAGGCTACCAAACTGACGATGACTTATGCACTAAGCTTCGAAGAGATTTTCTACTTAAGATCGTAAGACACAATACAGTCCCATGGACCACAACAACAATGCACTGACAATTAAAAGGTATTTTTATGACAACTTCAAAGTTTGAAGGCCAGAATGATCACAACAAGACATTTTTAATCATGCTTATACTGCCCTTAGGGATGAACAATTTTTGCATGCTCAAGGTCACTATTACGAGCAAGCCATTTACAAGAGTGTGACACTTTAAGTACTGCAGAAATTTTTTATTCAAATTATCTTTGTTTTTTATTTTCTTTTAAAACTGCTGTAATAGTTAATCACACAGGATGCATTAAAATCGTGCCATTGTCTTCCAGCCATACACTGGCTTTTAAGCTAAAGCATAAACCTACAAAGACTTGGACAACAACATAGACCAATTTCTGGGGTACTTCCACAGGCTAATCTTGATGCTACAATACAACTATGATCACCTCATCAACACCAACATCAAGAAACAAGACATGCGGTACTGTCAAGATTAAAATTCAAAACAGCAAGAGCCACATAAAAACATTTTTGGATGATTGTTCTATTACTAAGGGGCCAATATGTGACATTTTATCGCCCATTTTTATGTCACTCACTTTCTGCATTATTCTCTGCTTCTGTTTAGTTTCACTTAAACAATTTAAATAGGTTACATCAAAAAATCTGTAACCCTCAGATAGTTTGAATTTGGTTAAAAAATAAAGAAACACATTTGTTCATCCTCATTTCTTCCGTAGTAAAAGATGGCGACAAAAATGCAGACACACTTGGCACCCATAATAAAAACAAAGACTCATCCCCCCCAGTAAGTTTCAATTCTCCCAATTACTTAAGTCTAGTCCCTCCCATGGCTTGTCTAAAATTCATCCACATGTGTAATCAAAACAATGAGTCCTTGTGTATGATGTGTAATGTGCGCTCACCTGCATTTTTCAACTTTGATGTCCATCAAAGAGCAGAACCAGTTGACAAGTTCGCTATTCCCAAGCCAAAAAGATAGCTTGGGGTGATGACTGACAGTCTTTAAACCTTAATTACCAATATGACTTACCGCATTGAGACTGCAGAGTGTGAATCCAATTTGTCCGCTGGGGTAGGTTGGAATGGTGCAATACGCATAGTCAACAACAGGGAAGATGCCCTTGCAGAAGTCTTGCATCTTGGTTATGATGTCTAGATGTAGCCAAAGACATTCCCCTGGATGACAAACAGACGTATAGAAGTATTAGTGTCACCATGAATGCAAAGAAAAAGGTCAAAGCAAAATGACAGTAAAGTCAAATTCAATTTCTTGCTATATTAGAAATCATTGTTTAAATTAATTTAGTAACTTTCAGGATCAATACTGAAATCAGACTTCCAACCGAAACAAACAACCCCTCTCTCTGAGAATGAGATTGGAACGGATGAGGTAGATCTTCATGTCCCCCCCCCCCCCCCGAACAGCCAAGGAGTACAACAGAGAGGCGGAGCCAGAGGTAACGCTGGCGAAACTCATCCCAGATGTTGACCAACAACCACCCGTCGACCAACCACCATACCGGTGCTGGGTATTCCACCCTATGGCTGCCCTCTTCATCTTGGCAGTTTCCAAGAAAGGGGAGGCTTATGCTTTTCACCAAAATATTAGGGGACCCTTAAAAATCTAGACCATCACAATCAGTTACCAAATATAATTCATTTCGTGCCCAACAGCCGGGGGGCAGAGGGAAGTTCACATCAGTTTCTGAGGACTAGTGGATGCCTCAGAAATGAAGGTTTTCACTCTTTTGCCAAGAGGGCAGCAATTCTGGTGATGGAAGAGATGGAAACCCTCTTCCGATCATCGTTCTTGATAATGACAGGAGGAAAAAAAATGGGTCCGTGGGACCCATTGTCAACATGAAGCCTTAAGTACAAAAAAAAAAAAAACATCAGTCCCAAACACTATGATATGGAAACAGTAGCAATTATCCTACCTACTCTAAAGACAGGGGCTTGAGTGGCGGCAAGCATGTACATGTGCCGATACATCCAGCAAATGTATAATTCCCGGCATACGAAGGAACAGACTACATTTTGAAGGCAGTCCTCTTTGGCCTATCAACATCCCCAAGGGTCTTCACTGGAAATACAAAGACAGCAGTGACATATGTCTTGACCAAAGGACACTTGAACTGCACCTAGCTGGACAATCAGACTTACAGTCATTCAGAGAACACTCTCACTCAGCTATGGCCAAAAGTCAACTAGTCAAAATGTAACCTAACTCCATCAAAAATCTTGCACTTTTTAGGAGTGATTCTCAATTTCAAGAAAGGGACAGAGTTCCTGACTAGAGGTAAGTAATTTCAACCATCCTAGAAAGAAACCAACTTATTTTCCGCACCTGGGACCCTGGGACTATTGGCCAGATGGTAGATATGGCGGCCTTCTACTGCCTCTTATTGTGCCCATTACAGATGCTACAAACCAGGCATAATGAAGACCCTGGCTCCTCTACAGGAGATAGGGCTACAGTGTTGGATACAGACAGAGAACCAGGCTAGGAGGTCGTCACTTTCATAGGTCAATATTAGGTAATACCGGTCATATTTAATACACTGTAATTGTTGATTTAATGAATATAATATGGCAGAAAAATCCACTGAGAAGACAAGTGTATGCACTACACTACTAAGACTCCAGCTCCACACTGACCATGAGGTAAGGTACTGTCAAAACAGCAATATGAATGTAAGGTCTCAAAATTTCTCCAGACAACCAGGTACCCAATAGGTACGAATTAGAAATTACCCACCACTTACATTAGGAACTGATAAAACCTCTATGAGTACTGCTGTTACGTACATATCGCACTGTCTGAAAGATTTGTTCCAAATCTACAAATGATGAATTGTGATGTATTCAGAGTTGTAATGTACACATGATATGAATAAATACTGTATATGCAGAGATACTGAGTACAAAAAGAAACATTTCTATATAAAATCTGACATAAATATACAAAAGAAAGAATGACGTTAATAATTGGTTCAGTGCACGTTCAACGAAATGAGCTACAAAAGAGATTTCAGATAAAAGGGCTAAGATGACATCCTGGCTTTACCAGTTACAAGATGCATTCATTAAGATTTGAAACTCTGAAAACAATATATACATTTTTTTAATGATCATGCAATCAGTTCCTACCTTCAAATGCAGAATATTTAACACATTTTGGTAATCAATTTCTTTGGAGGGAAGTAGTGTGTTTAGAATATACCAACAAAGTATACAAAGAAAAATAGCTTTATCATTGTTAAACCATTCAGTATCATCAGTAAACATCTGCCAAAGCTTTATCTCGTCAAAACATTATGTATGTGATAAGTAACAGAAGATGCATCATTTGAATTTGGAAAGTTTCGGTGAACAAATTATTGCTGAGCAACAAAGAACAGAATTTCTATCTGTCTGGAGCTTATTTCTCGAAAAGAAGGCTACTATCCTTCCTTATTTTGGATGACCTATCACTCTATGTCCACAAAACATTGGTTTCAAAAATATGGTTGTTTTCTGTCAAGCAAATGCCTTTTTTCCCTTTAAGTGGTAACATGGAAAAATTTAGCCCACACATTTTGCATACCATGTTTGAAAACATTTGAGTTTCCTGTGGTAAAGTTCTTTGAAAATCCCACATTTACACAAAAAAAACAAACTGCACAACACATGTGTGCCCTGGAATGACAGTTTGAGAACTCATGTAGTAAAAATGCTGTGTAAGATACCAGATGATTTCTCTGGGTAATCACTTTAAATCATTACCTTGTGAACTTATGATGCCTCCAGGTCTCAAAGCTGACTTTAAAAGAGTAAAATAACTGTCCTGAAATAAGGACTCTGCTGGGCCTACGGGGTCTGAAGAATCTGTTATGATGACATCAAAAGCCTCTTGGTTCCGCTTCATGAACTCGAAT
The DNA here is from genome assembly GCA_021234535.1 of Stichopus chloronotus. Lineage (NCBI taxonomy): Eukaryota > Metazoa > Echinodermata > Holothuroidea > Aspidochirotida > Stichopodidae > Stichopus > Stichopus chloronotus. The sequence goes on from SFZH01000008.1 coordinate 1,637,543, forward strand.
CCATCACCGACATGGAGGGTCAATCTCGGATCAGCGAATGATGTTGCCATCTTAGGGAGGTACTTCTTGCTAACTTCTATAACTTTCTGGGAAGAAAACATTGGCATATGGGGAACTTCAAATTTGAACATGTCCATGATAACGGTGAACAAAAAGAACACATGATCTTTTAAGTGTTCTTAAATTATATTTAAAACTTTTCATTGGGTTTCTTTACAAATGTAGAAATATGATAACTATTGCACTATCATACAATACAAAAGAGCAAAAAGAATGCACAGAAAATATACATTTCAACTTTTGAGCATATTATCAGAAGTCTTCCAACCGGACGTCTAGAGAAGTCATCTCTCTGTGGGCAATACTTCCAGAGGTGACCTTTGAAATAAAGTACATCAACAAGGAGATGAGAATTTGGAAAGCTACATAAGGCTGGGAGGTGGAGGGCTTGCCCAGCTCAGGAGCTCACCGGTTTAGTTGTACTGAGCAACCTGAAGCGGACAAGACCTGAATCAGACAATAGGGACACAAATCACTCTCTCAAGAGTCCAATGCAAAACAAAGTTTTGCTGAACAAGTCAATTTTGAGTTCCCAGAAAATTCCAAAGTGGTTCCCCCAGATTTTATCTAGAAACCTAAATGGACACTCTCACCACCAAGCTGCTATGTGATGGTAAATAAACATATAACTTGATAGCAAAGGGCAGTTTCAAGTTTGTTTTCCTTTCCGTCTTCTTGGTTAGGGATACTGTACTAGGTGCACAAACATGTGATCAAATTGAGAGTAATTGCTACATAGTTTTTGACATCACACAAGAGAGGAAACTATGATGATGTCTTTGTTCATTCTACCTCATCAATTTCACACATGGTGACCTCATCGACATCATGCTTCAGAACCTCTCGCGCTGCTCCTCCGTCTCCTCCGCCGACGATTAGTACCTGAAAATGGGAGACAAAGGACAGTGTCAAAGAAAAAAAGCAGATATTCAAAGGCTGGGATAACTCTGGTACACCTGCCATTCACTACCCAATTGCATCACAACTGCTTTCTGAACACATTGTGCCAGATTACCAAAATGCGCACGGTACACACAGAAAATAATGCCCAGTGTACTTCTCCCTGTTTGCCTAGACCCGCAAACATATGACAAAATTCAATCAGGTTGCTTGAACACAGAAAAATAGAAAGCAAAAAGAAAAATAGAGAGTAAAAAGTTCAAAACAGAATTTGCACGGTATCGATGACGTATTAAACGATTCTGTATTAATGGCGATGACGTATTATCATCGACGTATTATCGATGACGTATTAATGAGTATGTACTGTAAAGTGCAGGCGGGGGTACGTAGCACACTCATAAGATCCCTCCACATGGACCATGATGTCACAGTAATTGTGTCACAATTGCAATATAAGAACCATATAAATACGATGAGATCTGCAGACTTCAAATAATGACTGATAGGTATTAATAATTCAACATGCAAAACTTTTTATGATGGAAGATATCATATGTACAGCATGTCCAAAGCTTCCATGTCCAAATGGTGTACACTAATTCACTCAAATGGCCTCCATCAAATACTGCATTTTGCACTCAAAATTGTACGTACAATTACATTACAAATGTGAAATCAGCACGAGATTCTGTACTTGAGATGACGTGTTTACAAGGGGATTAACTATCTGACCCCTGTTGACCCCAATTGATCTTTGACCTCCACCAAAAACAATAAACTTTTTTTACTTAATAAGGTACACCTACATACCAAGTATGAGATCTGTCTGATTCCAAAGCCAAGTTGAATGCCAGTCCAGATATTCACCAGTTACCAGATGACTAGACATCACCCTTGCAGTTTATTAAAGGGGCTCATTGAGTTGATATCAGTAAAGACTGCGGTGATTTTGAAGGGTGTAAACACATGACAATACTGACAATTAGCATAATTAATCAAGTCACATCCAATAGTTATTTGAAAACTGTCAAATTTTTCGAATTTTTGACCGTTACTTGCTCTGATTAAGTGCATGTGAATGTACTAATGTGAAAATGTCTGGTCACAAAGTTTCAAAAACCAAATTTAATCGTTGGTTACTCGCTCATTAATGTTCCAACGTATGTAAAACTTTGGGATCCTTTTAGTTTGACTGTTTGTCATTAGTATGTGAAGGAAACTTGATCGGTTCAGAAAAATTGAGTGAATTTCACAAAACAACTCAATGAGCCTCTTTAAGTTTACTTGTCAGATTTTAGTAAATTGAACATCATCATCATCATTTTAGTCTCCTCAAATAATAGTTTCTTCATTGCAATCTGAATCTGCCTCAACCTAAAATTCCATCTATCACCTGCTGGGGTACATATTTATTTGCATTTTCTGTTTCCATCCTCTGGGATACACTATCTGTCAAGGATGATAAATTTTCAACAGTTATCATTCCTTGCAAACTGGTATCAAGCGATAAGAACATGGTCCAGAAATTCAAAAAAATTAGTGTTTGTGCTATGTTGTGAACGTGAAGTTACCAAAAACGCTTCATGTCGGTCACAAAAGATGCAATCCATTACAATTGTCAACAGGAAAGAGGAATAACTTTTTAAGAGAATGCTACTGCACTCCAACATTTTCAGTTTACTCCAAATTACTCTGCAGGCATGTGTATTTTCAGCCTTTGTGTCTCTGGGTCTCATGCTCTTGGCACGATTATAGGTACGCGGTGTCGGCCAATACTAGTGTTTGTCACGCCTGCAGTCCATAGTTGGTCAAGTACAAAAAAAAATAAAAACTTCTGTTGGTCAACAAGTTTTTGAAGAAGTCATACTAAGAAATTTTGCTTTGCAATATATATTGTTCTTACAGGCATTAAATGTGAAAAATGAAGTGTGAAAAGGAAGTGTTTCTTACATAATTTAGCACACCCATGCTGAATTTTGTCTATTAGTGCAGTCTACATAAGTGAAATTTTGGATCTTGGAAACAATTTAAGAACCTGATCCTGAGTTCTGACATTTTCAGTTGGGGTACGAAGGATCCTTTGTCCAGGATGCAAGTCTTTCACCCCAGGGGACACAAATCCTTCTGATTCTCCAATGGACGAAACTTTTCTTACAGATTAATTACCAATACTTGTAATTTCATTAAACCACATTCAAGGTTTTGTTCTTTTTTTGCCCAATATTGCTTTGGAGTTTCCATAAATACAGAGCACTTGATAAAGTCATCATAATGTTCTTTTTCTTCAAACACCATGTTCATAATTTACAGAATCTGCCCAATCATAAAAACAATATCCTAAACTGAGGTAGGAAAATCACAAAAACACACTGGGGATTCGAAAGTTATTCCAATGATCTTATTAGCTAATAATCCAATGCCATGCTTTATGCAAGCTGCAACATGTTTGTAAACAAAACTGCATCGTATAGCACCTGAAAAAATAAAGAATGGAAAATGTTCCCGGTTGCATGTACGTACACATCACTACTCAAACATTTAATTGTAAATATTCAGCAGTAGCTGACACACATATGTATCACAACTTATTCTAGATTTTGGGGACTAGTGTAAATAAAAGCTGGAAGAAGGTCTGCACAATGTCTATTGTTGTCAGGTAGTTACGTGTTTACAAGCATTGCTCCACTTTTAAACACACTTATGTTTCCGTGAAAGGTACTGTATGTCAGCAGAATTGAAAAAAACGTCGTTTGAGTGCACGCATAAAGCCGGTATTTGCTGGAGTAGATACAAGCTACACTAGCCTGAGCAGTGAGATGACGTACACTCATTTTCTTTTTTTCCTTTTTTTTCTTCACAAAGCAGTTGGGGATAAATGACACGCAGATGTTTAGACATTAAAGCTATTTCGAGTCTTGGCAAAATAAAAAGCATAAAAAAATCACATCCAAAAGTTTAATATGTCTTTCAATTGCACAATTCCTACAATTTGGGAAAATAAATAGGTTTAAGGTGATAAATTCTGCCATATGATTTCAAATTCTTCTAACTTAATGATAAAAAGTGTGAAATACAGAAGCGTATTTCCCATTTTGTTCGCTTCTTTGCACAAGAAAATGGGAAATATACTAGTAATGAATATTCAGGTGGTCGAAACATTTTGATCACCTAGTATACATCGTACGGGGTGATCAGTTTGGAGCTTATGTGTAATAAAGTGCTTCATTTCACTAGGAACGACAATTCCCGATACCTATCGAGCAGTGATGACTTACATAAGTAGTATGTTTTTGACACAAGGGTTAGACTGTCTCACCTTCTTAGGGTTTGGATGTGAGTTCATTGGAATGTGGACGATCATTTCCTGATAGCTGAATTCATCTCTCTCCGTGGCCTGTATGACTCCGTCCAAGACCAAGACATTCCCATAGTTTGAACTGCAAAGAAAATGGGGAGAAAGAGAACTCTGAGAGTGAGAGACGATATTTCGTTTACGAATAAATATTTTGAAGGAAAGATGGAGAAATTGGTTGAGGATGGAATGAGGATGGTTAAATGAGAGACTGCATCGTAGCCGCCTGGTCGATGTATTTGCCCACCTCTCTAACCACATTAGATATCCCTGCAGAGGAAAGAAGTCCAAAAATAACTGACAGGGTGAGATGATACCAAGATTTGTCCTTCGTACCTCACTCTGCTCTCCCATGGGTTCTCTAGAAACTTTATTCACACAAATTGTTCTGGACTCAACTGCTCCAGTATTGTTGAGTATTGTAACGTTCGGTTTTCTCCATTGGCTCAAAGTTATTGCATGCTAAATAATCTTCCATTTTCCTCAACAGCACCTGGGTGAAGTAACTTGCAGCACCCTCACAATTACCTTTGAATGCCAGTGATTGGCAATGCCTTTTCCTCACCTACTGTACCTTTTGAAGATCAGGAACTTGCACTTGAATACAGTTCCCTTTAGAAGAACAGTCAACTGTAGGACACTCTCTTCACCTACTGTATCTTTTGGAAATCAGTGTTAAAACCTGCATTGCCCTTTTCTCACTTACCTTGTGAGGACCACTAACTTGTTAATAACATCACCTCACTTACCTTTTGAAGACTAAAACATCTTGAAATGCAGACTTCTCATGAACTAGAACTTCTTCAACCTGCAAGCTCATTGACTGTCCTGGCCATAAGGTGCTAACCTCTGAAAACCAGCCGTTCTTTATGAGATCCATCTGTTCAGCCAATCTGCATTTAAATGAAACAAAACAGATTTACTTCAAAATGAACATGTCAAGCTAGCATGATTGGAGACCTTCCTTTCAATATCCTTTCAATATCTAAAGTAGGTTATTATACTCATTCTGATATGAGTGATGCAATAGCACATGCTGTACACAACTACCACACACTGATGTGATTGCAATGCTTTGTGGCTTCCTGCAATAAAACAAAACCAATCCCTATAACATGAATACTATGCGAGTTACATAAAAGTTTAAGTGTGACTTGTAGGTAAAACAAAACCAAGTGAAGCTGTAGCATTTCATGGTGAATAGAAAAACATAGAACTGATTGCAGCAAGCAATTAAAAAAAAAATTGGATGGTTTTGAATTTACAGGTTTCCCTTCTTGTCTCAAATGCATTTAATGAACTTCAGCTACTTAAATGAATAATGCCTGAATAGTTTCCTATATATATTTTTTTTATTAGCTTGGTGAAAGAGATGACATGACTTAACCCTTGCTCTCCCTCTAGTAGATTTGGTCAGCAATTTACTAGTGAAGATAATGATGAAACCAATACAAACCCCATAACTAACAGTGCTACTACTGCAACTGGATCTCATCAACATTGCAAAATTTCTAGATTGTTTGAAAACGTACATTGGACTCATACCTGCATATTTTTAGGTAATAACTATCTATTCTGGTGATTTTTCTCTGACATACAGAATGTGAATAAAACCCATACTTTTTTAATGCCATCTTTAGCAGCTTAGAGCCTGTGCTGTATATTGCTGTAGATATGTACAGTACTGTCTATGTGTGGGAATGCTGCAATATGTTATTGCATGTCACTGTGCCAGCACACACTGTGTTAGGCCAAATGTATGTACACGTTTGCAGGGTCTACGAACTCTGCATTAGCAGGTACCAGTCGCTGAGAGAGCGAAAGCCTTGCACATCCTTTCTTGCTTGTGCTGAGCTCATAATACTGTAGGTGCCTGAAAATTCCAGGTGTATACTGTTCATGTGTCTTTACATTGATTTAGCATCGGTAAGGGAAATGTTGCAGGATTGCCATCAACAGAACCAACACATTCAACGAGCCATGACAACTCATGTATGTAAACTACTGTAGAAGCAATACCAGCATATAGCAGAATGTTACAAACGAGGAAACTATTACGGGAGGTTAGGTATAACAGTTGTGACATGCATTTAACTTTAACTTTCTGCACTTTTTCCTCCAAATCAGATATAAGCATATCTCCAGCAAAGAGAAAAAGATCATTAATTTTTTTTTTAAGTATTTCTAACATTGATGACCCATAGAAAATATTCATAGGCAAGTGTTTTATGCCTCTCTTTAGCTTGAATAAGGAATGTTGTTTGGTGAAAGGTAATTAATGTCTCTTTAAACTCTGCAAATTAACACCAATGACCTTCAACCAACAAAATTTCATTTACAAACCTTTAGGGAGAGGCATAAACCACATACTCATGTATGGGATATCAACACAAGAAAAATTCAAAATCTAAACAGGTTTTTCTCTTTACTTGGACATTTTATGACAGAATTTTGTCATTGGCTGAGCATTTTTTACCACAAGTCTGTCATGAAGATATGCTCACTTGTAGGCTTGATTTGGAAGAGGAAAGTGTAAAATCTTATGTAAAATGTACTTCCTATCCTCCTATCAGTTTGTCTATGTACACTGCCAACCAGGGTTGTCACCACGCCGGGCAGTGCCGGGCGGTGCTACCCAGCTCTCAAAATCTCCGACGGCACTCGCCGTCAATTTCAGCATCACCGCCCGGCACAAACTTTGTAACTTAACTGAATAAAATTGTTAGATTTCTTTAGAATTCTGAGTGATTATCCTTTTTTACCACAAAACGTCCAAGTAAGCTTAAACATTTCCGCACTCGTCGAAACCAAAGTACCGAATTCATAATCTATAATCTAGAGTGCACCATTTTACACCCAAGCACTCTCCAACCCGCAAAAGTTTTTCAAAGGTGAGGTCCCCTTAGCCCCCCAGGACGGCGATCACAAATTACCCGGCTCTCGAAATGGTCTGGTGACAACCATGCTGCCAATACAACACAGATGGGTTGATATTGTACCTAAATCCCTGTTTGCTCATGAATCTAGAGAGGAAAGCTAAACAGTACTGTACTTTGGAGATAACTTTCTCAGTTTACACTTTCCTCTGGGAAAGGTGGTTTTAATGAAGAAAAGTTGTGAAAATTGAGAAGGATAGTTTATGTTTGGTTGTCATTGTAGCATGAAACATTGCCATCATCGACAGTATTTCAACATCATGAACGTTCCAAAGTTTTACAATAGCTTCAAAATGTATGCACTTGTGCTGTGCAACAGTCCTCATTGCTCTCAAAAACTAAAACTAACTGGCTTGAAAGCTATTGGGCAGGCTTGTAGATTTTCAAAGATGCTTAAAGGAATCTACAGAGTTTTTCAATAGTTTTAATAGCAACTTTAAATCTGTTACAATTACTTTGACAGAGGATTTCAAAAACACCAAGCACTAAATTGACTTATTAGTGATGTAGAAAGATGTTTTCCTAATCAAATTCTTTGTTCAATCATCCAAAAACAGCAGACAATAAGACTGTTACTAGTCACGTGACACTTTAATCACTGAAAGTGTCATGTGACACTTTAATCATTGACAGTGTCACGTGACACTTTAATCATTGCAAGTGCCTCATGACACTTTAATCATTGAAGTGTCAATGTAGCTTGAGCCTTCTTGTAGTGATTTACAGGTTATGTTATAGAGCTCTGTCTTGTGAGAACTGATAAACATAGCAGATCTACGAATTTAACGAAATCGGAATGTGAATGGAAAGAAAGTATAGCAGTGAAGAGAGGGGAATGCATTTGCACGAACAGTAACAAAATGGCACATGGCAAAATCGTTATGCAAACACATTGATATATGCTTTTGACTTTAGCACTGTGCTGAATGTGGTCTGAAAAGAAGAGACTACTGTACTGATGTTTGCAGCTACTGTACAGTATTGCATACACCAGATGCTTGGGGATAAACATTCACTTAATAGACAAACACAAGTTTATCAAATTGTTTTCAAATCAAGATACCTCATGGATCAAACTCCTGTCTTTGCGACTCGCGATTTGCAAACAGTTTTCAAAATTTGACCTCAGCCAAAAAGAAAAACCGAATGAACCCAATTAATTTCATAGGGTATCAAACCATAGACCCAAAATCTGGATGTTACTCCAATGTTTGCTCTGGCAAAGTTCAAAAATTTAAAGTGATTGCGTGTGTACTGAAAAACCAAAAAGATAAGATTATGTTTGATCTTAACTTTTTCATTATTACATTAACATACATGAACGGACTATGCCATTCAATGAAGGAAAATGACGTAACTACTTCGAAAAGCAACGGGATTGGCATAAAAGAGTAAAAAACAGAAATCATATTTGAAAAGTAACGGTTCTTACTACAACTGCCTACATAATGAATATGCAACAATACAGATCTCACTAGTGTATCAAAAACATATTACTCAAGTTGTCGCTCCTTGGTAGGTATCGTGAATTGTAGTATTTGGTGAAAGGAAACACTGTATTTACAAATAACCTACTGTACAAACTGAACACAATCTTGTTCACGGCGTCAGTGATCCTGAGTTGTAACAGAATATTTAATACTAGTATACTTCCCATTGGCTTGCTCAAAGAAGCACGGCGTTGATTTGAATGAAAACTGTCAACCACTACATTATTGTAATCTACACTTTTTGTTGTTATGTTAAAAGAATTTGAAATCATATGGTAAAATTAACCGACTGAAACCTATTTATTTTCCCAGATTGTCTGAATGGTGTAATTAAAAGCCTTACCAAACTTTTTGGGGATGAAATTTCAATGTTTTTACCTTTCTGCCTACGCACGCAATCACTTTAAAGGTCACATGAGCTGTAAAGTAGGTATTGCAAAGTACAGTAAATTTGTGATGTACAGTGCTGGTACAGTATGAGTAACTAAAGAAAAATGAATTTCCACAAGTTATAATCTTTATTTCTGAATTTCCTACCATACACTCAATCTCACAACTATTTCAATGCCCTCCCCCCGATAAAATCTAACAAATTACTGTACTATATAGTGTACCGACACTTGAATGGTATTGTTAAAAGCTACAGTATCAAAGGCGAGGTAGATCATGCATGGTTAAGAGCTCATTCAAAGCTCCAGAACAACATTGCTTTTACAAAATGAGTAGCCACTGGAGCAATTAACGGACTTCTTCACCAACAAAAAACTTAATGCAATACCGTATCATGGGTATGTGAACATGACGATTTTGCCTGTAGAAGTTCCATTACACAGCTTCAAAAGTTGGGGCTCAGCACTAGCCTGAAAATCTGTGACTAGGACCAACAAATGCTGTTTTCAGTTTTTTGCACTTCTCATATTCGGGTCTATTGGGTTTTACTGAGGCAAAAACTCATCTTCAGTTCAACGATTATGAAAACCTCTTGAACATTTCCATTCAGTACTATTAGAAAAGCCTACTTTTTCCTTTTGTGAAACCAGGGAGCTGTAATCAAAATGGAGATACAGGTAGGACAGAAAATTTCACTAAGTGCTTTTAATTTAATACCCACAAAATTGAGTGAAGATATGCTGTGTAGTTGGCATTCTTTCCTTTTATTTGACAATCGCAGTTTAATATCATTCACAACAGCAGCACACTGTATATTATCAGGTCAACCGACCTTTGAAAGGTCGTGTGACATGAAAATGATATTTTGGAGTATGGGGTGCGTCCAGCAATGAAAATGGTAAAAACAGCCACAAATTCCATCAAAATCCATCACAGATTGACAAATTTACAGGCAAATTAGTGTCTCACAGCTGTATCATTCATAAACATGGGCTAAGTATGCAAATTTGTGACATCAAGAGATGGAATCCTATGACATGGCTTATGTTAATCCTTTGTTTATATGTAACCGTTATTTCAAGGACATTTTAGAATTTTATAAACAAAATAAAATCTTTGTACTGGCAAACATTTCTCTTGTTGGGTAATTTACATTCAGAGGTAACATGCATGATTTAGTCTGGACTTGTCTGAAGTCGAAACTACAGTAAGTCCACTATTTGAAGGGACTTGCTTTTGGCCTGGACTCGGACAGCACTCACTGCGGTTAGGGTTTTCAAAGGAAGGGGAGCACTAAGGGGTGTAAAAGCTTTCAATAGGGGTTACAACTTTTGATGAAGAGAGCAAAGTGAGCTCAAAAGTCTCATTTTGGTAGAAACAGTAGGCAGTGATCTAAGAGACAGGGACAGTTGCCAGGCCCCACAGAGTAGATCTGCCCTGAGCTTGGATCAAGGGACTGAATTTCTAGCATTTGAAAGATTTCAGTAAAGAGCATCTACATGGGAAATCACCTCAATTAGCGATGACAATTCGAAACTGACATGTTTGGTATTGCCCAGACTGTAAACTTTTTTTTTTGTGCATGGGGAACGCAAAAACGCAATGGGAAAATCGCGCTGGAAAAACCCGGAATACCATCGTTTCAGATTAATTTTGCAGAGATTACTAAAAAAATAACAAAGCAAAGTATGAACAAAGTCACAAAAACACAAGTCACAACCCAAAAAAGCATGTTACTTACTCTTTTAATGATGTTAAATTTATGTTCTCAATGGTATTAATCTAGGAATAATTTTCGCTGCACGGGGCTGCACTCGGCCGCGGGGAACACCTTAATATCGCTTGAAAAAGTGCACGGATTCCACGAAAAACTGCAGAAGTGCGCAGACGGGAAAACAGGGCAGGCCAAACTTAACAGTCTGGGGTAATGTCATCTATAGAATACCTGCAATATGTGCAGCAACTTTTCCACAACATTTACCCATTGTTGATATTGTCAGCTCAGAATATTACTGGCCATTTGAACTTGCTTAAATTAATAGTGAAATAAACACAGAAACTATGCACAATTCTTATTTTCAAAAGCATTGTAAAAATCTTGTCTGGCTCTATTTTCTCCAGCCAAATATTAATTAGGGTCCCGCCAAATCTGGTCCAGTCGGATCTTAAAGTTAAAATCTGGTGCATCCCTACTAGCCAATAATGTTCATGTCTCACAATCATGAGTAAGGCTTTGCACGACGCTTGACATGAGTTTCATCTTTTCTAGGTATGTTGCTGTTAAAAAAAACTTTCCTCAGGAAATTACAGACAGTGGTAGATGTGCTGTTTTATCAAATTTTAATTATTGATCTGAGTCCCCACCTTTTATCTCAGCCCAAGTGTGCAAAAATCGCAATCCTCACAGTGCAGCATTTACACTGTTACACTACAGTAGGCAAGTGGTGGTGGGCAAGTGGTGGTTGGCAATTGCATCCGAACACAAGTCAAAATTCAATGCAAAATGAGTTATGAACTAGCCTATAGGCCTAGAGCCACAGGTGGTCCTAGCGTTAAATATACACTTTTACCTGCACCGTCTTATTACATAGGTGTAGGTAATACTAATAGTGTGTACTTAAACCACCTGTGGCTAGAGCCTGGCTACCCTGAGTTTGCATGTAAGCAATTTATGGCGGAAAGGTGAAAAGTGCTAACAAAAGAAGGCCTATATATGCAGTCAGATGTCAGATGTCATGCAAAGATGAAGGTCCGAAAAATATGTAATGTTCTTTTAATTAGACACATCGTTTCGCAAAACTACTACTTCATACACAACAACACCGTTGAGTGACGACAAACATGAAGTGGCTTTCTCATGCACAAACCCACAGGTCTGTGGTTCGAACTATGTCAGGCATACCATACATTCATTCACTCATTACATTACTGTTTTGATCGACGATGTTCCTATACAGTCGGACTTGTATCACCCATCTTCAGACTGCTACTTACTGTGCGTGCATAAATTGCTAACTTTGCCAAATGAGAGCAGCTGTGATTCAAATCCACTGGCCGTAGTCCACTGTCAGTGATACTCTTGCACTATACATTTATCAGTAATATTAGCCGCCCGCGCCTGGGAACTTTTGACAACACAATATCATGTGCGGTAGCAAAACACGTGAATTTTAAACAAATGTACGCCTCCATAAAGTGGAAGGTGCATGCAACAAAAACTAGTTGGTTGCCTCACATGTGCGTGTCAAATAGCAGCTGGGTGTGCCATTTGTGGCTTGGAGTGACATGCAATATAAATATACTTTTGAAAAAGAAAATAGCCATTTCTAAACTTCACCTTAAAATTGACGTAATTTACCAAAAGCTTGAACATTTTTTAATCGAGCCCTTCAGGAAACCTCTTTACCCCTCCCAACTAACAATAATTATGTCTAGTAGCGCACTATATTGCGATAACTTTATCATGTGACACTTCATTGAGGTCTGGTCGTGACCATATATTTTTACAAAGTGGCATTTACCAAACTGTCGGGTGAAATTGAAAACTCTAAGGTGAGCGCTACAGATTATACTCCGAAAAGGGTGGCATTAGCATTGATGTTGGTTATATGGAGATAAGTATGACAGATTACTGCACATTGAGGATAGAATGAAACGTCTATAGGTGATGGGCCCGTATTGGTTTTTTGGGGGGAGGGGGTGCCCCTCCCCCACTTAAAGAAGAGCTCCCTCTTTTGATACTGTTACGATATCGGCTCAATATCCCACTCATACTACTCTCCCTATGTTCAATTTTGTCGGACTGATAACAAGTGATATTGAATAGGTATCTTGTCAAATTAGATAACATTTTATAAGCACATTGTCACTCATACTTATAAGCCGTCTTGCAATAATAAAAGACTACTGCCATTTCAAACAGAAAAAGAAAATGTCTCCAAGTGACACCATTTTGCATCATTTAGAATCCCAATTATCAAACTGAAAATTTCTGGAGGCAGGGCCATAGCTAGGGTGACATCTTTAGGGGGAGGGGTGTGATGGTGAAAATTGTGAATGACTGGGTGTTCTTTTTTCTTTCCAACTGTGTGGCGGAAAGGACGTTATCAGCTGAGGCAAGCAAATTATCAGCGAAACAAACTAAAGAAAAATCTTGGGAAGGGGGAGAGTAAAGGAAGGACTATCTCAGCGGAGTTTACAAGAATAATTTGGCTTATTACCCCCCCCCCCCCCCCATGAACGGCACTTCCCGGTCTACTTGGCCTGCATGTACCCAGCCTTCAAATATGGATATCATGTCTTCTATTCCTTAATTCATGTGAAAAGGAAAATCAATCTCTGAAAAATGGAAAGGTATATCAGAGGTTGAGGTGCTACAAGAATCGTAATGATTTCCTCTTCCATTAGATGAAATCGTAACCTTTGTAATTAACATTACGTGTGTATGAGTGGTATGTAGGGGTGTATGTTGTACTGTGTTGTTTGAAAAGAGGGTATCTCAAGCAGAAAAGCTTGCATACGTGTCATATTTGGTGTGTAGATGAATGAACCACATTGCGCACAGTGATGGGACCTTAAAGGTCACTCAACTGTGGTCAAATTGCCAAAAGCTTGTAAACACGATATCTTAAGAATACAAACTTGGACGTATCGTATTTGGTATGTTGGTGTACTACATGAACGGTACAAGAACGTTATCGTTTTGGTGGGATCAAAGGTCATTTGAGGTCAACGGGAGTCAAGTTATGAAAACCTTATAAACACATTATCTCACGAAGGGAAGTTCGGAAAAATCTCATATTTACAAAGAATATGTACCACACACTGAAGACAAGAACCCTATTGTTTTTAATGGGGGTCAAAGGTCATCTGGGGTCAACAAATATCAGAGAGTGAAAACCTAGTAAACAAGATATCTCAAGAAGGGAAATTTGCACAGGATATTTGATTTGTTTGTATCCTGATTGAGAAAATATAACCCCAAAAGGCTGATTTAGTTTATTTGCGAATGAGCAGCAAAATTGTACTGCATCATCGAAACCATAAGGTATTTTCTAATTTTGTTTACTACAATAAAGTCAATACATTATAAGTCAGTCGCGATCGATCACAACTGTCGGCCGGGAAGTTGCCATGGTGACCGTAACGAACTGTGTACCTTCTTGAACGATACTAATTAGTTGACAGAGTTATAGGCATGCTTGTGAATATTGTTTGTAAGGTGATCACACAAGCTGAGCTGTTTCGCGGAACCGACATTGCCATTCCACCATTTTATCTCTCCCATTGACTTACACGATTAATAGCAACCCTTTGATGGCCCATCGTGCATACAAGGTATATTGTAGGAGAGGTTCCTTCCTGTCGTGCAATTGGTAATGGCCTCGCCTTTTGTGGCATTGGATTTTTTTCCCTTCGTCGACTTTTAGGTTTTGAGCCAGAAAAGGTGGAATTTTGAGAGGCCCACCCTCTCGACAAAGCACTCTGACAGCAATATCACCACGAAAACTTCGATTTTTCTAAAACAATCTAATTCCATTTTATTCATCCTAATATTCATATCATCTGTACTTATAGACGCTCTTCAACATCCAAGTAGAAAAAAAATATGATGAAAACATGACTATAAGTGTAGTTTATTCGTCCGGTCGACGGTTTACTTGAAAGTTCTTGATATCAATGGCCTACATCTCTGACTTGATATCAATTGAAGAATCATTATGCCTTCTACCACGAAATGGCATTACAAAGGCATACGGATTTACCATACAAGTGTTTAATTCAAGTTGCCAAAGATACGAACTCGGTAAAGTGCTAGAATGAGGGTGTATGATTACAATGTATCTTCTACAAAAAGTATATATATACATTTAGTTTAATTGTTGCATCTTTAACGAGCTGCATGGTGCGTATAACTATGCTGCAGAGGGTTACGTTACTGATCAATAGACTAACAACTTAATAATATTCCTCCTTGGTATCAACAGTTCACAACTTTCTTGTGGAGGAATAATTAGGCCCTATGATGACATCAATGCGTGCTAGCATAAGATAAGTTTATAAAAGAAAAGAATTAATGATTAATTGTACACTTTTCTTTTCCAAAACGTTCTCGTTTTATCTTTATTCGATGTAACGATTTTGATGATTATGTAATCCTTTGTTTTAATGGAGGTATGTTTTACATGACTCCTATACTCTCGATTCCCTCTCTCTGCCTTACAAGTTTACATTAATGTGTTTCGGAGTCACTAGCTCATTGTGATGTTCTGTTTAACTACTTAGTGGTATATCTTATGTGACATACGTGTGATGACAAAATATGACAATGCGTTGATGGTGTTCCTATGAAGTTAGAAAAAGTTACTCTCATCACAATGGTCACGTTCCATCGTGCACTTTACTGATATTTAATTTTCAAATTACTGATACTGTCTTAAACAGTCCCAGAGTTACAGTAGTTCTACATGTGAAGATGAAATGATGAAAAATGACGGATTTGATAATTTTACAATTCCGCTTAGTATATGAAGATATTCTGGTATGATATTATAAAAGGTTACCTAAAAACGTTTATTCAAATCATTTACCAATAATTATTTGTTCAACCATGGGGTGAGTCAGGGTCATTGACATTAAAAGCAGTGAGAGGGTCCCTAAGGGGTGGGGCATCTCAGTGAGTGGGCATAGGGAAAGGGGTTGAAGTTGTCCCCTATGTCAGATGAAACGGAATTTCGCAAAATCAGAAAGACAAAAGTGTTGAAGGTCGGAATCAATAAAAAGATGAGCATATATTGAATCGATTTTAACAATAAGTCAGATACTGTTTACCATTAAAGACTGTTTTAACAGCGGTCACCTGAAATATTTCCATAATGCTATTAAGTTGTAATCATATTTTAACCTGTGAGAAAATATATTTTCTTTGTTATATAAACCGCTCGACCCGTAGCCAAATAAGACTCCGGGGGAGGGGAGAGGTGGAGTAGAAATAGTTAAGAAGGTCCGCCAGCATATCTGACATAATATGAGTAATATTTTTCTCCCTAAAATTCTAGTTGGAGAAAACTGTTTTCGATGGCTTCCCCCCCCCCCCCCTCCTCGGCCATTGCCTACGAGCCTCATCAACCAGGCTTGTGTAAGATCATTTGGACGGTTTAAGTAACTTCATTTTTGTATGAACGGGATTTCCCAAGTGTCCTTCAAAGTCAATGTAAGAGTAATTCTGGCATTAGGGAAATTCGTGACGACAATGAATCTTCCGACAAATCAATTTATTTATATCGATTCATTTTTATCCACCTCGTTGGTCTGCCAACGTGTTTTTAAGTTTTACATTAAGTCGAAGAGACTTTAATTACTTTAACGCTTTCTTTCAGTAAAATCTCTCGTAACTATAGGGTGCCGTATTTGTCTCTGCTAACGAGTCGTTAAGTTCATAGGAATCTTTTCATGTTTCATGAAGTAAAAATCAATTTCATTTCCCATACACGCGTTAGAAATACATCCCTTGGTTATCGACTGCAGTCTTTCAGTTTCGCGTGTTGTCATATTTCGTATCGTAATAAATCAATTTTGAAGTTTCTGTGTCGTAAAACGTACTGTAGTCATGTATGTCGTATCACAAGTGCTTGGGAGTTTGAAGAGCATCGCACTTCGTAACATCTTTATTATTTATCAAGAGACTTCAAACTAATCAAGATGAAGCCGTATAGTACATTTTCCTTTTTCTTAATTCTTTTCGTGCCTCACGTGATCGGATCATCTCAAGGTAAATTAAATTCATTAATATTAGATCTGAAACTAAATCTAAAGAAAGTGTCGAGTGGGATTAAAAACAAACGAAGAAATTCATTTTATTTGTTTTACTTTATTTACGTCATTATAGCATAGCTCATTGCTTCTGCTGTAAATCATTAAGAAAGTCCATGATTGCACTGTTGTTGACGACAGAAGTACAAAAAGAAAAGTATTTGACATTCCTTTATATTCTTCTCAGAAGAATTTGTAACAACTTTAGTAAAATGATATAGTTCTTTAGGTAAATTTGATCTGCTTCAAAATGTTATCCAAAAGGGAAGCTTAAATTAGGAAAGGTAGTTATGACATGCATGTTACATAACTTTTTCCCTTTTAATACCTTCTTCTTAACCTTCTTTACTTCTTTTTCCACGTCGGATATAAGCATATGTCCTTAAACGATTTGTGTTAAATAATGACCAACGAATGGAAAATTCTGTCATAAACTGTCCCATGCAGTAGAGAGAGAAGAAAAAAAAGCATTTATCTCTTTTCTTTTCTTTTTCTCAGTTTCTCTTATTTTGAGGTCCCGTAGATAATATTCCTGAGTATGTGTTTAATGTCTCTCCCTAGCTTTGTAGATGGAATGTTGTTGGTTGAAGGTCATCAGGAGTGTGTACCCGCGGGTTTAAGGTAAATGGTGATGACCTTAGACTAAACAACATACCTTAATCAAAGTAGGTAAACGATAGTCACATACTCATGAATATTATCTAGGGGAAGATAAGAAAAGTTCAAAAATGAAAAGTTTTTTCTCTCTGCTGGTGCACTTTATGACAGAATGAGCTATTGGTAGATCATGTTTTGACAAAAAGATGTGAAGGAGATATGATTATACCCGATTTAGAGGAAGTACGTTCAAAAACAGGTATGCAAAATGCATGTCATAAGTACCTATCCTCATTTAAATCGTCGTCAGAGCAAATTTAGAAACATCCACATTCCCAGAAAAGGGGTACTTTATTTTTGCAGTATGCAGTATGAAAAATCCGTGATTACCTCTTGTCAAGCAGTAAGAATCTGTTGGTTGTCGTGAACACTTTTGTTTCTTAGAGTGTACACATCACAAACGTGGTTATAATGTCTTCAGGCAATATGAGTTAAGTTTCTATGAAAGGCTATTGACACAAAAATACGTTCGAGGGGAAGGATAAAGTTACTAAAATCCCTTCAGAAGCTATAAATGTTATTTTCCTTTTTCAGTTGGCCTTTCACAGGTTTAAAGATGGAATATGAGTTGAAAATAGTCGTCACATTTTGCCACTGTAAGTCAAACATGTTATAGCGACTACAAAAAAAAACTTTGTTTAAACCCCACCTTTGCATACATGAATATCCATTCGCACTGGTCTGTTTGATTTCAAATAACAGTGACTGACTACTCTACGATTTCTCGGGGTGTTTGACTTTGGTAGGGCCAATAAAAAATTTCCAGTCAATTTTCGTAGTCGAATATCTGAATGAAGAATACAAAAGATCTCTCTTAGATTTTATGACAAGTAATCTTTTCTTCCACTTGCGCTTCCCTGAAACACTGACGAAGAACTAAGATAGATGGCCAGGTAATTGTCTGCACAATTCACATTTTATCACCAAATAAGAGATCAGAACAGAACTGTAATCCACAGCCTGAGCTAAAAATCAAGGGCAATGTTCAATCTAGATTTGAGGGTACTACGTCACAACCGATTGATTTCTAGCAACAGGCCCGTACCTCGATTATTTACTAAAATAATTCATTTTGCGAATTCTTTGAGATATTTCCTGAAAATGAGAACGATGACTTGTCTCCAATAATGTTTGCATCTTTTTAAGAGACATAAGAAGCGATGGTGGAGAATTCCTTTAACATCTGTAAAGGCAGTATGCATTCTGTTTTATTTCCTGCTTTTATTGTCTTCTGCAGTTACACTTCAGTAATAATCGAGTTACATTATAGTATAAAAGTGTGTTATGTCTGTCTTCGGGTTAATTGTTTGACCTTTGTTTTAATATTTATTTTGTAAGAGAAAACACCATCGCAAATAGAATTATAGAACAGTTACGCAAAAAGCATTTACCCATTTAGTTTCAAGATTTTTGTTTTGTGTTTTTGTTTACACCTCATCCCTGTACGTGGTATAGGGATGAGAAATTGTACCATGTCGAGATATTGTAAGCCCAAATAACGTGACACCCCTTGTGGTGGAAACTGAAACTAGGTGGGTCAGTAGGCCTCATCGTGAGGTACCTTATGACATACAAGTAGGGACCTAGCCAGAAATGTGTCAGTGAAAGGGGGTGGGGGAGCTGGAGCTGGTAGCATACTATTTTAAGAGAAGCGCAACCATAAGTTGGGTAGGGGCGTAGAGAAAAAAAAAAGGTATGCCCACAACACCTCCCAGACAGCTGGAAATTACATTTCCTAGTCTTTTTAATGTAATCAGATGTAGACCGTGTAGAGGAAACACTACCAATATTATAAATAACATTAAAAAAATACAAAACATATGCTCGAGGGCTGCCTTTTCGTCGACACTCACCCTCACTTGTCCTGCTGCTAAAAGAAAAAGAATCGAAACTGCATATTCGGAATAAGAGATAAGTGTTTATGTCAGTGTGCATGTGTCGGTATGTTTGTGTTCTACAAAACTAGTGTTACAGTGTTACGATCCCCTCCAGGACGGTAAGTTCGATTAACTTGGAACATCTTAGGAGTGTGGCACTTAACAAGACGAAGGTTTAGAGGCGACTAACTAATCATTTAACTCTTTACTCTTTACATTTTTACTCTTTACAGTTTACTCTTTTAATTTCTTCTGCGATACTTAATACCTTCGTTATCTTTTTAACCACATATACATATAAATGACAAGAATTTACATTATTTATTCGGGCTAAGGGATGAAAGGGAGGGGGTACTGTCAGTTATGTAGTTGTGCGGGCGTTTGTGTGTAAAATGTTACGATCTCCTTCAAAACGGTAAGTTCAATTAACTTCAAAAATGGTAGCAAGGTTACATTTTACAAGACGAAGGTGATGAGATCTCTCCGTGTAACTACTACCGTGTCAGGTTAGTAGTACCATGATCCCTCTCTCTCTCTCCACTTCCTTCTTTCTCTCTCTTTTATATTTCGAGGCTTTCAAACCTTCTATGTTTTCATTATAAGTTTGTGTCATCAAGGATGTTATCATTTTAATTACTTTCATAATTGTTTTCTTCATTCAAGGTTCATGTGAAATATGTACCAGGACGTAACTGTTTAATAATTGTTTATTTCCTTTTGTCTCAATTCAGTTTTCATGTGACATACGGGGACAATGAGCTTTAACACCATTCTGTGGTGTTTTCCTAATTATTCATTATTCAAGGTTCATCTAATATACCACGAAAACAAGTCCCATATCATTTAATTTTTGCTTTCACAACTTTTCCCCCGTTTAAGGTTCATATAAAATATACCAAGACCAGGAGATACCTTACCTTTTTTGCGTGTGTTTGTGTTGTCTTCATTCAAGTGTTCATATGAAATAAACCAGGACAGGGAGCTCTATATCATTTTTATTGTATAACTGTTTTCTTCTTTCAAGATTTATATATATTACCAGGACGAGGAGTGCCCGTGCCCTTTCACTTGCATTTTCATTTTATTGTTTCTTCATTCAAGTTTCGTACAAAGTGTACCAGGACAAGAACCTGCTACATCTTTTTATTTGTTTTTATAACTGTTCTTTTTATTTGTATATTTATGACTGTTTTCTTCATGCAATTGTCATATAAGTATACCAGGACAATGAGCTCCCAAACATATTCTTTTACATGAGTTTATTTAATCGTAACTGTTAAACTGTTTTCTTCATTCGAGGTTAATAGGAAATACATTACGACAATGGGAGCCCTTATTATTTTATTTGTGCTTTTGGACTGTTTCAGGAAGTTGACCCTTCGGCGGCCCGTGTGTATCATTATGTCGCATGAAATACAAAAGGACACGGAATTAATCAGATCATTTTATTTGTATTTCCATAAGGTGTTTCTTCATTAAAGGTTCACATAAAGCATACCATTACAAGGAGCTGACATATCATTTTATTTTGTGTTTTTGTAACTATTTTCTTTTCTCACTTCATTCGGGGGTTTGCATGAAATAAACAAGGACAAGCCGCTCCATACCGTTTTATTTTTTTTATATTTTTTTGTTTTCTTTATTCAAGATTCATGTTAAATATTCCTGAAAAATGATCTACCATGTCATTTTATATGTATCTTAATGAATGGTTTTCTTCATAGACAATCCATAAAAAATATACCAGGACAAGGAGCTTCTATGTATATCATTCTTGTTGTGTTTAAGGATTTCAAGGAGCTCCCATTTCATAACTATTTTCTTCATTCAAGGTTCATATAAAATTTACGAGGATAAGGAGCTCCCGTGCGTGAGTGACGTATTACAAGTCCACGGTGGACCAAACGCATGCGCATTACGTTGCATGAATGATGATATTTGTAGAGGATTCAACTACCAAGAGATAGACACAACGAACGGGCTATGCCAACTTGTCACAGCCTCCGACATTGTTGCCAACGTACCGACTTCGTCCTCCGGGTGGTTCTATTATCAATTACGTAACGCAAATGATCAGCATGCCCGAAAATGACCCACGCTGGTAGATCTTTCTTTAGTCACATTTTGTCAATATTAGAGCCGTTCATTCCTCAGGTAATAACGCTACCGCACCATCGTTAGACCGTTTTTAGTTACCTATGATTGACCTTTAACGGTTGACCTTTGTATAGGTCTTCATTTCGTTTTGAAAGAGCGCCACTACTATTAACCCCGGCCGTACCACCAGAACAATTTGTTGAGACGCCCTTCCATCACCATCCATAGTTTTGATTACAAACTTGTACCCCTCTGGGTTTGATAAGGAGCCTATTTGAAGGCACGCCGTTTCTCTACTCGGTTTTACACCTGATGTGCATGCGTTGTTTTGGAAAGAATTTTGTGGGGAGGATTCAGTCTCGAATGAGATATTAACATGATTTCATCCAAAGTGTTCGTAGCCAAAAGCGTAAGGAAATAATGTGACCCGGTTGATCAACGGTCGCGGATTTGTTCGCAACATGTTATGCAAGATGAACTACAAGCCCTCACCGCCCAGTGGTTCAAAGCATCTCTTGTCCGTCTTCTTCAAGGAGAAGAGTCGTACAAAATTGTTGGACGTAACTAGAGCAGCTTTGACCAAAGATTAGCCAAAACTGTATTTTCTTGACACGATGCAATGTTGATAATAACGAGAAAGAAGTACAACATAGCTAAGGTGACCTTTAAGTTGCGAAGGTTGACTTTACGGAACAATTCCAACCGCATCGTTCCAGTCCAGTAGTGTGAGAAAATGTACGTCTATGGAAAATTTATCACATGGACAGCGTTAAGGTCAGACCCATGAATTAAAACAGAAAATACTTTCTGGACTGAGATATCCATATTAATAAATCCCCCCCCCCCCATTTTTTGCCTTATATCAATAGAATTTATGCTACTTGAAATACCAGTTGTGTTTCGTTGACTTGTTTATATCATGTTATCTATAAATACTGTTTGTATCTATGTAACGTACAGTACCCCTGCGTGTCCGTTGTCACCGTTAACTCTCTCAGATTCCGAATAGTTTTATGATAAAGTGTTTAAAAAATATTGCGGGACCCAATTCCTAATTGAATATCGCATTCCCAAACCCTACCACATTGGACTGTCTCTTTTAGTACTTTCTTGCAGACTTACAAAAATCAACAGTTATTAGATCTAGACGGACGAGCCTGTAAACCACCCTTCGATAGAGGTTACAGCCCACTTAAGTATACATGAAACTACTCCTTGAGTCAATTTCCGTTGTGAAGTAAAATTAAACCTGGCGCTTCTTTTGAAGGTCTCAGACGTATATCCGATATTACTGTATTACTCTATAAATATTCTCCATTAATAAAGACAAACAGAACAACTGGGTATACAGTCTTATTTTATTTCGAAAAATAAAATGTTTATTATCTACTATGCATACATGCAAATTATTGGCACCACGAAAACATCAATTAATGTTGAATTAAACAAACCTACATTCCAGCAACCTAGTAAACAGGTCGTTGTAATTTATCTCTTTTTTGTTTAATTGTCTCCGTCTTAGCAGCTAATACGATATCGTAGGACATTTGCAAAGGGTATCGAAGGACGGAAGTTGGATTTAAATGTACCGTAATTGATTACCATAAACCGCACCGTGAATAGATTACTAAGCTGACGTACAGATGAAACTAAATGTATCACCTTTAATTCTGCCACTGCAATTCCAAGCAGAATCGTTTGCAGATAGCGGCATTATATAAAGTACGGCGATATTGCAGGGAAATCTACTAAATAATGAACATGTTTCAGTCGGTTATTATTCATCGGCATAAATGATAACGGCAGTCTAATGGCGATTGCACTTGTATCGCACAAAACCGTTTGTTATTATAAAACTATGTAATAGAAACAAAAAAAACTGGAATCCTGGCGATTCACTTTCCTCCACGTTTCTTTCTCTCGTGACTGCCTTTTCTTGTGTTAACATGGGATAGAACTATAGAACTATCCTCCTTGAAATGTACAATCGTAAATTTTGAGCATCACACGAGATAAGCGGGGTGCACATTTTTTTTAAGCATTTTCATCTCGACACCTCTAAGTGAACCCTAAGATGTCCAGTTAAAAGCGAAACACCTTTTTCATTTAATGAGTTGCAGACAAAAATTGATGATCGGAAGCGACATATAATCTGGGTCTCTTTTACTGACAAATCTGTCACTGTCCCCTGATATAAATAATTTGCTATCATATACCATGGAAGATGGTTAGCCAACAGTGACGACATGGTTGGGGGAGGGGTAATGGGGCACTCTCCGTTCGCAGTGGTTTTTCGGGAGCACCGCAAGAGTGAAAGGGAGCCTGTGGGGGCGATTTTCCGGGTATTTTTATCCGCACATTTTCAGTAAAGCTCCACACTAACTGATGGTGCCGTTCCACTTAATATTTCCACAATTTTAGCTATCACGTAGGTGATGGTGGGGGCCACTTGACCACCCACCCCCAACCCCCGTTTCCCCTACAATGATGCACCTACGCCGCCACTGTTAGCCAATATATGCCCTGATACCACCGACCTTCATGCATCGTCAATTTGAGAACGAAGTATAAGCTCTGTGTATTGGTTACAAATCGAACTCTACAGAACAGGTTTGCTCAAGTGGCCGCGACGTGATGGACTGGCGAGCAAAAACTACTGGAAGAATGTTGAAAAGTTAAACATTTTCAAAGCATGCTGGCAAAAGTTTTTTTCACCCAAAAATAGGTAATTCTGTTACTTTCCACAGTCTAATTAAAATCAAAATGCACGATTTGCATCTGAGCCCCTTGTAAAACACAAAAATTTCATAAGAGTATGCACAATACACCAATTTCTTATACCCCTTCCCCATGAAAGCGATCAGATATGTATCACATCAAAAACATTTAGCCGTTTGATACTTCATCAAATTTAGTTAAGGAAGCCTGCTCTAGAAACAGGTTTGTCATAACAGATATTGTTTTGAAGTGAAGTATAAATGGAACCATATTTAACGGTACATCTAAACAGAGGAGGTCTGTTTATTAATTGGATTATTGTAATCAATTTTTTCCAGGATAATTGGAAGACCAACCTATGCTATAGAAAATATGTAACATCTTGTTATTACAAAGACAAATTTAAAAGTTAACTAATAATCTGGAAGATTTGGAATTCATTCGTTGTCCACTGATGATTACGAGAATAAACAAAGGCTTCTCGTTTTTCATGATAAAGTTACAAACTACAAACTTTGCTGTAGTTGCTAGATTTTACGGTTACATTCTCTTTCAGTTACATGTTAATCACATTAACACAGTCCTCTTGAAATTGTATCTATACACAACAAAAAAAGGTTAATCGAAAGTACATGCCAACAGTGACGAACGTTTGTTTGCAGTTTCAAAACATAAAGCTCGTAATTCGTCCAGATGCTTTTACTTCTACGGGTAAATATCTGCCCACAGTCAACGTCTCCTTAAAGCGAAATGGGGAGTTAAGAGTGCACCGATAAGACATACACAAAAATTAATTTTTATCATTGTTAAATCACTCAGGTTCATTAAAAACATGTGGAAAAGTTTGATCCCCTCAAAACATTATGGATAAGATGAGTTATGGAAGATGCAGCATTTGAATTTTTGAAAGTTGGGGGTGAACAAATTATTTTTATGCAACAACAAACTGAATTTCTAACTGTGAGAAACTATTCTGTAAAAAAGGCCAACGTCCTTCCTTACTTTGAATAATCTATCATTCTGTGTTCACAAATGTTGATTTTAATAGTACGATGTATTTGTTGAACAAATGCCTTATTTTCCCTTTAACGGAGGATAAGTAGTCTTATTTCAGATGAAAAGTACGTAAATGCCGTTCCCGTGATCCCTGATCCTTGCTTCAAGTATAGTTGATTGAGATAAATCAAGTAGCCTTACCAGCTAACTCTATCTATGTATCGGTTACACATGATTCATGGATAGAACGTCTTGCAGTGCTCTTACACGTTAAGCACTAAACATAATTGTAATCACATGCACGGCCAGATGGGAAGGGAGAAACAAAGAATGCATGCAGTCGTATTGAATAATTCCATACGATGTCAGAAGATAGTTCGCAATAACTACAGTTGGCATTTTCATTGATCTATCTAAGGCATGTGATACAATTGACCACAGCATCTGAATGGGTAAACTGTATGCATGTGGTGTCCGAGGTGTAGTGTATGATTGGTGTAAATGTTATCTACAAGTTAGACTATTTCTTCAAGATAGACAACTAAGAAGCACAGGTGTGCACTTCTGAAATTCACTAAGTCATGGTGTTAAATGCTCCCCAAGTATCTACATATTCAAGAGAGAAAAATCTAAAATAATTCCTATTACGTTACAATTCAATGTGATTTATAATCCTGAGATATTTTGTTTGTGATTTGTTATTTTTACCTGTCATGCTTCTCTTTTCTTTTTTCTTCTTTATTTTGCTTATTTTGTTCTGTATCCTAAGAAGGGGATCAGACACTGTTGCTTTTTCTGGTACCTCTATTTCCGTTATAATGTGTTATATTCTGTTGTTTACTTTTTGCAAACTTGTAGTATAATATGTTCCTCATGTATCGTTACTTTTAAAATGGAATATAGAAATAAACTTTAATTTAATTCAATATTCAATGTTGGAAAAAGTAAATTCTCAGTTGGGACGTTGAGTGTAACATTGTAACATTATGAGTTATTTTTGAAGCATTTGTAACTTAACATGGTTTTGATTTTTAAAATAATCATAGAATCTTTTTTTTTCTTTTGGCCAAAAAAAAAATATCAATAATTAATGTTAAGAACTAATGAGAATGAACATTGTACAGAGAAACAACATATTATTATTCTTCAGTTTTGATTGTCCCGATGGGGTCAGGTAGGTGTTACAACTACATGTATGTGAAAGTTCTGGAAGAGTTTAAAGGCAGTCACTCATCACCCCAAGTTACATTTTTGGCTAGTGGTAAGCAAAATTCTCGATTTGCACTGCTCTTTGCTTTACGGCAAATTGGAAAGATGTGGAGTACCGTAGCTCATATCACACAACACCGTGACACAGAGGCGTTGTATTTTGATGTGGTCCTTGTATGCTCAAGTTAATTTGCGGCTTTTAAAATTATAGCATGCTTGCACAAGGAGGAGTATCAGACAGGCTGTGGGAGGGGCGGTAAATGGTTGGGAGAATTGGAACTGTCTGGGGCCATGAGTCACTGCCTTTAATATGTTTCTTTCAGAAAAATGTCAATAATTATAGTCTTAATTACGGTGAAAAGAGTGATACATTTCTTCACTCGGTTAAATTCTGATACAAAACGAAAAGCGTTTTCCTTTATTACAGGACTTACTTCTGCTAAAATAATTGTTTAGCGATTTCTATTTATTTTCGGACGAACATATCACCACAGTGCGATAGTCACCGCATTGTACCGGCTTTCCCCCGCAGTCGAGTGATTTTATTTCACGCGTGAGAGAAATATACTTCAAGGTTTACTCCTCTGTTAAAAAGACTTTTAATTATAGACTGGATAAAAGTCTGTGTACTCTGAAAATAGTGACTTCATGATTCCCTTTAAACGTAGATTGCACAAAAAGTAGCCTTTAAGACTGATGTGTAAATTCTTATCTCTTATTTTCTGTGAGTAGTCAGTCAACTTTTCCTTGCATCACGTCATGTTCTTGGGTAGTCGTGTTTGAGTTAGCACCTCTCTGTACCTCCTCATTGCCTGCCTTCGAGTGCCAAATGCCGTAGAAGAAATAAATCGCTAACCCTGTAGAAACAGAAGGAACGTTTGTAATTGCTTTAAGGGGACATTATTCATAAGCATAACTTTTTGGCAAAAGTAAGGTTCATTTTTCATAAGGTTCATTATTAATCGAAAAAAATGAGGGTAAAAAGGTTAATTAGTCATAATGTTCAATATTCATCATTAAAAAACAAAAGCGGTTGGCTCTTCATACAGAAAAAAAACTCAATAGTCATAACAGACAAAAGGTTCGATATTCATAAACTACACATTGGTTCGATATTCATGATCGAAAACAAGGTTGTACGTTCTCAATTATGCAGCAATGCAACAACTTGAACATCGAATAGTTTCCCTGTTTTGAAAATCGACCCACATGAATATTTAAACTTTCTCCCTATTATGAATATCAAACCGTCTCTCCTATTATGGGAAATGCACCTTTCTTCCCTTTATGAATTACGACCCTTACTTCTCATTATGATTAACGGACTACCTTGACTATTACAACTATGGAAACTTTTTTTCTTAACATGAATAAGCAGCCGTATAGATAACTATATCTTTTCTAAATTGTGGATACCTCATAACTAAAAACCCATATGACTATAAGGAAAAAAAACTTTCTGAAAGGTGGACCTTATAAATAAACAAGAGCCCTCTCGCACTGTGGTTCCTTGCGCAGATGTACAGTAATGTAAATTATGAAGGAAAAGGCCTCTTACACACATACACACACATACGCCAACCTGACTGCACACCTTAAGAATACCAAGATGTCGTAATACATAAGGAATCATCTCACAACAGTTCTTTACACTAGACTGTGAAAACTTCAACGTGGGGTTGCAAGCAGTCACATGTGACTTTTCGATGGCACTTGACTCCATAAATAGTGATGTGTAATCACCAATGAAGGAGCCAAGAACCACACAGGAGCAATTTGGTTGCATTCTGGGGCTGTCGAAAAACCTCTTTAATCGATCTTGAACCATACAGCAGTACGAGACAGTCCGCGAGAGGGCAATTGCCAAATTGAAATACTTTTCTAGCAGACAATCTTAACGCAAAAAACAATTTCAATATGCCACCTAGACTGGCCTATTTTAGGGAGATAGGCACTCACCATCAAAGTGAACCATTATATATATTAAGTCTCGGTGACATACATTAAGTCTCGGTGACATATATTAAGTCTCGGTGACATATATTAAGTCTTGGTGACATATATTAAGTCTCGGTGACATATATTAAGTCTCGGTGACATACATTAAGTCTCGGTGATATACATTAAGTCTCGGTGACATATATTAAGTCTCGGTGACATATATTAAGTCTTGGTGACATATATTAAGTCTCGGTGACATATATTAAGTCTCAATGACATATATTAAGTCTCGGTAAACGTTCATCGTCACATCTTTCAACAAAGAGTTTAAATTTAATCATCTCCTTGACTCTGTCTCTCTCCACCCTCCCCCCCCCCCTCCCAGAACAAAGGTATGTTCGTATGCCTGCCGTATGTGTTTAATCTCCACTTTATATCGATAATAGCAATGCAAGAAAATGTAGGCAACAATGCAATAGAATGACATCGATTGTGTCTGTGCGTCCTGGAAGACTGTTGCGGAAGACCTCTCGCAATATTTTGTTTGTTCCTAAGTTATTTTTTTCTACTTGTAAGCCCAATTAACATTCACGCGAAAAGGTACATTTGGAAGAAAAAAAGAAAAATGGGCCTGAGTATGTTCTGAACGGCCGGCCCGCTTCGAGAAAGGCGGTGGGGGCAGGGGGCTTGACCTCAACCTACAAGATTTTGCACCACCTTAGAATGTTGGGATGAAAATGTAAAAACATTACGTCACATATGGGACTGTGACCACCCCCCCCCCCTTTCCAGGAATATGACCCCGTGACTGGTCTGAAAGCATGTTTACTTTATATCGTTAATTGATCTACTTACCCCAAGCC
The DNA here is from genome assembly GCA_021234535.1 of Stichopus chloronotus. NCBI lineage: Eukaryota > Metazoa > Echinodermata > Holothuroidea > Aspidochirotida > Stichopodidae > Stichopus > Stichopus chloronotus. The sequence goes on from SFZH01000008.1 coordinate 1,666,844, forward strand.
AACCAAACAGCAAATCGTATCCACGTTGCAGGAGATAATTGCAGCATCAAATGGATGTCACACGATACAGACAACAGTGGCAGGTACGGTACAAGCACAACTTTAAAGGGGATTTCTTTTCTACTCTGTGGTTCTTTTGAGATCAAAATGGCCATCGATACAAGTAGCACAACAGAAGCAACGATAGGGACAATGAGAACCCACAATGATACCAATCGGCACATAACGCCATACGACAGTAACGTTGAGAATATGAAACTCGTCACAACGTAAACAAATGTGAACTTGGCTACTTTATGATAAGACTCCTCCGTCGGTTCTCTGGGGCCGAACAGTCTCTCCGTCTCATTTACATTCTTTTGTACAACATTATGCAATTCGACGTCATCACTTTTGTCGGTCGTTTCTGAATATTCTTGATGCCCGCCACCAACCGGTTTTTTCGTGGTACCGTATTCTTCGAGCTCTTTGTAACGTAGGAGTATCACAGAGACCGCAACCAACATATAGGCAAGGAGGGTTCCAATGGACATCATCTCCACGAGTTGATCGAGGCTTAGTAGCAACGCAATCACAGATGTCAAAGCCCCTGCAACTATGCAGTTAATGATAGGTATCCTCGTAGATGAGTGAACCACCGCAAAGAGGGGGCATAACAGCCCGTCCCTGGCCATGGCAAACGTTAATCGTGGAATAGGGAACAAAGCCCCGAGCATCGATGCCGTCAAAGCCACCATTGAACCGCCCGCTACGAGGTACATAACGAAGTAAGAACCTTTTATCATGAAGGCCTCAGCGAGGGGTGCCGATGCGGATATATCAAAATATGGCACGATCAGGGTGAGGACCATCGACGTTCCGGCATAAGTTATAAATGAAATGACTAGTGTTAACGTAATCGCCAGAGGTATGTCACGTGATGGGTTCTTGGCCTCCTCGCTGGACATAGCGACCACGTCAAACCCAACGAAGGCATAGAAGCAAGCAGCAGCACCTTTCAACACCTGAAATAAATATCAAGTGTTGAAAATAAAATATGAGAGCAGCAGATACATGCGGATCCCTTAGGTATGTAACCCCACCACCACCATCACACATACACTCACTCCCCTAATCCCCACCCACCCACACACACACACATGCACACAATCACACAAATATCGTTTCATAAGCCAAAATTAACGACATGTGACATCATATTTGATGATATCATCAACTCGAATTGAAGATTCGAAGTAACGATAAGTGATGTTGTTTTACTGATCATCTTAAAGACATTTGATGATATCTGCTATTATGTAATCGATAATTCGATAATTGGATAATTTAATTTTTGATAACTGTATAGGATGAATCCTTTACAAATGTCATGAAAGATATTCCAGATATCATGAATTCGATTTATTTATATCAGGAAACAGCTGGGAAAAATTGAAGAATTAATTATCTCTAATTAATTAAAAATGTTATTAAAATAAAGGTAGATATCTTTTTAAATATTTAATGATATCACAAATTATTTGATATCATCAAAAAAGGAATAAAAACTAAGTGCAACGGCCTGCCATAATACTGCGCCAGTCTGCATGGGGTAATATTATCTCTGGCTTAAGCAGAGATGGGGTCGGGTTATCAGTCTGAGTAAAGCAGAGGCGGAGTCAGACCTGGTAAAGTAGAGGGGACCATATGGCAGTCAGTGTCAAGCAGTTACGTATGACTAACAAATAAAACATGCTAGATGGATACGCAGACTTTAGTACGAAATACGAAAAAACACGCTGAGAGAACAATGGTCAGACAGCAAGTCATTGGGTGAATGGCGGTTTCGATCATTTTTCTTTTCTTTTTTTTTTAAGTTTTCGGATTATTTTTGTGCCTGCATTTGGATTAGTAGACCACTACTTTGAGAGTCTTGGTGAAGACCTTGTGTATCTTTCTACATTGCTCCCTACTCCCACAATCCACGACCACATATATGCCCATCGTACAATAATGATAAAATTTGAGGGCGCCCCTCCTCTGACCTGCATTTCCTCTGATCGGAGCAGTTTGGATAGTTTGGATAGTTTGGATAGTTTGGATAGTTTGGATAGTTTGGATAGTTTGGATAGTTTGGATAGTTTGGATAGTTTGGATAGTTTGGATAGTTTGGATAGTTTGGATAGTTTGGATAGTTTGGATAGTTTGGATAGTTTGGATAGTTTGGATAGTTTGGATAGTTTGGATAGTTTGGATAGTTTGGATAGTTTGGATAGTTTGGATAGTTTGGATAGTTTGGATAGTTTGGATAGTTTGGATAGTTTGGATAGTTTGGATAGTTTGGATAGTTTGGATAGTTTGGATAGTTTGGTGTCAGGGCGCTCTGTATGTACAACGAATGCAACTTATGCGACTTCTTCGATTGAGTAGATTGCTACTTTGCTTGTTAGCGTGACTCCGACCACTAGTCTTTTTTTATACGCAAGGTTGCATCGATCTGATTTTTGTGTGTTCTTAGAATTTCCAAGGTTATTCCTTTTATCTTTTTTTTTTTTCTTTTTGGGTGTCCTTATGGGTAAGGTTATTTGGGGTCTTTTTGCCGTCGTTGACTTGTTGTGGTTATAGTACCGTTGTTGTAATGGCCCGAGATATTCCTTTGTATGGCTTGGATGTTGTTCCCGGTAAAGTGTTTCTACTCGGGTTGGTTAGTGTTATTAGGATGGGAGGTAACTTTTTGCTCAAGCATCCCCTACAACGGGGAAACTGTTGTTAACCTAAAATCCCAATCAATGATTTAAATGACGTCAATCTTTTTCTTACCCCTGCAAAACCAAACGGGAAGAACCCTCCAGCGAGCGACCAATTTTCGAGGTCCAGGTAGAAAAATCCGGCAAAGATACAAATGAAAACCACGGAGAAGTTAAGTATACTGAAGATAATCATTGTCACTGAGCTAAATTTTGCCCCTAGCATCAAAGCGATCGTCATAACCCAGGAGATCGCGAACGCCACGAAGTCCGGATAGCTGCCGAGGAATTCCCACCTGAAGGTGCCCACGTTCGACGAAATTACTTGGCTGAAGGTCCCGTTGACGAGAACGTCGACGTAACCACTCCAGGCTTTGGCGACACTCGAACCCCCTATGACGCACTCGGCGAGCATACTCCATCCCAGGACAAAGGCTATGAATTCCCCGATGGCGACGTAAGCGTAGGTATAGGCCGAACCAGTCAGATGCATCCGGGACCCAAACTCAGCATAGCAGAGACCTGAGGAATAATTCCATAAAATGCCAATCATTTTAATTGAAATGAGAAAAAAATGAAAATGAAATGTTGGACACGAAAGATATTATGAAATTGATTCATAATGATATGAGAACTATCAATATACGCACGGACTCAAAATAGTCAACAACTTGGACCCTTTCTTCGAAAGTGACGTCACGACGCCACTTCATGTGTACAACATACATTTGTTCATCAATGCCTTGTGCCTATATATACTGCTTTCAGTGTTGCTTTCATTTTATTTAGAATTGCAGTATTAATTCAACATTACAACAATTACTCGCGACCATTGCCTTTAAGACTGAAATGTGTAGAAGTTGCTCATCTATAAAACGTCTAAAGTTCTTAGCTGATTTACTTATTTACCAACGTCGAATTATTAAAGTTCACTGTGTTCAAGTTTGAAGTTCAATCTTGACTACATTTATTTGAGCCTTACTCGTGAAATATATACAAGAAAAAAAAATAGAGCTAAACCGGAAGTAGAATCAGGAGGAGACTCAGATAAGCTCCATGTGAGACAAAAAAAAAGCAGACAACGTTTTTAAAAAGGTACAGATAGTAAAAAAGAAACAGAACGAAACATAAAACAAACAAAAAAAAGTCAATTACGTTTATTTATCAGAAAAAGTTAAAAGATAATCTAAACGAGTTTTAAAGAGTGACAACATTGAATATCAAGAGAAAAGAGACTTCCACAGAGTAGGTCCAGTGAAAGGAAGTCTTTGTTACGAAGATGTAAGCCTCAATCAGGGAGTAGAAAAAGAATTCATGTTACTCATGTAAGGTGAGTGTTTGTCTCATGTCGAAAGCGGAACATGGATCCCGAACATATGAAAAAGAATTCTGTCACACCAGGATCGGAGCACATAGAAATAACAGTTTGATGACGAACACCAAAAGCACGGAGGATGTTGATTTCAGTAAACAAGTAACGGTTTGGTCTTAGATGGATGATTAGTTATAGTGGGTAAAGCTCTTTCCTGAAGGACGAAGAGAGGTTAAATCCTGGAACAATACGAACAACTTAAGAGAAGAACACTATAGGATGAGTGAAGATGAGTAAGACTATTTTACATTGTATGGGAGGATTTTACTACGACGGAGAAAATGACGAAGACAGGCTATTCTTCCGACATTTTTCAGGCTGTTTTAGAAACGGCTTGAACTGTAATCAGTTCAAGTGAAACGACCAATCAACAAAAACACCAAAAACAAAACAAAAAAAAATCACAGTGGAAATATCACACAGCTAGAGCCATGTTGACATTTTACTTGAAAGAGATGGTTTTATCGCAGTTCAACACTTTTTTCCCAGAATTCGTCCAGATTGTATCAGGTTTTAGGTCACCACTTTCGTCGCAGAACTTCAACCACTTTTGTCGCAATCATAGCTGGGATAGATAGATGGGGCTGAATGCTTAAAACATTTTTGAATACAGGCATGTCGGACAATTGAATGTGTCTTACAGTGAGATGCACTAGACTCGTAATCCACATTCACCATATATATCTGCCTCGAAAGAGGTGATCTACGACAAAGGTTGAATGGTACAGACGTCGGCATATATTTGTGAGAAAATTGACATGCAAAACGTCCTTTATGGCGTCTATTTCAATTTTCTATCTAAGAAGTACAATAACTATCGAGAAGTCCTGTTGACTTACTGGATGAAGAAGTCAACTGGAGGATAAAGATTTCCTCATATCATTACCATACCTAGGTTCATTGTTCCCATCGTTCGATGTTCCCCGTTTTGTATTATTTTAATGGTTGCCGATGAGTACAATTAAGATTAGTTATTCCCAGGGTTCGATGTTACCAGAAAAATCCCTGTAATTCACTGTAATTCTCTAAGGGTTTTAATTCCCGGGAACATCGAACTTCGGGAACATCGTTCCTTGGGCACATGGAACACTGGAAACTTCGAACCACTGAAACACTGACTTAGCCCCGTCTACCTGAGCCACACAGAGGCTCTTTGGCCGCAGTATTGTAGGGACATGCACTAGCAAAAATGACTTCAAAGAGAATATGTACTTGTGGCATACTTCTTACATAACGTTTTACACTTTCATCTCTCAAATTTCTTATAAGCGTATTCATTTATAGATTTGCGTGCATTGTACGTAGATAGATGCAACATTTACCGATAATATCGATTATTAACTCTTTCACACCAATAGCACATTTATCGATAATATCGATCATCAACTCTTTGACACCAATACAACATATACCGATAATATCGATTATCTTAATCACGTTTATCAGCTTGAAGGTATAATAAAGTCTGTCATCAAAGACAACTCCTTTTGTTAGGTGACTTTTATATACTCTGTTCTTCAGGTTTCAGCTAATCCACTCACATTTACAGAATAAGATCACTTCGAATATAGTTATCCTATGATAGCACATACATACACCAGTGCTGCGTAAGTTTGTCTTCGACCACGTAGATTTAATCGATAAACCATGCACCGTCGATTCGGTCAACCATGCCTAGCTCCATGGGTCAACCATCAACTGCATGAGGGTCACGCCAGCCCCGTACCATTACAAGGGGCCTTGATTAGCGTGTAGCTTTGACAAGCAATAAGTCTTGGGATCTTATATAGAGCAACCATAAAATAAGTCTATAAAGTACTAGCTATAGATGAATCGCACTACCATTACAAGTTTACAGCGATGATTGGACATTGAAGTCACCACGAGAGTGGGCTGGCGTTACATGGCATGTAACAGCCCCCATTTGCTTATATGTAGTAGCATACATAGACTACTTAGCAGCTGGAGATTTCTAGGCAAGTGATAAACTTTTCACCTTTGTCAATGAAAGAAGCTAAAACTTTATGTTTTCGATATTAAATAAGTTGAGTGTCTTTGTGATTTGGACATTGGAGAATTAGGAGGGTTGAGGTGTAAGCAAAGTAAAATTCGAGGTAATTGATGCAATTTTGACGGTATTTTTTTTTTTTTTTTAGTTTTGCACTAGCCGACGATGATAATGCAAAATGGCACTCACATCGAAAGGTTTGTTGACTTATGTCCCAAAATCTAACAGCCTAAAAGTTCGAAAGTTAGAAGTGCCTGCATGAATGATCAATGAAATATCAACTTTTCATAGAGTGGTATAGCTCATTTATGGCGAAAACCTCCATAAAGCTTTGAAGAACACATATGATTTACGATTTAGCATGTGAGCCAATGGGTAATTAATAGTAGTATGCTATCGTGTATACATATTGATAATAGTCAAGCAGTTGAGCATATAGCTAAACCTCTGCAGTGAGGATATGGCCGTACATAGTGATGAGTTGTGCGACAGTCTTTCTGTAAAGTTCAGCGAGACAACGGTCGATGATGAGCAAATTTAAAGAAATCTTCAGCTATTCAACATCAAACAAACAGTATATATGCACTGTTATGCGTGCTCAAGACAACATCTATTGTTCAACGAGAGGTACTCGATAGAACTAATACTGAACGGCCATTACTGTTACTCATTCACTGGTAGAGGATATGTGAACTCCATCGTAACACACGCGCTGAAATGTATAGACCTCGGCTGCCCACGTTTATATCTATGCTAAGTGATTGTGTGTGTATATCAATTGACATATGGGACGACATACGAGGGACCAAGGGTCACGCTGGGGACCAAAGGGTCTTCCGGGGACCAAGGGGTGGATGACGTGTGATGGTGGGGGGCTGTCACTTGTTGGCAACAATTCAAGTTGAAGAACAATTCCTTTTACCAGTTTACCTTTGCATATCGATCATTGTAGTTGCTGATCACAACTAGCACTTCGTTGCCATAGCGACAAACATATTCCACGAGCAAAGTAATGTAAGAATTTCTACGTCATCCTTACTCTAGAACAACACTCAACTCTTCTCAAATACGAAGCACAGGTGTTTATTTTTGGAATTCTCTCAGCCCTGACATCAAAAGTTCTCCCTCACTTAACGTATTCAAACGCAGGTTAAAATATTTTCTTCTTAACAGTAAATGTACTTAGCTAATGATGCAGCGTTCCTTTCTCTTTTTTTTTTACTGGATTCGTTCTTTCTTTCTTCCTGAACACTTTGTCTGATTATTGTTTTTGTTCCATTTGTATTTTTAAGAGACCAGACCAGAAAAGTTTTAACTTATTTCTGATTCCTCTGCTTCCATCTTCTGTACTGTTTATTTGATATATATATATTGATATATATTCTTTGTACTTCCATATATGATATTTTTTAATTATTATGTACTAAACTGTGTGTGGAAAGCAGAAAATAAACTTGAAACTTAAACTCATAACATGAGAAAATTCTCATGAAAACTCATGACGTAATACCTATTTTGAACCCACCCAGCTCCCCCCCCCCCCTCCCTCCCTTCTTCCTTCGTTGCTATGTTTTTGACTGAGACATGAGTGACCACTAGGTCGTGTCTCGTTAACGACGTATGTCAACACACTGCCTACATTTTCATTCACTTAACAGGCTTGAAGTTAGTCATTTGCGATTTTCTTGTCGACCAGTTGTATCAAAGGTATATATGTAGGCTTATGCCTGGTATCGAACTAAGCACGTATTAACTACTTCCTCAGTATATATAGTTCCTTATGGTACCACATTCCTCGCCTCCATGTCCTCTGGATCTAAATATTGTACCATGGCAACGATCCTAAGTTCCATATATTGTTTTCATGCCTCAGTAATATTTATCATTTTAGTCTCTCTTTTTCTGTATTGCGTCAGAGTTTTGCAATTTACTTCACACCCATTGTGAGACCGAGTACTGTAAATCAGTCCGTCGAGAAATTTTGCTAACAGCATTGTTGATTAGTTTCTCGCACTTTGGCGTTAGCTCTTTCATCCTTGGGGAATGCACCATATAATGGTTATATTAGATAAAGTGGCATCGCCCAAGATCTGTATGCTTTGCAGCGAATATCCCCCATTTTGTCTCGACTCGAGACGGCGGGAGATAGTTTGCATTTTGCGAAAGCTTGCTGCAGTTCCAGACACCGCTACGATTGGCTTTGGTAGTTTTCCATCATGCGAATAGCTTCAATACTACTCGTGTAATTATCTTCCGTGGATGACTGGCTTCCAGTGCGTACCAACACCTGTGTCTCTAATCACTAGTTTCTTACCTTCGACTTATTTCAATATTTACCCAGGTTTAAAGTCGCTGGCAAATTGTTTTGCAATGTTTACGCTCACATTTTCTGAAAAATGTTGATGGTATACGAAATTCTATAACACTTTTTCCTAATATGTGGGACGTACAGTTCTATACAAAAAGAAAAAACATTGTAAAATTATTAGCATCGAAAGCATTTCGGATTTTTCACAAAGGTTTGCAAAGAATCTAATCAGAGTCATGTGCAGTATAGTCGTATAAACTACTCTCATACAATTCCAACACACCACTCTGTTACAATAGTCTGGTAAATTTACGCAAAATTCAATACTACATAATTCGTTTAGAGGTTCGTAAAGCAACACTTACGCAAAGGCACATGACTCCAGGATTTACATTCCAACAATGCTAAACGTTGGAGAATGCCTTGGATAAGTGAATTTCTGCAGGATGAAATAGACATGATAATTTAACGTGATAAGGTTGCAGATTTACAGCATAAAATGTGATAAAAGGGAGATATGTGACGTCATTATTTGCAAAGAACCAGCTGTCACTGACACAAATGTACGGTGCTTTTTCATAATCATCAAATCTTTACATTTCTTTTTTCTCTCTCCTGTTGTATTGTACACAACAGAAACCCAAGCACGTAGAACGATGTGTGGTTAAATTTGTGGAAATTGAGGTTTATGGTACGATTGTGCAAGTAAGGGGATTTTTTTAATCCATGAAACTCCCCGCGCTAGTATGCTACAGATGAACCATAGTGCACCATACATTTAAAGGCTATACCACCAAAAAGGAGATTTCATTTCTTGAAAGTTTCAACTTATGTATAAAATATTTTGAAGCGTAAAAGGAAGTACAGGTAGCATGATATATTCAGTCCCTATACCTGACTATATCTCTACCCTTGGGTACAAATCTTCACAATTCTCAACCTTTCAAGGGTTTTTGTTTTTCAAAAGCCAGGCTGAGCAGTTTTCACGTGTTCACATAGGACTGATCTCACCACCGACTGTGTGCCACAGAACCGATAAGGGGGGCAAAGTTATCGCTGATGGACGTGTTTCACAGAACTTGTTTCAGATGAATGCTTTAATATTCCTCTTTTATGTATCGGCATATAGTTTAACGACGCATTGCAAATTTGTAATAAGTATCAACACTCTAATATGACTTTTTTCCTGCTGTGATGTAGATGAATTTAAAAATGATTTAGTCTAGAAAGAAAAGAATAACTTTTCTAACTGATTTAAAGCGGTAATGAGGAATTTGGTGTCTACTGGATTACTCACCCTCCCTCTAAAATGACACCACGTCATTCTTTTGTCTTTGAGGATGTATGATTGAATGTTTTCGTAAATCATTCAAGCAATCATCGTCATCTTAAGTGAAATTTTAGGACAATACTGAGGTAGTGTTGAATAAAGTATCTGGACTTTTTCGCATAACTGGTACATATATAAACAATCGTATGTGACTTTCCACAAAACGTTTACTTTCTCATTGTTCCATCTTTTAATTGACTATGAATAACTTTTATTGCAAATTTTGGCTGTGATGCCATATCTTTTATTTGTAGCGATAAACAAGTTTTGCTGATGAAGGCCTTGTAAATAAAGGCCGATTCCCTTTTAACTATATGTACGGGTTGGCTTGCACAGTGAGTCTTTAAACAGAATCCCCATAAAACTTTTAGAAGTGTGTGATATCTGCGGGTTACCGTTTCTCCGACTAAACGTGTATTTGAATGCATGTAGGACAAGTGTAGTATAAGACTAAATGGAATACTCACATACATCGGACGAAAGAGAATCCGTTTGAATATAGCGTTAACTCCAATGACGATAACATATAAACTTACAGCAGAACAGGCCACGTATGTAGGATAACCAGAAAGCCAAAAGGCTTTGAGATTCCTTGCCATATGGTTATTTTAAAACAAGCATGGATTATCCACATGACAAGTATGAAATCAACTACAGTTACTGTTCTTGAAAAACCATATTAATAAGGCTTTATTGACCTCAAATGACCTGTAACCTCCACCAAAAACAAGAGAAATCTTCTGCTGATTATTACTAACTCACACAAAAAGTATTAAGTCAGTCATGGTTACCCTTCCGGAGATAATGCGTTTACAAGGCGTTTTCATTTTGACCTTTGGTGACCTCCAATGACTTTTGACCTGACCAACAATAATAGAGACCATCTACTTAACATGACAAATCCAAACACCAAGTATAACATCAGTCACAGTTACCCTTCTGGAGATATTGTGTTGACAAGGTTTTACCAGGTAACCTCAAATGACATTTGACCTCCACCAAAAAACAATATACTCAGTATGAACAATCCACATATCACGCATGAGATCAGTCATGGTTTCGCTTCTTGAGATGTCGTGTTTACAAGAAGTGTCACATACACACACACACACACGACATCACCATCGCATAGATTCCCTCTGCCTTGAGAAAGGAATCAACAATTGGTGAGTGAGTCATTCAAGGTACATCTCACACAATCAAAGAGAGTCTGTAACCAGAGTGAAGAACAAAGTTTTTTTTATGGTGGTGATGAAGGGAAAGGAAGGAGTTACTATGATACTCGAAGGCAATTAAAAGTCTGTAAAGGTTGACGAGCTTCCTTGGTATAACTTCCTCCTCTATATCTACCTCTATCTATATCTACCTCTAAATTTAATTATACTTACTTTGAATGCAGATATTCCATCTTTATCAAAGACAGATAGGCCCACATATAAAGGTTTTGATTTATGCTGAATGTAGGCGCACAAGGTGACAAGATGATTTAAAGGATATGCTCCGGTAACCAGAGTGAAGAACAAAAGTTTTTTTTTTTTTTCTGATGGTGATGAAGGGAAAGGTATAATACTTAGTATAATACTTGAAGGCAATTATGTTTGCTCGGACTACTTTCTGAAAGTTAAAGAAACATAACAGGCAATCTAAGAGGTCCTTTAAAGTTTCAAGCGCCCCAAAAGTAACGGCACGTGTTCGCTTCAATTTTCAGAAGGATCCGCTCTATAAGCCTGCTACATCGTGCACACAAAATGAACGGTACTTTACAACTGTGGCATGGTAGTAATATCCATGTGCCATAAATATAGAAGCATCGTTTAGAGTGGATCCTCCGGAAAATTGAAACGGACTATCCTCACTTATCGGGCGAGTGGACCCTTAAATGAAAGAAGACACCGGTATTTGTTTATTTTTTCGTTTTTTTTTTTCACTGCAGACACCCCAGATCCTACATCAATGTCTTTTTCATAACTCGAGATATTGCTGTTTGAAGAGACGATAACTTTGACAAAGGTTTCCAGCCGTTGCTAGGTTACATAATGTCATGTACTTTTAGACATAACTGCAAAAAGTCTCTGCTGTCCTTTGGAATTGATTTACTCAAAGTTAACTTTAAAATCTGACACAATTTAGGTCGTGCTCATTGTAGATTGACAGCAAATGGTATGAAAATTAAATCAAATTAAATTTAGTCTTCATCTTCTAGGCTTTTGCATAACGAAATACAAAACAAATACAAATGATATCAAAATAATTTGCCGGTGTGATATCATTGATTTCCCACAATGCAACGTACCACTCCAAGGTAGAGGTTTTCATAACCCCCGAACAGAACATACTACTTAGAGACGGTTTTAACTTATAGAAAAAGGAAATTTCAGCAAACTTTTAGGATATTCCAATATTTTTTAGTGGCAAATATCCCTGAGTCCTACCTATCTCTCTGTACTGGGAATGGAATTTTCAAATCGTCTTAAAGGAGGGTGACTGTGCCGTTTGAAGAAAACAAATTAGTCTATATCGGTAATCTTTTATCATCTCTCCCATTTGACACCAATCAGGAAAATGCCTACGCCACCTTCCTCTCGGGAGAAATTCCATTAACTAGAGCGTTAATTACGGTAGAAGAAGAGTGATTCAGTTCTTTCTCTCTTTTTTTTCCGGTTTAAGAAGTTAGCGGAACCGAACCCTGTGGTAAATGTACAGTGTTTCCATGCGAATACTGCTACAACAAAACTACCTATCCAAACGTATTTCTTTTGGAAATTATTTTTACAAATAGACCATGGTTACGGTGGGTTTTATTGTTTTTCTTACAACTGCAAGAAAAATCAGCACATCCTGCTTTAACAACCGCATCGGGAAGAAACATATATTTATTTTTTCCATTAATGGGAGGTGTATGAGATTATTGTTGCTATAGGATTAGGTCGTAAAAACACCGTGTCGTTGCGATCATAACATACAGGTAGCCTGTCTAACCGTGCGTGACGGGATACTAACTTCATGTGTCACAAATACTGTCATTTTATCTTCCAGTATAGTTCAAGATAAGATGGGATATTATACAGGTTTGTCACTAACCTTCGACGCAGGTGTTGGTATGTACGTTTTAAACGTACACAACGTAACACCTGGGATCAATTACAGATTTTTCCCACGATAAGATCCAATGTCTCTATATTTATGAGTCTTCCATCAAGTTTGATGATTGGTTCAAAAAAGCATGAATATTTATATCTTATTGAAAAACGAAGTATTGACTGTTACTGAGTGTAACTGATTAATCGGTATACGTGAATTTTAATAGCGTACAACCTGTACGCAGATTGAGTGGGAATCCAAGCGAAAGTTGGTATTTCAAATGCAGTTGCAGCTGGTGCATGAGTTAATGCACGTTCTCTGTGCGGACTAGTTTGTCACCGACGCCACTGTGCTGCATGTCTTTCTATTTTGACGACCAGCAGACGTCCATTCTACACCAAATGTAACTCAAGTGGTGTCGTGTGCCCGTATCGGCAACTATAACCATCTGCGGATGTGCAGTGACGGCCAGTATGCTAAAGTAAAACGCAATGACGTTACTTAAAAATCCTCTTTTTAGCACTGAAGTCACTGAATTCTGTTTGAAATTCACGTAAAGATCCATCCTTCAAATTAGCAAGCTTTTATTAAGATTTCATGGGAGCTTTAGGGTATAGGCCTACTATGTAGGTCATCATTCATCCTACATCTAGGAACATCTTCCTACCAGAATAGCACAATCCCCTCTAGAAAAACACCTGAAATTAATGAACTTTGTTTATTTCAAAATATAATAAGATGGTGATTTGGGGAAAAATCGTTAGATATACAATCCCAGAGTGCCACGTGACTGGGACGGATCACATTTGTGCGGGCATGCTCAGGTTTCTCATCAAGTCACGTTCTGTGTTACATTTGAAAAAAATATCGTATAGAACCAAAGACTTACATGGAGCATTGTGTAGGAGCATTGTGCTTACATATAGCACCATGCAAGAAATTAGACACTGATTACCGGTATAACATGTAAGAACAGTAAAAATTGTACACAGCAAATTTTACCAGCAAATTCTTTACTAATTACATCCTATAAGATTTATGCACGGTCTTGGCGGGAAACATCCAAACCGACCTACCTGTACACACTCACATCGGAAACAGTACTGTACTGATAACAGCGTGTCTAACCTGCGCAAGATGTAAGTTTGATAATACCACAGCACATGTGTCTCACAAGGACGTACATGACCATGACACCATGCATAAAGGACGTTATTATAGCCATTATTCACAAAATGTAGTACTCCCGTCAAATGGAAGAGACCGTCAGTTATTTTGGTGATCACAAATTTTGCATGTAGTTTTGCATACCTAGTTTTGCATGTAGTTTTTATGTTAAAACTAGATGTGATTTCGAAATCCAATGTTTAAGTTAAAAACAGACGTGTACCCATCATGATACTATGTACATATAGCCTACTTTCAATTATTACCCCTCTCTTGCGTGTATATCGAGCAATGCAAACTGCATATTAAAAATTGTTTGAAGTTTTCAGTGTGGACAGTTACTATCATTACAGACAAATACTGGACTTTTGTCTACATTTCAGTGACCACGCATGACAATGTAACAATGATCAAGAGTTAACATATGGTTCACTTCCCTAACTTGTATACGAAGTGATGTTTGAAAATTTGATTCCCAGTCGTTTACGTGTTGTGAAGTACTTAGTGCTTACAATAAGAGGGGTATGACCTAAAAACAACTTGCTTTAGAGGTGCCTCTGAGTTGGGGGGCTTTTATAACACTCCATTTTATATTGTTAAGTTCAATACACACACTACACTGCGGGTTTACCTGGTTTAATATATTCTTCCCGCACTGACAACAGTATCTTTGACACCACATGAAAATCAACAAAAGAAAACTAAATGTTACTAATTATCTCATATAGCCACCGCAAGATCAAAATGAATCGAAACTTTCGGAACTCTGCGTTATCTGTACATCCACTAATTATTTTGGGATGATATTACCACCTCGAAATGAATATTCCTAATTAGTTTGCGGAGATCAGAGATCGGAACCAATTAAAAAAATAGAAACTAATTCAAGATAGTAATGAGAATTCTGTCATCTATAACAGCAGCACTTGTTTTGACACAAGTAAATACAAACATAGGCCTTCGATATAGTTCTTTAATGGTTTTATGTATTATTATGAAACTATACGTGATCAAAGTTTCACGTGTACATACAATAACATATCCATCTTAGTGACATTGGAATTGCAGGTGTTAAACTCTGAATGGTAGAACGCCAGACACCCCATTTGCCCACGAGGAGATTCTTAGTTTGCATTCGATAATTACCGTTTTAGATTACGCACGGTTCAATGAAATGTCTTGACTAGCTATAAATAACACATGTAGCAAAGCTGTTGTCAACACAACACACATACACACATTAATATGTTAGTAAAACACTGCTATCATCAGTGGAGGCATTGCGCTGAGTAGCTCAAGGGTGTATAGTTGTATAATTCAACCATTTCGGTCTTCGAAGTATTAGGCTGCATGAAGAGAAGTATGTGTTGTATATATACGTTAAGTTTCCGGTTGTTTTTTTTGTTTGTTTGTTTGTTATGAGAGACTGAAAATGCAGTCATTATAAGGTGTGTGTCAGCTTGAGCATCACGAACTAGGCTTTGTATCTATATAGCTACCATCCATTGCCCCTCTAACAGTACGACTATACTATTCATCGACAATTTGATCGAGGCACCCCTCCCCCTTCCACTAAGGCATTCTTGGATGTTTAAGGGGGAATGCTCAATCCGCCATTTGGTGCAGATATCTGGAAAAGGGCATCTGAAAATCAGAGTGATCAATACATTCTGGACTCAAATTCTTTAAAACACAACTCTCTCCGTAATCTTTCCATTAGGAACGCTAATTCCCTTCCGTCTTCAATAAACAATTAATAAAGAGTTCAATTCTTCAGGAAAAGCTTTACGTTATTATACTGAAGTCTATTAAAGTAAGTTACTTTGTTACTGCACTGAATGATTCCATAGGTTTCTGTACATCATGTATGCTTTGATTTATTCTTTTTGTGCATCGTCTTCTCACTGGTGTAGGGTGGGTTGGTGGGGCTGGGTTTTCGTTGGGTGGGTTGCCTTAATTTTTTTCTTACTCGCAAGGAGTTGTCAAGTCTCTTGAGGTATTTGTGTACAGTCATGTATCATGTGTAGTCATGTTTGCGTTTGTATGTTTTTTGCTTCCTTCCTTGCTATATCCATGTATTTGTATAATGCGATAAAACAATAAACAAAACGAAAACGAAACATTTGTTACCCTTACTGGTCAAGGGTTTGTACTGCGGCGTTCCTACCACTACTACTGGGCTAAGCCTACGCTGCGTCACGGCTGTCTTTTTTTTTTCCTCTTCCAGACATTCCATGTATGACATTTTAGGTCGAGCGTTCAGGGGGCACACCTCCATTAGCTGTTCCATTGACTTACACACTAAATTACTTCTGTTTCCTACCCCCCCCCCCCACAGCCTTGTCAAAGTTCACAACCCCCATAAGCTACCCCTCACATGAAAGCCAATAAGTTGGTCTATTATGGCACAACAAATTTACCATAGCATGACCGTAGATTTTGAGATACAAGGGGAAGAAATTTAGAGGGTGCACACCTGCTCATATTAATCCGCAAAGTGACGGAAATTAACCCTTTTTCACACCAATTATTGAAACAGCCTAAATCACCTCCGATCCATCTAAATTTGCCGTCACTCAGGCATTGACATCTCCCCTTTCATATCCATCAAAAATCTGCCACAACTGATCATCTTAACATGAGTAATTTACACCTAGAATGTATCTAAAATTGACGGTGTACTCTCGGTACTACTCTTCTCATGAAGGCTGTACCTCTAATAGAGGTGTGCCCCCTTTAGAGTGTGTTGCACAGTTGCACACTTTTCTCTCCTGCTCCCCATGATACACTGCGCTCGCGATTAGCAATATAGCTAATTCTGGCTATCGGACACTGTGACACTAATTCCCTGTCACGCCGTCACAATCCTCACATGCTAGTCACGACTAATACAATGACATACGTGCGTACATTCTCCTGAAAACGTAATTCTGTGTCTGACTTCCCATCTTCGTTCATGTGTCGCTGTAATGACAGAGTGCGATTTTGTATGCATTGGGAGAGGCAATTTAAATCGCATCTCCCTCGTGTCTGCGTCTTCTCTACAGCGACTGATTATGTGACGTCACAATAGGTGTGTGTTACATAGCACCGCCTGCAGTCACTATCACTCCAATGCTGCTGTTGCCTACATTATTTAGTTATTCAAATGGTTATTGACGACAAAGCATATTGCATGCCAGTCATAAATGTGCTTATAAATATGGGCGCATACGATGTTTAATGTGCATATGTACATCATTGTACATTATGTGTAATGTGGATATGTACATCATTGTAGACGTTTGCGATGTTTACAAGACAAAACCCTTTTCTTGAAACTACTTCCCATTGATAGAAAATCCGCTTTAAGAATCGACTCGGAAAGAAATACCGACACTTTGACCTTTCTGATGCCGAAGAAAACATACTCGCAATATGGAAGAGAAAAATTTCAAAAACCGTAATCAGTGACGGGTGACCAATGGTGCGTAGTGCGTGACTTTTGCAACCATCTGGATGAACTTCCCAGAGACCGTAATTCCAGTCAGTCATGCAGAGAATCTCTAGCATTTTTGTAGCTTACAGTGTCGTTTAATAATTCTCGTGTTGCATTGTCACCGTTCCGTTAATCAAAAATATAACCACAGTCGTAGCAATGCGGTACGATTGCTCCAGAGTGAACTCACATAGCAATGCGTTCATTAATGATGAGCCCTAACCCCGCACAGTGTTAGACTTTAGGAACATCAACGCCGAGAAGTGATAAGTAACAAAGAGCCAAGAGGCCCTTGGTTCCTGGGCTCTAGGGCCCCGGCCCCCTATCAGGATCTTCAAGGGCCAAGGATTTATGCAAGATCGATGCAATGTGTCTTCAACACTTAAATTGCCATTTGAATACTGTTTCCGTCTGACAAATATGTCCTAAGATACAATGCTATTCTTCACGTAAAAATATTTAGGTTTATCTTGTTCAGCCTGGCACGAGCTTTCTTTCCTACCCCCCCCCCTTTTTTTTTTTTTTTTTTTGCGGGTCCCTGGACTGCCTTCCCAGTGCGGTAAGAGGCCACTAACGCTGCTGCACATGAATAATTTTTGCATTGTCATCTTTACATGCGATCATAAATGGTCAATCAGAAAAAACAATTCCATATTATCTTCCCATAAAATCATCATATTTTGCATTTCACAGTTCAAATTCAGCTGGAACATTCCAGAACTAGTTTGGGAGAGTAGGGGCACTGAGTGTGACTTGTCGTACTTTAAGGAGACATAACTCTTATAGACAACCATGACAAAGCCAAAATCGTCAACGACATCGTTATTATTAGCCTATGGGGAATCCTCCAAAGACTTGTTGAGAAGCGGTAGAAAATCTTCGTGACGTTATCAACTGTATTTCGTTGAGACCGTCAAGAATTTCGTTTCCAGAAGTTCAAATCAAGTTTTTATCAGACTTTCTCGTGTGTAAGGACAAGAAAATGATTTATTCTCTTATCGATTTATCATAATAATCAGTTTTTTTTTAATAAGGCAAATCGTACTGGGACATACTATTATGTAGTAAATGAGAAAATTCGTTTTCTCAAATCTGAATATCGTGTATGAAACTTCGGTTAAGAAGTAATTGCTCCTGTTTTCATATTTTTATATCGAAAACACAAATTCAATCATTAAACACTGAAACAGTTAAAAGACCAAGTGACATCTATCTAGAAAGGAACTGGCTATATTCAGAAGTTGCAGAGTGAAAATCTGAATGACAGTCCGTTGTAATTGTGGTTATATTGACGAATGTTTTTGAGACACGATTGTTTTTTTTTTTTCAAAGTTGATGGGCATTTCCAAACGTGCAGCGTATAGGCCTGCATATATTACCTCTCATTTCACCATGGGTAAATGATATCAATTTTTTTTTTTCAAAGAAGACAATACATGCTTCCAAAATAAAACCTTCATGGCATACACGATTCTCGATTGTCCTTTTTTAAAACAAAGATTAAGTAAGCAAAGTATAATATAAATCACGTCATATGAGTTCCTTCCTTGATGCCAATTTGCATACTTGGTTTGTGTTTATTCACGATGCAAATGCAAAACAGAATTTTTTGTTCGTATATAGTTGATTGATTTATATGAAATGTATAGCTATTTGCAATGTTTCTACTTTCTAATGATCAGTTCGGTCGATACTCCAATATGCGTGTGTGTGCGTGTGTGTGTGTGTGTGTGTGTGTGTGTGTTTTGGGGGTTTTTGGGTTTTTTTTTTTTTGGTCAATCTACCTATATTGTGACACAAACGTATGTGCACCGTACACAATGAACCTTTGTAGGCTAGCCTGCACTATACAACACCTTACCCATCTAATTGCATTTTTGACATTTAATGCTGAGATGTAATTCACAAAACATCACGCCTGCCACACAATTACTCAGTATCTACCATTAATGTCCTTCTTTATTTTATACCTTCGCACTCTTTCCACATATCTGTAGCCTATAGAACAACTTATCTATACCCTTCCCTATCTTTGGAGTTCTCACTAGATATAAAACCAGAATTATTTCTTATTATTTTGTCGTGAGTTTCGTGATACTGTATATGTTTTAAACTTCAGATATCACCTTGGAAACGTCCAATGATATAAATCTGACAGTAGCCATTCCCCTGTATTCATACCACACTCCCCCCCCCCCCCTGCCCTTCCCTCTCTTTCTGTCAAGGTATAAGGATATGTAATATGTAGAATATTGTGGTAAGTAAAGCCAAACAATATCCAACACGCTTCACCTTTTAATAATGCCCTTTAGCGTTCAGACACTTCATACTTTTCCATTTTTTCAAGGCTGACACCTCCAGCCATTTTGCTATTGCCGAAACACTCTGTCGCCCTTGAGAGCTAAGACACGATCCAAAATGGCCGTGTATGTCTGTATTGAAGTGCGCTCGTTGTGCATGCCTCCAGGGATTCATCCGTACGGGTTACAATTCTAGTGCTGAGCGAAGGTCATCCAGAGAGAATACTGGTAACAGGTTGTGAAACGTTAATCAGTGACAGAGTGACGTCATATTCGGTCTTACTACATATGTGGTAATGACATCAAATACTTTTGTCTCCAGGATGCCAAGAAAAAAAGGAGATTCGAAAGTCAGAAAACATGAAATCAAAGCAAGCATCTGGGACACTACGAACAAGTAAGATCGTCAATTAAGTTTCATCCTGGTGCAGGGCCTGTCTCCACGCACAACCAGAATCTGGACTTTAAGAGGCAGAACTACTCCTAACTTTATTGCTTTCCTTAAACCTACACGATGTGGAAAATTGCACGGTTTACTTCCTTAAAGGCAAGTTTACGGGGCACTGTATAAGGACTAAAATTATGTTCTGACATGTAAATGTGAAACTAATTAGGCTTATGTTCTCGGAGGAATCCCAACTTGTGAAGGTAATATCGACTAGAATTTGGAAATTCTTAAGACTGAATTGTTTACTTCTCTCTCACACTGCTGTGCAACAACTTTTAAATGAGGATAAATTCAGCATGAAACAAATATTTAAGCCGTGCATTAAGCCGAACATAAAAACTCAAGTCTCAACATTTTACACATAGCAATCGCTGTATCTCCTCATTGGTAAACCTTCAGATTGATCTAGGAAAAAGAGTAAAATGTAACAATTAAGGACAGCCACCACAATGCAAAGGTAATAATGTTATTGTACAGGTTTCAAAGATGGTACATCAAACCCTCAATTTTTAAACCCGAAGTTTCGCCTTCAAAGATAGCCTCTCTGCAGACATCGAGAGAAGCTACAAATTTCTTCATAAATAGCTTTGAGTGAGTGATGTCTACTGTTCTGTAACAGTCTCTTTACTGTGGTAATTTGGTAATTCAACGGGATTTTTATGAATAACATTGGCTTCGAATGTCAAAAATTCCAGACTTAGGTGTAGGCTGAAAACGACTATAAAGTAATCACGCAGAAAGAAAACCGTAGTTTGCAAGTTTGCCCAGCTGTGTCCATACTGTTGCCATGGTATTTCATTTGAAGTAAGCTCCGCCATTTTAAATATCGGAGAATGCATAAGCGTGAACATCATTTCGGAAATGCTGGCAGTTGGCCGGAACCATGATGAAAATTTCAGAAGACACAGGTTTCATTCTGGCGAAAATATGGATATTTGTATCACGTGTCCGGAGATCACACGAACGTACATTTTTCTGTACATTTAAATCTGATTGCATTGAAGTATGTGTCCATTGTGCATAAATAACAGTGATAATGGAGAATGATATACATGTCACTAAAGCAAATATCATTCTTGTCGAGTGTCGAAACATGTTTAGGGTTTGAGTTCTGGGACACTTACCGAAGTCTCTCTGTCTGTATGTCTCTGTTTTAGTCACAGTTTTAAGCCCGAAAGAAAAGTAAATATCTATATAGGCAGGTTACTTTTAAGATCCAGCTAAAGCAACTAGGACCAGGGTGAAGTGATACGGTACCCCAATTGCATATCTTGCAGTTACCATATAAAGTAAATTAAAAACAACTTCAAGTAATAGGTAGACATGTTAAATTGAAATATGCAATTTAACGGCAAGGATATAATGGTGGGGAGAGAAATACTCTCTCAGAAAGACCCCCCCCCCCCCCCATCTTTCTTGTTGATATGTTTGCATCAACAAGCTCACCACCCTTATTGTTTCCTATCGACAAAAGTCTAATCAGTAAAGGCTACTCAATCTAAATGTAGCATTGCTGGAGAGAGGTATTCAGACCGGCATGCAAAGACGCCTACAGAAGGGACTGACTTACTATAACATCGCTGTATTCCTGACAGTTCTCAGTATACAATAAGGTTATTTAGCGTTCTTCGTAAACGTGTTTGGAACTAATTCAGTAAAAAAGATCAATGTTGATATAGCCTCAACCAAGGTACCAGTAACATTTTGCTGTTATTACTGCATAACTGGGTTTAATTGAATTATATATCATCAACAACAACAACAATGGTAATTGTATACAGGGTATTCGTGGTGTGATACGCAAGCTGCATGTTTTAGTTAAAGTAGGCTGCGCTGTTTGAAGGAATAAAAATAGTCTTTGCGGTTGATCCTCCATCATTTTCTGCAATTTGATACCAATGTGGATGATAAAATGCTATGCCAGGTGTCTTTCATTAAAAATTTCATTAATTAGAGTGTTAATTACGGTAGGGAGAAGAGCGATTTTTTTTTTTTTTTTTTTTTGCGGCTAAAAAGTTAGCGGAACTGGACCCTGTGGTAAATGCACGTCACCTCCCTGTGAACCCTGCTACAACGAAACTCCTTTACAAACGTATTTCCTTTAGCAATTACGCTGTACATGGACAAATATACCTCTGTACAGGTGTTTTTATAACTTAATGCAACTATAAGAAGTCTTTTGGTATACTTTGGAAAATGCAGGAATAACAGGACATCCGAGAATTGATTTCAGCAAGTATGATGAGAACCAAATTATATCTCGACATTTGTTCTGCCTACGCGATTTTCAAATTTGGAGCAACAACAGGTGAAAGGGAACACCCTCAGCGGTTTTTCGGTGGTCGCCACAAGAGTGAAAAGGCGTCTGTCTAGCCTGGGAAGCAACTTTCGGTGATCAAGGGGGAGTTATTATCCAAACATCCTGGTACGCTCCCCGCCAACCGATGGTGGCGCTCCGATTAGGTGGTCTTCCCACAATTTTAGCTGGAAGTGATGATGGATGAAAGCCGAACGTCCCCCCACCCCACCCTACCTTCGGAAAGGATGAATCCATGCCTCCACTGACGATGTGTAAACATATATGGAGATTTCAAAGATCAACATTGTACTTCTGTTAGACGAAAAAATACTGCGGTGATCGAGATATTTGTGTTTTGTAGAGAATTGAAACATCAAATCTACATGGTTGGTCAGCGGTTACTTGCCACGACAGTTGAATAAACTAACACAGCTCCCCAACACGGTTCCTGATATGTCTTTGCCCGTTATACTCCAAATGTCAACTTTAACCTTGATATGGGGTCAGGTCAATATCCTAACAAGGCAACTGTTGAAACAATATCTGTCGGTCGTCCTGATAAATATATTTACTCCCGAAATGACAATGGTGCAGGTTGGAGGCCATCTCCAAATGATGAGCATCCTCCTGAGGTCAAGATGATTGACAAGTTGTAAATAGAATACCGGAGATGGAAATCGGAGCTGTGTCGTGATCCTTGACAACGCTCGAGACAGCAGGACAGAAGGACAAGACAAGATAAGACTGTCTCAAAATTTGTCCTCTGTGACATTTCATCAGCTTTGACTTGCTCGTAAATTTGTGAACACTCATCTTGTGCAGGGTCTGATACAAACATATGTTCATCGTGAGCTGATTCAACAGTACCCTATAGCCAGAGGGGAGCTCGGCTGTATTTGATTTTGGAAACTTTTTTCCCTCCTTTTTTTTTCCAACAAATTTTATCTTCAGTTACATTTTGCATAGACTTTTCAACACTGATTCATACCGTTATCGGACTACTTCCACCCGACAATTCCCACAAAGACAATTCCCCCACCGGACCACCCCCGGCAACCCGCGACCCGTAACAAATGGTGGTGTGGTTAGACAGCCACCCCCCCCCCCCTCCTCAAGAATTGACTTGCATGGTTTACGAAAGTGAAAGGGGGCCGCAAAGGGGATTTCCCTGCGATCTAGTGGTATTTCTATCAAAAATTTTTCCAGCTTTAGACAGTCCTCCCAAAATTCTATCTAGCCTGTAAGTAACGACGGGGACCACTTGAGTCTCACCCCGTGTCGCAGGAAAATGCATCCATGCTGTCATTTTTCGTGCCCTTTCTTCGGGCGTTTGTCCCCTCCCCACCCATCACCGACAGTACCGACTACGGGCCTGTTCTCCAAAATAAGGCATTAATATTTTTTTCTGTAAATTTTCACATTCGGGGTCAGTTTCTGACCAAGAAACAACAGCTAGTAACCTAACACTACTCGTATTGTTATACTTAAAACTCAAAGTTTCGAACTGTGCTGGGCTCAAAAGACATATTTGACCAGGTCCGAACCGTCAACTAGATGAGGTGAGAGATGAGATGAGAGATAACTGTTTATTGTCCATCAACTAGAGCAGCGATGCTGCAGTTGCTCAACCCTTCTGATGTTAGGAGGTGTCCAGTTTAAAATTAGTTTGGAACACATCTATGGTCCTAACATGGTTCATACTGTACACAAACTCATGTTGGGCTGGCCAGCACATAAACACTGTTGACCTAGCAATTAACTTTCGCAGCTGGACCGTTTCAGGGATAAATCTTAGCTATATAACACTGCCCACAGTGGACAGGGATAGGGATCAGAAAGTAGACTTCTAGTACATGCCACCAGTTTGTGCAGGGCAGTGGCATAACCAGAGGGGGCTGTCAAATGTCTAATTGTCCCCTCCCACTACCCCCAATGAAATTGGTGAGTTAAAAAAATATAAGATGAAAACCACACCATGCATTTTTTAAGTAAATGCTGCTAAGTGGTGTGGAGTCTAATAATGATTCCGTAAAAAACAAATTAATGAAAAGGAAACAATCTAGTATGATGAAATATGTAGGCTTTTGTCGATAAGAATGTTGCATCTATACTTTGTGAACCCCCTGTAAGTGCCTGAATACATTAAACTGAACTAAACTAGCGCTATTGATGTTATCAAAAATTTATCAACAATTTCTTTTTGTGGCTTTCACTCACCACCCTTGCAGAGACTGACCTATTTCGAAGTGTAAATTTCTAAATATGGTTTGTCAAAACTGAAGAATATTTGGCCACAATTCACAAGGTCTGGGAGGTTGGGAACTGCCAATTCCTGCACAATGAGAGGAACTTTTGGCAAAAATTTTAGTGGTATGCTACACTACACTTAGAAAGTGCCATAATCACTTGTCTCCCCCCCCCCCCCCCCCCCTTAAATAAAAAGTCTGGTTATGCCATTGGTGCAGGGCCTTGACCAAGCCAAGACCAAACCTCAACTCCCTAACATTCTCTGATAACCATTCCAGCTAGACCAGGGAAACTACTGGTGACGAACAATAACCCCTCTGTATGCAATGTCCACACAACCAGCAAGGGGGACTACATAATAGATTCTAAAATTAGCTGTCAGGGAACTTTGCCATCATGGTACATTAATTGTGTACACAGTGGACACTGGATATCACAGGGAGTACAAGTAATGCCTAAGAATAACAGTCAAAACAAAGTAACTGAAAACTGTCTTACACAAGCTTTATAGCTTGAGGCTATTCGTTTAAGGTGGTGAGCATGCCCCTCAAGATAAAGCTCACTTCAACTCACCACCACATAATGTAACCACACAAATCAAGGGAGTGAGACTTCAAAAAGTATCTAGAGCACAAGGAAAAATGATCAAAATAGCCAAAAATTATGACTTCCCTTTGTCCTATCATATAGTTAGGAACAACTTGTATTGCCATCCCAATGTGGCACCTTCACTGCAAATTTCAGAAAAATCCACCAGTAACTGCAGAAGAAGTAGGCTTTTGAACAGAGAGACAGACATTTTCTCCCCCTACAGTACCACATAAGCTCTACCCACACTTTGTGGGTTGAGCTAATAAAAACGGAAATTCGTTTTCCGACGACAGTGTATACACAAAATACAAAACAGTAAAGTAGAAAACATGTAAGTGCAGATAAACACAACTAAAGGTGGTAAAAAGAAATAACATAAGGCAAAATAAAAGTGAGAGTAAAAAAATAAAAGATAAAATAAGACAGATAAAAGTGATAGTATAATATCAGATATTTACACTGTGGACAGATCGCTTTACACAAGAGTTGAATAAATGTATTACCTCCGGTAGGAATTCCGAAACCCTGATGTTTTGGAATGGGGCACCTGTAATCTTATGCCAGATCTATTGAACAAGATTGAACTGTATAAGGGCTGTGTTCTGTCTTTTTGTATTTTATCTAATTTCTTGATTAAAGACAAAAACTCATCACCCCAGACAGTTTCAATTCTCCTAACCACCTACCTCTAGTCCCTCCATCAGCCTGTCTTAAATTCCTCCACATGTGTAATCAAAACAATGGATCCCTGTGTATGCTGTGTAATACGACCTGCTCTGCATCTTTCAAATTTGCTGTCAATCTAAGAGTACTGTAACTTAGAACCGGTTGAGAATTTTGCTTTCCGGGAGGTAAAAATATAGCTCAGGGTGACGCAACACAGCCTTTAAGCATTCTTCATATATGTGTGAGAGTGATGGAAGGCTGGAGCCAGTGCAGCGTTCAGCTGACTTGCGTACACGTTCCAGTTCGTCTCGATGCTTCTTGGGCAGACTACCAAAGAAGCAGATGATGCTGAACGTCAGGACTCTCTAGATGTGTAAAATAATTTCAATAGCGTAACATCAACTCTGCATTGTTTCAATTTCCTGAGGAAATAAAGTCGTTGGCAGGCTTTACCCTTAACGTATTTTGTATGAACATGTCAGTTAAGTTTAGTGTCTACATACAGGCCCGTAGCCCCGTAACCCCTCAGATGGCCGGAAATAGCCCTTCCCAAGTCTTTTCAGTTGCATGAACCCAGCCTTCAAATACAGATCTCATGTCTACAATTTCTCAATTACTGAAGAAAAAAACATGTGAAAAATGATGCCGAGATGAGCATTCAAAGAAACTTTTGTCTCTACAAACGACTCAGATAGTAGAAAACGGCCCTTCCTGGGTGTTTTACATGCATACATACATGCTCCCAACCCTGCATTCCACCCCTGCCTTGGTAGGCCTACCGCATATATTGAGGGAATTACTATTGAACGATATCGCGGGAAAAAAGCGAAAATGAGATCAAACAGGGTCGCCCTATTCGCCCTTCTTTCCCTGGCTATGCCTATGCTCCTGGGTATTTCTGGCGAAGACCAAAAGAAATACCACAATATGGCCAAGGGGAGGGGGTGGGAGGGGGAAGGTCGCCTCTTTCCCCCCTACCCCCTTGGCTACGCTCCTGAGTAGACACTCTTTGGTAGTCGTGGCGGTTTGAACAGGGCTTAAAATGTACCGACTGCAACCGACTACAATTGAACATATTTAATCGGGCTCGGCGACGGCTTACGACACAACTGAACTCTAGTCGTGGAACCGGTCACACCGCCATGACCACAGCAGACGCGGTGGGTCGTCGCCGTTGTGTCGCAGGTTTTCGTGGCAGTGTGTCCCGGGCTTTGTATTGTATCTAGTTCAATGACATCCACGGCCACATGATGGCATAACCATGCATGCGCGTTTTGAGCTTATTATCTCATCACCCCACATAGTATATGTATGTAGTGATGAGATATTGTGGTCAGTTTGGGCCTGGATACATTTTATGACATAAGTGGAAAGGTTTTATCTTCCTGCTAAAAGTGAAAGGAAATTCGGCATCAATATCTCAGGATAAAAAATATTTCATAGCTGACTCTGCAAGCACAGGGCTGGAAAAATGGACCTCCCTCAAGTTGGAGTGGGTCGTTCGAACGCTCCGCCCCCCCCCCCCCCCTCTTGGCTACGGGCGTGATGTACGTTCCCAGGTACTTGTAGTTTTCTACCCTCTCAACAGCTTTTCTTTACTATATGGTGTACCTCTTCACTGTGCTGAAGTAGCTTCTCAGAACGTAAGTCTACTGTGGTACCAGTTCCAGGAATATTTTTTTTTTCACGATAATCTGGTGGCACCAACCAGCAGAAACTTAACAGCTTGCGGAATGTTGTGCACACAACCATGTTTTAGGCTGCAGTGTACAGACTTCAGACATTAGTGGTACGCAGGGAATTTCTACAGACGGCGAGCAACAATTCTTCTAGTTACAGCTGAGTATGTGACCGTAAGATCGTTTCCTCATCCTAAATCCTAAGCAATATACTAAGTATAAACCGGAGTAGGTTGACTATACCTTGCATTTACCTCGCCTATCGTGCTATAGCCTGGCGCTCTTATACACAGACAACTAATGTCATGCCCTTCCAAAGAGTCTGGGTGCCGATACGCTGAAACAAACACCCAAAAGTTTAATTCAATTGAGATATTGAAAAGCGGCTACCAGTAACATTTTTTCCTTCTTTTTTTCCTAATTTATGAATTCCAGATCGCTTTAAAATTAGTAGAAGTTATAAAACTGTAACAAGTGTAAAAATTAAAGTACAGCAAATGGTATAAGTTAGGTTGATTGTCATAGGTTAGTCAGGTTTTCTTCATATGCAGGGACTGCATATAGCTGTTATCATTGAATGAGAACAATTTGAAGGGAGGGGGATTACTAAACTAATACCTGATCGTCCAGAGGGAAAGCGAAGCATCTTGAGTCTGTTCTAAAGTGAATGAATTATTAAAACTACTAACACAGGCCCGTATGCAGCTTTTTCATGGGGGGGTTCGATTTTACCACAAGTGGAAGATTTTACACAATTATAACCAACAAATTAAAACACATTATATATGTTGCTAACCTAGGCCTACTATAATAGGCTGAGCGGAACTCCAGATCTTGTGGGGGGGGGGGGGTCGTCCGAACCCCCTGAACCCCCGCCCCCGGATACGGGCCTGTAACACTCGGATGTAAACAAACGTATTACTTCCTCCTTCAGTGTGCTAATGTAAACCGCAATCACAATTATTTCAACAAAGTAAACAACGTTATCTGAAGCTGTATTTACCTGATAAAAATGAGACCACAGCTGCTAACAGGAAGGAGAATACTACGGCAGGCCCTGCAGTATCTTTCGCTACTTCTCCAGCGAGTACATAGATTCCCACACCCAACGTACTGCCTATGCCGATAGCGGTCAAATCCACCAAGCCTAAACATTTTGATAACCCTCCGCTATCCGGTCCTGATAGATCATCCGCCTGGAAGGGTCTTTTCCGCCCCAAACGTTTCCACAGTGACATTTGCGCCATCATTTGCGCCCTCTATTCTATGGCCTGCGATGTCCCCCGGCGTCGGAACTTGGGAGAGGGAAGGCGCAATATGGTTTCCAAATTGAAGAAGAGCGCTTTGTGCGTAACCGTTCCGGTTGCAGCAGTACTGTTTCCATGTAAACAACTGTAAGTCCGTTGTCAGCGGTATCGCAGAGTGAGCTTCACATCCAGCTCAGTGAACCGGAATCACCGTCCGAGCGCACCGTTGCACTTCAACTATTAATCGCTGCCAAAGCAAACTGTTCATTGCCTTTTTCTGTGCTACGATAGAGGTCTACAATCTATTTGTACATATGCGGGTAGGTCGGTATAATTTTTTCGTCTATCCCTCAACGCTAAATCTTTCGGAGTTTGTCATGTAGCCAATCACGAAAAGGCGAATACATCTAGTGAAAGTACTTTCATCATTAGTGTTTACGGGGCACAGGAAGAAACCAGGAAATAGTGAATGAAACACTGCAGCTCTACTAAAGAAATTAAAACAAAAGGAATTAGAAGGAACTATATGTTTTTAAATTGCACCGAACGTGGAACACGAAGAAAATGATTTTAATCCTTGTTACACCATTCATTCTCATCAATAACAACAGTAAAAGCTTTTAATCCTCAAAACATATAAGGCATGAGATTATTTCCAGTAATGCATCATTTAAAGTTTAAAAAGTTTGTATAAAAAAAATATATTCTTGAGCAACAAATAACTGAATTTCTATCTTATTTTAAAAAATCTATCATTCTGTGCCCATAATTATTGGTTTTAAAATATGATTTTTTTGTTGTTTCTGTAACACAAACGCAGTATTTGTATTAAGGACGAGATCACAAAAGGACAACAGAAAGCATGTGTGCAATGCTCTAAGAAGCACCGATGCATATTTCAGTTATAAATTGCACCTCCCTGTTCAGTCATTTTCCCTATCTTCAGCAGTGCAAGCTATACGGTACACATTTTATCATTCTTTTTGGTTCTGTCTTCACTTCAGTGGTGACACGTTTCGCAGTTTACAATGTATCATGTGATCTATCACGTGACGTTGCCTTGAGAATAAAGCTTGTCCGCAAACAAACAAAAAAGCCTAAGAAGATTTCTGATATTGACTTTACATTAAATTACAGTATTACAACATTGAAATATCTGTTAAATATATCCTCTGTAAGTGAAGCATTACGACAGGTTTGGGTCACGGGTCAGGAGCAGCCCCCCCCCCCCCCCCCCGCTGCAATTTCTAACCAAATACAGATATATACTCAGATATTTCAGAGATTTATCATTTGCAAATAGACCCTTATTCATATTACGCGAGACTGATACACCATGTCGCTAGCGAGTTGGTACAGTCACACTGATATGGTTGAATGTCACGTATAGTGAGGTTGTTGTCAAAATGGGGTACAAAAGAATCATAAACCAGTTTCAGATCTTTGCTAACAAAAGACACAAATTTGAGAGCCTTAGTTCAAAGAAAGCAAACTTTTCAGGCAGGAAATGCAATGTGCTTTGACTTTTTCAAGGATGTATAAGTAAAATGTTGAAGTCTTGAAGTGGAGCTCCCTTTCCAGCCGTCCTGGTTCATGCAATGAATTCTGTAGTTTGCGCGATAATCTCATTTCGAACTTTTACATATTTGTTTCAGTTTTTGAACAATGCATACGGTATGTATATTTTAGGTTCAGAGAATCATATATTTCCAACCCCGACCAACTTTACTTTGATGCAATGAAAGAAAAAATTTCATACAATTTTTTTAAACAATAAAGTTAACTAAACTAACCTGTAATAAGTAAACACGTATTTTTATTCTTCATGAACACTTGGTAAGTCCACTTCTTGCCCTCTTTATTATTTCAAACACCTAAACAGTTCCCCCCCCCCCCCCCCCCACACACACACACACACACACACACACTCACACACACACTCACAGACGTCTCTCTACAAAATACATAATGTTAAAAAAAAAAAAAAGTGTGGTCAGCTGTAGTTTTGCAAATAAAACATTGTCTTGTGACCATAGCAACGCACGGACACTGACTTTTGGGTGAATGTTTGGCGCTATCACAAATCAAACTGGTTGCATTCGTGACTAGAAGGTGATGGCGCTCTTCAAAAAAGATAATCTTCGCCGTAAATCAGCTTTAGGAGTCGTCAGAACCACATCCATGAACTGCAACTAAGTTTGTTTCCAAATAGGAAAAATTCTAATGCACACCACACAATTGGCATCATTAAAAAGATATAGTAACATTCAAAAGTTAATTTCCTCCATACATCTGAAGTTCCGAATGTTTTCAGGAACTACCAACTGCAGCTCATGAAATACATCGATTACTTTATTCGGCCTAAGTTACTACGTTCCTGACGGATGTAACTTCTGGATGCCCCATAAGTAAAGCTAAGTTTCAAAATGCGTCCAATCATCATGGATTGAAATTTTTCAAACTTGGTCTGAAATGTTCACTGTGGTATCATGATGCACCGTAATTGACCCATTTTCTTGACCAGAAAAAGGCCAGGTGAAAACTGTTTGTAGGAAAATCATCCCTCCCTCGTTAGTGACGCAAGCACCACGAAGGTGGTGTGAAATGTTTTGGCCATCTCTGTTTCAATGTTTGAGTGTACACCTACTTTTCAGTTATGATTTCCACTTACTTATTGACTTATCCACGTGACTGAGCAGACACTGTTTGATCAAACATTGAATTCGGAACTAAACATTTCTCTGATCTAGATCGCCTCATCAATGAATTGAGTTTGAGATTACATTTCAGATCACATCATTACATCCACAACATAATGCTTCTTCAGAGTTGAATGTTATCATACCATAATAATGGACTAAATAGACCCCCTTGCATGCGTCACAGTGATACAATTAAGCGCCCTTATTAGGCACAGTAGTTGTACCATGAGTCGATCAGTACTTTGAGTCGATCAAAGCATTATAAATTCCAGTGAGGCCGTGTGGACGCAAAGGAATTCAAAAGCACCGCCTACATCATATTTACTTCAAACAACATCAAACACAAGTATTTTCCATGTTATTTTTTATTTCCATGGAAAATTTTACCCACAGTCAAATTTTCAAATTTCAGCAATGTTGCTGACTATCATGTTTCAAATCGTACCAAAATATCAACAAGAATGTCTTCGGTAAAACTCTCATTAAAAATTTGGATAGAAGAGGCAATATTTTTATCCTTTTAAACATTTTTATGTATTTTTTCGATAAAAACAGTATTTTGATAGATCTTATTCTGACGTGATCGACTCAAGGTTTCATCATAAGCCTAGTGTTATTTACAGGCACCTTAACTTCAAAACCTATTTCCAAGTAATTACTGATTTTTAACACAACCAAAAGGGTGTTAGGATGATAAGGACAAATTTATGAATATTTCTGTCAATTTACGTACATTATCATAATGTTTTTATATTTTAAGGATTAGAATGTTTGGACAGATTATCTCTGATGGAAACATTTCTGACGCTGACAATAAATCTTGAGAGAGTACCATAATTTCAGTATAGTTGCTTGTTATTAATCATATATTGTAAGTAAGTTAAGAAATATTCCTTTAGTAGTAGCACCGTATTTATTTGGTCACATTTTCAAATTTAAACAAAATATAGAAACAAAATCATTCTATTAATCACGAAATTTGCCTATTATCCGGCCATTGGCATTTCAAAAAACTCTTTTCGAAATATTCGACCTAATGTTGAGTTGATACGGTCCGTGAACTTGTTCTGCAAAGATGTAAATTCTTTTCAACAATATGCCTCAGATTTGACCAATCGTAACAACAAAATGATGATTCTATAATATATAGCTAATCTATCCTCAACTGCGAAGTTCATCTTATATCTTTTAGCGCTTTTGAGAAATGAATTATCAAAGTTTGAAGAAAATTCAAACTAAAATTAAAAAAAAATTCTTGATGATGTGAAGTGTTGTTTGGTTGGTTTGAGTTTTGTTAGGTATGTCTCTTAGTAATCAGGGGTTGAC
Organism: Stichopus chloronotus; assembly: GCA_021234535.1. NCBI lineage: Eukaryota > Metazoa > Echinodermata > Holothuroidea > Aspidochirotida > Stichopodidae > Stichopus > Stichopus chloronotus. The sequence continues at coordinate 1,699,819 of SFZH01000008.1, forward strand.
ATTCTTATCAGTGATATCGAGTATTCCAAAATAAAGTCCGGGGTGTATAAACTTCTCAATTGTCCCTGAAATTTTAAATGTTAACTAACTCAATAACGCGTATCGATGATGAGCCAGTCCCTTGACGTCACAAAGTTACATAGTTAGATTATATTTATTTATAGTGTAATTGTAAAACAGAAATGCGTTTGTAAAATGGTCAATGAACATTGTGACTGTTTTCAATGTTTTTAATGATTGATTCCGTCAATACTAGAATCTTTTCACGTCACATGCCTGCTTTAATTGCTTACTTTTACCTGTGCACTGTTACCTTAGGTTGTATGTACGACAAAACTGACATGAAACTTCACCCAAAGAAGCACGGTAGCTAAGTACCGGTAATTTCCGTTGTCGTTGGATTTATCTGGCAAGAAAATCGAAGATACTGAACAAAAAAGGCCTTCAAAACCATGGTTTTAGCTTCAACTAAACACCTCAGAAATGTAAATCCTCAAGGTATATGATTCCAAGCATGGACGGAATTTGGGTTGTATAGCGTGTGCGGCTGCGAAACATGTCCCCGAATGATCATTGCACCGTCAGACGTACATGTTTTTAGTCGTCTGGTTGTACTTGTCACAAACCGTACTTCTTATGTTACTTTGTGCATTTCTTGTTGCTCTCATGTCAGGTGTATGGAAAGCCGTTTTAACATTTAATCAGGAATTTTAGATATCTCTAATTAATTTCAGATATCTCAAATTGAATTTCAGATATCTTAAATTTATTAGAGATATCTTAAAATAATTGCAGATATCTTGAAATCATTTTAGATATCTTGAAATAACGTAGAATTTTAGATATCTAAAATTCAATTTCAGATATCTCTAATTGAATTTCAGATAATATAAAATCAATTTCAGATGTCTTAAATTCAGTTTTAGATATCTTAAATTCAATTTGTGATATTTTAAATTCTATTTCAGATATCTCGGATTCAATTTTAGATATCTCGAATTCAATTTCAGATCTCTAATTTAATTTCAGATATCTCGAATATAATTTCAGATATCTTAAATTCAATTTCATATATCTGAAATTGAATTAGAGATATCTGTAATAGAATTTAAGATATCTGAAATTGAATTTAAGATACCTGAAATTGAATTCGAGACTCTGAAATTCAATTAGAGATATCTGAAATTCAGCCCACACAATGTTAAATTTATGTATGTATACTGTCAGCCAATTCTGATAGGTCAACTATTATGGCATATCTTATAATAATTAAAAGTTACACTTTTTGCTGCTATTACAAAACTTTTGATAACCTTTGATATAGGCTAGGCCTAACCCTCACTTCAGATGACGACTGATCCTGAGTAGCCAAGGGCTTCGTATGGGAACAATATACGTAATATACTAAGTACCGCTGTACGGTGCATGTGCATGTCGTCAAAACTCGGAGCTGCGTGCACTACACAGTACGTCGCACGGAAATGTACGCAGTACGTATAGTACCGTATCACACTAGGCTTTTTCTAGCTAATGAATATGAATTTGAGATATCTGAAAATGAATTTTAGATATCTGAAATATCTAAAATTCAATTTCAGATATCTAAAATTCAATTTCAGATTTATGAAATTCAGTTTCAGATATCTTGAATTGAATTTGAGATATCTGAAATTGAATTTCAGATATCTTGAATTAAATTCAAGATATCTCATGAATTTTATTTCAGATATCTCCAATTTAAATTTAGATATCTACAATAACACACAGTTTGAGGTATTTGAAATTTCTGATTAAATGTTAAAAAGGATTTCCATACGGGTGTAAACTAACTCCTAAACAGGTTTATGGTAAACAGCACCGGGCAATGGCAAATACAGCCAGAAACTGCACCACTGAGTAGACGGACAAACGTAAGTTAATTGTCTCCTATGTTGACGTGACACACATCATGTTCAGTATTTGTGTTATGCCTCTCCCTATGGCTTTGTACATGGAACATAGTTGTTTGATCAAAGTCATCAATGTTTACCGGAACACAGCTCCCCCCCCCCCCTACCTTGAGCGCCATGAGCGCTCGACTTAAGAGGCATCGGCAAGCTCGGCAGAGTCTCCTCCTCCCCTCCTCCTCATCCTCGTCCGTCCTCCTCCTCCGAGTGTCTGAGTCTGGATCCGATTCTAGTTTCCATTAAATTCGCGTTGAATTTTAACATGAATTTCACTTCGACAACAGCACTTTTTTTTAAATTTTTAAGACAGTGTTAAGACCGTTCAGTAAGTACGAACGTGTTCTATACGTGATTACTGCAGTGAAGTAACAATTTTGATCCATTATTACTGAATAACTGAAATGTGCTTTGAATTCATCTTTCTTCATTGATGTGTAAATTTTTAAAATATGATGTCACGAAATGAATATTTACGAGCATCTTAAAAAGCTTTAAATCACCCAAAAAGCCATTTCGCACTTTCGACCCCCTGCAAACTGGAATTGGGGGATGCATGGAAGATAAACAACCCGCGCTGATCATACAAAGCTTGAAAATGGACTCTCGTTCCACACGTCACAACACAGTTTTAGACAAAAAAGGTGATTTAGATGATATTTAATATACAAAACTACATGCTCCAACTCTCTGTATATTTGATCTATATCTAAAAAAGATTCTTTTTCTGCACGTGTTGTAGGTACCCTATCACAGTGTTGTTTATCTTCCGATTTTGAGAATGTACATATGCACAGTGGAGATTGAGCAAAGGATTATACCACAAAGTTTGGAAAGTATGTCTTTAAAATGTTCTCCTCACTTGGTGCTTCAACTAATGGTAAACTAGTCTTCAGATAGTCTCTTCTGAAAAAGACCAGCCAGTTTTCAACTTCCCCCTCCGTCTACCCGGCCCAAATCCCGCCCTCCCCCTTCCCCCCCCCTTCCCCCCTTCCCCAATTCCCACTCGTGCACTTTTCGTTTCACCATTTATCGGAATGCCACCGTGTTGACATTACGCCAATAAGCATGAATATTCATTCCAGTGACTCTTGCAGTCTCAGCTGTTACTACCATTGTCCTGTATTCCACTAGGCTACGTATGCAGTGGCGTCTATCCTTTTGTTATTTTTGGAAGAGTCCAAAGTTCACACAAAACACTCCATCGCTGTCGTTTTATTGAACTTGAACTTTAGCTGAACTTCTATGTACAATCACTGAATACTTATATCTGTTTACAGGCCTGGGCCCTACATATAGACCCACTAGCTCTATCTTCAGATTCTTTGAATTTATAAAAGGAATTCCTTTTTAAAATTAAACCTTTTCGTCCTTCAAGGAGAATGAAAACCAATTTGTCATGACGCCACTCGTCCATGAGAGACATAAACCGAAAAAGGAATCTCCATGGCTAGAGATTCTCTGAGGATAATCTGCGTGTTACATCATACATAGGAATAATGATCCAGTATAGCTGATTGTTACTGTTCAGTACACGATGATGTGGCGTTCGAGATCAAACTTCTTTTGGTGGCTGTGTGGGTGCCGTCTTCTTGAGGTGGCAGAGGCTTAAGGGGAGGACGTCTTCACTTACATGATAGCTAAAATTGTGGGAAGGCCATCGAAGATCATCTACAAAATGGTACCAGACAGGCACTGTGTTAGTTATGAGCGGCAAAATGATGGCATTAAAGATATTTTCCTTAGCCTTTCGATAAAAAAAAGAGGACGCAACACAAGCCAGACTAGATACTGTATAATAAACGTTTTATAGTTAACACCTTAGATATGTGACAAAAGGGTCAAACTATCATCAATATAAACACTTATGTGTTCAGTCTTTGAGGTTCGAGGCACCTTTGATCCTATAACAATCACATCCTGCGATTTTGACGATATTAGAGCTTCATGTTTAATATTTTGGTTTGCAAAGTACATTTCCTTTGACTTTTTAGGATTAAGAATTTTTGAGGTCGCATGTTGCAACAATGTCATTAACAGAAGACTGATAATTCAAAGTGTCTCGTTGAGTTGATATCAATAAGTTTGTGGTGATTTTGAAGAGTATAAACACATGACAATAATTGTAATTTTAGTCAAGTTTCCCATGGAATAGTTATGATAACTGTCATATTTTTTTTTTCAATTTTTGACGCTTACTTGTACCTGTTATGTGCATGTGAATATAGTACTGTGTTTGAGTTTGTGGCTGTTTTTAATATTCCCAATGCTTAATGCACCCAATACTCCAAAATGTCATTTTCATGTCACAGGACCATTAGTCGGTTATGCCTGACTGAAAAAGTCACAAAATTCCTATTGCATTTCTTTCTTGTATTCTTTTCTTTTGTTCTTTTTTTTTTTTTTTAGCAGAACACTCATGGCAGCTCCTAGGTATAGCACAGACAAGTTTACTAACTTGATTGTGTCACGTTGACAGTACCATGTTTGGAAATCTTGTAGGCCTAGGCTAATTAGCAAGTTTATCCCATTCTTGACAATCCAGTCGTGGTCGACCTCCTCTTTGGGCGATTCTGGTCAAGTCGTTTTGATTTTATACTAAATTTGGTGACTATATGTAAAAATATCTGAACTTGAAGAACGTTGTACACCATTGAACGAACGATAAGAAGACAAGTAAATTAGATAATAAAAAGAAATAATGTATGTGTAGTGCCCATGCGAATCTTCGAACGCCTGCTTTCGTTGCTCACCCTATCCTACTATAAATTTATTTATCTTCACATTTCTCCTCGAAACTTCAACTGTACAACCTGCGATGCTTAATACCCTAACTGTCTCTGATTGGTTAGTTCAACACATGACGTAACAGCTCTCTATGACAGTAAGTAAACTTGGATGAATACCAAGGCTGGTAAACAAAAGTTGTTCCCCCCTCTTATACCTTATCGAAACTTTTCCTGATCTCTTCCAAGTTCCCACGGTTTCCACAAAAGACTCTATTGATCAACCACTTGGGCCACACGCTCTCTCAGAAAGAAAAAAAAAGAAAAGAGAAAAACGTGCGTAAGTAAACTGCTAGGCGGCTCAAGAGGTTTTAGCGGCAATCTACTTACAGGAGCCACAATAGCATACCATAGCGGATCACGTCGGACAAGTCTATTCAAAGTGCGTGGGAAAATTATTCAGCAAGCGCACGTCTGACAAAGGGCCACGTGTAATAGTTGAGTTTCGTGTCGCGCGAGCCTCGCGTGCCCATACGAATAGGCGACTGTTATCGCTAGGAGTGAGTTCCGAAAATTTCCAAACACACGGCCAAAGCAAACGGTAGACTACTTATTCGGGCATTAGTCTTGCGCCTTCGAGAGATAAATGGATAGACGTAAACGTAATATGTTGCAGGTGTTAAGCAATTCAACATTTTCATGCATTTAACTTATGTTTTATATGCCGGGAGGATAGTCGGAGAATGGTAGACAAATGATCGTCTAGACTTGAATGTATGTAAAAAAATATATATACTTATAGTAATAGTAATAAATAATAACAATGCATGATAATCACACCCCTCCACGTAAACGCCTGCACCTCCTAAATTACTGCGTTCATCTCCATGCATTTTCCCAGGGCTTTTGGAGCCAGCACATTTAATAAATAACATGGGAAGGTTACAGTTATCACAGGCTATAGTCTCACAAATTTAACACCCCCTGACGTTTTTCCAGCTTATTAACAATTGAACGCGTCGGGTTTCTTTTTTCGTTTTCAATATTTTCGTCAGTAAACTAGAGCCACTTTCACGAGCAATAAGTCGCCTGTACAAAAGGTCACAACTATTGTTCTGTCCCAATGACAAACATGAATAAAGCAACATTTGAAATGAACCCTCACGTGATCCCCGTGAGTTAGACAACCTGAATTTTTTCATCTAGGGGCAGAGGCCGGGAGTGGGAATGAAGGCTTAAACTTGAAACACTTGGTAGAAATTAGTTTATATTCTCATAATAATCGTGGACGGATTCATAATTATTGGTTCTGAGCAGAAAAAAAGATGGTTGAGACTTCCTTACAATAATTAGTATTTCATGATCACTTTTTTCCAACGCAGTGGGTTATAGCTCAAAACATGCAAACCTCGATCATAAAAGAAGGCAAAAATAAATAAGGCCATATCATACTCAAGTGCGGATCCAGAAATGTTCAAAAAGTAAAAAAAAAAGACTGGGGTGAAACATAAAGAAAACTGTGGGTACGGGGAATTGTGGGAAGACTAGGCTAAGCGGAGCGCCACACCAGTTGACGCGGAGCTTTCGGCAAAGTTGTTTGAATACAGGCTCAGGAAGTATTATAATCTGAAGGAAATGATTCTCAGAGTGTGCACTCCAGAAATGCTTGTACACTGTTGCTACATATGTTCATCGTTCCTGCCCCCCCCCTTGACCTTTGGTACATATTACTTGACTTAAACTCATGACATCGCATCGGTTAGGCATTAAAGGTGGGTGAGCTGACTGGATTAGTTCCTGGCTTTTTTTATTGGGTATCATGCAGAGAGTTGCTGTAAAAGGCATTTTTTCTTCTTGGAGAAAAGTTCTGAGTGGAGTTCCTCAGGGTTCTGTTCTTGGTCCAGCTCTATTCTTGATTTTCATCAATGACATTGATAGCTCAATCTCTTCTAGTATTAGTAAGTTTGCTGATGATACTTAGCTTTATAGAGTAGCAGATGACTTGCAAGATGCTTCTCCACTGCAAAAGGATCTTTGTACCCCTGACTTAAGTACGAAACATACCCATGCAGTGTTCCAACAATGTAACGAAAATTAAATCTTAAGTACGTCATTGCTGATGGCTGTTTATTGTTTTCTCTGACACCTTAAAGGGGCTCAGTGAGTTGGTCCCCGTAATCCATGATATTTGTTCACACCTGTTGAATATTCCTCATATGTTGCCATGGTAAATGGTCAAACTATTAGATTCTAAGCATCTGACACACAACTGTACGAATTAATGACTAATGAGGCTAATTAGAGGTACCGCATTGGCATGCAATAGCTTGCTTCAAGGTCGTTACAAATGAACGGCATAGACTCAATGAGCCCCTTCAAGTTCACCCCAGTCGGCCGCATGTTTAACACTATCACCATCTGAAATGATAACGGAGTACCAGTATATTAACTTGATACCTTTCAAGAAGTTATCCCTCAACTCCACGTGGCAGGTAGTCTCGGTGAACCTTTTCGCTTCCTGTCCACATTCCCATGACGCTTGTTGTTATCGCTACTCCCCTATACGTCCCCTTCTGTGTACAGCTCTGAACTGTTGCTTTCGTTCACTGCACTCTTATATCTTGGAGGGGGAGTGCTGTTTGAATGAGTTTCTAGAACTATATGGGATGTAAAATGGAAGGAGAAATACTACCTACCATCGACTTAACACAAGACTACGAAGAACACAACACTAAACTGGGTTCTCCCCTGGCCGTGTACGCACTGTCATATAGCATGAGATGGACGAGTAAATTGTTAAGCTTTAACAGTTGTCTCATTACGTCATCGACCTGTTCATTATCCGCCGCAGGATGACCTGAAGCAAGTTCATCACTTCCCAGGCATGTACTGCCTCTGTCAGGGTGAGCTGATGAGTTACTAGGTAAACCATCTTCTTCTTCATGGGCGGAGCCAGGGTTTTTGTTTGGAGGTGAACTAGATCCCACACTTTGCGGAGTAGTGCATGTCTTCAGTATGAATAAAATGTAGCGCTCTCGATATTCGGTGCGCGAGTTTCTGTACCAAAACCTGATGACAGGAGCTGAGATGTCTTGGAGAATAATAAAAGCACAATCGATTTAAAGGGGGTATAAGGATTAATGACGTGATCATGCTAGAGGCCTCTAAATTACTCTTCTTTCCTGGAAATTTAAACTTGTAATTTCTTTTCCTAGTTGAATATGACTAAATGTCACCTCCCCCACTCCACCCTTTTACGCTATTAATCACAAAAAAGTTTACAAGTAGTGCAAGCAACTTAGAGCAAGTAATTAAAAGCCGAACATTTTCGCTGAACTGGTACTGGTAAGATAACATACCGGTATGGTGTAAGACATAGTTGAAAGATTATTTTTCCTCCTTTAGAGATTATTAGTAAAACTTAAACATTGCGATGAGGTATTCTGGGGCCAAACAAAAACATAAATGAAACAATGATTGCCCCTTTAATTTGAAGGGCGATTGCAATAAAGGGTTAGGGTTTATAATGAAAACTAGGGAAATTGTCAGAGGGAATTGTCGGGGGGGGGGGAATTGTCAGGGGGATTGTCATTGGGGAACCGTCCGCTGGGAGTCGAAGTTTCATATGCATTGCTCATACCAAGACTGTGCCAATTGATCCCAAAGCACATTACATTACAGTGGCGTCACAAAATCCTACAGAACTTGGAGGGAAATTCAAACTTTTTGCTTCTCAACAAATTGTTGGACAATTGTTCCTTCAATTGTTTCTTCAATTCCTCTGGCTATCTTTTTCTTGGCCCTTCGATATTATGACTATTTTTATCCCACATTCATCCTTTTTTTTTTCCTTTTCAGTTTTGCTCACAAATATATTCATATTTGAGGGAAAGTGAAACCGATAATGCCAGCGTGCATATTGTATGAGACCCCGCAGTTATCATAAACACTTTTCTCTTTCCCCTTTCTTTTGTGTTAGAGGCAACCATAGTGACAGATCATTGAGGTCTTGTGAGAAAGTCTCAAACCTTAATATCAAAGAAACAAGAAAAACAAGAATGAAAGAAAGCAATTTAGTGATCTATAACATTTATCTATGGCAGATGTGCGACTCCTTATGCGATTACCGACTTTTTGTTTTTGTTTATCTTTTTTCTTATTTCTAATCAGGTGTATGTTGAATGATTGGAATCAGTTTTCCCACGATCGAGAATAGCCTCTTCCGCGTGCCCGCACACAAGAACCCCCAAAGATACCATTCATCAAAAAAGAGACAATTGATTGAGTTTCCGTTGTCGATAGGTCTTATTTGCAACAAGTTTTTTTCCCTTCCTCTGGCTGAGCCATGTTCCCACGCTCATGAATAGGGCAGAGAATGCTATCACAAAAGCTTTAATCGAACCAAGAACCAGGGAGTATTAGGCAAACACAATAGCGGCAGCGACAGATCAAACAAAACCAGGCGCGTGCCCTCGTTCTTACACGAGAGTAGGCTGTCCCATGATTGGTTAATTTGTTGAGTTACGTCACTTGGAGGTGAGTTGGGTAAACTAATGAATGTCCCTATAGATAGCCCAATAAATAATTCTCACCAGCAGAGCAGTTTATCATTCTTCATTTATAGACTCATCTTATAACATCTACCAGTACAGACATAGTTCTCCCTACAATTCTTCAATATTTGAGATCATGGCAACTGTTGTGTTGAATTCAGACGTACGGCAGCATAAACGTCGGCCAAGGGTAAGCAACAAAGTTTTACGTTTTTATTTAGCATTTTTAGACGGCAAACTGCTTATCATCGCATTTATTTATTAAGTCGATCTCAAGTAACTTATTTTTTTTTCTAATTTGTTTTAATTAATTATTTTTATAACAACTCCAGCTTCCATAGGATAGGATTTTTCACGTACTCTCCACTTAGTAATTAGACCAAGCGTCTAATAAATGTTTTTCATCTTTATACTTGCACCCCTGGAACTTAAATTTCACATCAATCGTCATGGGTATTGATAGTGGGTATGCTTTTTCCCCATCTTGAGGTCGCCTTTCAAATTCTAGTTAACATTGGTTCTTTTGCCGTAAATCTGATTGTAATTTGTCCTGCCGTGTATAAGGTTAGATATTTAATCATCCACATATTGTCATGCAGTGTCTGGCAGCAACTGGTTGAATAAATAAACAATGTCAGTGAGTAGTTTGAAAATCGGTGACTTCTATATAGGTTTCATTTGGTTAATTCTTACCAACTTAACCCTTACCGATATATCCTTAATAACCTCCACTTGTAGGCACGGACACCAGGCTAAATATTTAGACATGCAGATCAGATTTTTTGCTTTGCCTTTTGATTTCATCAAATGAATAGATATTGCTCAAACAAGGAGATATTAGCATATGAATTGATTCTGTTGTTTTATGTTGTCATGACTGAACAATGCGTTGACCCTTTTTTCTATCAATATATTTCCAGATTAACAAACATCTAACAGAAAGACGGCGAAGAGCTCGTATTAACGACAGCCTGTTCCAGCTTAAGAATTTGGTGTTTCCTGCCCTAGAAAACAAGGTGAGCACATAAATATTTACTCGTTTGCTTATTGTATATCTCTTCTCTGAAGCCGCACAATTACTTAATTTTGAAATTTGTCATTTAACCATGTGTCCATTTGGCAGAGCCCCCACCCACATTCTCTTTAGCACTGTTTTTTTTTTTCTCTCTGCGACTTATCAGGCAAACTTATCAATCAAACTAAAGGTAAACTTCCATTTTGTACCCATGCAAGTTAGTTGAAGGTTGATATTGATTTTTATTCCAACCATGAGGCAAGTTCGGGGTGAGGGACATGTATTGAAATGACATAGTCCGCTTGCGTTTTGGGTAACCGAAGTGATGGGGGACACTTTAAAAAAGTCAGTAAGTGTAATAAAGTGTCAATAAGGATCACTTTGTGTCAACAGGGTTACCGGTACTGCATCTAGAAATTCATAGGTACATAACGCCACCCCCTCCCCGGCGCCCGTGCTATGGGCGGGGTACAGATGTTATATTTTGGAATGGATTTACTTTGCGTTTTGGTTGACAGTATGATTGGATGAAATGACTATTTAAATACGATTCTTGCAGAATCAATTGTATTTTTAGTTTTATGTTTTTTTTTTCCTTTTATTATTTTCAGCTTTCCCAGAATTCCAAGGTTGAAAAAGCAGATATTCTGGAGATGACTCTCCTGTACCTACGAGGACTTCAGAAGCATGCTTCGAAAAAGACTACTCAAGGACCGCAAGAAGCTTCTGTCAATCATTTTCAGGCTGGTTTCAGCGAGTGCTTGGAAGAGGTTACACATTTCCTACTGTCATGTGATACAGTCGATCCAAGTACCCGGATGCAGCTATTGAACCACCTCACCAGTCGCTCTCCTCTGCCTATGCATTCGCCACCGCCGTCATCATCGAGGTACCCGCCAAGTTTTTCTCCGCCTTCCGCGCTTAGCAACGGTCAAGCTAGTTCAGATTTTTCGAAAGCGTCCAATAGAAATCTCTCAGTGGATGTTCGTTCTACTACCGTTCAAGCAAGTTGGAATGGAAGTCCGTTTTCGTTGATGACACCTCCCTCTTCGCCAATGGACGCTGCGGAACCTTCCTACTCCAGAGTTGATAAGAACAGTGAGGTTCACTGCCAATCAGAGCGAAAGATCACTACAGGATTATCACAGATTTCTCCAATGTGGAGGCCTTGGTTGAAGTGATTTGATTTGAACAAAAAAAAAAAAACAAACAAACAACAGAACACGTAAGAGATGACCAAACGGATCTTAAGACCGAGAACGATACTCTCAATTGAGACTTCAACAAAAACTTTTTTAAAAAAATTAATTTTATGAAAAGATTATATTTTGCTGTGGCAGTTTTTACCAGGATATTTTTCATAGCTTTTACTTTTTTACAGAGGTTCGCCGGCCGATTCTCAATACACATGAAAATGAAAACTGATTACATTTGTTGTTTTCATACTTTTTTGTTGATTCTCAAGAATTTTTCAGATAGGACTATGGGCAGGTTAGTTGACCACTTTAATTTGAATCAATACTGAGGTGCAATCATTAAAAACCCACCCCATCCCCTAATTCCGTCATCTCTGCAATGAACACTTATCATCGGAATTAGAACAAAAAAAAATCCGTTACCAGGCAACCAATCCCACTCTCACCCAACAACGTTCCATTTTGCTCTATTAATGAATTGTTAGATCTATTCATCCATGGAAGCTTTTCAACTTTTCTTATTACAAGTGACTTTCATTTCAAGACAAATACAGTTCCACATCTTTAAAGTAAAAGAAGGAGTTTCATTTAAACTAAAAGAAGAAATTGCAGGTCTGCAATTTAAAGGCTGTATTGCTGCATCACCCTAAGCTATATTTTTACCTCTCTGAAAGGAAAATTCTCAACTGGTTCTAAGTTACAGTGCTCTTAGATTGCCAGCAAATTCGAAAGATGCAGAGCAGCTTGTATTACACAGCATACACAGGGATCCATCGTTTTGATTACACATGTGGAGGAATGTAAGACAGGCTGAGGGAGGGACTAGAGGTAGGTGGTTGGGAAAATTGGAACTGTCTGGGGTGATGCATTACAGCCTTTAAATGGCAGTTCTCTGATCCTAGCCCCCACTTATGCCCTATGCCCACCTTAGAACAATCAATGACTCAATATCAATAGTGTGTGTGAATGAGAGTACGTCACGAGTCACGAAACGAGAGTGACCAATCAGAGCCTTCTTTACAGAAGATGAATTGGATTAAGCCAATCACGGGCAGTGGTGCTATCAAATAAACACCTTTTTCGCCTCAATGTGGCAGCGTCTTTTCTATATAACAACCTCACCCGCTGTTGCCATACAATTATTTGACCAAGTACCGTTCCTCTCCGCATTTTTGAGTGCCCAACAGATAACGAGCACTCTAAAATAGAGGACGCTGTTTACAAAAACAAAACTCCCATTTTAAAACAGGATATATCATATACTAACTGTTAAAGGGAAATAGGTCGTTTAGAATACACCAACATGAAATGAAAAAGAAATAGTTTTAGTCATTGTTAAACCATCCAGTCTCATCAATAAACACCTGCCAAAGCTTCATTTCCTCAAAACATTATGCATGTGATGAGTAAAAGATGCATCATTTGAATTTTGAAAAGTTTGGGTGAACAAATTAGTGTCGAGCAACAAATAATTGAGTACATATTTGTGAGAAATTTATTTCTTGAAAAGGAGGCTACTGTCCTTGCTCATTTTGAATAATCTATCATTCTGTGTCCACAAACATTGGTTTTAATATTATGGATGTTTTCTGTAAAACAAACACCCTATTTCCCTTTTGGGAACCCAATTGCATTCAGTTACAGGCATCTATATATCATTCTAATGTGCTTTCTCAAGGACCTAGCAATCATTACTCTTTTTCTTTTTAATTACATCCCTTGCTTGCTTTTTCATACGTTGCTCATTTTTTTTCTTTCTTTTTTTGTTAACTACCATCCTGCGATATCAAGTAGGTTTGCCAAATCCTACAAATAACAGATTCATAATACACAACAAGAATCCTGACAGTTATCCAACATTTCCTCAACTCTTCTCTTATAATAATATAATCTGGGACACTTTGGGAGTTATGAAAATCAACAACCATTTCTCTGGTCTTATTAGCATTTAGTTCTAAGAGGTTTCGCTCATAGTGTATAAAATAGGAAATCGGATATAAGCTGTTCCATCACCATTTCTAACCAATCTCGGAAAGTCAGTTTCATACGCAAATTTGACTATAATACACATTCGGTAATGGTTGACCATGCATTCCAATGATCCGATGTGCATAAAGTGTTGTAAACAGAAATAGAGATAAAACTGTTTCTTGTGGACTTTAAGAATATACGACAATAAGTCGAGACAAAACTGCACAGTTTTCAAGGGACCCACTGTCTTATAGCTGAAAGTACAGTGTTGTGACAAAGAGAAATTTTTCCACAAACGCTCTCCCTCCCTCACCACCACCAGCTAATGGAATGATCAGCTTTCTTTGAGGATAGTGAATTGGTTTTAGGCCTCTCATGGACAGAAATGCTTCCAAATAAAGAACATATATTCGCCGATATCCATCCTCTATACTAACAATGGCCATCCTGTATATCAACCAAACCCATTTATCACCAAATCCCGAGTATAGGTAACTCTTTAATTAGAGGACCCTGTTTACAAAAAGAAAAGGCGCTTGAACAGAATAGACAACTTTTGAGAGGTACTTCGTGCCTCTTAGACACGTGAATTCTGGTAAAGCAGCGCCTGTTGTTTCAATACATGTACACAAATTACACAAAGGACAAACTTACCTTTTTGTTTTGTCTATGAAGAACTTGAAGCTATTGTATATGTTGTTCAATATCAAACTCGAATATTGCAGTCTCTCTGTAAATGTTATACCCTCTGCATTTCATTCGAAAATGTAATCACCAGGTCCTCGATCCCACCCGAAAACATGGGCACACACATGCACACACCCACACACACACGGTAATGGATTCTTTGAATATAATCTACTTTACCCAGCCTATCACCAGCAAACATTCAGGTGTTGACCATGTAATTCACTCTGGAAATTCATTGCATCAGGCCCTTTCAGGAATACCTGGCAGTTTCCGCACAGTTAGTTCAGGCAGCACTTTATTGTTTGCTGTATCAAAGACCCTCATCATAATTAAAGGTACGGTGTTGTGACACAGAGAAACTCTTCGGCATTCCTTCCCCCGCCCAGGCTCCCTCGCTTACCTGTCCTCCTGCACTGCCCTCTCTCATTCTCTCCGAGTAAATCCAAACGAGGTCCCAATTTCATCTCCATCTACCACCTTATTACCTTTAAAGAAATGGATTGTAATATACCGCCATTATAATTTTGGTCATTACGTGTACACTATTGTTTCAAACCTAGAAGAAAGACACAGCTACCCCTTTGTGTGTTTTCTTTATAGGGGCGTTTTCTGCTAACCTATGTCTGTATTCCCTTATTACATGTTACACAGAGTCGCGTACATATTTTGAAACTAAAACATGCGATGTGTCACAGTACAGTGGCGACACCAAGGGGGTATTTTCCCCAGTCAGAACTTTTGCCCCTCAAACTTGCTTCCACCAAGACCTTCTGATGTCTTTGCCTCCTGGACCCCCGCCCGGGATCTGCCTAGACCCCATGAGGAGTATTAAGTCCTCATGTTGTCAACTTAGCGGAATTCGCAGAAATAATTGAAATCGTTTTAAATCTTTGCGTTTCATATTGCACTTTGAACAAAATTATACGTATTCTGGTCAAAATTTTACCCAGAGATATGCTAAATTCCCAGAACTTCTGAGAGCTTCGCCCCTGGAACCTACCAGGAACCTTAGGATGGATCCCTGGACCCCACTCGACATGCTCAATCTTCGATTTCGTGCTATATGTGAAATTCGGCACTCAGAACAGTTTTTTTTTTTCCTTTGCACTCCATTTGTCGCTACTGGTCATGGAAGAATACATGTATTCTTGTTCTGTGAAAGTCGGCCCTATTATATTATTATAATATTTGTAGGCGTGGTCTCACGAATGAGCCCACCCGCTCATATATAGGTGGGACTTTGAGTTTGTATCATATGCTAATAACAATTTCTCGCTAACACACGTTATAATAATAATTTACGCTTGTACTAGAGATTACATTTGCGGTGACCATTGTACACGATTAATATAGTATTGTAAATTTCTGAAGTAGAATCGAATGGTTCCACAGTATATTTTCTCAAACTGCACACTTAGCACTCTGTTTTAGAAACTTTTTTCTTTCTTTCTTTTTATTAACATCTAAAAGGGGACGAAACTTAGGAACCGCCTTTATTTACATGGAATACAAATACTCTTATGTTATTTAAAAAATCGTAAAATACCCTCTGATCTCAAAGTATGATACTGACTAATAATTTCGTGTTCTTTTCTAATTTCTACTTTTGCCCCCCCCCCCCTTACACCCATTTTCCCATGTTCCTATTTTGCAGTATTTCTCTGCATTATTATTTCAATGTTTGCTTTCAACGATTATTCTTATTTTCTTTACATATATTTTTCAACGTGTTGATCTATTGTAAGTTGGTATTTCTAATAGAAATTAACTTACTCACCAACTTAACACTCAAGCACCCCCACGGAGACTATATAGAGAACGGGCCGGAAATGGTTGTTGGTTATTGTGCATGCCACAGTGGCTACGTGTCGTTTATCAATGTGATATTGCCATAAAGCTGGGCCTGCCATAACCGTTCGCGTGGTAAGTTCAATGGATCATGAATTCAGTCAGCTTCCATCTCTATTTAAATGTCGCAGTAGGAGGGGCTTATTTGCTGGACCACGCCTTCCGACGTTTTCGTCGCTCTATATATTGCTGACTTCCTGCAAGTCGTTTAGCATATGATGACCACAATTATGATGGAATACATACCTGATTTACCAGAAAAAGAAAGTTGTCTGACGATGACGACACATGTGCAGGTAATAATGAGTATGTCTTCGTAAAGTGCACGTGACGTTCCGTAACTAATAACTTGCAACATGAAGCTATTAATACCTCCATCTATAGTCCCATGCATGGTTTAAAATATAGGGTTTATTATCATTATATAATCCAATGAAACAATTTCACCAATGGCACCCAGGCTCAGACGGAAATTGGCAGGCGTCATAGATGCCATTAGTATGAACGCAAGGTCAGGGATACCATTTGGCAAAAGTTACGGGTGATGGCAAAAAGAAAAAAAAGAAGAACTGGAATTGGGGTCTGAAATATGGATTTGACTGGAAACAAAAATGGCTACGAAATTAATTTACGTTATCACAAAGTTAAAAATAGTATTGACCTGTGAGCATGACTGAGTTGCATCAGAAGAGGCTCCCCAAAGCGTGATATTTTTTTTACGTAGGATGGCAAAAGTCGATTTTTCAGTTTGGTTTAAATTTGTTTCAAACTCATGGTAAGGTTAGGGTTATGTGAACCAGGGATAATTGACCATTTATTCTACTTCTCAGGATAAAAAAATATCGCTTTATCCAATGACTTAGTGCAGTTCAAAGTTTCAAAGTTCGGGTCCAACTGTCATAAATCTATATTGCAGAAAGCCACGTTATACTTGTGCCGGTCTCTTCATGGTGGCAAGATCCACTTCTCTATCGACATGACTCGATACAATTTTCAGCCGACTACAAAGTTTCGCTAATGACGTCATCAAGTACGGTGCTTTCAGCCAAACATAGGTGTCTGATGTTTGTTTGTTTGCTTGCTTTTTCACCAAGAAACTAAAACATTTGTAGAAGTTAACTTCGTTAATTGGTAACATTATTCGCGTCGTCGAATACTGCCTCCCTCCAAAGAAATGTTTCATGTTTCGACTGGAGATCATAAGCATAGGTTCTAACAACAAATGTATAACAAATTAGGTGCCGTACAATGCAATATACGGTGCAGGCTTCCACTCCGATTTTAAAGGGACTGGGGACGTGAAAGGGAGGAGGGGTTTGAGGACAGAGGGTACTGAAATTGCAAAATGGTGCCGTTTAGAGTAGTGGTGGAGCTACCTGACGATCCCGTCCCCTCCCCCTCCTCACCAACTCAAAAGGATAACCGGCTCCCTTTTTACTTACTTTTCGTTACTTTGAAATGAGTTTTTACTCATTATCTTGAACAATTTCCTTCGTTAACAATACCTAGTCTATTTAAATATTTAAACGATGCTATTTTTGAAATATTGACAACAAAGCTCAGACGGCGGTCCTTGTCGGCTCTTAACCTTGAGCAGTGCTAAACAATAATCACTTTGTCATATAGACCTCTTTTTTGAACACGAAGCTGACGTACGGTCGTGACAACGTTTCCTGGGTTAAAGTGATTGCGTGGGTACTGAAAAACCAAACTAGATAACATTATGTTTGATCTTAATTTTTCCTTATTTTTAAATGTACACGCCATGTTGTACATGAACGGAGTACACATTTCAATGAAGGAAAATGACAGTAACTTCTTTGAAAAGCAACGAGATTGGCATAAAAAACAGTAAATACAGAAGCCATATTTGAACATTAACGGTTCTTACTATAGGCGCCCAATGAATATGCAACAGTACCGGTCTCACTAGTGTATCAACAACATACCACTCAAGTCGTCGCGCCTTGTTAGCTATCGGGAATTGTAGTATTTGGTGAAAGGAAGCACTGTATTCACAAATAACCACGAACTGAACACAACATTGCCCGGGGCGTCAGTGATCCTGAGTTGTTTTAACTAACTGAATATTCAATAGTAGTATACTTCCCATTAGCTGGCTCAAAGAAGCACACCGTTTATTTGAATGAAAACTGTCAACCACTACATTATCGTATCCTACAGTTTTTTGTCGTTAGAAAAATTTGAAATCATATGGCAGAATTAACTAACTGAAACATATTTATTTCCCAGATTGTCTGAATAGTGTAATTAAAAAGCCTTACCAAACTTTTGGAGATGAAATTTCAATGTTTTTACTTTTTGCCTGCTCAGGCAATCACTTTAAGTTGATGCATGTGGTTGATACATGTTAGTGAATCGGGTTGCTTAGGGGTGCTTAGACCAGCAAAACGTGGAGTGATAAAGTGGAGGGGCGTGGACAGTGCGCAAAATGACGTAGACGAAAAAAAGGAACACAATGAAAAACACAAGACAAAAGAAAGAGAAACAATGCAAAGGAAAGATAAAGAAAATGCGACTTTAGTACTTTTAGACCCCCCCCCCCCCCATCCATGGAATGGTGGTGTTGCACAAATATTCAGCCTTCGAAATGCAAGCAAATGTTGCAGTGCTCATCATGAATGTACAATCTGATTGAAGGGGAAAGCCGGATAAGGGTGATGACATTTGAACGTAATGTTTAAGGCGTTTCCAAACATTCTAGGTAGGCCTACCCATAACACTGGTTTTAAAAATGACCCTAAAAAGTATTTCCCAGATGAACGGCACAATAAAATACAAGCGTCTCTATCCTTTACTAGGCACAACGGCTTAGCTAAGGTTTTATGGAAGTACTGTAATGTCGCCGTGAAGTTGGTAATCATCGGACGGTTACAGGTGGTTGGAATCTTTGCCACTTCTGTTTAATATAGTTTGCTGCCCTCTTTTTTTCTCACTATGACCTTTCCATAACTGATGGCACATTAATCGAGTTGTTTCATGAATTTACTTTATTTTTTCCAAAGCTGTCAAGTTTCATTCACATACACACTACTGACAAATGGGCAAACTTAGAGGATCATAATGTGTCACATACAAATAAACATTAATGAGTGACTTACTAATATTAACAATTCAATTTGGTTTTGAAAAAAAAAACTTAACCAGACATTTTGTCACACATGCACACAGTTAGCGCAAGCCAGAGTAAAAAGTAGTTTGACAGTTTATGTAAAATCATTGGACATGAAATTGCTAAAAACAAGTTTTGCCACGAAATTCTCACAAATTATTGATGTCAACCCAATGTGACGCTGAATCAAATTTCTATCAGTCACATTTATGGGGTTAAGAGACTGCTTGGAGATGACTGATATTTCGTAAAACCGAGGAAAACGTTTCTCTGTTTTATGATGATAAATATATCTCAATGACATGTTCAGTTTGAAAGTTAAGGATTTTTAAAGGAATGTCTATGTTTCAAAATGGTACATTGCACTATGGGAAATAGTGACGTCATACTGACACAGCCACTAGACTCTCATTTGCATTTCCTTGGCAAGAATAGTACAATACGATACTTAAAAAAGAGATGTGACCTTTATTTCCACAACATTTTATGGTAACCTCCCCCATGTGGGAATGAACCCTGTAGAAGAGAAGAGGACTTATATCTATTGCTTGCCTGTACCCCATTGCAGGAATGTAGACTACGTTTCACAAGCAGTTGCTTGAAGGTTATGTGACATGTAAAATGACACTTTGGAATATTGAATGCATTAACCATTAAAATATTGAAAATAGTCATGTGTCATAAAAATCCATCAAATATTGACAATTTTACAGGCAAATTCCTGTCTAATACCTGCATCATGAACAAACATTGGCTAAGTATGCCAATTTATGACGTCAAGAATCGCATAATATATCTTTTGTTACCCTTTACTTTCTCATTATTTCAAGGACGATTGAGAATATATGTCGAGAGGGTTTTTGTTTTCGAAGCATCGTTCCGCCTTCTCCACAAACATTGTGATATTACATACCAATATGTAACCCAGTAATCAAGTAGTTCAGAAATAATATATAGGCGTAACAAAAGAAATGCTGACACTGTGTAACACTCCACGTCTTCATATGTAAATTTTCATCAACTATGAAAAGAAAGGCATATCTTCAGAAACGGTAATTGATCTAAACAATTCAAACGGGTTTTTATTCAGGGTTTCACTATGTCACTTTTGAGTAAAGCCAGCTCTTTCCTGCATGCATGTCACAGGATCTTTTGCTGTAATAGAAACGGAAGCGATTGTATATTTCTAGAGTCTTTGTCAGCAGAATACTTTACGACAATGCAATGGGTGATTCGAATTTTGCCACAGAAACTGATGATAATAAATTTTCCTTATAAAAGGATGATTTATGGTGAAAAAGATTAACGGATATGTTCAATCTTTCCTAACAATACAAGACAAAGGAAAAATCTTGAGGAGAAGAGTACTTTTAGAGCCGACCCGACCCGACCCGCATCATTACCGTAAATATTTTGTGATGACATAGAAAGATTAGTGTAGGTCATACTTTATTGTCTTTGTGAAAGTCTGTATTTTTATACCTTCCTGTTTGCAGGTATGTGGCACATTAACTATCTTTCATGTGGTGCATAAACAACTTTTTGTAACGATTGGACAATTAAGCGCATTCCCGTCTCGTGACCAACATACCGAGCTGCCGATCATGAACTTATGGGCTGACTGTGATTTGGTATGTTTCCTGATTACGTAATTGATACGGCGCTGTCAGCAAAATGAGCTCATACCTCGCAATTAAGTTGGCCTGCACATGTGGTTGACCGAGACATGAAACATTAATCATGTGGTGACGTACGTGTCCTTGTGTAAACATTGCACTTTACAGAGGTCATGGTGAGTTAAAGTAGAAAGGCAATGATTTTTTTTTTTGTGTCATGGTTGATAACAATTACTTCAGATCATTGTTGAAAGTGTACATGAGAACTTTAAGAGTTACTCTTGAATGAGTTAGAATCCTGCAACTGCGACGATATGTTTCAATGATAAATACTCTTGATTAACAATTGCTAGATTAAAGGGCCCATCGATTTGACATAAACATCCAATGAACGATATGTTCAACCCTCCATTATCTTTCCGTGAATCTGTCATTCTTTTATTTTACGCATAGCATGTAAGATTTCACGGTCTACTTCTTGAAGGACATGACAAAAGGCCATTGCCCATCAGTGCCATTCAAGGGCGAAACAAACTGTCAATTCATTTTAGTGTGCTGCCCTCTTTTGACAGTTTTTTTTTCCTAATCATATGTTTGGTTTCCACTAGATGGTGTACTAATCTCCAGGAAAGCATGGATTTGGAGATAATGCTGGATAATACCATGGATGTAGACTGACATATCGAACCTACATGTTCGATTAAACGGACATAGTGTTTGTGACCAGTACATGGAACAGCCTCTGTAACCTTTACTATATGGTATACACGATTGAACCTTCCAAGCAGGTGTTGGGGTGTGTACAATTATTTTAAACGTAACCACAGAAAAACGATTGCAGTCAGAGCAAGACAGAGCATGGTGCAAGAACAAGACACGTCCGTTCTGCGGGCTACCGGACCACACGATCTGGAAGGGCGTTGAGGGTCCATGGATGATAAAACCGTGCAATTAGGTGTGGGGCCATGTGGTGGTGGAGATATTGAGTTATGTCATACCAGGTGGGCAGTGACGGTCCCCGTGCGTCTTTCCTTAGGGTGGGGCCAGATCCAAGTGGGGCCCAACATCACTAACATGGTAGAACAATTTAAGGAAGATTTTCTAAGCTGAGTGTCCCTATAGGTAGGGGAGTTGAAAAGTTGAGGAATGGTTGGTAGGAAGGATACTACTTCTGTCATGACGTGGCATATAGCGAAGTTCAGGGGGAAGGGGATACCAATTACCCAAAATGCTGCCTCAAGTTCAAATCGAAGAATAGAGGAGAAGGGGGAGAGACTACGGCCATCTCTCAGAAACAGATTAGAAGAAAACGATACCAAGCCTTAGTTGAACTATGACATGGCAAGGGGAGGGGGGGGGTAGGTACGGACGCCTCAAGTTGTATGGGTTATATAAGACTCAGTTTACTTGCCACTCACATTGTGAACTTGCACAGTGTTCACCTGCCAAAAGCTGCACACTATAGGCCTATATTCGGCCTGTTTTTCTTTCTTTCCTTTTTTTTTTGGGGGGGAAGGTATAATTCAGTCATATTGTTTATTTTGTTTAATTCCTGTCTCATCGTGGTCTAGCTTTACCACTAGTCAGCCTTTTATGGTATGTCTCCCTTATCCCTCCAACATTCAATTGTACGTTTTCGTGAGTCGACCACATTTCCGTTGTGTTAGCTTCATTTATGTGTAGATAAGATCAATAACGCCCACAGCAACAATTTTAGATCCCCCCCTCCAGAAAAGAGAAAAGTCTGTCTAGGGTTTGATATAAACCAGTAGCAGGTTTCCTTAGCATCAAATGTAACAAAATACAGTATAACTAAGAACATGTTCAGTATAACCCAATTGGTTGTTTATTGACAAAATAAATAACAGATTTGGTAATCTAACTTCAGGAAATTTCATGCAAGCCAGATGAAAGCCAGATGATCCGGACGTTGCGGTTAATGTTTGAAAATTTGTACCGACCGTGTTTAAAAAAAAAGGGAAAAGTTAGTACGCATAGCATTTCCTCAGCCCAAACGAGAAATGGTGAAAACCATAGTAATATCAATTTCTGTGGCTATATGTAACACCTCCCGTTTACATTTACAAACTGGTGGCATAATCTTCTAGCCTGATAAAGACTCATTTTTGGACAGTCATGACCATTTGACATTCACTTCACGACCATGTGGGCAATACTTATCGGTTTTAAATATCGGCGATATTGACGGTTGAATGAGCAGACGACGTTTTGGAGTACACAATACTCGGCTACCTAATGATGGCATGACATTTTTATTGGATGCTTACACCAAGTTATTTTCTGACGAGGATATTTTTTATTCTCAAGTTTCACGAGCACACTTTATGGCAAAAAAGGTAAGCTTCGTGTTCTGTCTTGTCGGTCGAATTGCAGTGTATTCGACTGAAAATGCATCGGAGACAAGTGACCGTAGCTAAGTAACTGGTTGTTTTATGTTTATGATGCGATGTTGATGAAATGAGTTAACCATTTTAGGCCCAGTTGGTGTTTGGTATTAGAGTGTCGAGTATAGACGCCTGCAGGCATATATATGTCAATTGCAACGGTAACCTAGCCTAGGTTTGGCCTCTAGTTAGTGAGCTAGACCCCTGTGTGATTACTGTCTGGAACACTAAGTTAGTGTGTCTCAAACATTTATGTAAACTGTAGTTAGAATTAGATCTTCGAACAAGGACAGTCACACTTAATAGCACCGATGGTGCGTGATGAAGGCCTAGCACACTGTATTACATAACAATTAACAGTTTAGTTTGCCTTAATTTAGATTAGTAGAAAAAGGATGAGGAGGGACAATTAAGGCCCCATCAGGGATCCTAGAAAAAAAAAAAAACGGCTCGAATTTAGAATCCGTGACCACATCCTCGGATCAGGGATGTGGTCATGGATTCTAAATTCGTACCAAAAAAAGACCCAAACTGAAAGAAAAGGCACAAAATCAACCCGGTCAGAAACCTTAAAGTACTTGCTATTTGTCCAGTGCGTTCTTAAACCCATGAACACTTCTTGCTATCACTACTGTACATCCTCAGTCAACCCATTCCTCTCATTCACTACCCTCTGAGAAAAGGATTTAAGGCAAACATTGATCCTATTTGAACCTTCTGGACTTTAAAACAGTGACCTCTTGTAATTTTACTATTTGCAAAAAATCAGAAAATGATAAATGATCAAACCCCTGAACAATCTTGTAGACTTGTAGTAAACTTCGAAACTCAATTTTATTTCAAGAACTGTAACTATACCCACATAGGTTATATTTCTGTTATTATAACAAACAGACACGACCATAAAGTGGGATAGCTAGGCTACGTCTGTCTATGATGTAGTGATGCTCAGTTTCGAGTTGATTTATACAACATTCCATTAATGCTGAATGATAAGAATGATTTATTTAAGCATGCATGCATAGTGTTCAGTGTTAGAAGCAAAATGACATTAACTTAAAGGGAAATAGAACGTTTAGAATACACCAACATGACATTCTAACGAAATAGACTTTAGTCATTATTAAACCATTCAGTTTCATCAATGAACGGCTGCCAAGGCGTTATCTCCTCAAAACGTTATGCATGTGATGAGTAACAGAAGATGCATCATTTGAATTTTGAAAATTTTGGGTGAACAAATTAGTGTTGAGCAACAAATAACTGAGTTTCTATCTATGAGAAACTTATTTCTTGGAAAAAAGACTACTGTCCTTCCTTATTTTGAATAATCTATCATTCTGCATCTGCAAACATTGGTTTTAAAAATATGGATGTTTTCTGTAAAACAAATGCCCTATTTCCCTTTAATGTAGCGTCATTTAATTGTGTCTTTATCAGCTTCACTTGCAGCTAGTAATATATGGGTAAAGGGCAGGATTGACCATCCATTGAAGAAAATTGATATTTCATAAAAATAATGTACATTTTTCTTTCTTCATTGGTGGAACTCATATCTCGTAAATAGTATGCTCCATTTGGAAGTTATGGATTTTAATGACAAAAGCTCATCACTACAGACAGTTTCAATTCTCTCAACCACTGGGGGCTAGTCTGTACCACAGCCGGTGTAAAATTCCTCCACATGCGTAATCAAACAAATGGATCCCTGTGTACACTGTGTAATATGAGCCATTGCACTCAGCATCTTTCAAATTTGCTGTCAATCAAAGAGTGCTGTAACTTAGAACCATGCAGTTAAGAATTTTGCTTTGTGGAAGTCAAAAATATAGCTTAGGGTGATGTGTTACCGCAGTTAAAGTATGGTGCACATATTGGAAGTTTGTCATGTGACAGAGTCAACTTCTGGAATATTCTTCCTATACATGTATAATTTTGACTGTCTTAAATTAGTTAAAAGAAACAGTTCAATAGGTTTAGAGATGTGCATGACCTTAAAGGGAAATAGGGCATTTGTTTTACAGAATATAACCATAATTTTGAAACTAATGTTTGTGGAAATGAGAATGATAGATAAGGAAGGAGAGTGGCCATCTTTTCAAGAAACAAGTTTCTCACAGATAGAGATTCAGTTATTTGTTGCTCGACACTAATTTTTTCATCCAAAATTTTCAAAATGATGCATCTTCCATCTCATGAATTATGTATTGTATGTCATTTACTCTTGAAGCACTTGGCAAATATTGAGGGTGGGGCTAGGCCCCATCATTTTTGTCATCAGGATCTGAGCCCCTAACCCCCCCCCACCTGTTCTGCAGTTGCCACGTAGGTGTTATTTTGAAATTTTATAATTTCAACATTTGTAATGTTGCATTGATTTGTATTTTTACTAAGCCAAGAACTGAGCTTTGCAAAGAATGTTCATTACAATGGTGTTAATGAAATCATTTCATACCATTAAGAGGAATCTTTTACTACTCACAAAGACATGATTTTGTCCATGTGTGTATATTGAACATTTATAAGAATTAAACCTTCTGTGTCGCTTACTCCCTTTGTTAATAGTTTTTTTCTAGCACAGTGATCAGTTACTGAATAAAAGTTCTTCATCAAACTTTTCTTCTGGTCTCCATTCATCTCAAAATATGATACTGATGGGAGCCGTTTTCTTCACAAAGTACCAATGATAGATCTTACCTTATGTGCAGACTGCAAACTTAATTGGAATAATTAAGTCCAAAAGTTTATGGACACTAGCTGCTTCTTGGAATAGAAGAAAAATATTCAAAATTTTTGGAACAGAAATGTAGTGGTTCAATGTGTGTAACTTTTTTAAACTGCCTAGTCAAGGGCACTGAACTTTTTGAGCGATGTGGGTTCGTACTAAAGGCATCTTCATAGTATGCCAGAAATATTTCTGTGTCAGAGACATCAACGCAGTGGCATGTAGCATACATTAAATTTTATGCTGACAAATGTTTAATGGGTACTCTAAATTATGGTGCATTTATTTGAAAAGCTGTCTAGAAATGGCATTGCCATGGTATACCACATTCACAGATTAACATGCCCAAATTTATGTATAACTCAGTGATATTAATTGAGGAAGAAAATGTCACTTTGCTACCCCTTTTGTTCCCCTGGCAAAGGGGCAAAATTTAAAGAAAAGAGCACCAATTAATGCTGTCCATTTGAGCCAAAGTTTTCATGGGAATCAGTCTCAGCAAACACAGTTGGCGTGATAGTTTTTGCCGTCTCTTGCGTTGGCTGTTCCGAGTTCTGCAATATAATGACATGACATTTCACTTTACGTATATGGATTGGCATGCTGTACATGCGCTATATGTTCTGTGTTGATGAAGTTGGATCTCAAGACTTGTAACCATACATGAAGTCCTTGCTATATACAGTTGCTCATGCATGGAGTGTAACATTAACACTCATCATCATGTCGACTTAATTTTATTGAAATGATAGTTGCATGTCAATATGAAAGCTTGATTTAAAAAAAGTGTTTGAATGAAGCTTTTTGGCAAATTTGTATTGAGGTCCCTAGAAATTGACAGTTAAATAATAGACTCTTTCAGTATGATTTAAAGCCATTTTGAATAAATTTTCAAGTAAGTTGCCTTACCTCGTTTCAAAGTGTTTGTTGCACTCGTATTTATTCTTTTCTCTGTCATTATATAAATTTTGCAAAGAATGTCCTTTGACACCAAATTTAATTGTTTCACCCCCAGTATATTTACGGTGTATAGATCTGGCGTCCCCTTCAGGCTGTTTCAAGGTCAATACGATTGAGGTGACTTGAAAAAAAGGAGAAAAACTGCTTTGTTTCACTGTGCAACCCAGGCAGCACACCTGTTTTTTTTTCTTTTCTTTTTAACAAAAGATCAGATAGAGTTCCTCAAACACCACAAATGCTTCAAATTAATATTCAGCTGAAGTCTCACTGCAGATATTGTTTACCCTTTCCATGTATTGAAACCAAATTCATGTCACAGACAATATACTTTTGGGTATCTTCCATATGGCTCTCCAACATGCTGAGGGTTTTTCCTCTTCTGATCTGCCTCGTTGGGAACGACACTTACATTGTTTTAGTTTGTGGAGCTTTTGTATAATACAGAATATTTAACGATGCCTTCGTCAGTTAGCTGTAGCTTTTTTTTTCCCATAACTGTGAAATAATTTATGAGTGTAAAGTTGTGACTTACTACATACTTCAGATCGTGCAAATTCTGCGATGAAAGTTTCAATTATTAAATTTGTGTCATTGGCTGAAACTTACCATTATTGACTGAAAGGTAGCAAGAGAGGGTCGTTGTAGTCAGCTTGGGACCTTTATTTAAATGGTTTGTACTTTTAAATATTAATGCTGCACACAGCATGCAGTGACTGGGACGTTTGCACTTTAAACTTTAGCAGATTGTCCCCAGGTACACTCCTACTTGTTAGTGTTCACGTGGCATTGAAATCAGTTGCCATTAATGGCATCAATTTACGCATACAATCTCTGATAAATCAGAACAGCGTTGATTATGATCTTTATGTGGATCAGTGGCGACGTGGTTGGGGATACCCCAGTGGTGTTTTTTTTTGGGGGGTGGGAGAGGATGTAAGTGGCATGTAAGTGGTGACAGCACCACTTGAGCTTACCCCCCTCTCCCACTCAAGGAGATTGCACCCTCACCCATAATTGTTATGGGTACCATTGCAGTTCTGTAGGTTTGGATTTAGCAAAATGACCATACATGTCCAAAATAGCTATGTGCACATGGACTGTATGACAATGTATCCTGACATACACTGCTGTAGCTTTTGTGGCCACAATCGTGTACAGAATTGTATACATGTCGTACAGTGAAATTATGCACTTCACACCAGTTGTACGTACTGTGTGCTAGCTACAGACTGCAGGTACCTGAAATGTGTGGTAAATTCAATGGTCTGGATAGCAACCGCGATAGCTTCAATTTCCCTTATTTTCAATAGTTAATTGTCTAGAAATCGATTTAATGAAAAAAAAATCCTTCTTTATGGATGCAGCTTAGAAACAATTAAAACCATCTACTGTAGTCCAAATACTTATTAGGTCATATTCCTTGAAGATCCATGGGTAAATTATGAGAAACTTTACACTGTACTTGAGGCAAAGCATCATATTTCCTGTAATCAATATTGTTTCCCCCCACACTGTCATGACTGCAAGGTTAATCACAGTTACTGCTCTACTTCTTGTTGGAAAAGATGTTAATTAATGAAGAGCATCTATGGAATTCTTTTAATTTATCTGGAGTAATTAAGTTGTGGATGCAAATGCAACCATTGGACTCATGCCTGGAATATGACATCATTCTTTAGGCTTGCCACTGAAATTCTGTTATGCATTTCCCCCCGTCCTGTTGCACCGTGATTTAATCGTGTCGCATCCAAACATATTGTGTTTGGGTCGGTATGCAGTCAGAACGTGTCCCGACAGAGAATTTCTGTGGCATGCCTTAGGTCAAGACTAAAAGATAAATATTGACAAATATTGTAAATTACCTAATGGTGCATATAGAGGGCTTGGAAAACTTCCTAATTTTGTACTTGTGAAATATAATTCCCTTAGATGCATTTGAATGAACTTCAAAAAGTATAGCCATGATACAAAATGTGTGGTTCAAAAAGACACATGTAATACATACTATAGGGGACCTTCCAAAGTGGATCATAACAACACTTCTTGCATTGTAGCCTTTTTTTATGTGGTTCCTAGATCTTTTAAGAGTTTGGTTTAAGTTATTGAAAGTTAATAGAGGTGCAGTCAATGTCCATGTGATGACTTTACTGGATTGATTTTCCGCTCAGGCTAAGCTGATTACAACCAGATGCAAGACTCTTTGTAAAGGTAATGAGACCAACCAACTGTGTAAAGCTTCATCGTTGGCATTGGTATGGTTAACGCTCATCTAACAATACCTTATTTACGATACATACCAACTTAATTCATTGATTGCTGAAAGCCCCCAGAAGAGACTGGTTTAAAGAAGATTTAGGATCATTGCAAATTAGGAGCAGAAATATTCAGTGTGGCATTCTAACTTGCCTTAAGTACTGTTTAACCTTGTGCAGCTTGTACACACACTGCACATTCCTGCACAGTTTGTGATATCTGGACATTTTTCATTGGCCTCTATAAGCATCGATGGTCAAATCCGAATCTGAGCCGTATGTCATCGACTTCGGTAATTTAGTGAACATGTTGTGCCTTCAAATATTCAGAGAAGTGCACATCTTTGCTGAAGTTTGAAAAATAAATGGAAATGTTGGATTCTAAACTACAAGGGAATATTTGTTGTATATGCACTGTATGTAATCATGAACTTACTAATAGCTCCATGGTGTAACAAGTGAACCATGCACCTAAGACAAGTATTACTTGTGTGAAACATGGTGTGAGAACGAAAAGCTTGGGGCATTGCTGCAAAATAAGAGCTGTTTTTTTTTCCCTCTCTCTCAGTTTAAGCAATTAAAGTATGCTATGCTGTTTGAAGAAAAACAAAAATTAGCCTTTACTGTTAACCTTGCATCATTCTCTTCCATGTGATACCAATCTTGAAAATGACATAGATCTACTCCAAGTTTCTTTTAAAAGGAAAAAATCTTTAATTAGTGTGTTAATTTACCACAGAACAAAGTTAAGTTTCGTATGTTCGTCAAAAAAGTTAACGAAATGGGACGAGTGTGGTCAATGAGTGGCTTTTCTGTGAGAGCACTCGCATGACGAAACCCCTTTGCAAATGCAGTTTTGTGGGGGGGGGTTAGGACTAATTTAAAAAATTACGAACAAATAGACCATGGTTTGGCAGTTTTAATAGCATTTTGCAAAGTCTGTAAGAAGTACGTATTGCAAGTTCTTCTTTTGGTGCACTTTTGAAATGCATTAATAACAACACAGCCTGCTTTAACTACCCGTTTTTTGTGACAGTGAAGTGCATTATATGCTTGTGTGCACTCTGTGAGTGTCACTGTAGTTACATTGAACTATTTTACCAGCATTTTCCTTTCTAGGATGCATTAAAAAACTCCAGAGTTGTTGGACAGTTCAAAGTCACAGTTTGTAATTTGCGGCTGTTTAAATCATACGTTGAAAGGCTTACATTTTTCCATCTCGTTGGTTGCGTGCAAAGACCTGAACGTGGCAACAGTCTGAGTTACTGCATACGTTTGTTGTATAGCGTTGAGATGCAGTTGTACATGTAGTGATATCTTACATGTACATTACCTTTTCATCAGATCGTTTTGTAGTATCTTCATTAAATAATATTAATGTGTCAGATATGGCAGTTGTTTATCCAATGTTGGCCTGGAAAGGTTTTGTACTTAACAAAGGACCTAGGGGGTAATTTGGGACGGACTGTGTTGTAAATGTTGGGTGGGTACCCATGAATAATTGGGTTACCCATGAAAACCGAAAACACTGCAGCGTACAGCATTGTTTTTTTTTTTGTGTGGTGTAGGAATATCTTGTTTCTAGCAATCTTTACTGTACTCAAAAAACAAAGTATTGTAGATTACAAGGTTTCAAATCTTTTGCAGTGAGATCTACTGAGTTGGTAAAAAGTCCAGCTAATCAATTCCAGACAAACTGTCTTCATTTCATGAATTCTTTTTTAGCTTGAGGAACGGTGATCACTAGGCGAACCTCTAGTAAAAACACAGGATAGCTTTGCATGTTGATGTAATGCAATGTTTTTTACGGTGTGAAAATTAAGCAATCTCATTCGGTCGTCTTACTGACAAATAGTGAACAGAATAAACTTCTCATATACCAAAAATTATATCATCAATGCAATTAAATAGCTGAGAATTCTAGGTTAATATGAACACCTCCATTGTGCTGTTTGCAATGCAAATTTTGTCGCCCGATATTCTAAATAAAATCTTACTCTAATTAGAGGTAATTGATTTGATTGTCGAAAGGACAGATCACTAACACAATCTGTTTTCCTTTAGAAGTTTAGGTGTGTCAGATGCTGCCAGGACTGTATATTGCTAAATTTCATTGCCACATAGTGATTTCAAGTTTGTCATGAAAGATAGAATTGTGTAACTAGTACTACAAAATCCACAAATGAAGGAAGTTCATGCATATAAAGGGAAAAAGTTAAAACATTAACGTGTCACGTCCAAATGTTTAGAATATCTTTTAATTACAACATTCGGACAATTTGGGAACATTTATAGAAATGTTTCAGGTGGTTAATTCTGCACTATGAGTTCAAACAGGATTGAAACGTGTAAAATATGATAATGTAGTGGTTGATCGGTTTCATGCAACTTAACTGTGCTCTTCTTTGAACAAATCAATTAGAAGTGCACTGAATATTCATTTGGTCTGAACAGTTGATCACTGACACGACAGTGATGTGATTGGTCCTTCATTTCACTAGATACGACAAATCCCGATGCCAATCAAGGATCGACAACTTGAGTGGTATGTTTGTGATACACCAGTGAGACCTGTACTGTATGATGCATATTCATTTATGTAGGTGCTTACAACAAGAACTGTTGATGTTTAAAAGTGGTTTCTGTTTTGATACTGTTTTTATGTCATTTCTATTGGCATTTAAAGTTGTTACAGTCATTTTCAATCATTGAATGATGTTTTTTGTCAGTGAACAGCTTCACTGAAAGAAGAAAGAAAACTTGAAAACGAACATAATCTTATCCTTCTGGTTTTTCCATACATGCACTATCACTTTAACTAGAACTTAACTAGCATGGCAGTGTAGGTCATACATTTGTCAACATTAATTTAACAAGAAATCTTTGGAAGCATGGCAATGGCTGGCAGAAAAAAAAAGAACAGTCACAGCATTCATTTGTCTAGAAGGAAATCTGGACTCCAACACAGTAAAGTCAATGGAATATTTTCAGTGAGGTTTTTGTGCTAAGCTTTGAAACTTCTTTGTTGTAACTTAAACATTTGGACTGTTCAAGAGTAGAGAAGTCATACGAATCCTAACTTTTTTTCATGTTTTAAATTCTTACGTCTGACACAAATATTGACCAACCGTGCACCCTTCATAGGCCTTTTCGCAATCTCCATTCCTGTGAGGAATTCTGGGATGCATGGTAGAAGATAAACAGACCATGCATGCTCATCATACTGTTGATAGAACGATAAATACACAAACGTTTTGACACACTATGACAAAATTTTAGACAAAAACAGTTTAAATGCTCTTCAGGACTCCAGGTGCAAACACTTTATATTTGCAATTGGTTTAAAGGAAAAAAAAAAAGAGCATATGAACAAAAAGTATATTATCTGCTAAACTACATTTTTGAAGTCATTTGGGACGTGTCGTAGGTACGGGCAGTGTTTGTTTTATCTCCCAATTTTGAGGGCACATGTGCACTGAAGATTATGAGTATGCTTATCGATTGTCTCATTAGAGAGATGTCGTCTGAAACAAATTACCCGAGGTGAAAGATAAGTCATTGCTCATAAAAGTATGTTTCTTATTTCTTATTTATGAAAATGGGGGGAGGGGTTGTGGGTAGTGAGAGCATTTAACAGTTTAATATTTGCATGTCAAGTATCCTTTTTTTTATATTCGGCACAGTTATTTATGGCAAACCAATTTTGATGTGC
Organism: Stichopus chloronotus; assembly: GCA_021234535.1. Taxonomy (NCBI): domain Eukaryota; kingdom Metazoa; phylum Echinodermata; class Holothuroidea; order Aspidochirotida; family Stichopodidae; genus Stichopus; species Stichopus chloronotus. The sequence continues at coordinate 1,732,564 of SFZH01000008.1, forward strand.
AGCCATGCAGGGCTGGTGGACGTGGCAGGTAGTGCACTGCGCTAAGTGCACGCTTAGGCATAAACAGCACCCAGGAGCTCTGGTAGTACATAAAATCATAGAAAATTAAAAAAATTTAAAAAATTTAAAAAAAATATTAACTTGCAAGATGAAGGACACTACTGACAGTGCTTAGTTGAAGCAGATGCTTGTAGTGTCCCTGTTATGCGAGATGGTTTAGTGTCCCTATCATTTGTGTAATGTGTTCATCCTATTTGCATACCTTGATAGTTTATCCTTAGTTGTGCAGAATTAGGTGTCGTGCAGAATCATGAATAGTGTTCCCTGTTTTTTTTGCACCTCCAGGTTTTTCTATATTTGCAGGTTACATAAATATAGTTTCTCCGTAGGTTGTGCATGGTCATGTGTTGTCTCTGTTTTTGCAGCATCATATAGCATTTGTCCCTACAGTTTATCCCACAGGATCTGGTAGTGTCCCTGTTTTGTGTCAATGTGTGATGCACTTTAGTGTCCCATTTACCGGTCTGCAGGATCACGCTGCCGCAGTGTCCCCCATTTGTACTGTATCACTTCAGTGAGCATACGGTTAGGAGAGCGCTTTGTAAGTAGAGCATTATTTAAACATGAAGAGTTGTGTTCCAGGTGCAAACTGACTCTCTATTGCTTTTGTCTGTTTTGTTTTGAAATTTCTTTGATGCAAATACACTTGGGGGGTCTAACTACAAATATTGACATACTGTAAATATGCATTATCTCAGATTAGGCTGCTTAATAACTAGTTCTTCCCCTTCATTTTCTCTAGATTTTTGAATGATTTCTTTGTTGAGAGTCATACTTTGAAACAGTCATTGTTGCAGAACTATACATGAAGTGCCCTCCTTTTGGAAAGCATTACTAGACCATCTATTTGTAACTTCCCACCCTCTAGCAGTTTATAAATACGAAATGCCCCAATTGGAAATCAATTATCCGTTAGATCCCCCCATTTTACTTCCACCCTCTAGCAATTTTGTGAAATGTTCGTATTTTAATCATGATTGATCCTCCATGTGTGCAGTAACTGCATGAGACATCTCCACCCTAGCTCTTATCAGGTCGCATGAAGTAACGTCCTTCTCTCTAGCAGGTACATGAAGTGCTCCCTGTTAAGGGTGTTGATCCATCTTCAAGGTGAGGGGGATTTATCACATTTTGCAAATTGTCCTCCGGGGCCATGGGTCAATGTGAACTGTTTCTCTCTCACTTTTAAACAGAATGAAAGGAATGTGTATGCTGTATATGGCAAGTGGTGCCATATATGGATGCAATGTAGCCGTATGTAGCTTTATGTATTATCAATACATAATCTACGTTACATCATTGTTGAACCGCTAATTCATCATAATTACATGCATTAAAAAGAAGTTGGGGGGAAGACTTTTTGGAGATTTCTCCCTTCAAAAAATTTGAGGGGGGTCATGTTTCTAATCTTTCCCCATTATTCTCATCCATGTTCTCTGTTGGAAAGCATCACCAAGCCCTCTAATTTTGCAATCCCATGGCGCCTTTCTCATCCAGTTGCTAGCTCCTGAGATGTGACGTTGCTAGCCTCTGCTCCCCGTGCAATTTACCCTATCCCCATGCACTCAACCTTCTTCACATGTTAAAAATAAAGTACAGTATATAAGTGCATTTTAATATTCAGTAGAAATGGGATGAGCCACATACATGGTGGCAGGCTGAATTAAGACTCTCTGATTACAGAATTTTAACTTTATGACCTTTCTGATCCAAATCTTGTAGTCTCATGAAGAAATGCTTAAAGGCTTAATGAGGTGTGATTTTCTGCATGTACTGTAGTCAACAAATATCAAGAACATCACTTTCCTGAATCCTGACCCACAGTAATATCATTCCAGAATTGCTGAAATACAAAGTTTATTTATTTTTGAACACACTTATGGAGATGTAGTTGCAAAAGTAAACCTACTACACAATTCAAACACATGTTTATTGTTCCCTTGTGTTGTAATCTTCTTCTAGACTTTTGTGCTCACCCAATTACCCTTCTGTATTTCTCCATACAGCCTCCAGCATAAAGAGCCGTAAAATCCAGTTGATGTGTCACAAGCGTATATTTCATGAAATCCTTTTGCTTATCATCCTTTGATGTTTGCTTATCCCCACAGGGGTGTTGTCATTTAAATTAGGTACTGGCAAATATGAAAATTCTGTAGACTCTTGAGGGCTTTACAACATATGCAGTTAATTAGAAATGAACTTCTATTTAAATTGCTTCGAGCCAATGAGCGGTTAGATTTAAAGAGTGCTTGCTATAAGAAATCTCTCCTCCATTTTGATGAAAGACTGAAATGCTGCCATAGGGTTGCATTAAATCGCTCCTTTTTTGGCTATTATCCTCCTGACATTTTGACAGATTTGGTCAAAACTGAGTTGAGAGCTGAAAGAAATGTCACTTTAACCATAAATGTTTGGGTTTAGAAAGGTCAGACATGAAAGTATGTAACCTGATGTGAAATGTCAGTTTAAAGTTAATCTAAGTGATCACAAAGCAGGTCGACATGACTGCAATTCACTTGTCCCATTGGCGTTGTCTTTCGTGTACTGTACAGGAGGAAGGGTACTTATGTCAACAACAAATGGATCAACTCGGACGGATTTAAGTCATGCCCCGTGGAAATGCTTCGTGATATTTGGGGCAATTTGCAACAATGGTACATTTCCAGAGGAAGTTGGAATGGTTTCTGTGTTTGTAGTGATCACAAATTTGTTCATGAGGGTGAAACTCTGTTTGACTTATCAAAATTCATGTCTGTAACCTGTGGTGTGATTATTTCATATCATATCAAGAAAAGCCATATAGAGGACTACAGTACTGCAGTAATAACTAGTTTGGATTTTTTCTCTCCTTTGTCAAAGTTTAATCCCTTCCATCATCCTAGATTTACTCTGTTTACGGAAGCAGTGTCCAGACTCCTAAATCAAACAGACAGGTATCCTTTTACCTGTGTGGAAATAATTAAACTATATATGAAAACACTCATGAGCAGTAATAATAGCAAGCTGTCTCATGGACAGATAATGATACATCTATAGCTTGGTCAGGTACATGCATGATGGGAAATTCAAGCAAACATTATGTAGCATCACATTCTTTTTATTCCATATTGGAAACCTTAAGGCCTGCGTACACTGTCAACATTTTAGGGCACATGTTGCTGACACATATGGACACAGCAATTTTGTCCTTGTATACACTACAGACACAGTTTTGGCCAAATTGGCTGAAACTTATAATTTTTTCACCCTACATGCAGTTTTCAGTGCAGAGCTTACTTTTCAACTGTCAGGCAAACTTTTAGTGGGTAGTTCAATATTTGACAGCTTCTTTGCCAGCATTTTCCACCGCGGACAACCAAAACAAAAGATGTCACAAGGTTATGCTGTAGTGTATAGTTTTCTATAACTATAATCAGGTTCCCCTGACCTTTTTGGGTGGCCCTCCCCTAATCCGGTTGGTTACCCCTTTGTGGGTACCTTCAAACTATTTTGTGAAATGTGGATGCACAGAGTTGCAGTTTATCTGTAATCCAGACCAAGTATTTCATACATGCCAAAAAACTGGCACAAAAAGAAAAGGGTTCCTGTAAAATTGTTGTATGTAGACCTGCATATATTTTTTTTTGTTATGAAATTATATATGAAAGAGCAAATTACAATTTAGGAGTGGATGTTAATGATATGGCCTAGTTCAGTATATGATAGTGAAGCTCCACATTTAGTTTTATACGAAGGCATATATTGTGCAGCATATACACCAGTGATGCACTTCAGTTGAAGGTGGCTGGTTTCCACATGGATAACTTAATGATCTGCATGATTGCCCTTTCCCATGCAAAGTCAGGTTGCGGTTTTTAAATTTGTGTCACTTAGTGTTGAAAGTCACTGCATGCTGGCTGTAGCCAGCATTCACTTGTACAGATTTCCTACACTGTGTTTTGTGGGGTCCCCACCCAACCATCTACTGTACCTACCAATGATACTGCTTTAGAACAAAAGTTAGCTAAGGTCAACTAGAGGTGAGAAGAATGCCATATTGCGTGGAATGTATGTAACTTAACTTCACACTCTTTTATTTGAGGTTTACATGAAGTAGGCCTATTCACCAAAAATGAGCCGACAAATTATCCTTGAATTGAAAATTCCATCACGTAGATATCTCCACTCAACTGCTGTTCATCTTACTGATAGTGTAAAGAGTGGTAACGAATGACAATGGCGCTGCTTCTACCATTGTCTTGGAACAAGGTTGACTGATAAACTTCCCCAATTATGCTAATGTAGTGTGGTATATTTGGTAAACTAACTTACTTTACCTATATATGCATCTCTTTTTCTTTTAGAGAGAGCACCACAACTTGGTAGTGCAGGAACATAGAAACAATAACAATGCATGCATAGTAGCAATGCTAACCATGCTATTGTACCTGTACGCATAACCAAAGACTGCATTCATTCATCTCCAAAATATTCATAGACTCTGATTGGATGAAAGTTTCACAGAGCTCTCACTTCACAAGGAAGAATTAAATGTCCTCCTGTAGTAATTGTGACATTACAAAAAGAAAAAAAACAGTAAAACATTAAAAGATGACAGTTGCATATAGGTTAACTGTCATCTGTGGTGACATGGCTCATGGTGCACAGGTAATGCAATGTGTTGTACGGAAGGCACTTACATGAGATGGTCATGCCATGTCAATTCCTTTACGCTCTTTCCCATGCTGCACTATGTCTCCTGTAACTCTCCCTCGACTCACATATAGCCATTCACCACACACCAATTCTTCTTCAAATAGAATGCCTTTATCTCGATCCGTTATATAAATTTGTCTCTCATGTCTTTTGAAAGATCTTTTAGTTTTCTTTCCAGTGATACCAGTCAAGCAACCTAGATTAGCGGTTCTCAGTTGGACCAGGCCTTTAAATAAGAATACTTCTTAAACTTTTTGCAATCTTTTGTTGTCAGCCGAACGTAATTTGCACAGTATTTTCCAATGCCTCAGAGCTTCCCATTTTGAAAGTTGTACTATACACCCTAAAACCAACTGCCTGCTAGTTCTCTCTTGTGCCATTAGAAAGATAACAAACTCTTCTTTCTCTTCATGTAAACTTGATTGTCATTGTTTTTTTTTCATCAGACCAGGAGGTATGGAATAAGCACCAGGTACATGACCTCTTTCTCTCAGTAACATCCCATCAATACACTAGTACATACATACATCCCTATTGCAAGTGTATACACTGGGTACATACCACTGAAAAACAATAGTTTAAAGTTTTAATTAGTTCTTTCTTTGAAACAAGAATTTTTTAAAGCAATGTGTCTGATGTCTCCATAACAGTTGACAAAAAGCAATTAACAAGCAATTATTTGTAACAACAGAGAAATTTTTTTAGATGTGCACAGAAACAGGTGGGACTGTTCCATTACAGTCATAGGTTAGGCTATACTTAACAAGGCTTATTTGCCTTGGTGGCCGCTTTCTGAAGAAGGTTGTTGTATTGGTAAGGACATTACAACACATAGTTTGTAATTAATCTGTATCTCTATTTTGCTTTAGTCTTAATGATTATGAATTTGGGAGAGAAAATCTCCAGCAGCTTGTTCAGTTGGATGAAAACAAATTGAACAGCATCAGCCATCACGTTGTAGGCCACACTCTGCAGTTACTGTCGCCAAGTTGGCCTGAAGAAGTATTCTTAATTGCGACATGTATGAATGTATTCTTCTTTTTATCGAACATCCTTGTAAAATTTAAGCTCCAATATGAAGCGTAACATACATCCTCTGGTACGCTAAAAACACTGTGTCAGGTAACGTTATTGTTTGAGCTGTTTGAAACCCCCGTTAGTGAAATGAATGCATCCAGGTCAAAGGTCCCGCACAGTCACACAAGTTTGGTTCATTGAGGATAAGTCATCGATTCTAGATAAATGTGCTCCAACTTTGTTTGTAGGTTTTGATGTGAATTACTGAAATACTGCATATTCACGGCTGAAGAACCATCTGGTTCTCTCCTCGGGTTTTTAATGATCATTTTCTCTGTGGGATCTTCTTGGTTTGCGCCATTTTGTTGTACATGTACCAGTTGTGCAAAATTGACCCCATGTCAGTTTCCTGCATCTCGGCTCAAGCTGCGGATTGTGTTTTTGGTTGAGTTTAGCTGTATCTTCTCTTTTGTTAGTTTAAGAGTTTTTTTGGCTTGTTTTTCCATTTTTGTATTTTATAAGTATATCCTTAAGGGCTTTTTCTTCTATCCAAGGTTTAAAGCTAACCCTGCCCTTTAAGAATAAAACATCCATGTGATCCAAACGTTTATAAATGTGAAGTCAACCGGTACTGTCTATCCCTTTTTGGCTTCAGACGCTGCTCATTTATTTGTATGCTGATGGCACACTTGACCTCTCTTGGATACACCAGGCTGACTTTAATAATAAACTAGATCAGTATCTGCACCTTCAGACTTCCAGTAAAAACTGACACAGTACTCCCATGAATTCCTGTTGGCTGCATGGGTTACCACCACATGTCAGTCAGTCACTAAATTACAAGAATCTTTATTTTTTCTCTTGTAAACTCCTGGTGATTTGCAAATCATGCAGGAATGTTTTCCATGTTCAGTTTTTGACATTAAGTGCTGTGAATTTGTCTATGTATGTACAATTTGAGGAGAACAAGGTGTCATACTGTAAAAGAGCATGGAAGTAAAACTGGGAGTATGTGTACCATATCTTTTGTACTTTCGTCATACCCAGCCAATCCGCAGCTGCCAGAAAAGTCATTGTCTTCGTACAAAAGACAATTGATGATGTCGCAGCAATGATGGATCTTAGTGACAAAAGTTGAGGATTTACAGTACATTGCTCCTGTCTTACCTGTCTCCACACAGCTAATGCACATCCCACTACCGTAGGACGTGACAGATTGAGAGGTGATAGATCAGTGACAGATCAGGGAATATAGAACATCATACTTAGTCAAAATGATTAAGAAGAGCAGACACATCAGAAAAATGGTGATGGAAAGAAAATGATACAAATGTACGTTTCGAGGGCTCCTTCGTGGCCTTTCAGCATCTAAATTTACCACAATATGATGACACAAATGCAATTCTCATGCATTATTCATCAGTTTGAAATTACGTCACCCACCAGTCACAGTTCCATAAAATTTAATTCATGTGGAATGTTTTGTAGCTACTGCCTCCATGTTAAGTACATGGCGTTATGAGAAAACGGCTATCTTTCTCGTATATTTAGATTGCTCCACTTGTTACAGCTTATTTTAACTAATTGTATCCTTTATGTGCAGGCAAGGTGGTATTTCCAAGAAAAACTGTATTTTGAGCTTTGCGCTGATACTTTAAGCAGGGTGGTCCTTCAGTGCTGTCAGAGTTTTCAGACTTCCGGTGTACAAGGTCGGCTTTGTTCTCCTGAGCAGGGGAGTAGCGAGGTTCGTCCAGACAGTGAGGCTAGGTTATAGTTTGCTTACATAGTAAGGGGTAGAATACTTGACCATCTTGCGATTAGACCATTGTGTATGCTTAATTGGTCAGGTTGTTTTGTGTAGGACCTTTTACATAATAATTCGTTTTGTGTCGGATTTTACACGGTAACAGGGGGATTTATGATGCCATGTATGGCATGATTTTGTTCAGTAGTTTAGGGTGTACTTTTACACTGTCACTAGGCAGAATCTATGCCAAATTTTTATCCATCTGGTGATGGGCGATTTTTAGGGATTTTTACTTTGGACTCACTAGTAGAGCAGTTTCAGGTACGTAGTATTTACACTGCTGACTCTCAGCCGTGTTGCTGATCTTCAGCTGCTGAGCTACATCAAATTCAACGTTAACGCTGCCGAGTTACAGCCGTTTGGTTAACTTGAGATCAAACGTTGCTGCAGAGTAGGATGTACAGTAAGTTGGAACAAGGTTGTGGCCACATGTCACCTCGTTTTGGATTTCAAACAAAAGTTACCAAAATTTAGATCTCCAGTCCCTGTAGAGACTCGGTGTACTGTATGGTCTGACTACTAAACATTTCAAATTAGTTATGCTCTCTTAATTCTCTTTTAGTTTAATCAAGAGTTGTGGAATACCACCGCTCACAGCTGTTTCCTCTGGACGTCATTTTTTTTCCTGTTGGTTGGAATTTGTTAATACCTAGATGCAACACTCTTTGGCCAAGGAAATCTTTGGCTGCTATTGATTCATGCATGAAAAGTTTCATGTTGACAATTTGTCAGGGATGACATTTTAGCTGTTAGCTCAGTCTGCCCCTTAGGGAGGTTGCATCTTTCTTTAGAAAGCAATTAAGCCCACATATGACCGGCAGCACCTGGGTTATCTATGATTGTGGAAGAATTAGACAACCATGAAGTTAAAGAAGTTAAATTTAAGAGGCTTTGTAAGTCCCTAAAATAGAATGAACCTTTATCTATTTGCTATTAAGCAACTATCATGAGCAGGTCATTATACAGAGGTGAAGAAACTGAACTTTTTGTCATATCAACCTGAGGAGGTGGAACTGCAGTTCCTGTACTATGTATGCGTTAAGAATGATCACCCATGGGGAATAAAGTCAGTTCTTCTCAAGAATTTGAGAGAAGAAATTCTTGGTTTTTTTCTTTTGCAAGATTGCTGAAATTAAAGCTTTCACACGAGCTGCACAATTTAAATGTCTTTAATAAGTCTCTCAGCTGTTTCCATTGGATAGCAAATGTTAGCATTGTGTTTAGCTACTGCACCCCTCACTTACCTGTCTTGACACAGCAAAAGCACTTTTATCCACTGAAACAATGCAATTTGGAAGGCTTGTAAATTAAAAACGTATTTGCTGCATCATAATGACACCTATATACTTAATTGCCTGAAAAAAATTTCCAAAGCAAACTGAATGCCAAGGTACACCTTGATGGTGGTTAAAACAGTGATAAATGTGGATAGGAATTTCCCTAAACTTCCGCACCCGTAGCATTCAAGGATGTTAGAATAGGAATGAGACTCTGGTCTTGGCTAATCATGGCAGCACCAGAGGCAAGGCAGTGTTAAGAAGTTACCAGTGCTCTTTTTATGGTAGGTAAGAGTATGTTTGTTGTGGTGAGATAGGTGAATGAATCATTCAAACCAGGTGTTAATGACAGGATATCAGCAAGAAATGCTGTAAAGCATGTGGAAAAATAAATAATATCTGTAATTTTCAGTTAATATCTGCATAGGATTCTTTTAGGTTTGAAATGGCATGCCAAATCATTTTTATGCAAATCGGAATGCTGACAAATACATCGCTCTTCTTTGATAACTATTTGTCAATTTTGTTGTGTTATGATGCTAAATGGAGATATGACAGTGTGAAAATGGATTCATTGTTTTGTTAAGGTCAAATCTTTCACAATATTAATTAATTTTTCAATTACAATCTACAAGAATTTCCAGCGAACTCAGTACGGCTGGTCCAAGTATTTATCCGTGAGCTCAAGCTTTGTAGTGTACAATCTGAGGGATCATCATTAATTTGTGAGATGTAAATTTCTGTAAGGAGTTATATTAGGTGATGTTTTCTGGCAAACAAAAAAGTTTGTACATAAAACTGCGCTCAGTGCAAAGTGTTTTCATTATGAATGAAAATCTCAAGTGAAGTATAGTAAATTTGTTTTGCATAACAATGATATTGACTGGTAAAAAGGAAGTAAAGACATGTTCAAATGTGTAAAACGATAATCTTCTGTTGCAAACTTTGATAATCTGACAGATATTAAGCTTTTATGTGTTTACACCAGGTGCCATAACTCAAAAGTGGGTAATAGACAACTACTGCAGCGATAAGCCAGAATTAATGATAGGCCGGATGTATGTAAAGTTTTGCTTTCCTTTGCAGGTAAATACAACTTAGCTTTTGAAAGTTTAACGAACATTTAATTTGTTCTTGTACTTTTTTCAGTTAACTTCTGTATAGAGCAAGCACCACAGTCAGGTATCTCAGAAGTTGGTGACAAATTGCCACATTTACTGCTACTGTATACAGTAACCATAGAAAATTTGTATTACTGACAGTATTATCACAATTTGTTTATGAAAAAGATAAGGATTTCCCAAAACAAATTGTATACCTTTTGCCAAGAATATAGTAGAACACTTTATATCAAATTTGGTATTTTTCAGCTAGTTGCTAATCAGTTGGGTTGGTACCCAGGTATGTACCCAGTTTACATTTGTAAGCACTAATTTTAAGGCCAATTTTTGGTCATTTAGCAGTAACTTCCTTTTTCTTTACATACTAGCCTTCCTGTGAATGGATGTATAATGCCTGCATTTATTTTTGTATCTCTCCAGGGGTGGCTATGTTTTGGAAGTCGACACTGTATCAGAATTTATCAGGGGCATTGTTGCACATTGCATTGGGGGCATTTTCACAAACGTTTTCTCACAACAGCTACTGTACTTATCATTTAGGTTATTACAATTCACGTCGATCGTTAATCTTCTGTCATTTTCTTCCATTTGATACCAATCCGGAAAGTAACATCTGTGCCCTATTTCCTTCTCGTGTAATATTTTTGGGAAGTCAATTGTCTCATTTTGCTATCCCTGAAATTTAATAAGATGAACCATTCCCATCTCTCCCTCTGCTCCCAGGCCAAAAAGTAGATGTTTAATGGCTGATAAATGTTGCTAAATAGAATTTGGTCTCATTTTTTTAAGCTATTAAACCCCTATTGCACCCTATCCACCCATTTACCATCACTTAACATAGCTTGTTTGATTTATCAGCAACTTATTTGCCTGCAACTCCCTGTCAAGATTTTAATAAGGTGACTAAAACAAAGTACTTTGTTTCAGTCACTTTTCCCTAGGAAATTATCAGGGAAGATATTTTTCCCGGTTGCGTTTGCAGAATTTTAACCACACCTTGGCATCAGGAACTATCAGTCTGCTTATCCTTCATTACCACAAGTTTCATGTTTGGTTTACATTCTTGTGTTCCCTTTTTCATTTTGATATGGACCCTTCCCTTTTCCACTGGTTGCGTTTGTTAAAAGGTTATGTGACATGGAAATGACATTTTGGAGTATTGGGTGCATTAAGCATAGACAATATTAAAAAAAAGCCACAAATTCCATCAAAATCAGTCAAAGACTGACCAATTTGCAGGATTTTTAAGTGATCGTGGTGTTTCTACAAAAAGGAGAATCAAGGAATCACAAAGTCATTTCTTGACTTTCTGGTTTCAACTTAAATGATCAGTAAGCAGAAACCGGCCCATGAAGTGGTAAATGTGTGGCACTTCATGCGAATACTACCACAACAAAATCATGCATTTCTGTTTTGAAGCGAGCTTTTGTTGGCCAAATAGGCCACTGTTATTAGAGTTTTTATAACTTTCCACAACTGTAAGAAGTACAGCCAGTTCTCCAATTTACTTGAAAATCCTGCATTAAATTACTAAAATTTCTAGGTCTAACTTACATTTTCAAGAGGGATGTGGACACTGTAGTAGACCCACAGGAATTTTTATCTTTTTCAAGCACTGTTATCCCACCGCTATACTACTGCACATGAACCGTTTGTGGGATATACATGCACGCAGTGAACTGTGTTCATGCTGTAAGCCACAATGATCTGTCTCAAGGAGTAAAGAATGTGAAAGTGCTTCACTTAGGCAAGAATTGTCTCCATTAAATGACCATCACGTATTGTCCATTCCAAAATCCTGGGACAGTGGATCAATGATGCATGCTGCTCTGATTAGCCTCTTAAATTAACTGCCGCAGCAATTGTATGTGCTCATTCACACATGTGTCCACAATGGCATACAACTCACATTAACTTAAATTTGTTTTGGGGCCAGAGGGTTGGGTGGTATATTAAATCCAACCCATCACTCTACTTGAAGCCTACCCTTTTACTGGATACACAGGACCTTCCAGTGTGCTAATATTATGGATGGGTGTGTACAAAAGGGGACCGAGGTGAAGGCATGAAAACTGAAGTCTTAAAAATGAGGACACCAAGACAGAGACATAAAAATGAAGACTTAAAAGTGAAGACATTTATAAACAGAATCTTAGTTGGAAACTAGTAGTTACAGTATGGAAGAAAAAGAAACAAAAAGAAATAGGGATTGCATTTAAACATACATGTTACCACTCAAGTTTAACATAACAAGTCAATACCATGGTTCAAGAAATGGAATGTTGTTTTGAGAGGGTTGCGAGGGGTTGCGGGTGCATCTTAAGGGAGGGGCGAAAAACCCAATGTCTTTGAGTACTGTAACTCCAAAATTATGTAAGTACATATCATTTCAAATTCATGTATGAGAATGATGTCATTAACAGTGTATCGCTCTCGTGGAAAAGTGACACATAAACAAGATAAAAAAAGGTAATACTCCTCCCCTGATATGAGCGGGAATATTGTAAAAGTGGCCCAAGGTATAGCATTATTTCAGTATTTTCCAATCATTTTTAAATGAATTTGATCCAAGACTGCAATAATGCCTCCAAAAATATAAATATACAAAGCGAACTTTACATTTCATCATGTCTACAAAATGGTATTCTGTAGCCTTTGCAAAATTTGAAAATTGTCTCCCAAAATTGAAATCAATTCAAATTTAGAAAATCATTGAAGAGAAATTTAGCATATAGTGATTAAATTTTGTCTTTTATGTCATATTACTGGGCTAGCTTTGAAAGATGAGTGACCAAAAAGAGGATTTTGAAGGATGGATGAACAAATAAAGGAAACTGTTTGGCATCTTCAATAGAAAACGACAGGCAAACATGTAGGAATAGGTGTGTTGATATTCAAATATTGCAGTATTTGTTCATGTACAACAAATATCGTAAACTTATCCCTAAAGTGTAAAATATAACTGTTTATGTTAATGTTTGATTACACAAACCTAGGTTTGCATGTACACTGTCAGGTATAATATAAGACAGCTCTGTGAATGAGATACTCAGGAGAGGGGACACCATCATCCACCCCCTCTCCCTTGATTGCTTGTACTAAATGGTTTGCTTAGAATTCTTCATTATGACTCTCCCTGAAACAATTCGTTGACCACCCGCTGTCAGCAGTTGGAAAGTTGATGTATGACATCATACCAACCATCACATTTGTGTAATTTTTCTTCAAGGCTTGTCAAATGTTTTTGAACAAGGTTGTATTTAAGTTTCTAGATATAATCCAATGATGTGTGAACTGAACATGTTTGAACCCAGCGAACTTGAAGTTTGCTGGTAGACGACTGTTCGTTTACTATCGTGTCCCACACGAGTGAGTGACACCGCCTACATCATATGACCAAGCTCCAGGGGGTGCAGGGGCGATATAAATTCTGTTTAGGTATACCAGTTTGAAACTCTTTCCTTAAGTATGTCCTACCATTACATGTATATCTGTTGAGCATACAGTAAAGTATTTGTGTGGGCTGGATATTTTATGTATTTTTGTTGTCTCTATCTTTTCCTGCTGTTTTTAAATACAATTAAATCACAGCTGTTAAACTTGTCAGATCAGAAACTGACCCTGCTTGTATAATTTGTGGAGATTTGTCAGAGAACTTGCTCCAGGTCAGTCAGTTTTGATGGGAACATAGTGAATGTCCTCAAAATGTTCCATTTTGGTGCAGATCAAGAGGTGAAGAGATATCCATGTGGGGTAATAAAGGGCCGCCCAGGGGCCTTTGTGTGAACCTGTCCTTCAGGGAGAGGATTTAATTTCAAATTCAGGTATGTGAAGAACAGTACAAAAAATAGGAAAAAAACAGCTTAAGTACAATGTCAAAGTTTTGGTCTGCAGTGGTTACCGGAGGAGGTCGATGAAGCCTTGGATAGAGGGCACAGGTACTAGAACTTTAATTCGGGTGGTGAAGTCGGACTTAATGCATTAATGATGGGCAGTGAGCAAGGGGTATTTAGAGTCACTCGTGAATAAACCCTCACCACTGAATGGTAGGGATTTTACGGATGTGCATTCTGTTTATACAGTTCACATTGCAGCTAGTCACACTGACTTTGATGTGACTGAGTGATTTATGTTTTTGTTCAAAAGCAGACGCCAGACTAACTGCATCTATTTATGGAGGATGTTGTTGAATGAATTTTGTAATGCAATTCCATTCAGCCTTTTGTTTTTGCTGCCTTTTATAGCCATTTGTTATATGCAGACTGTTATTGTGTGCACCATGTTTCACAGGGGAAGGCTGGGGCTATGATATTGTTGAGGACAGATACCCATCAATGAACCCGCAGAGTTGTTCCTCCTGAAATGTGACTCTGTAGACCTCTGTGAGGTGGCCCTCTCATTGACTAAGATCATTGTCAATTTGTCACAACAGGATGAATTTTTCAAAATGTCATAAATTATGCAGGTGGCAACATTGCATCAGTCCTAGGTTGATTGTTGAAAGGGCTTTTAAAAGTAAGTAGTGGCAAACTTCAGTGTCAAATGCCTGCAGGTACAAACGGTTGTAATGACACAGTCTGCCTTTAAAAAAAATGAACAAAAATTTCCATGAAAATGTGTCTTCTCTAGCTTCCTGTGTGACCAACAAATGTGTGACAAAGTAGCCTTTCATACAGAATGTTTTCCTCAGAACACATCCATTGTCAAGAAAGGTGTGCACATGGAACATTCTTTTAGATGAAACCATGTATTAAATTAAGATGCAGTGTAATTGATTGTGAATTAGATTAGTAATAAAAATGAATATTCATGTCTACATCTGAAGAGGGATGACATTTCTGTAACTAACACACATGGTTACTAACTTTCTCTGAGCTGAAATTGGGACATTTGTAGACTGATCTGGGAGATGGGTTTCCTTTGCTAAAATTATTTAAAATATTGTGGCAGGCGGGCACTAATGAGAAGTAGCCATGTTGCTGAAGGGAAGTGTTCAAGTGCAAGCGACAAGGGGAATTCCAGGCAAGGAACTGTCTTCTGTCTTACTTTAAAGTCATTTCAAAACCTGTTCATTCATGTTCATTTTGAATTGGCTTGCATTCGTGAATTTTTACTGCATGCACACACAGAATGAAACAGTTATGTCTTTATTCATTTTCTAGAAAATTACCATGATTTGTCTCACCAGTTGGATGCTGACACTTTAATCTCAAAAATGGAAGAATCCTGATTAGTCAGGATGGATCGTAACCCTTAAAACACAACATGATATGTAGTGTTGAAACACAGTTCATCTTTAGTAGTACTTTTGTAGCTGGATAATGACCTGACAAGCCTGTGTTACGTCTCAGCGAGCTTTACGGATGCAGTCAAGGGGAAAAGGGTGTATGGTCAGGAACTGCCCCGCCCCCTCTTTTTTTTCTTCCTCTTGGTTCACTATCATTTTTGTTTATAATATGTGGTTGCAGTAGCAACCAGCTGAAGGTATTACATCGACTCCTGCATAATGTCGATCCTGCGATGGTAATCTTTAAGATAACGAAGCAACAGACAAAACATAAAGATTATATAGAAAGGATTTCTTCAAGAAAGTCAGCGCTCGATCTGCAGAAAAGTCGGTATTTATTTAACCAATTCCATTGCACCTGTCTTGCAGTCATCCATAAAATTAAATAGTTGGTTGGAGGACTGATCAATTTGCTCCTTGGTGGTCATGAATCTGATCAAAGAGGTCATTCCAGGTCAGACATGAGCTGTAGACCAATTAAGGCTTCCTGTTAGGAAGTTGTCGATGAGATCTGTTCAGATCGACTATCAGACAAATCTCATAAAGTTGAATGTATTGTAAAATATGATGATCTGCATCATTGTTGTTTCTTTTGTTGTTTTCATCTGGTTCAGTGATTTTTTTTTCTCCTTATGTTATGTGGTATTTTCTCCTCTGTAAATATGAAATTTGGACTGTGTTCACACTGGTTTCTGCGAGGCCAATGAACCTCTTACTCTGAGCGATTGTGTGAATACAGCAGATTCAGATTTCATGATTGCCCTTTCTTTTCTTTCTGTTTTTTAAGGGCAGGGCTGGGTGTAAAAGTTGGGGGGGGGGAGAAGTTGGAAAGCCTAAAAGGCTCTCTGAAAAATCTTTGTGGGACCTTAATAGGCCCTCCGAAAAAAAAACTTAAGGGCATCGTATCAAGAAATTGGGTTGTAAAATACTGTACTCTTGTGATCCTTCGGTGTGTATGTCCAGGCAGGGAGAGAGGAAGATTTGAATTCATAAGAATGATGACAGCTGACGAACCTTGTGTGCTAATTCATCAAGTGCTGAGAATTCATCTGAGCGTCCTTGTGTGGCCTATGGGCTGGGCCCACACATGCATCCATGCCTTAGCCTACTTCAGCCTGGGCAGTTGTTCATACCCACACACTTATTTTGTTTATTAGGTGTTTTAGGTGGTACCTTATTATAGGCTACATGCATGGGTTTTTTTGTTACGTGGATGCATATATGCGGGCGGTCATGGTTGATACTCTCTCTATGTCCACCATAATTTCATCTTAATGTCAGGTCAGGCGTCTAAAGGAGACTCTCGTGATTCATAAATTACTTGAGTTGTCTCTCAATACATATTGTATTGAACAGTGGCAGCAGCAAGATTTTGGATTTGGCAGGGGGGGGGGGGAACTGCGGGTAAAATGGAGGACAAAAGAAACTGTTGGGGGCATATTGCACAGTTGAGCATGAAGGGTGAGCTTAGCGAGCGGGGCCCGGTTCCCTCAGACTGGTGGGGTTCAGGGGCAAGGCTCCAGTGGGGGTCTAGGGAGTGAAACCCCCGGAGGCTCTAAGGTTTTAGCATATCTTTGGGTGAAAATGAAATCTTAGGATAGGTATATTTTTGTTCAAAATGCATCATTATACGCAAAGATTCCAAACGATTTTAATTATTTTGGCTATTCCTTTCCTAAGATGACAAGATGAGAACTTAGAACACCCTTATGAACACCCTTATTGGGTCCATGGGTGTCCACCAGATCTTTGAGGCTTTAGCATATTTCTGGGTGAAAAATTCAGTCTCAGGATTGTGAAAATTTACAACCCCTTGTGGGGGTCCAGAGGCAAAGTCTGTTGGGGGTCCAGGGGGTAAACCTCCCCGGAAACTCTGAGGATTTGACATATCTCCTGGTGAAAAATTAAGTCCCATGACTTCCTAGAGTAGAAAGATATGAATGTAAACATGTAATAGGCATATATATGTATGCATTTGTCAGGTCACTGCACCTGAGTGGGAGGAGGGGACGACTGGCAGGGGCCAAGGTTCTGATGAGAGAAAATTCCCCATCCCCCCTCGCTGCTGCCACTTGTATTGAGCCTTTACCTGCCACACTGCTGGACTCAGTTCAAGCCCAATTAACTTCATAGTTTGATCAGGTCACTGACTTCATCTGCAATGGATTACCAGCATCCCTTTTTTTAAAGGACTGTATCGTGTTTGGCAAAACTGATGGAAGAAAAAATTTGCAAACCTGTGTCATGAACTGCGGTATATGCATGGGCAATGTTATGAATGGCTCTTTGGTATATGTACCTACTTGTGTTACCGTTAACATTCCACTTAGGCCCATATTGCATGTGAAATCTTCATTTGATTACAGTTAGGATACACAAGACTAGATTATACCACTACTTCTGACTCCTTGCCAAAGGCGCCGGTGGAAGAAGTCCATGTGGTGGCGATGTCATGTGCGTGCGTGTGTGTGTGTGCATGTATATGTGTGTGTGACACTGCTTGTAAACAAAATATCTCAAGAAGGGTAACCTTGACTAATTTCATACTTGGTATGTGGGTTGGCCATACTAAGTAGATGATTCATATTGTTTTTAGCGGAGGTTCAATAACCATATCTGATTAAGTTTTACTTGTAAGTGTAAACATCAACTTTGATATACTTTTAAGGTATTAACTTGCTGGGTCAGAAGTGGCAAGTCAAGTGCAGCCTGGACAGGGAAAGATGAGGGAAGGTCAAGGGTGAAAAGGCAATTTGAAAGTTCTGCTGACAAGGGTACTGATATTGACTTGCCAACCATCAGAAACTGAAACTTTTTTGTTAGATTTACAAAGTGATTTTCTCAGTTCAGGTATGAAATCTTAATATAATTTTAAGTGATAATTGGTACACTGACCTTCACTTTTGCCAGTATTATTCAGGCTTGCAATCATGATTCCTTTTAGTTATTGAAATATCCAACCAATTGAATTATTTCCTTTATTACAACCTATATAGTCAACTAATAACTGTCATAAACCATCCGTTCAAATTTTTTAGAATATGTGTCCTTGAGGCAGACATATAGAGTAACAGGTGTCCCACAATTATTTTGAGGTTTGATCTTTTCAGTGTTGCATAGATACTGGTGACTGTTGTTAGCTTGCTTTTGTGGATTGCAACCATAGAAAATGCTTTCCTGTGGTCAGTGCAAATGGTAACTAATATTACATGCATGGTCAACTCATTACTAAACTCCATTTGGATGAAAAATGACACAGATTTTGATTGAAAGTACTTCCATTTTGAGATTAAACAGAGATTTTAAGAAGAATATAATGAAAGTAGCAGATGGAAACTTGGTCAAGTATGCTCTATGTGTAATGATAATTGTTTTCACATGTGGAAACAGGTGAATTTCAAAGCAGCTCCTTTTTAGCTCATACCAGCATGCTGGTGTGAGCTTATGCGATCCAGCGGCGTCACTCTATCCTTCTATTTGTCCACAATTGTTCAAAATGCTTCTCCTCCTAGGTACTTTCATGGATTTGTTTGAAACTTACGTACAATGTTCCTTAGATGATGGGCCATTTGGGGTGTTCAGGAATTTTGGGCCCAAGGTCCCATGTGGACCCTTTAGTCTATTTTATGAAATTCTGCAAATGCTTCTCCTCCTACAGATTCCCTCGTACAATATTGATGTTTTGTCATAATGATACTCTATTAGAGTGGTGCCTTCAGGGTGTTCAGGAATTTGGGGTCCAAGGTCCCATGTGGGCTCTTTGGACCATTTTATGAAATTCTACAAAATGCTACTTCTCCTACAGATTCCCTGTACATTGTTAATGTTTTGTCATAATGATACTCCATTAGTGATGCCTTCAGGGTGTTCAGGAATTTTGTTTCCAAGGTCCCATGTGGGCCCTTTGTTCCATTTTATGAAATTCTGCAAAATGTTTCTCCTTCTGCAGATTCGTTTGTACTATGCGTGATGGTTTGCTATAATGATACTCTACTAGTGGTACCTTCAGGGTGGCCAGAAATTTTGGGTCCCAAGTCCCATGTGGACCCTTTGGCCCATTTTACGAAATTCTGCAAAGTGCTTCTTCTCCTACATGCTTTCATGCATTTGTATGAAACTTAAACACAATGTTCCTTGTGACTGGTGAACCATGTGGGGTGGTTAGGAAGTTTGGGTCCAAGGTTCCATGTGGGCCCTGTGGCCCATTTTATGAATTTCTGCAAAATGCTCCCACAGATTCTCTTGTGCAATGTTGATTGTTGGTTTGTCGTAATGATGCTCCATAAGGGATGCCCTCAGGGTGGTCAGGAATTTTGGATGTAAGGTCCCATGTGGGCCCTTTGGCTCATTTTACGCAATTCCACAAAATGCTTCTCCTGCTACAGATTCTCATGTACAATGTTGATGGTTTGTCATAACGATACTCTGTCAGTGGTACCTACACGGTTTTCAGGGATTTGGGGGGTTCTAGGATTTCACATAACCCTACAGAAACTTGGTTGAAGGTATGAGCTTTTGCACCATTGGTGCTCTAGTTTGTTCTGTCAATCCTTGTTCAATTTGTCAGCCCAGAATCTTCTTCTATGAACCACTTTGCTTTTGTCTCCCTTATTGTGAGGATAGTGAGGTATTTAAAAATTACGGTCATAGTTTTTACATTTCTTCACTATAGTCAAGTTTCCTACAACAGGTGTAATTGGAGGAGCCGTAATATGAAGTAAGAATGAATTGATTCATGCATGGTACCAAAATACACTACTGAAATATCATACCTTTGATGTTTTTCATAAGCAACCAACCTCATTTTTAATCTTTTTGAAAGCTATGCAAAGTAAACAGGATTCCAAAATTCTCAAGTATACCATACACCATCCTCCTCCCCTTCCACATTTTTGTTTGTCATTTTCACAAATTCTGGCCATTTGAATTGGTTAAATTTGGTGACTTATTTTCAGATTTCCCACCATAAGCTTAAGTTTCCTTTGCTGTCAATTAGTTTAGGAATTGTTTGAATTTTTTATTCCTTGTGGAAGGCAAAAGGAATCAGTGGGATGGTGATTATGTGTGTGTGTGTATGTGTGTGTGTACGTGAAGCCTTGCTTGTAGGCACAATATCTCAAGAAGGGTAACCTTGACGAATCTCATACTTGGTGTGTGGATGATCATATCGAGTAGACGATCCCTATTGTTTTTGGTGGTGGTCAACGGTCATTTAAGGTCACCAGATGTCAAATTGTGAACCCTTGTCAACATTGTATAAACACTATATATCTCAAGAAGTATAGCTGTTAGAAATGTCGTACATTGTGTGTGGGTTAATCATATTAAGCAGATGATACTTCACATAATTTGTTGAGATCAAAAGTCATTTAAGGTCACCAGAGGTCAAAATTTGAAAACATTGTAAACACAATATGTCAAGAAGGGTAATTGGACAAATGTCATACTTCGTGTGTGCGTTGGTCATATTGAGTGGATGATCCCTATCATTCTTGGTGGAGGTCAAAGATCATTTGAGGTCATCAGAGGTCAAACTTTGAAAAGCTTGTAATCATGCACGGTATCTCAAAAAGTGTTATCTTGACTGATTTCATACTTAGTGTCATATACTGAGGTTGGTCATAGTGAGTAGACAAGCCCTATTGTTTACAGTGAAGGTCACAGGTCATTTGAGGTCAACAGAGGTCAAACTGTGAAAACCTTGTAAACTTGTTATCTCGAGTGTATAGTGTTGACAAATTGAAGTGTATAGTCTTGACTACTTTCATACTTAGTTTGTGGGATAGTCCTAGTGAGCAGATTATTCCCATCGGTTTTAGTAGAGGTCAAATTTAATTTGAGGTCACCAGAGGTCAAATTGTGAAAAGATGTAAAATTGCTTAGTACACACAGTGGTCAAAAGAGCTTAGTGTAGGCATGCTTTCTCTAGAATGATAAGGTGTTTGAATTTCAAAATAGTACAGTAATTGTAAATGTACCGTATTCTTCATGAATATTGGCAAGGAATCACAAAGTCTTTCTTGTTTTTTCACAGGTCTGAATACACTGTATCCAATTATCCCTCAACTTGAATTAAAATAGACATGCATAAGTAACTTTGCATGAGATATGTGTATGTATGCAGTTGGCTGTGACCCAAAGGAAAATCCTATATTTACACTACCATGTACAGTTCTGGGTTTTATGTCTGTTCTCGTACCGTAGGTACAATTGTACCATCCCATATCATATGTGTCTTCATGGGTACAGTCCTACCATATACCCGCAGCTGCCATCCCCTAACTTTCCCATCAATTGTCCTCATTTTATATAGACATGAGGAACTAACAACTGAATTATTTATTCCCTGGTCACATTATAACAAATCGCGTACTGCGACTTCTTGCAACTGGGTCATTTTGAAAATGTTTGCTACATCTCCGCACGGACTGTGTTGAGTTGCATTGAGTTTGGGACTAGTTGCATGGGCTGCAGACGAGTCGCTAGTTGCTTCATGTGCTCTAGTGCACACCGGAGCATATGAAGCAAGTGCTTGCAACTAGAAATACCTTGCAACTGGTTGCAGTCTGTTCGCCGATGTGCTGCAACAATGCTGCTATCTACTGCACTTATCACCGAACATTCCAAACACAATCTGCGTCTAAATTAGCATTTATACAACAGACTGCAACAGTCTCATACTGTGCGGCGCCATGCTGCGTTGTATGGCGCTGTACTGCAAGCATTCGCCAACAAGCGCAGTACGGAGAACATCTTTCACCTCCCTAAAAACTGGTCCAAACGCCGCCTGTGTGCGAATGTGCTGCGAACGTACTGCAAACATGTGCAACACGAAGCAGCAGCTACTGCAAACTAGTATCCGCCCGTTCCCTCAAGGTATTCTCTACCGCGCCTGATTGAAATCGGCTGCAAACAAGTCTCAGCACGTTTGCAGCACGACACAGTACAGCGACTGATTTCAACTATTCATACAACGGCCATCACACTATGGCAAGCCAAATGCCCACAAGTTTGATAAACTTGGATTATTGGTTGATAAACCAGATTTATCAGTTGAAAACCAGGTTTACCTGTTGAAAAACCAGGTTTATTAACGCCAAATGCTCAGTTATTTGAAATTCCAGGTTTATCAAGTTGAAAAACCCGGTTTATCAACTGATAAGCCTGGCATCGATAAACGTGGTTTATCGGTTGATAAACCTGGTTTATCAACCGATAATCCAGGTTTCTCAAATTATTGGGCATTTGGCTTGCCATACATGTCAGTGTCTTATACACTTGGGGGTATGTCTGACTACAAACATGCGCCGATAGTAGCAGTACATCGCAAAATGATCACAGTAGATCGCCGAACAGTCTGCATATGTTGCATGCCTCGTGGCAGCTCAGGCGCTGACCACGTTGCCCGCATTCGCCGTCGTTCACCGATCGACGCAACGCAACACAACACAGCACAGCACGATTTGCAAATAGTTTCACATTCTGGTTTGCCGACCATTCGAGGTACAATGCAGCCAAGTTGCAGTACTGTCCGCGTCACACTCCCGCCCCGATTGTAGACCGCACTAGTTGCAAGCAGTTGCGTGCCATTTGCAATTCTGTGAGTTGCAGTACAGTCGCAGACACATTTTTTCCTAGTGTGACCGAGGCATTAAGGACACATATGGTAGAAACCAACCAGGGAGTTGCTATTCATTAAATATTGACTTTTCGGTAGAAACACATACAGTGCCATGTGCAAAGATTTTGGCTCTATTAATTATGACAGATTATCGGAGAGATTGGGAGATTCTCAAATATGCCAGCAGGTTTCTCCTGCTACACATCAGAATATTTGACTTAGTGGGAGACAAAAAATGTCAAAGGCTGTCAAGAAAGGTCTGTAAGTTTACCACTGCCACATCAAGGAGGGATTAGGGAGAACTTCAAGTATGAGTGAGATGGAAACTGAGAAAGAAAGTAGAAGGGGAGGGGAAGGGAAGGAAAGGAAGGAAGGGTAGGGGGAAGGAGGGTTGGCGTACTGTGTGTAGAATTTATACTCAGCCTACAGTAAGTACTATGCCTTCAATCTTGGATTATTTTGTACCATGGCTGTCATAAGTGCATACTTAGTCTTTGGTGCACTTTTGGGACTACATAGACAACCATGTACTGCCAGTTGCAGTAGTACATACCCTACTGTTCATGTCTCCTTGCAGTGGCACAAGTCGTTACAGCCGGCTTGACATATGCATGCGATAGATACCCCAACCGTGAAAATGGATTCCAAGCCAAACGGATGTGACGTCACAGTAATCTAAAGTAATTCATGTCCTCAGCGATGAATTGATTTCTTCATGGTTACAAGATCTCGATCATAATTAAAAAAAAATATTGTCGACTCAATTTGCACTTTTGAAATAGCAGCTCAAAAATATTGGAATGAATCCTCAGTCAAGAAATACATCATACGTGTGGTTCCTTATTTATCGTGGAACAAATACCCTATCTCAGCCATGCACAACTAGTCAGGATTTCACATGCATTTTCTTATGAGTGTATGAGACCACTGCGTGAGTTATATCACCTTTGGATCAAGGCATCGATCAGCCTCCTTTCAGAGTTTGTAAAACTGCTGGTCCTTTAACTTTGAAAGAAATATTGAAATGTTATTTCTTACCTTCCAAAATTCAAGTTTGATAAAATTTGATACTTTTGTTTGGTTCCTATTTGTTTTTTTTCTGTTTTTTTCTTTTCATTTTGAATTTGTCTAAGAATGTCTTATAGTACCAGTCATTATCAGCCTGCTGCCTTGGTTTTACCTTGGGCTGGACCACATAATGTACATTATGGCCTTGACTTAACATTATTAAAGTAATGCTGTGTTACATCAAAGCAAGTGTAAATATGGTACTTTAAGTTGGTAGACAGCAGCAAGGGAGTTTCAGTTCTCCCCTGCTTTTATTTTCAACTCTACAAATGAAGAGTGACAGAAGGTAAGTGAACCTGATGACAAGGTCGCAGGGGTTTGTGTACATTTACTGTAGTACTTTACCTCACACTTCACTTACCTGTGTCACCATAACAAATGCACTCCTGTCTACCATGCCACTTGTGATGATCCATGTGAACTGTGTAGTTTACAAATTCAGGAATGAAGAAGTAGTTTATCGATCGGCAGGAATCATAATTTAAAATGTATTTGCAGGTGTCATGCAAAGACTGTTGCGGAGACTCGATGATAATTATTGCAATATATTTGCAAAGGTTCACATACGGCTTGCCCATAAGAAGGTTATGGAAATATTTGATGAATGTATAGTCCTATCGTAAATCTGAACTCAGGTGTAGTTGTATCCATTTATACTAAAATAACCTCTGTCTAGTCAAACTTTAGTGTGAAAGTCACGTTACAGTCAAGTCATTCGTACACCCAAATGGACAAAATATCACCTTGGAGTTGTTAGGGTGTTGTCTTGGAAAACTACTCTGTCAAAAAAGTGATATGTCATCGGAAAACTAGGAACTGTAACTTGAAAGAGAGTTGGCTATTAGTTTATAAGTTCTCAACGCTGTGTTTTAACCTCTCCCTTCATGGCTCTGAGTTTCCATTTCCCAATATAAGGCCAGTGTTGATGTATTTTTTATTTATTTTCTTTCTTGTAGAGAGATAATTTACAGATATTCATGTTTTGACCTTTTCCTTTCCTTAGCTTTTGTTTGGTATTTCGTTGGGTATGCACTTTATGAAGGCCAAGGCAACCTCAAACTGACTTGAATAGACATCTACTAATCCTATTAAGTAGTTTGTTATTCCGTGTATTCATTTCCCTTCTGATTCCTATTCACTGTGGTTTGAGTTTGGCTTACATGAAGTATCTCCTAGCTTTCTCACTCTGATATATCCAGTCTGTGTCAGACAAAAAAAATTGGAAACATTAGAATGTTGAAAGCAACCTTGCTCCATTGACTTACCTACCTCCACTCAGCTGTTACATGTTTAACGTACTGTAGGAGTCATAATCGGCTGGTTACATTTAATCCCTTCTTTAAACTTTTGCTTTTACCCAAAATGGATTAGCACCTCTTTCCCAAACTACTGTACCACCTATAAGTGCTAGTTGTCCAATAGATGTGTGGAGACAAGTTTGTAGTTCCTCACGTAAATATTAAAACGTGGTGAAGTTCGGGATTACTTTACAGTAGTTAATTCTGCTAAACAAAAAGGCTTGAAACATTGAAGTACGGAGAAAAATGAAATGAGTGTATGGAAAGTAATCAAAATGTATGGTACAAGAATGGAGAGAGAAATGGTTTAATATAGAGACCGATCAAATTTGAAAAAAATGGTAAGGAAAACGAAAAGTCTTATCTTTAAAATCCTCTTCACATGAATTAGCACAGTACTTCATTGCGTATTCTTCTTAATTCACAGTTGGCTGTAAGTAGCCTTGAGCGGTGTCTGTGTGGAAAAAAAGAAACAGTAGTATCGTGGGTGGCCAATTCTAAAGGTATTGAAAGCTATTTTTCAAATGATCAGCTTATACATGCTACATCATTGGTGGTCAAAAGAAATAACCTGTAGACAGCTACCAGTGATAACAGTTTTTCACTGTTTGAAGGTCAATCCTGGTCTTTACTAGGTGAAAATAAGCTTGATGGCCAATTCTGGTCGCTTTTGGTCTAGCATTTCACACCAGTTTTAGATGAAGAATGGCTATATTATAGACCACTGAGAAAAAACATACTTTTTAAATGCCAACTTCTATGGTTTGTTATGCTGATGAACTTGTGTCCAGTGAAGAAAAGACTCTTAATTGCATTCATGGACTTATCAAAAATGTTGTGTTTACTTAATTAAAATGTGACTGTGAACATGAAATGTATGCTCAAACTCTGGATGATTTGTGTGTATTTTGTATTGTACTGCTGTTATCTGCCAATATAGTTAGAAAGAAATCTTGCAAATGCTAAGTTTAAGTTGGCTCTCCAAGTTTTATGAATGCATTAATTATATTCAACTTTGGTGGTTGAAACAATCATACTGTGGGGGGAGGAAGCTTTTGTATATTTTGCCTGAGTAACATTGGGGCAGTGTCAGTTTGTAAACTAACTGAAACTCTACTGCCTTTAGGTGTTTGTGTAGTGAGACATCAAAGGGGCAAACTTTGTGTAAAGTTTCCTTTACATGAGGCTTAACTAGCAACTCCCTGGTCATACTGAGAGGGTCCTCATGTGTCACATACAAATGGCCACTAATGAGTGAGTAATGATCTGAAGTGGCTTTGGAAAACTTGTGACCATTCACTTCTCCACATTAATGCTTCATATGCCTGCAGCCAGCACAAAACCATGGATCAAAATCCACTCTTTTTCATAATTATTGGATGTGAATAGTGATGTTTATTATAAATATCATTAACTTACGTCACTCTTCACTTACCTGTCTCAACACAAGAACTGCACTTCCATCTACAGTGCTGGTAACCTTTACTACCACCCTCGGTGCCCTCTGGTCTAGCACCTGACTAGCACCCCCTTCCCATTCTGCCTAGGGGTGTGGAAGTCTTGAGTGTTTTCTATCTTTGGATATTGTTCAATTGTGACTTCATCTGGTTTTCCTTGGCTTACTTTTGGCTCTCTAACCATCTCCTCTGCAAGTTTCTCATCGTTTCGCTAAGTATCCTTTATTTTGTTAGTGAAACTTCCAATGTACTTTTTTAGGCCTGGTTACATGTTTTTTTTTCACCCCTTTTTGTGTTCAGGGTCCAGTTGCGTGATTTCGCTGACGTAGCATTATCTCCATTTCTGCCTTTCTTACATGTTTAGCCTTCCCGCTTATAGAGGGAGGCTTCTTTGCAGCTCTAAGCCTTGCCTCTTGTACTGTTCCACATTCCAATCTATTTTGTGAAGGACTTTCAAGCTTTCTCACTCATACTGGGAGACTTTGTTTACTGTTTACTGGGCTTTGTATATTGTTACTGTACACTCTATTCATGTACCTTCACATTCTATTATGTATTTGCACTACGTATGTTATACTACATAGATTGCACAACATATTTTGCCCATCAGGAATTTGAGAAACTCGTTTGTGTTTACGGGCATGTATTTTGGTAGAATTTGTGGGCACATTTGCTACGATTGGATCTCTTAAACGTATCCCCCCCCCCCCGCATGGTTTCTAGGAAGGTTCCCCAAGTTGTCTTGCTCAATGATTAGACCCAGAACTCTCTGGGATTAGCACCAGCAGTGCCCAAAGTGTAGATCCTGCTGTCAAAAGGACCCTTGTGCCATCTGCATCTTATACTGTTAAGTTGTCAGACAAAATATTTGATGTAGTCCCACAGTGACAACTGTTAAGCACACAAAAATCGATCTTCATGAAGGTTGTTATAGTTTTAAACATTCTCTTGGGGTCTAATATTTGTTTTGGTATTTAAATCATTATTGAATACCTGTCATTTTCGTTAAGTACAGCCATGCTATGGAGTCAGTGAAAACAATTCTGTGGAAGTGCATGGTTGGCTGGTAGCAGCTTACTAGCAAGTCTGCATTCCAAGTGAGGTGTTGTTTACTGTTTTCAGCTATCTGGTTACAGCTGTAGTTAAATTCTGCAGAGATGATTTACTCTTACCTTACTTACCTGTCTCAGCATAACAAATGAACTCCCATCTGCCATGCTAAGAGTACTGATAACCTTTTTGTACATACATTCCTTTTATTGGTGTATACTATTGGTAGATATTATTGGGTAGCATATCAAAAATTATTATTGTAGCAATAACTTTTCACAAGACATGGTATTAAGATTCTCAAAATAATAATAATTGTAGTTGTGACAAAATATGAAAAAAATAGTAAAATTTGTTCCAAAATACCACCAAAAGTCCACAAAGTGTTAAAAATAAACAGTCCTCTGACAAACACAATTGTGTGCATAAAAATAACCTGAGTATCCCCATGTGCAGCAACTACAGTACTAGCTGTGGAAGCACAAGAAGAGTAAAATTCACAGAGTGAAGTCCCTCACCTCATACAACCTACTGTATGCATTACCGTATTGACCATGGTCTAGCATCTGGCAATTTTAAGTGTGTGTGTGGGTGTGTGTGTATCTGTCCCTTCCGTAATTGCCAGCTTTTCTGTCTGCCAGCGAAGCATCTGCTTTAATCTGCCTTGTTTGTCCAAGTTTTTAAGACCATGGTCAATACGGTAATGCATAGGTTATATGAGGTGAGTACGTCGCTAGCAACTTCCCATAACAGTAAGCTTTGGGGAATTCACATCGTAGACATATACTTACCCCTTGCCACACTAATGTATCATTTGACCTTTGCTCAAACTGTCCTCAAAGTCAATTCTAACACCGTGCCCTCTAAGGCCTAGCTCCCTTTCGTTTGCCTTTCGCTGGAGTGCTTGCAACGTGTCTTCATATCTGCTCGCTGTTTTTTGCCTTGCGCAAGACGGCTGTCTCGGGACACCAGTGAGTTGTGGGGAACTTGGTACATATAACGTTGCTCATGTAGGCCTCTAGTGTTAACGTTCAACTGAGCCATCTTGACAAATTTCAAACCATAAGCAGTAGAACTCTGTAAGCTGCAAGTGCATGTAAACAAAACAGCAGAATATAATTTAAATGTTCATTCTAACTTGATGTCCCAAAGTTAAAAATAGGTGGCTGTGCACTTTGGTGATGAAATACGCAATGACTGAGATGATAAGATTATGCCCTGTACCTCACCACATTCGAGTATGATTATATTCCTTTTACATGATTCTTTCTACTTCTTTTTATGAGAATCTTTTGGATATTTTTCTTAAAAAATGTATGTAGTTTGGTCAACACGATGTGTAACATTTTGTGGAACATTTCAGACTTGAAGCAATATCAGTGCTCACTCTCTTGGTGAAAATCAGTTGCTTAGGTAGTTAGGCTTTGCTTCATCTCACCACATAAGGATGTGATCAGTACAACTTTCAGAAGGTTTTACACGATCTTTTCTATTTTTTTTCATGAGACACTTTTGTACATTTTAACTTAAAAATATGTATACATAGGTTGGTTTACGTGACAATTGTGTCATATTTCGTTCAGCATCTAACATTTGAAACAACAGCAGTGACTTTTTTTTTAACTTAACTTTCATCAGTGCCTGAACGTCAGTTTATGCCAAGAATCTATGTTACGCTTAAAATCAATGTTATGCCAAAAATCAGTGAATGATGCCAAAAGTCGGTGAATTGATGCTGAGAATCAGCGTGTGCTACCATAAGGCTAGAACTCTTGGTGGGAAACATTGTAATTGTTGTAAGTGTGGAATTATCGTGATAATCTTTTCCTGAAATATCAAGATGACAAAAAAAATTAATAATATCAAGCATCACTAATGGTTGAAGGGTGCACTTAGATGTTGAAACTGGTAGATAAGTCATTCATAAATAAACATACCAGCTGAGTTGATAATTTAAGTATGGAGCATGTAACAGCGCTGTATAGATTTGGAACTTGTAACTATTCTTGTAGCTCGTTTGGAGAAGATGGATGTCAAAGCGAAATGGGTTAAACAAACCCAGTTGCAGAGAGAATGAAGGTACTGGGTTTATGACCTGCACAGGATGTACCACTCTACAGCCTATACCCATTCAGCCATGTACGAACATGCGGACGATTTTTGAGCTCTTTCATTGCAATATTCTACCCCTCCCACAAGTTAGATCTGACTTTATCCTTTTGAATGAAAAACAGTTTTCATGGCACCTACAGGACTGGTTTGTATCAATGAGAAATATTTCATCGTTTGTGATAACGATCGTTTTGTTTTGCTTTTTTTTTTATATCTGTGTCATTGTCTCTGGACAATTAATGACACTTTGCCGTGAACCGAAAGATCGCTTAAGGTACCAGGTTGTGATACAATGACGCTGTTTGATCCTGAAGCTTTGAAAGAATAAATTTCCTTTGAATATTTCCAAATTTACAATGGCACGAAGAGACATCGGTATGGCAATTTTGGTGATAAGATCTGGCTCCTGGGTGGCTATCATTTTTATTTCAGATAGAGTACAAAGAGCAGGCAACCTCTTTTACAGATTGAAGTACAGTGTAAGTAGGTAATAGGCTTTGGCAACTCAGATACTATTGGACTTGAATTGTTGCGACTTGATTAGTTCCATAGTATAGTAATGTAGTTAGAGACAGGGAAAGGGCTGAGAAAGGGCTGTGTTTCCTCTATTGAAGTTGTTCCATGGTGACATCATGGATGTAAAAGTTCCAGGAATGTTCCATGGTGACATCATGGATATGAAAGCTCTAGGAACGGATCCAGGTGCCGGTGTACCTGGTACACGACCCCTTTTTTTCAATGACCAACCATTGTCTTCTTGAATACTCTGAAAAAATAAGTAAATTAGATATATGGAAAATATATCTCTCAGATTTGTATATCTAGAATTCAAATTTTCTTCAGGGAAGACCCCCCTTGTGGCTTTGCACCTCTTGGCACCTCTTTGCCCATGCTCAACAGTGCATGCGCCCCTCTTTCTCTATCTGTGCCTGAGGTCAACCCATTTTGCAAACAGTAACAATGACCAGTGCATCCTGATTAGGATGTAGGAGCCAATAGTCACTATAATGATCTAATTCGGTAAATATTTGATAAAATGAGCCAGAAATTAAGCTATGGAGTATCAGGAGGTTACTTGACAAATTAAGATGCCTTTGGTGGCTGACTATCCTATCCCTTTAAATTGACAGGATATAATGCTGTGGTGTCATGTTTATAATAAACTCTAATGAGGCCACCTCTTCATGATTCACCTCCCATGATGTGAAAACAAAAGAGGGTTTTTATCACGGGCACACCCAGCTCAGGAGCTTTTGGAACTCGTCTGACATGCCAACAATGAGCAACATTTCTTTTCAGGTGATCTCTCGATAAAATGGAAAAGTATTACTCAGCATTTTGCAAGTTTGTGATTGTGTTCATTCATCTCTTCTCCCTTTCACAGATGAATAGTTGGATGTATCACCGGTATGGCCGTTAAGAAAATACGCAGGCTTCTCGTCAAGTTCATGTGCCTGTGGATTTTAGGTTTTGCTACCAGTGCTACTCCTGAGAGGAATTCCGGTAACAGTAACTCCCCTCCTGGTAACTTTCAGGATCAAACTATTAGGATGGGTGAGTATGATTAAGGTCAAAGGTTAATATTTTCTCTTGCGTAGCCTTTAAAAGGTCCAACTACTCGACAATGCTTCTGTAGTTAATTAATCTGTCAACTTTCACATTCAAAAGTTATGAAAACTGTCAAAAGTTTTACCCAGCCTTATACGGGCTGTGACCGTAATGAATTTAAGTACTACATGGAAAGTGCCTATTCAAAAATTTTCAAATACCAAATTCAATTGTTAGTTAATTATTAATGTTCTTTTTTATGAGACACATGGATGCTCTTAGTTCGATCGTTTGCCGTTAAGTCTGGGAAGCAAACTTAACAAATTTTGAAATACATACAGTAGTGAATTTCATAGAACAGCTCAAGGTGGCAAAAGTAGGACTGAAGTTGAAGTTATGCTACCTGTGCTTTAACTAAGTAACCAAGCACAGGTATTATAGAATTTACTTTGCTCCTCACTTACTTGTCTCTACATAACTGTTGCACATCCCACTACCATTCCAGAAGTAACTGGTAACCTTTGACACCTACCTTCGCCCTAACCTACTGTAGAATCAAAAGGCCTGTTTTTCCCAAACTACTGCCCAAAGGTGCTAGTTGTTGGAATTATGTGTGTGTGTGTTTTCACGTTTTTTTGGATTTTTTCCAAGTTTATAAGGGTCCGGTTTTCATGGAACAACCTTGCTGATCATTTTCCAAAGCCTCTCACCCTTATTCCAAGACGTATCCTTTCTTATTAGGGTTTTTGAAGGGATTTTTACCTTTGCAGTCCTCCAATTTGTTCCGCCCCTTTTGGTTTCCAGGGTAGTTGTTAGTGAAATTCTTGGTAGGCTCCCTCCTCCCTGCCTCCCTTGTCTGTTTAGACACAAAGGTTTCCCCTTCTCTTGGATCTGTGCCCTTGTCCCTGTTTTCCCTCAAGACAGGTTCCCACCCCCCCCCCCCCACCCATTGTGCAGCAGTTCCGCTAGGGAGGAATTTAGAGATTCTGGAGGAGTAATTAGGCCATGTGGCTTGATTCCCTTGTCTATGTTGTCTACATGTATGTACTTTATGCTTGTGTGTTAGCCTAGTTTTTTTTTTTCTGCTGTGTTGCTCTGCTAGGCTCTCAGCTCATTTTACAGCTCCCCCCCGCTAGTTTTCTAACTAGCGCTTTTTTAGGCGTAGGTCATTTTTAGACCCTAAGTGATAGATTTGTTCACATCTACTTGTTCACATCAATTTGTTTGTATCGTAGACCTGTCATACCCTTGCTTACACCGCTGCATTGTTTAACTTAGTGCAATGCTCTCTTGTTGAAAACATGTAACTCGCAAAAGTGGACAACCTTGCTACCCTACCATCCCTCCCAGACCTGGTCTCACAGGACAGAGGGAGGGTCAGATACCAGAAGATCCAGGACCCCTACCTGACTCCCTGGAGACTGTCTGGAATTTCCTCAGATCACGGGGAATCTCTGATTACATTGTCTCCTTGGCAGCTGGATTAGGACTTTGTTCGACCCCACAGACACCCATGGTGGAGACCTCAGTAGATGGGGGGTTCAATACTTCTTAATGGTGATACTGACCTGTTTGCCCTTATCAGTGTTAAACTTCTATCAATTCTTTTGATCATATCGGGGCTCAATTCAATTTCTTCTCACTTTCAACATGCTGTGCATCCACAACAGGCTCATAGCCACACTACACCATGTGCTTGTACATCATTGTTGGAGTTTTGCTGGCCTGGGGAGGGGTCCCCCTTTGAAAATGTTTTGCCCTTTTCAAGGGTTCTAGATGCAAAATGGTGCATGATTTCCATCTTTCTCCCCATATTTATATTAAAAAAAAAGCAGGATCTTTTATTGCAAAGTTTTTGAAAGTTTTTTGGGGGAATGAACCTCCCTCCCCCTCTGCCCCATGTGGCTACTTGCATGATCCCTAATAGTCAAACCTTAGAAATAATTTACTTTTAAAGTAGTTCATGGGTGCCAATTGATCACAGCAGGTAGTGGAGGTGCATACATTTTGAAGTGCTGAGGACACCAGATAATCAGATAACCTCTGAAAGTGCTAAAGTTGGTGTACTGAAAGCATATTTAGATTAAGTATTATCCTTCCTTAACTCAACACGGTAGCTGAATTTGCACGAAAGGATCAAACACCCAGCGTACCCGATATTCACAGCCACTCTTGTTGCTTTTAATGTCAAAGAGCTTGGTCGTCAGCTCGGTGGATTAACGACACCTTTTCTCGATGTGAAAGGATTGTCTTTACATTCTTGCAGGGAATAGTGGCCTTTTGTTCTACTGGTCCTGGTAAAGTTTCCAGTATTTTGGTGATACGTTCCTGAACTTCTTTCTGAAAAATTCTGGCAGAAAACAGGGAGAAATATAAGAAGAAAAAAAAAAAGAAAGGCATATGAATGACAATGGCAAGATTGAAAAGTACAATTGGTGCAGATGTAAAATAGTGTTAAACTTCACATCTCAATTACTTGCATATTTTTTTGAGAGACCCTTCCACCGTATGCAACTGTGATTTACTGCTACTGGACTGTCTCGTCCGTCACAGTGAATGACTGACAACTATAGTAACTAGTGTTAGGAGCGAAGTGTCGACATCATTCAACCAGTCATACATGGAAGTGAGGCGCTGTATCTTTTGTCTCTGTAATTATTTAGTAAGTCCACTCGCGTAACTGCTCAGCTTGTAGCATAGATCAACACCGCTCTCAATCCGTCCATGTTAAGGCCTACCCCACAACTTGATGCCATTATCTTTTAAATGGAATTTAAAGAAATACTTTCTGCAAAGGATATGATCCTCTTCTTTTTTCTTTGTTTTTGTTTGTGGATGTGTTTTGTGTATATCGTCCTCTGGCTTTTTTTGTATCTGGCTTTCTTTTGTAAGTCGATTCTTTCAGTCTTATGCGACTGAATATGTTTGGTCACATACTGTAAGACTGAGTTGTGCGACTACTTTCAACTACTTCTAAAGCATTCCACATTTTGCTCTGCATCAGACCAATGTCACCTCATGACGCGCTGTATCTCACCCAGTCACATGGTCTGGAAAGGTCTTTATAACATAAAAGCACCGTAGATTCTACCTCCTCCATATTCTTCCATCCCTGTTGTCTGGTACTGTGTGGTATTTTTCTTGGTCCTCAAAGAATTCCCTAATTTGGTATAATTCTGATAAATTTGGCATAATTCTGATAGAAGTAGCGGAGAAAAAAAAACAACAGCACAATCTAAAACAAGTGTGAAATGCAGGGATTAACTCTGGACTTGGAAACCTTTTGCAACTTAGCCTCAGCTATTGCCTGAGAACTTTGTGCAAGCAGGTAAAGTTTATATTGGCATGCAGGTATTTACAGAGCCCTTCATATTAAAAGCAGAAGCTTTTATATTTAAGGTTAAATATATTTTGCAAAAAAAGTCTAATCAGGTCTATCTTTAAACATTCTGACCATCTTGTTTTAAGTTTGAACACCATGAGGTGAAGAGGATACTGCATAAATCAAAATGTTATTGTAATACTCCTTCCCCCCTTCCTTCAGTTTTTTTTTTTTTTTTTCAGTAGTGTCAAATGCTTCACATTCGCTGTTCTAGACGATCAAGTGAACCATCGGGCGGCCGTTTGATAAGCAGGCCGCCTGTGTGAGACAATTTTAAATGCAATCCTGCAAAATATTCTTCTCGCAATATGATATATTTAAGGAAGTTGTTGAGTGGATGAATCTAATTGAGCCAATAACTCCGTAATTCCATTTGAACTGTTAACCTCTTTCCCCAAAGGCTTGATTTAGTTATACCAGAGAACTGTGGTAGTTTTGAAGGTGAAAATGAATTCTCCTGGTATGAATTACCCTGCAGTACATATAGCTGTGCCTTCTGCCAGAATCAATACAAAAAAATTTTGTCATGTTTGGTATGTTAATGGCAATTAAAGCAAGTAACTAGTTGGCCATACTACTGTGACTGTGACAAAAAGAACCCATCCATCAAAGGGGACCAACTTGAAAATTCACAAACAATGACTCCAGTGTCCGCGAAAGCACGAAAAACATAAGCACAAAATTGGACCTTCTACAAAAGGAGACAGTAAGCAAACATTTGACCCTGCTATGTTTATTTGTGAGGCGAATGTGAACATTACGCTGCAACCGACCGGAGTAAATTCAAATTCTGCGGTTTTTAATTGGCGTTGTATTGTACACAGTCAGTAGGAGTACTTCCAGGTAGGGTATGTTTATTTACGTTACCTGCAAAGCAGAGAACTTAGAGGCTCGTTCATGATCGTGAACCCATCGGCTGTAGCCCCCCCCCCTCCTTACAACTATGTCATCCTGTTGAATTATTTACTGTCGACCTGATGTTGAGGAAAAAAAAAGGAGAAAATTGTAAAATTAACTGACAGCTAAAACATACTTCAGAGGTCATGCAAACAAATGTTTAAAGTTTTAATGTTTCGAGGGAGGAAAGGGAAGAAATTAAGAATGTCTGAAACGGCATGAAAAAGTTTTGTAATGGTACAACTTTTTCCCTGTGATGAACCATGGGGCACAGAACTTTTTACATGATCATTTGCCAATTTTGAATTGTTACAGAGCTGCGAGATAGAAGTTTTCTTTTCTAACACTGTTGCAATAAAAATGCTACTTGTCAGAGGTCATTTGAAATATTTCCACCCATGCATTTCCACCCTGCCGTGTGGTCATGTACGTTTATCACACAAATTTTCTCACAGATAACCTGAAGGGAAATTTTTTACACACAGAAATACTGATGTTAGAGATACTTCCCCACTAGTTTTCTTAAGTTCATCGAGTGTTAGATCCATCTATATATGTTAGTCTTTCTTAGGTGTCCTGGCTGTACAATGATCATCACTATGTCTTTTCTTCCTCTCTTGATCCCTTCTCATCTTCTTCTACCAAAGGAGAACATAACTGATGAATTCACTCTGCTTCTCAAATACCTGTTTCCTCCATGGTTTGCGATAAGGCACGGAATTGCATGAAATTCTGCATTTGTATCCTGAATCCCCCACAAAGGTAAATCTTGGGAAAATGCCATACATTTTTAGACAGCTAAGGTTGTAGCTACAATTTTAGATAAAATTGCGATAGAATCTTTACCAAGTGACAACTACCTCTTTGATTTTTAAAATTTACATCATTCTGAACTTACCTGTCTCCACACAACTAATGTCCATCTGTCTACCGTGCTAGCATCACTGCTGGTAACCTTTGACCCCCGGCCACCACTACCTTGGTCCTAACCTGAAATGGACTTACTCCTCCTTCCCTTTAGCACTTCCAGTCTTATAAAGCTGTGGTATAGAACACCTTCAGAGCCAATTTCTTGTCAGAGTAAAGCCCTTAACTGCCTAAATTTGATATTTTTCTAACTTCTATCTCGGTTTTCAGCAATTTGTGATGATGAGGTACATCTAAGAAAATGGGCCATTCTATTGGACACAACAACAACACTGTGACTCATTTTGTGTGGGCCTAATGTTATACAGTTTACCTCCCCGTAAATGTAGTACTATTTCTGTGTCTAAACATTTACCTGCCATTAGACAATTAAGAGCAGTTAACTGTGCAGTTTTTGTCACTAACACATCCGTTAGCTACTGCTAAACACAATTTGTTTTTCCTGGTTGTCACAAACAATTGCGGCACAACAGACGAGAGACGTCGAGCTCTGTTCCTGCAGTTTGCCTGTGCCAGATGCACAGGATGAAGTGTGTACACAGACAACTTCCTGTTTAGATGATGTACACTTTCTTGTGTATCCTATTATTCCCGAGAGTGTTGTAAAATAATTACAATGCCAGCAATGCCAGTTGGCCATGCAATCCACCCTTGGATAAACAAGCTCATCTAATATTGATGAACAGCACTTGGTGTACAGTACGTCTTCTTGCATGCTCTGCTTGCATTCTGAGTGACTCACACAGTGGTCTTAATTTACCCTAGAAATATACTCTTTGGATGTACTAGAATGTTGAGCTCAAACATATGAAACCACAGAGGTGTTAATGAAAGACATGTGCTCAGATACATGATAACTGTCTATCATGGTAGCCATCGACACGCTACAGATTTTCTTTCTTGCACTCTGTTCCCTGCTGTATTAGGCCATAATGCAGATTCCCTGTGTTCAGGTAATATTAAAGTGATTGCGTGTGTACTGAAAAACCAAAAAGATAAGATTATGTTTGATCTTAACTTTCTCTTTATTTTTAAATATACACGCGAGGTTGTACATGAACAGACTACATGTCTTTCAATGAAGGAAAATGACAGTAACTACTTCGAAAAGCAACGTGATTGGCATAAAAACAGAAACCGTTTTTGAAAATAAACGGTTCTTACTATAACCGCACACATGCAACAGTACAGGTCTCACTAGTGTATCAAAAACACACTACTCAAGTCGTCGCTCCTTGGAAGGTATCG
This sequence comes from Stichopus chloronotus, assembly GCA_021234535.1. Lineage (NCBI taxonomy): Eukaryota > Metazoa > Echinodermata > Holothuroidea > Aspidochirotida > Stichopodidae > Stichopus > Stichopus chloronotus. Next base: position 1,770,436 of record SFZH01000008.1, read on the forward strand.
GGAATTGTAGTATTTGGTGAAAGGAAACACTGTATTTACAAATAACGTACGAACTGAACACAACCTTGCCCTGGGTGTCAGTGATCCTGGGTTGTTAACTGAATATACTTCCCATTGGCTTGCTCAAAGAAGCACACTGTCAATTTGAATGAAAACTGTCAACCACTACATTATGGTATTCTTCACTTTTTGTTCTTATGTTAGGAGAATTTAAAATCATATGGCAAAATTAACCAACTGAAACCTATTTATTTTCCCAGATTGTCTGAATGGTGTAATTTAAAGCCTTACCAAACTTTTGGAGGTGAAATTTCAATGTTTTTACTTTTTGCCTACGCACGCAATCACTTTGATCAAGATCATTTTCATGTGTGTGATGAAAGAGTCAACCAGGACATACCATGACATTCAGAAACCAACTAACCTGAAGAGAGAGAACCTATTGTATTGCCAAAAGCAAACAGAATACTTTGAGCCATGTTTTCTGCAAAGTCTTCTCCTGCATGAAACGTTCATACTTTTGTTAGAAAGAAAGGTCTAGACATGATAGTTTGGATGATCCGATCATGGGTCCGGCCTTCTGGTTTGTTTTGCATTATTCCTGAATGTTTGCTTTCAAGTTGCTATATTAAAAGTCAATGCTGTTTCACCGTGAGGCATGATATTATTATCAATACAAAACTTTGGCACGTAAAGTCTGGCATTGTGCTTTGTTTTTCTCCATAATTTGTTCGTAATTTTTCCTTTGCAAAACTCTGATGCATTCTGAAGTCATGACACTATTGCCCTTCTCGTGAATGAACTTTGTTCCATTGTAGAAAACTAGCAATTATTCTCACAATGCATGATTGCTAAAAAAAAAAAAAAGTGAGAAGGAGAAAAAATGTTAAACATCTACATTAGTAACATCTCACTTGCTCATGTACAATGTCATTGAAGATAAAAATGAGATGAGTTAGATTTTTCATCATGGCCAGATTTATGCATGGGCCAGCAGCCAGGGCATGAGCTCATGGGCCAGCAGGCTGGGTATGAGCTCATGGGCCTGTACAAAATTGCACGATATTTCGGTTGCAGAGTACACCATTCCACACTGAATCTAAAAGTAGCCACCGTATGGAACAGAGATGGGAATCCTGGATTGCTAATTACGTTACCTTTGTAGAGTAACGATGAGGCTAATTCACATTACAGACATATAGTCACCCCTTGCTTACACTTAGGCCTATGCATTGGTAGACAAGCTCAAAAACTTGTGAATTACCACACCTGTAAGTTATGGGGGTCTATGGAGATGATTTTCAGTGTGTGGGGGGCAGGGATAGCTGAAAGCGTTGACAATCTTTGCCCTGTTGTGACTTGCGTCACCGAAGTCTTGTGGAGAATTGAAGTCAAAGGGTGCTTTCACATTAGTTCATTGCTGAGTGCCTCCTCAAAGGTAAATCTAGCCCTGGCTGCTGTTGATTAGAAATCAATACAACATTACAGGTTGTGAAGTTTATTTCTTATATTTACATGCATTACATTTTACGGCCTGGATTTTGTACTGCTGAATCTTTTAGAGGTCAACCGATAATCTGTTCAGATGTCAGATTGAGCTGACGTTCATCACTACTGGTGAAACGTTGGGTCAGCGAAAGTTTTGATTTGTTTGCCCATGTGCATCAACCTGGAAAAAAGGTTTGCACCCGGGGACATAAAATCTGTAGAGAAGTATAGGGATTGAAAAATGTCCCATGAAGGCTTATTTCCATTCTGATAAGATGAAAAGAAATGCTCGTAAAATTTGGATTGATGTTGGAATCATGGTAAAATCACTCTAGAAACTACATCATATACAAATGAAACTTTTTCAGGAGAGAACAAGCTTGAGGGGGATTAAAACTTCCTGCTGTGGATTAAAGAAAACCACATCGGTTAACCCGTAGAATTTATGTTTGGATTTGAATTTGGTTTTGAATGTAGAGTGGTTCTAAAGGAAGTCAGAATTTTGTAGCAATGTCAGTGTCAACTTCAGACTCAAATTGACACATATTACAGCACTGTGGCAGCTAAGTTTGAATCTGGCTGTGAATTTACTACAGTGATCTGTTACTGTCTTGATTTGCCACATCTACAATGAGGAATGGCATCTCTCTCTGGGCAGTTAATTTAGAGATACTTCAAACTTCTTACCACAGACTATAAATTTGCTTAATTGGTGTGTGTGAATTGTGTAGAGTCATACTGTATGTTTTTTGTAAAACAAAAACATAGTAAATGTTCATCGCATGGACTGAGTGAGAAAACGAGCCGAGACTTAGAGGCTGCCGTGTAAGAACTGATTTCAAATGCACTTTGAGCACAGTTGAACTAAATGCATTAGTGAAGCAAGGGGTAACTACCACAAATTACAGTCTCATGTGAATACCCACACCAACTAGTTGTGGGGATTTAAAGGTTCAACAAGTACTGTATAATACTTCATGTGTCAACTTGTACTGTATAAAATTAATGCGTCAATTGATCTCTTCCTTTCATGTTATGCACAACATTAATTACGGATATTAATTATGAATACCGGATGCCTACTTGTCATTATTGTTTTATCATTCATGTGGTTATTAGAGGGATTATTAATTTTATTTTTCTCTTTGTTTAATAGATGGTGCCATCAGCTCCAGGCTTCCGGATGCAAATGGAGAATATTTACTTTTAATCGACACAAAAACAAATTTTACGTGCATCCCTTACACGACCGTGCAGCCCCGGAGAACTCATGTGTTCATTTCATTACAAAACAGAGGGCAGCATTTGGACGGTTGTGATTGTACGTTGAGATGGAACTTTCATGCCAATAATTTTCAATGTTTCTGTTCTATTCCATGGACGTTTAGGAGACCGGGCAGGGAAGTAGTTAAATGCTGTGTAGATGATAGTTACCAAGCAGACTGTTTGCATGGGCATTCTTTTCAAATTCATTTTATAGGTAAGTTTTCTATCTTGGATTGTCTTTTCTGTAGATATCTAAGTCAGAAAGAATTTCTGAATCATTAAATAAGTTCATTCATAACTCGAACTTCAAGAAATGTCAGTGTTTGGTTCTTGCTTCTATCCAATAGATTCACGATTCAAGTGGCCAAGATATGGCATCTAGAAAGCATTTTTTGCACAATCTACACTTAAAGAGAGTAGAATTTTTCTTTCCATTTCATGTGCAATATCTTTTAAGTCCTAATGTATTGTTGTTATTGAACCACATTACCATGTTTGTACTGCATGTACTGTTATTGACATTGTAATAACTCCGTATCCACATGTCTCAGCACAACAAATGCAAATGTAAATGAGAGTGAAGGTAATGTGCCAAGACAGGTGAATGAGTCACATGGAAATAAACAGGAACAATGTAAGTTTTGGTTTATTATGGTGAAATTCATCAATTAACTTGTGTACCAGTTGTCAATTCCATCGACAGCAGAACAATGTACAGCAAAGTTTGATAAAATGTGAAATAAGTTTGTACAGCAACTGAGGATGTATACAGCAGAAGGATTTGCAATACTTCCAACACATAGTGAAACTCAAAATTTCATGTTTCTTAACATCAACACAAAAACATAAAGGTGCTGTTTGTCGTCCTAGATATAAAGACACACTCATTTCAAGGTCACATAACCTTGTCAAATCTTGTAAACTAATATTTTGACATATGTTGTTCAACTATGAATTTCAGTCCTTGCAATAGATTTCACTGTTGTGTATGGAGATCAAACATCACATGGAGTCCACTGATAGCAAAATGTCCTCATTGTGTTTCCAGAGTTAGAGGACATGAACTTGTCAAGATTGTATTAAAGAAAAATATTCCCGTCTGGTTTGTGTTATTGCATGAGAGCACAGAAAAAGTGATATTCCTTTTATGTTCCTTTTTTATTCCTTTTATGTTTCATAAACTCTCCTCCCAAGTGAGTATATATTCAAAATATTTGAATTAGACTTTGCTGACAATTGAGCTGCCCCAACTTGACAGTGAACATCTTGAAACTGAAAACAGACGACAAACAAAAGGAATATTGTCTGGTAAAATGTAAATCATTTCAAGAGTTACCAAACTGACACAACAAAAGTGAATTCAATGAAATTCTGCTTCATTAGTTGTATTCTTTCCAGATGTGTCCCACCTCTTATAACCCTCTCAAAGTGAACCTGTGCCTATTTTGAACAACATACAGTATATTCTGCAAAATTTTTGGACCCATTTTACTAAATGTTTAACTGTAATGGGGGTTTAACTGTAATCCCCTTATTTGTATCCTCTTCTGCATTATACACATTTCGTAATCAATAAAAGTTGAATTAAGTTTTCATCAGGCATTTCCTCAAAGCTATTTCTGTAGTTGAAACTATTTTGTCTTTTGCCTTTTTGTGGTTCTAGTAACGTGCAAAAATGTGTAAAATATTGAAGTTTGTTCCTGACATAATTGTGTGTTTTCTTTTCACAGAAATGACAACAACGGTGAGGCCGACGACTATGGCCACGTCGTCGGTGGAAACCAGAAGGCCTCCTCTGCTTCCGAGCACCTCTACAGAAATTCTACGTACCAGTGAAGAAATAGTTAGTGATGGTGTGGCATCATCATCACCCCCGCAATCTCACTCTACCAGACTGATGACATTGCAAGAATCCTCAGAGGCACAGACAAGCATTCCAAATGTTCAAACTGAATCAGATGGCAATTTCCAAAAGGAGAGTTCTTTTGGTAAGTAGTTTCCTTCTCCCCCCTTCATCTGACATCGACGACACCCTGGTGGTCCATACATCACCTCTACTCCCACACATAGGTAATGCCTTGCATTTTGTAAATCTAAACATTGTCTGTTGTTCAGGTTAGAAACCAAGGCTTAGGGAGGGACCCGCTTCTCACATCCTCCCTGGTGACCGCGCTGTCAGTAGTTGTGTTGGTTGATAGTCGGTCTTCTGCTCTGAGGTCGATTAATGGCACGGCTTGTTTTTGGATTGCTATGAGAAATCCCATCTATATTGCTGACTTCATTTGCTATTCTATTCTTCAGTTAGAAATATGCTTCGTAGCAAAATAGCATCATTTACCTGGCTGCTCACTTACCTGTCTCCACACAACTATTGCCTATCCCACTACTGTGCCAGAGACAGCTAGTAACCATTAGCACTACCTCTGCCTTCACCGTAACCCAAAGTGGGTTACGCCCTTCCCTCATCCCAAACTACCACCCAAAAGTTCCACATTTGGAACAGAAACAGTGACTAATAGTATCAATTTCTTGAAACATCGGAGGATACATAGGCCTAACTAAAGAATGTGGAATACTGCTGCATAATTGTAGAAGGAAACTCTGTTGATAAGATTGATTGGCAAATACTATTTGCTTCAATCCTTACCTGTGTCCTCACAACAAATGCACTCCTATCTACTGAATACTGTAATTGTAGAGCCAAGAATACTATGATTGCCAAGATTACTGTGATTGAAGAGCAAAATGTCTGTTGATAAGACTGATAGAAAAGTACTATTTGTAGATAAATGACCGCAATTCATCCCAAAAATCATGCTTTGTGATATTGTAGTCTAGATAACTGCTTTAATTTGAAGTTAAGCAAGTCATTTTCCAACACAGTGAAGCTACCTGACTCAGTTTTTGTAGTCAAGAAATGGCAGCTTAGAGTTTGAGTGTAATTCCCAAAGTTTTGTTTTTGGTTACAGCTGACAAGCTTCCTTATGCACTATCAGCACTAGCCTGTACTGTAATATCACACTGGGTTTGTCAGATAAGAATGAAAAAGGTCTTAGTATGCATGCAAGCTTTCTTTTTTTTACACAAAATGGGTCATAAACTTTTATGCAGCTGTATTGGGTAGGGCTCACTTCACTGCTCTTGCAACTACACTGAAGATGTGAATGTGGACAAAAAGCTTCAGACTGAAAGATTGTCACTTCTTCGTGTTAGAAAGTGCTTTAATACAACAAGAGAGACTTGCAGCACATGCTTGCTGAGTTCTGGACCAATTGTTCAGGTATGCTCATAAATAACCACTTGACTTTGGAAGGGTAATATGATTTACTTCTTTCCTAACTTGCCTGGATGAACCCAACAACTGTACCCCACCGTCGGCTACATTTGCATCGCATTTAAAATACCCCAACCAAGTTATTCAGTCAAAGCAACTTCTCAATTATCTCTGGTAAAATATTCCAAGATGGTGGTTTTTTTGTCGCTACATAAACTTTTCAGGGAAATGAAAGTTGTAAAAGTGCAAGTTACAGTATGAGCTAGGACACCCTTGGTGCCTGAGATAGTTTGCTGTTAACAGAGGACTTATTACAACCATAATTATTATATATGTCATCACTAAGTACAACTAAGTATCTGTCTTGAGTTTTTCTAGGATGAAAACTTATGTGCCAATATGAATGAATGAACGAACAAATGAAGGGTTTAAGCACAGTCTCTACCTTGACTACATGGCATGCACTGTCGTGCTGAAAACAAAATAAACAATTTTAAATATTAGAAAACAATTTTAAATAATAGGAAAACAAAAGAGAAAGAACATCAAATATATACAAAAGGCACTTACTTGACATTGAGCTTCATTACAAAATGATTTGCAGTAGAAAAGAGAAAATGTTTTAGGTGTTTCTTGAAACGATGTATACTGTGAATATTCCGGAGATCAACGGGGAGGGAATTCCACAATTTAGGACCACAAATTACAAATGATCTGTCACAGAGGGTAGAAGTATTATTTGGTAAGACAATGGCATTAGAAAGATTAGAGGTGGTGAAGAGATGGGATAAGTAGATCAGAGCTAAGCCATGGAGGCATTTGAAAACTATTAAAATTACTTTGAAAAAATTCTTTCGCAAACACGCAACCAGTGCAGCTGAACAAAGAGGTCAGAAACATGTTCTCTTTTCTTTCTACCACAAATTAACCTAGCAGCACAATTTTGAACAATCTGTAGTTTATTCAAGAAACTCTGATTAATACCATAATACAAGCAATTACAATAATAGATTTTAGAGAGAACTAATGTCATAACAAGAGTTGTAAGCTGATTAGAATGTAAAAAGCTTTGAAAGTTCACGAAGGACAGAAAAGCAGAGGGAAGCAGTAGCAGAGATTTGTTTGACAAATGTAAGCGTATTATCTGGGCAAACACCAAGACTTTTTACGGAGTTGGCGAACCTTACACAATCAGTGTTGTTTATAAAGGTGCCACCAATACTGATGTCACTCAGAACACTGTCACGGCTAACAAGAATAATTTCGGTTTTACTAGGGTTTAAACACAGAAAATGAGAATATGCCTGCGTAAAGTTTGATTCAAGCAAATCTTCATACGAAACAACGTCTGCATTTTCACCCTGCTGGTTAGTCTCTTGAGAAGATTAGAGTCCTTTTTTATCAAGCAGGTCATTAAAACTGCCCTTTGTACAATGAACACCCAGAGCGGAATTTGATTAAAAGTTTGAAGTGTCTGCAGAATCAATGCAGACACTCTCTTCAAGTTACTCAGAAATTCTTCACTTCTGAAGTTCCAGGTGATTACTCTTTGACACTCCACCTCTTGAGAAAATAATGTCTATGGTTATTCTAAATACCATAGAAAGTCAGCATCCCTTTAAGGATAGTACAATATTATTCAAAACCTGAGTCAAAACAAATTCTGGCTTTTGGAAGAGTGTGTGCTTCCAGCTGCTTTACTTTACTTATCTGTTTCAACGGACTGATGCAACGGACTTAACAAATGCACTTCCATATGGCATTCTGAGAGTACTGGTGACCCTGTGGAGACCATAGCTCTGCTCATGGCTTAATAATCAAGAATTACGTGCACATTAGAAGCTTCTAGAAGTTTCTCTCTATAGCTTTGTATTCGCTATTCATTATAGTTAATTTATATTCATGCATTTATTCATAATTTACTGATTTCATATTTTACTCATTCTGAGAAACTAGGGCTGTCTTTATATTTCATAGTAATCATGTGCACAGGGGAGTCCTCTTGAAGGACCCAACTACATCCATCTGCAGTTATACAAAGTGTATCAGTTTGTCAGTATCTTAGTGCATATTCATGATTGTAAATGGTAGTATTAAAGTTTACCTTAAACTTCTAAATAAGATGGAACACAAAGAATTGTTGATTTTAAAATAAAATTGGAATAATTCCCTGATTACTTAATGCATGAAAATAGAACTGTGCGTCATGAGAAGGGTGGCCACCAGCCTGAATTGAAAGACAGCTAATTGTTTGAACTAGTGGCAAATGTACCCACCCTACCTTCCATGGATTCTATCCCACTATTTTTCAGCTGCTGTGTTTTCCATGTATGTTTATATTGCATTCCATAATAATTTGCATGTAGCATGATTTCTATGCATTTTGCTATTCCAGAATGTCAGATGTCATGATGATTTGCATAGTTCACGCTCGAAGGGTTTGTGTTTTGCATCATAAGGTGTGATTACTATTAAAGTCCTTTTTTCCAGAAGTGTATCATTTTAGTGCCGGTAGGAAACCAGCTGGTCGGAGTCCTCGCTGGTCAGCGAGGACCAGTGGGCGGTTAGATCTGGCTGGTGCCAACTGTCAACAGTGGCGACCACCCTGGTTATGTGTTATACTAGCTGATTCTGATGTCATCTGCATGGAATGATCCATTCAGGAATGGCACTCACATCTTAGACACATACAGTACTTACCACCCATGGCTTCAAATTCAGAAACTTACTACACAGTTTTTCATTTTGGGTCAGCAGGGGTCGATTGTGAAAAATTTGTAAACACGATATCTCAAGAAGGGAAGCTTGGACATATCTCATATTTGGTATGTAGGTGTACCACATTAAGTAGAAGAACCCTATTGTTTGTGGTGGAGGTCAAATGTCATTTGGGGTCAGCAGGGGTCAGATTGTGAATACATTGTAAACACAATATCTCAAGAAGGGAAGCTTGAAAAAATCTCATATTTAGTATGTAGGTGTACTGCATATATAAAAAACCATTGTGATTTTTGTGGAGGTCAAAGGTCATTTTAGGTCAACAGAGGTCAAATTGTGAAAATATTTTACACACAATATCTCAAGAAGGAAAACTTAGGCACATCTCTCATTAAGAATTAAGGTGCATCTCATTGAGTATACAAGAATTCCATTGTCTTTGGTGAAGGTCACAGGTTTTGAGGTCGACAGGGTCACATTATGAAATTCTTGTAAAGGTCATATCTCAAGAAGGGAAGCTTTGACAGTTGTCGTATTCGGTTTGTAGTTGTATCTCATTGAATTCAAGAACCATTTGGTCTTTACTAGAGGTCAAAGATCAATGTCACGACCAAATTGTGAAAACCTTTTAGAAATAATCTCAAGAAAAGAAGCTTGTACAGCTCTCATATTTTGTATAAAGCATAGGTACAGTAGCCTTTGACACATACTAATTCAGAGAAAATGCTCATAATAGGATCATCAAAACTACAATGCATTTGTGCATTCTGGTTTGTTTGATCCGATGGCAACTGCTGTTATTAATGTTGTACATCCTCACAAAGGTTTACTGGGAAGTAGTTTCCCCATAAAATCCCTGATTATTTCAGTGACAATTTTTAAGGCTCTCAAAAGATAAAGGGTACTTTTTGTATCAGAAGTTATTTCAAATCTTGTTTTAACTCATGATGCTGCTGTTGAACTTAAAGCGATTGGCCTCTGAAGGAGACTGACATTCCAAAAAAATTCTGATAATTGTTTGTCTCTTTATAGTGAAAGCAATATCTCAAAAAGCATGTTGCAATTGAAAGTTAAGAATTTTTGAAAAAAATTTTTCTTTCAAAATCTGACATTGTTTTATGGGAAATCTCTGATGTCAGCTAGGCACAACAACCTGAATATCCTTTGTCTTTGTACTTTTGACAGTCTAAAATGAAACGTTACTACATATCCATTACAGAGATGTTTATCTTTTTAATAATACCAATTAATCCTAACCAGACTTTTGTAGATTCTCCAAATGTAGCCCGCTGCCAAAAATGTGTGGAAGTGGGAATTGTAAATGTACACAATGAAACCATGAATGAGTTCTCAAGAGGGGTTTTCTTTTATTGGAAAGATTGTGCAAATCCTCATGAACTGGTGGCAAACATTTTTTGTCTTGGCGTTGTTGACTGCAGCCTCGTGGATTTTGAATTTTCTAAAGTGTACCTGTCATTTCTTTTGATTCTTTCGTTCATGTTCATGTGGACCCTGCTGTGTTACGGCAGAGATCAAAGCATTTTCAGGAAACAATGCTTTTCAGTGTATCACTGGTTTCTTCATTTACATGAATTTACAATCGCATTTCAAAAAAAGCTTATGTGCAGCTTTATGAAGGTCAAGGCTATTTGTGAGTTTTCAGGGTTTTATATTTACGGCATAATTTTGCATCCATCTCCTCCCAGAAAAGAAAAGAAGAATATGCAAGGTTTGAGAGTAAGAAAGCTCTTGCAAGAGCACTTGAAAAAGACATGTTGTAACGGCCATAGCGAAAGCCTAGGCTAGGGAGGACACGACTTCAGAATAGATTTCTATTTCACTTTGAGCTACAGTAGGTCAGACTTAATGCATGTGTAAGCAAGGGGTACACATAGTCACTCGTGAATACCGACACCAGTGAGTTGCGGGGAATCCCATCTACCTCAGGTGTATGACGCTCAATTGTGTCCCATTTGCAGTGTTTGCTAAACTTGCAAATGTGGTAGTGCTTGTGTCAGGGGGGGGAGAGACAGTAGGTAAGTGACATGTGTTCCTGGTGGGAGTAGAGGTGGTTGAGGAGAAGGAAAATGTCTGATTTGTTCGCAAATGAATGAAGACAGTGTAAGGAAATGTTGGTTCTTGAGATTTTGCAATGCTGTACACCGAAGTCCCAGAAGTCTTCATAACTATTGTAAACTACTTGAGAGAGCAGACTTAGAAAATGTCTCTTCTTACACATTTGATCTTGTTCTAAAAAGTTATGTTGAAAAGAGAAAATTCATCAAAATGATGTTTTTTTTTTTGGTTGCCATGGGAATGTCATATGTTTGGATATTACTTCCATAGAGAATTTGCAGGAGTGGGGGGAGGGTGGGAAGTAGTCTTTTTTTATTGCCTCGTGTATTAGGGCAAGCAAGCCATTAACAAGCATCATGGTAGCATTGAATATCTAAAATTACAGACTTTTTAAAAAATGTGGATGCTGTTATTACTATTTCTCTCAATCCATTCCGTATGCAACTGGAGTGTATATGGTAAGCTCTTGCTATGTAGGTTTGTTCTTAAAACCATTATTGCACTGTGCCTTCACAATGTTATTGCAATTTACAATTTTCCCTTTTGGGAGATACATCACTAATTTCAGTTTTCCAATTCCTTAGTTTTGGGAGTGCTCAACAATTGGTTATCCCTAGGCAACAATAAGCTATGCTGTCATCAGTTGTACAGACAAAGTTAGAAACTTGAGAGCCGCAGTAAATTGATAAAAAAAATGTACTACTTATATGTATCTGCCTTTAATACCCAAATTATCAAGAACGCCAGACGAACTGCCGCCACAGGCTCTAATTGGACACTGTATCTAGTTATAAGTACAGTAGTGGATCACTGTGCTACTCTCTTAAATTTGTGACGTTGGCCTTGTTATTGTATCAGGTCATGCGACCTGATTTTGATGACATCATTTCCTTGATGTTCAATAATTATGCAGACATTTACCATGACAACGATACTGCTTTCGGCTCGATCCAGTACCTACTGCTGAAAGTTTGCTTCGTCGGCATTATCTCGTGACCGCACAGCGTAGCGTACGTACATAATGTACTTGTCGGTAAATTGGGCTTTCATGGTGAATACTAGATTTCAGTTGATCCAATGTTACAATTTTCTCCCATCTCCCCTCCACTCCACCACCATCCCAAATGGAGGAAACTACCCAAGTCCTCTCTTTTTGGCCAAAAACTGAGGAGATGCAATGTCTGCCATAGGAGTTCTCAATGCTATGTAAGCCAAATGGTCCTTGTCTGCCAAGTCATTCTCAATTCATGGGGTATGACAAAAATGTAATGCTTTGTGATCAAACAGAATTGCTTCAACACAAGAAGTTGTAGTTTGTTGAAGTTTTTTACCCTGCGATGCAACTGTCTCAACTAATATCATACACTGGTTATTTACAAATTAGATGCTCTCGGGGGTGTAAACTCATTAGCGTTGACTGTGGCAGTTAATGCTATAAAGTAACATTAATGTAATCCTCCAGTGGAATAGGAAGAGGACTGTTTCTCCTTCGGCAGTGGAGTGACCGTCATCAGTAGTGAACTTTTGTTTCATATTTGACTCTGATATTTAAATTTTGAAAAGTTTAAGGACTAGTGGTCTCAAGTTCCAGTGATATCAATAGACTTGATTTGAACAGGGACCAATTAAGCCATCCTCATTCAAATAGGTTATAGGCACTGTTTCAAAAGTGCCTTTAGTAACACATGGACAATCTTCTCCATAAACATTGCAAGCTTTAAGGCCTTGTTTACATTTCAAAATGCCCTCCCACTTGTTGATATTAAGTCGGCGAGGAGGATTACCTAGTCAGGAAAGAGATTTGCACATTCAAAAAGGAGCGAGTCTCTCTGTACATACACAACTGGGATTAATTCTCTGCTCTGGGCGTGAGAAGGTCAAATCAGCTGTATACATTTAGATAGGCCAGCCAGTTCTAGGCCTCCCCGGGTCACCGTCGAGTCCGCGAGTGGTCGTATCCCGTGTTTGCGAAGAGGGATCGAAGGAACGGTGAAAGGGGGATTATCACTAAGCCGGCTTCTACCATACGCAGCAAATAGCTCAAAATGGAAATTTTCTTCTCTCAAGAAAATAGGTGGTTCTATTCGTGAAAAGGTGTAGGCGAGTATATTTAGTGTAATAGTAAGATTCCTCCGAAGAAAAATATGTGAATGTACGGTACTGTGGAAATACCAATGTTAACAATGAAGCTGCCATTTAAGTCGGGTACCGTGCTATCCGACAGGTATGAGAAAAAAATTACCCGATTTCAAGTTTTTGGAAGCGATGCAAACAGTAAAATAAGATCTGATGTGGAGTGAACTTTGAAAGTAAGAACAAAGCAAAGAATCAGCTTTCTGTATAGCTTCTGCTGCTATACAGAGCGTAAATTTTGTGGTGACATGGCCCATCCCAGTTCTTTGAACTTTTTGATGTAATCCATTCACTGCAGAAGTCATAGAAGGATCATGGAAGCACACATGGGTGCACGCTTGATGTCCCCATCTAGTTGGGAAAGAAGAAAAGTTGTTGATATACCACCACACAAAGAAACTCGAACTGCGATTGGACTGCAACCCACAGCCTCGTATGTCACAGAGGCTCATGCAAAAATTTTCGTTTTGGCCTATTTGGAGCCCTTGCCTTTTCATTTGACCGCAACTTGAACTTGACATCTGGGTCAGAATATCATGAAATTGAAGAAATGATCATCCCCCTTCCATGAAACATTGTATTCTCTGACTGCCAGTTTGTTTTGTAATAAATGGCATCTACTGTTTAAGTTATTGGATATTTACCATCGCTGTAATGGAAAGTCTCACAGATGTGAATGTATATCATCATGTGAGATTTCTATATGTGTATTGCACAGCTGCATGAAAAAAAAAGAAAGAAAAGAAACAGTCCCAGGCATCTTGTTGATGCATTTCCAGTAAATATAGCCATTCTAACAGTATGGCCATCTAAAGCACTGGTAATGCATACATGTGTCCAAACATAGTATGGTGTAAAAATCAGGGGCAAGCTTTGCCGACACTGGTCTGATTAACCCATTGGTTCGATGGGAACATCGGAGCACTCGGGAGGGGTAAGGAAGGACTGGGATGAGACGCTATCTTGTTATATGTCATTCCATGGCAGCCCCTGCAAGGGTTTCAGCGACTCAATTGGGCCTGGTGTTTTGAAAAGGTTGCACAACCCTGTATTGAGTGATCTCTTTATTTATAGCAGGCCTGTACAAAATGATGGCATCATTGACAGTACACCCCATTTCTTGATTCCTCCCCCCTGCTCCCGCCATCCCTAACCAACCATTCTCTTAATGAAAGCTAGATAGACTATAGAAGGCATCTGCTCTTTTTATTTAAAGGTACTGTACATGATTGGTACCTTCCTTAGAAAGACTATTTTACACATGTCCATACTAACAGTTCTGTTGGATTATATTCTATTCTTACACTTCCTGCATGCTGAGTCGCATTTCAGAACAACTGTCACAGGGGACTGTGTAGTTTAATCGGAGTTTAAGAGTGAATTTTGTCTGTGACTTTCAAATAAACAGTATGGATAAGAAACAGTTCAAGGATTGTCATTCAGGTCAAAAGGAGTCCCTCAAAGTCAAGTTAATGAAGTTTTATTAAGCAATTCCGCAGTTAATATCTGCCTCTGGCAAATATAGTGAATCCAAAGGACACAAAACTCTCGTGAACTCGTAAATGTAATGCCTGACTTAAATGCTACTTTAAGGCGCAACTTTTTGAAAAGTTTTGAATGATGTTCACTTCATCGAGAGAAATGATGACTAAGAGGGGATGCACAGATCAAAGGAAAGAAAGTAAAATGAGGAGGAGATAATGAGACAGGAAGAGGAGTATAGAGGAGAGGTTTTGGAAAGAGTGGTGGAGCTGAGATGGAGAAGTCATACAAAGAAGAGATTGGTGGGGTCAAAAAAGATATGAAAGGGAGATGGGATAAGGGAGAGTACAGTAAGAAGGTATGAGAGTGATATGGTAAAAGGAGGAGGATGAACTGGAGGGGTAGAATCCAAGAGAGATGGATGTTAAATCGGAGAGATGATTAGTATGCGATATGGTAGGCAGTTCAAAAGGGAGATGGGAGCTAGACATGAGGGAGAAGAATGAGATGGCGAAGTGGGTGAGACTAACACAAGAAGCAGGAGAGGAAAAAGTGATAGGGACAAGGATGAGAGGGAAATGAAGGAGAAACTAGGAGTGGGATGGAGGTCAAGGGAGAAAAGACAGAGGCAGGAGAGTATGGGATATGGAAACGGGGGAGTGGTGTTGGAGTTGGCAGGGAGGTATATGTAGGACAATGGAAGGAGACAGAAATAAGACAATTTGAGAAACTTATGAATAGGACTTTGATAAGGTGAGAAGAGAAAGAGAGGTGTGGAAAGAGGAGCAAGGTGAGACAGAAGACATCAATAACTTACAGTATGAAGTTGTTTTGGGAAGATGAAGAGAGTGATTGGAAAGGCGTTAACAAGCAATATTACTTAATATCTACGTAACTGTAGTATGGTGACTCTTAATCTAACACTAATTTTGTATCTGAAGTTAAGCCTAGAAATTTTATAAGGCTCTTATAAGGTGTCTTCTTACTTGAGTTTCTGTAATAGTCATTCTCAATTAAGTTTTGTATTATTGAATTTGAATTTATTTTATACTATAATCATTTGTAAAGTGCACGTGAATGACTTGTCACATCGTGTGCTATATTAAGTCTGATTCATATATATATATATATATATATATATATATATATATATATATATATATATATATATATATATATATATATATATATATATCTTGAATGAAACAACTGTATCTGTAAAACGGCTGTTTGTGGCATGGTAGTTGAAAGTGCAGTAGTTATGAGTTTTGAGACCTTAATCAACACATAACATGATTTTTACTTTACTACTTAAATGATTTAATGCTGTAAAATTTGCAATTAACTTTACCTTTTTCCTTATCTTAAGAATTGGCCACCTTAAGTAATTTTTAACTGCCTTGTTTTCCATGGATATTCAACTTCTCTCGTGAAACACTGAACTTTCTTTTTGTTTGATTTTTTTCTGGATAAAATAAATTAGGAGATTTGACCTTGGACATATTGCTCTACTGTCTACTGGCAAACACAGCACATCTGAATTGTACTGCACTGCACTGCAGCGTTGATTTTAACATCTTTTATGTCTTCTGCTTCTTCTTCACAGTTACAGAGAATACTCCTTGGTTGTTACCCGTCGGAGCAAGCGTAGGTGTCGTCACGGTGGCAGTAGCAGTCATATCTATCCTGAGAGTGGTCTGCACTGCGAGTCGGGCTCCTGTAGAGGTAAGCTGCTTTAAAGAGCAATATAGTGTTATTGGGAGACTGACTGTTTGGCCGCGAGTATTTGGCCACTCCAAAAATGTTGGAGTAGCTCAAGCCTGCAGTATAGCAACCAAAATTATTTATGAGATGTCATGGTCACCATTATGTGTTAAATAATAAACTATGTTGGTTTCTGCTGTGTGTGATGTGTGGAAATTGGATATACATTGAAATTTTTGCTGCTGGAAAAATATTGAATATGAACTGTAAATTAAAGCTAGTTATTGGAATTTCTCCACCATGGTGAAAAGAAGGAAAAGTAAAAATATGTTAAATGAGTAAGTGTGAAATGGCAAATTTAATTTGCTTTTTGGTTTCGATGATAATCGTAACCTTTGTAATCATGCATGGGTGTGTGTGTGTGTGTGCGTGTGTAAGGGTGTGTGTATGTTTGTGACGCCCTACCTTGTAAACACGATATCTCAAGAAGGGAAGCTTGGAGACATCTCATATTCGGTATGTAGGTGTACCACATTGAGTAGAAGAACCCTATTGTTTTTGGTGGAGGTCAAAGGTCATTTGGGGTCAACAGGGGTCAAATTGTGAAAATGTAGACACGATATCTCAAGAAGGGAAGCTTGGACAGATCTCATATTTGGTATGTAGGTGTACCACCTTGAAGAACCTCATTGTTTTAAAGGTCATTTGGGGTCAACAGGTGTCAAATTGTGAAAGCCTTGTAAATACGATATCTCAAGAAGAGAAGCTTCAACAGATGTCATATGAAGTGTGTAGGTGTATCTTATTGAGTACAGGAATGCTATTATTTTAATGGAGGTCAACAGTCACTTGAGGTCAACAAGGGTCAAACTGTGAAAACATTGTAAATACACTGCATCAATATACCTGGCATACATAGCATGGCATTGACACCTACACCGATGGTATCAAACTTAACAGCTTACATGTATACCAAACATACCAGGTACACTTAGAAAGGTGGATAATACTTAGCAAAAAGTAGAGCCGTGTGAAGGAAGCAATTGATACCTCCTCGCTCGCTCAGGTAGTCGATCAGAGAGAACGCAACTGGACTGCAAACATATTCTAACCTTCACACAATGGCTTGTGCTTCATTGTCCAATGGATGGTTGCAATATACATGCTATAGTTAGAAGTATGAAATTGGAATAGTCCGTGATTAGGGGTTACAGAAAATTCCAAGACACACGCTTCAAGTTGTGTAAACAAAAGCTGCTCACCTTGCAGCGTACATGAAACACAAATTTATAGCATTTTGTAGAAAGATAAAAAACTTGGGGACAATGGAACATCAAAATAAGTAACAATGTTTGTTAGACATAAAAACAATCGAAAAAATTCTCTTAAGCAGATCATTGAAACCACATTGCACTTCTGCATTCTGGTTAATTCTGTTTAATTTTGTCTTTTAAGTGCTACAAAACTTGTCTGCAGATAAAGTGAACTGTTTTTCCCACTTGTGCAATTGAATGAACATAACTGCAATGGATTTAAATTCATCCAGCTCGGACATGTGCATCCCACACTGTTAGTAAATGTGGGTGAATGTTCCTACAAAAGAAGTCGCAAGATGTATTTGTGTGGTTTGATTGGTCAATTGCCCGCTTTTGGTCACTTGCCAACATTTTTACAAGTTTCACATGTCTGTGCTCTAAGACCTTGTCGTCAAACTGTACTTCCCTTTAAATGGTGAACCTGACATGGAAAATTTATTGATTTGTACAGTGTCTTTATATAGTAAAACAGTTATACTGATGTAGACATACAATTTCCAGTTTTTATGTCATTTGCACAGTGTTTGAATGATCTTGAAATCAATTAAATACTTTCGGTCTTTTTTGAAGTGATCACAATGTCATCCTATCATCACTGTGTAATTGTTTTTACAGTATGTAAATGTCCAATGTGCTTACTTAATTCACTCATGCACTTACGTTTTGCAACACCACAATTGCGCTCCTATTCACCTTGCCAAGAGCACGGGCATATCCAGGGTGTTACTTGGCCATTTTTTCTCTTCAAGGGAAACAAAGTATGAGTTACTGGTAATTAGTCTGGCTAAAGTGTGCCATAAATCATAATATAACAGAGACCGAAACATTCAGGACATAAAAGTTTAACTTCCGAATACATCGATACAGATTTTTTGAAAACTGTTTGTGAGGAAAGGCACTCTTCCCTTCACTTCAAGATCTTCGTAGTCATTTTGGCTTGTTGCATGTTAATTTTTACACGCTGTGTTTCTGGTTACCCTCTGCTACAGCTTGTGTACTGTTATGTTTTGGTGGCAGCATTGATGGAACAAACAATGAAAAGGGGGAAGCCGGTTAAGGTATCTATGATATATCTCCACTTGCTAAAGAGAAGAAAACATTCAGATTTAGCCCCATTTGTGCATACATGAATATTCATATCCATTCACATTAAGAGATTGAGTATCTCGGTGAGTTTCCAGTGCTATCGTGATTGTGTGCATGTAGTAAAAGTACCATTGATGGCTGCTGTGATCAAATAGATCAGTAGTGTATAGCCCCTGACCATCGCTGCAATTGTGTTTTCAATCATACGGTGGTCGGTCACTTGGGAGATGCAGGGGGGATGAACCCTAGAGGGCATTAATTGTAGCAATTAATGCTGTTATATAAGAATTATTCATCCTGCAGTAAATTGCAAAAATACTAAATTATATTCTTCCATGTGCTGGTCTCACCAGCATGAGACAGTGCCAAAAGTTCCCCTGTAGTGACATTTTTTTGGTCTCATATTACAAGTTTATTCTGCCAAAGGCGATTAAAATTTATTATGCGGGTTCCTCCAAGCTCAAACCATTGTTAAAACTAACAACCCCTTTCAATGGAGAAATCTCTGGCTATCTTAATAGCCTGAAGTGACATTTGTAGCTATTTGTTGTTTACATAAATACTTGTTAGTATAGTGTAATAGTGCAAAAGAACCAATATAGGTTAAAGTACTGTTGAAAAAGCATGGATCAAAGTTTAGAACACCACAAAGGGTATTTACTCCTTTCTTTTCTCATTTTCAAATTTGTAACAGGGTCCATTTACCAGGTTGAATAAAAGCTTTGTAACAGAAAAATGTGGTGTTCGTGAAAGGACATTTCACTTTAGCAAAGTAAGCAACAATTTGGAACTTGACAAACATCTGTCGTTAAAGGGGCACATGGAAGATCACAAACGTTGGTTTCACATTTTTTGGAGATATATATATATGTTAAAATATTGATATTTGAATATTGAAATTTGTCTGAAACTCTCTAACTTTGCAGACCCATCACCTGGCAATGCTCCTCAATCATTCTGGAGGGGGAGGGGAACTTAGCATTGTATAAGAATTTCAGTGGCTGACACAGCATTTTGGTGGAATATTTACATTATACAAAACCCTTGTTAGTGAGCAACCTATATTAAACATCTTGACAAAGCAGAAGAACACTTTTTACTAATTGTTTGTTTCCTGTATCCCTCCCAAGTTTGTTTATCCGTTATTTTACCAGCGCTGTTCAAAATTGCAACTTACGAATATCATGAGTGAGTGAACAATTACACAAACTGAGATTTACATCCCTGGACAGTTGTGGCTACAAGCAGTGTTAACCATGCTGGGTGGGGGGGGGGGCTGAATATTTGGTTCATTATCTATGGTTCACCCTCTGCCAGATGATTCTACAGGTGATGAACAAGAAGGCTGCAACAATTTAACAGCTTTAAAGATACCGTACACACGTCACACAATGTCTTCGACATGACATTACATATATGCTTGAGTTGTAACCTCTGCAGATTTACATTATTGCAAAATTCTATTAAACAATATTTTCACAGACATGCAAGGAAGGCTGATAATTTACACACAGTATTCTTGGTGACAGTGGAGTACACTGTACTGTGTTCAAAGATGCCGTTTGGACTAACATTAATTTCCTCATATGCTGTATATCCCTGGCATGTTCATGTACCTGATATGGTCAGATCCAGGCAGAGAGTGGCATGCTCTAAAAAAAGTTAACCCCTGATAATTCTTCCTCACCTTGGGAAGGAAAAAAATTGTTAATAACTCTGCAGCTTGTGTCAGTGAATCTACATTTCTACTTGCCCTGCCCCCCACCTCCACCCCACCAACAGAAACCTGACGTAACTACAGACCTCGGTGTTTCATAGTCATTTTGATTCTTGTATACTCTTGTCATTTATGATGTCAGTTTTCAATTTTAAAGCATGAACTTACAAAACTCTGAGGTGAATTGACAAATCAAGTAATTCTCCAGTCAGCCTCTTTCACTACTTTGTTCATGACTTCATCTGATTTTTTGTTCTTTTTTGGCTATACATTGAAAAAAGAAAGCAAACCAAAATAATTTTATGAAAAGTATGTCTGCTATCTCCAAAAAGTGAATGAAGTGGAAAACATGTTGCTGACTCTTTGTATGGAATGTCAAGATTTCTGGGCCTGCTATTTAAGTGTGTTAGTAATTATTATAATAATAATATGAAATAAAAATTTTCACTGTTAGTAAAGCTGAGGCCAGTTTCTATCTTGTTCCACTTCTTAAGTGGGATTCCCTTCGATAGACCTTTTCCAAAAAAATGCCTTGGTACAAATCAAGAAAGGACCAAATCCCTGTCACACTGTATAGACAGAAAAGATAACTGACTCACAAAGTCACAGAATTCTTTTTGATCTGACCATATATGGAGGGGTAGAAGAGCCAGCAATCTCTCTCTGAGATAAAGTATGGTAGTTTTTACATGAGACAAACTTTGTCAGTCTTGGCTATATGTATCTTCGTGTCTTCTGTACTTAATACAGACAGGTTGATCAAATTCAGGGGTAAATGTTTAGCTGGTGACAGGAAGCATTTAAATGTAGGATAAGTACATGGCACTGGTATTTTCTGTACAGTGCTATTTACATCACTCCTCTCTTACCTGCCTCAACATAACAAATGCACTCTATCTCCCTTTGCCAAGGAGTAACCTGGAACACTGCCTTGTGTTTAAAGTATGCAGAAGATTCTTTGGAGACAGGAACCAAATTCTTTTTTGTGTTTGTCTTTACTTGACCAAATATTCGTCAAATCATTACATCGTGAAGATGGGAAACATAGGACCATAGTGGAATTGTCTTCATAAGGACTTCTTTCCAAATATTACTTCAAATTTCTCTCTGTTGTTGTATGGTGTGTCACCATATTCAAAAAGTATAGCATAGCACCTGCAAGATTGTGTGAAATTAATTGCCAAGTTAGGTGTATTTTCTTAAGGTTGATTTCTACTTTGTTTGCTCGAAGAGGTTCACTCATGATACATGATGTCTATTTATACATTTTTGGTCAATAACGTTCAAATGATCACCTCTTACGACTCAAAAGGTGAGTGGTACTTTGGATGTTTTCAGCTAGCATTGTATACTTAACGTTGTTGTGTGTGTTGAGCTCTCTGTATCACTGTTGTTATGGTGCATCTGTAATGTTTTCACGATGTTGTCACAATGTTGTCACAATTCAGGTAATTTGCAATATAACATGGCAACCTGTCAGTGAAGGTAAAAGTATATTCATAAATTTTTTCAAGAGTCTTCGAGTTGTATTTTGTTTCACTACTGACTGGTGTCTGGTTGTTTACAAAGTGTATGTGAAGTGTCAAGACTATTTGAAAGGCTGTACAACGGTTTTCCTTTTAAAGAACAAGCGACTTCTCAAGCCGAAAAGGTGACTGTAATGGGACGCTGCACATGTAAAGTTTGGTCAGTCTGTTGTATTGTTTATATGTAGAATGGTACACTGCAGTTTCACAGGTCTGACTCAATGAAAAATTCTTACAAATCTGAATTATAGCAGACACTTGTCTGGGCAGGCCATTCTTGTGTCTGATATGTGAATTTTACCAGTTTTGCCCCAGGCGAACAAAAGTGTTTTCCATTCAGACGCCCGTTTATCTGTCATTTACAGCAATTGTAATAGTTTTCAGGTCATAAGTTATCACGGTTGCTTTCATTTTGCTTATAGCTTTTAAAGGAATGTCACTACTGAGGCAGTTTATGGTAGTAGAAATCATGAAAATGCTGAGGGGATAGAACAAGCACCTACACTCAGCTAGATGTTTCACTTGACATTAATGAATGTGTGACATGAAAAACACATTTTGGAGTACTGACCTATTGATTGTTAGAAATGAAATGATGAAAATAGCTACAGTTTCCATCAAAATCATCAAATATTGACCACATTGCAAGCAGATTTCTGTTTTACAATTGAATAACGAATAAACATATGTCAAATATGCAAATTTGTGATGTGAAGGGAGGGATTCATATGATATTTGATTTCATTTGTTTTTTTTTCACAGCAAAACATAGATACCTGTGCAAGTATAACAAATAACAAAAAAATGGTGTTGTGAATGGAAGTGTTCTTAAAAAACCCTTCTGAGCTTGAAAAACAAGGACACTTCCCCGTGGGAATAAAGATGGTTGTAAAAAAACAGAAACAAAATCCAACAAAAACAAATATATGGCATATGTTTAATATTCTATATGTACTCAAATCCCTTTTCGCAAGGACGGTTTGAGAATTTTTCCTGCCCTGAGGGTTTTTGTTGTGGAAGCATGTTTTTCTGTTCTTGAAAATTGTTGACATGATCACTAATTGTTACCAATGTACAAGCCATATTGCAAAAGATACAGGTCTAACAAAAGAAATACTGACATTGTGTTTAGATCGTTTGTTTCCCGCAAGACCGAAGGTCCGTGAAACCGAAATTGCATTGAAGCATATGGGCGAAGCTGTAACTGGTTTGACGAGTGATCTTACGCTCAATAAAGTCCGTGAGACCGAAGGTCCGCGAGACTGAAATTGAAATAAGGTCCATGAGACCAAAGGTCCACAAGACCGAAGGTCCGCGAGACCGAAACTGAAATAAGGTCGGCAAGACCAACGGTCGCCGTAGTGAATATATTACATTCTTTGGGGACAGCTGGAAAAAACAGTAAGTCCAAAAAGGAAGTTATAAGACAACAAGAAAATAATGATAATAATAAAAAAATCATTAACAAATAATTCAACAGGTAACAACATAACATGTTTCGATTCTTATTTCAAGGTCACCAATTGGGGCCATAAGCTTTCACCCCTCTCAAGTTCAGATGCAAAAAGTTAAACCATCATCTTTCTTTTCTGGAAATATATTTCAGAAACAAAAATGATAACCGTTGAAGCTGACCAAACTTGCACAAAATAGTGCAACTTTGAATAAGTTATCTCCTCCTTTTTCATTAACATGCTTTGTCAGAGACTGGTAGGGCGATTGTCCCAATAAAAACTTTAAAGGGTCGACGTTACAACATTTAACTTTAATATTTTATATAAAGAATGGGATATCCTTGAATGAAACTGGAAATTTTGTTAGGTCTCACTGTCTCGCGGACCTTGACCATCAGTCTCGCGGACCTTCGGTTTCCCGGACCTTCGGTTTCCCGGACCTTCGATCTTGCGGACCTAAGGTCTCGCAGACCTAAAGTCTCGCAGACCTAAGGTCTCGCAGACCTAAGGTCTCGCGGACCTAAGGTCTCGTGGGCAGTAACTGTTTAGACTGCACATCCTCAGTCAAGCTTTGCATTTTAGTGATCCTTTGAAAAGCATATCTCATGTGTTTACATTACCGAAAATGGAGGAATGACCTCAAAATCAGATGTTGTAAAATGCAAATGTGGATTTATATCAGGTATGATGACGTAGTAAATAGCAATCAGTGCTGATGGACAATGTCAAATTCAACATCCCCTTTAAGTGATATATCAGAACTGAAAACTAATAGTTGTCGTATTGTCCAGAGACAAATCAAAATGCCACCGGACAACCAAAATCACTCCCGGCTTTCCGACAAATGAGTAACTTTCTGACAACGTTTTCCCATCAAAACGGTGTTAGTAGCGTCCTTCAGTTACTGTACATAGACAAAAGAATAACCATTTGGTATGAGCTCAATAACAAGGGTAACATGTTGTGTTTAAGACAAAATTATGATTGCTTTTCAACCGGTATTCAATATTATTGCCAAAAATTGCAACTTGTCTTCTTTAGCTGATCCTTTT
This sequence comes from Stichopus chloronotus, assembly GCA_021234535.1. Classification (NCBI taxonomy): domain Eukaryota; kingdom Metazoa; phylum Echinodermata; class Holothuroidea; order Aspidochirotida; family Stichopodidae; genus Stichopus; species Stichopus chloronotus. Next base: position 1,794,728 of record SFZH01000008.1, read on the forward strand.
GTTTTCTGTTCAGGGCCAAGGGACAACTTAGAATTTTTATTAAAGATCACTTCTGTATGAACTTGGGTATCTATCACATTCTTACATAGTACTTCTCACTTACCTGCCTACACATATCTGTAATCTATTGCACTTCTATGGTCGCCGTGTGGATATGGCTAAATTTCATAGGCTAAGTCCAAACTAGGGTACGTTTAAGGATTGTACAACTATCGATTTGTAAATTACACTGCTCTAAATCATGAGAGATCTAACATGCTATCTTTTTTTTTTATTTGCATTTTGTTCTTATTTCTTCTTTTCTTCTTCTGTTGAAAGGGCACACCTGTGTAATGGTATGGATCACTTAAAGATGTTAAAACAAATACCAGGTAATTAAAACAATGACCAATCGCATGCCTTCGTTAGTTGTCGCTTGCTGTCTTAATTGGATCACCACGGATACATCCAATGTGTGAAATGTTTTCTCTGTCTATTATGCATGTGCATAATTGTTTCTTTTATTCTGAGATTATTACACTTGAATATTCATGAAGGGCCATTGTGTATTTCACATTGCTTCTGACTAGTCAGGGTCTTCAAACAACTTAATTGACCCTTTCTTTTAACCTTGCTAATGATTGGTATATCCTTTAACATTGCCTCTAAGGGTATGCCCACTCAATTATTTCTCTTCTTACTGACCTGTCTCAGCATAACAAGGACACTCTCATTTACTGAGCTCAGAGTTCTGGTACTCTTGTAAGCACCTTCCATATCACTGTCTGCACAATCCAGACTAGTTCCTCTTCTCACCTTTGCAATTCAACATGCTCTGAGTGTAGATCAAGTTTTCTGCGCAATTTTGCTGGTTTGAAATCTTTGTGAAATTCCTTAGCATCTGATCTCGCCCGCCTTCACCTTGAAATTGTTTTGCAAGATTTTTTTTGATCGTTAAGATCAGTCAAGTACCCTGTCATGGTTGTGAAATATTTTTGCATGAAATTCCATTTGTGTTCACCATGTCTTGTGTGATTTTTATAGTGCTTGTTACTTTTACTGAACCTCTGCCTATGCTGTAATGTATCTCCCACAGGTTAAAGTGTTCCTTGTGTCAAACTGTTTGTTGTGTTACCTTTCTCCCAGGCATTCCCCTGAATTCAAGAGATGAGTATGTAGGGATATTTTTCAATGGAGATATATCTTTCAGCTAGTGAAGCCTTTTGTAAGTTCCTGTTCATACCATATTGTTCAAGGAATTGTCTATGTGAGACAGTCAGAAGGAGGGGGAGGCAGGTACTTCAGAGTTGTGATTCTTAGCTGAGAGGTGCAACTTGAAGACTCCACTTTCTTTCCAAGGCAGAACTCTATTCAAAACCCATTCTTGAAAACATTTGCTGTTTTTTCTTTCTTTTTGTGTCTTACTGTTTTGAATCAATGTTTTTTTTTTGCAAGTCTCATGAATTATAACATTAAATATTGGAACTGGTGTCTTATATTTCAAGTTTCAAAAATAGACCCAGCCTATGTCTGAAAACTTAGGTTAGATTGAGAAGACCAATCCTTAACCAATGAAAAGTGTTTGGGCCCACATTGTCTATATGATTAATTTCTGCTCTAAACATAATTTTATGTGTCTAGTTGCAATGTCAAACTTATACCAAATAATATGTATATATATATATATATATATATATATATATATATATATATATATATATATATATATATATATATATATATATATATATATATATATATATGTGTCATGAGTATAGCAACAGAGTTGCAGCTTATCAAGATTAGAGTATTAGACATGGACAAATTGGAGTTAGCTTAGCCTATTTTTCATTCCCTGATCTGGTCTGTATGTTTCTCTCAGATCTTGCTTCTAGCAATTAAGTCATATGACATCTTTGGTTCACGTTTCTCGATTTTAAAGCAGGATGTGCTGTTTGATTAAAAAAGGATAACCTTTATTAATAATCTACCATCTTTTTCTTCCATTCGATACAAACCTAAAAAACAAAGGTCTACTCCTCGTTTCTTTCAGGGTAATTAATTTGATCAATTAGACTATTTAGACTACAATTTATTTTTTTTGGCCTCTGAAAGTCATAGCGGAATGGTGCCCTGTGGTGAATATATCAGACATCTATGCAAATAACCATGCTTAACCAAAATTTTAATGGCAAAGCCCTTTTTTTGGGAATTTGGGACGTTTTTATTTAATATTAGGCAAAAAGACAGAGGTGTGGTAGTCTTCTTAGCTTTTACACCTTTAAGAAATAAGTATCCAATCATTTGGTGCATGTTTTGAAAAATGCAGGACTAACAGTACCTCTATCTTCAATTGATCTTTTTTGCAGTTTTCTTATCCTTAGAAATACCAGGTTTTATCTATTTACATTGCCTCAGTGTTACAAAATTACACTTGACTAAAGTTGTCAGACACTCATTAAAATTAAGTAAACTAGCCCCCCAAAAATTATATCAGCCAATCTAAACTCCAGTGTCACCTAAACCACATTCTATTGTTTTCTTTAATATTCTAACATCATTGTTATCCATTGCTTCGTCTTCATTGTTTCCATCCATTGATTCATGTTTTTAAGTGTTTCTCTGTCGGTGCATGCAGTCCTATAGTTATATGGCAGTGATGCTTCTATTTCTCTGTTTAGTAAAGACAGTACGGTTTTCATGTAAACTTGTCAGACAATAAAAATCTTATTCTGGGTTACAGTGACATGTATGTGCAGTCAAATCCCAGATTCTTTGTTCTCTGCTATTTGTTAAAAGAACATTTGGCAGTGAAATAGACTTCATAACTGAATATCAGCTCATTCTCTGAAACGATCAGTCGAAGTATTTAAGCTCACACCAGCATGGTGGCAGAGTTACGTCTATGTCGCAAGTGAATTCGGTGCTACCATTTTGAAACGGATAAATTTCTTTAGAGTAATCGTAACTTCCAAATAGAACGTACTAAATTAAGGTATGATTTTCACCAAAAAGAGAAGAGGGTAGAATTTCCATCATTGAAATATTATGAATTGCCAATCTACTTTTTCAGTGGCATATTTGTTATAATAACCAGCCAGTTCTCATGATAGTAATACTTTTCAGAACTGGACGTGACAGTTTCTTGCCCTAACGTCAAGGACATTCAGATCTCGAATGGTGAGCATTTTGAACATCCGTGGTTGATTGCTGGAATTAATTTCCTTGTTTTAAACAGCAGAGGACAAAACAAAGGTTTATGTACGTTTTCTGACATGGTAATAAAAACATGCCATGTGCAGACCAACCAACATGAGGTCACCTGAAAGTACGTTGTGACTTATCATATAAAGGAGTTAAGGCACTATAGAAAGAGAATGTCTCGGAATTTTGGCACGAAGAAGAAGGTTTTGCCGTAAATAGCCTAATGAATGAATAAATTTTGTATACATCGGTGTCAGATGCACTCAACAAATAAAATGGTTCTTTGCTCATAAATGCATATTTGCATGTAGCTCTAGGGTAATATCTCTGGCCTTTTGTAAAACTTTGTTCACGTTTGTTCAAGTTCCATCCGATAACAGAGCATACATTCAGTCTTCCAAAACAGTTGCTTTCAAAGTTTTTTTAACCTCTACAGTGTTTAAGAGAAAATTTGTGATAGTGTAAAACAGGACAATATGGCATCAGTGTTTTGTCAGTTACAGGAGTCAATGCACAGGAGAGCGAAAACCTTAAAATAAGAAGTTTGAACCACAGTGACAGATTGAAAACAAAACGTATTCATCCTTCAGGAGGCTTTTATTTGATCCCAGGTTGCTGGGTAGGTAAGCCTTAGAGCTGAATCTCACATCCTCAAAGGGGAAAAAATAAAGAATAATTGGCAGTGACTATGTTCGCTATTTATGAGTAACACGTGGGTTCAAAACTGTTCGTAAATCAAAGGCACAAAAATTTTTTTTTCTGTTTTATATCCGCTGAAAGAGACACCATGAACTGTTATCACAGGAACTGATATGTCGTAGAAAGGAAGTATCTATGACAACATGATCTAGAAAAATAGTGGGACTGGTAAGCGGTATAATATCTTTGTTTTTGTGGTTTTTTTTCTTTTGAACAAAAAACTTTTTTATTTGTTTTAAAGGAATATTACAGTTACAAGTTAAGGAGTTCTAAAAATGAAATAAGATAATTTTTCATAGCAGGAACATCAAACACCACAGCTATAAGTTAAGATAGACTGCTGTTTCAAGAAGGATTTCTCCGGTTCAAGGAAAATTTTGATGCAGTTACATCAAGGTTAGGAAATTCCATACCCGCAAATTACTGCCACATCTCAGTTTCTTGTTCTTAGTTCTGGAGCAGATGTAATCTGATTTTGAAAAAGATTGAAAAAAAAAGGACAACTTTGTTGGTCTATTGTAGGAAGATAAAAACTCAAACTCACTCAGACGTGGAAGTGTCGTTTAAAAACGACGGTGACAAATACTTTAACTATCCATCTTCTCCTTTTTTATCATTTTCCATCATATATATATTTAGACATTTCTTTTTGGGCATAAACATACTCCCCCCCAAAAAAAGTAAAGAAAAAAGTTTCTGAATGTCTCTGACCAATCAGATCCATGCAGTACAAATGTATGGCAAAATTTATAGTGATTTGGCATAGGCAAAAAGCAAAAACATTGAAATTCTATGTCTCAAAGTTTAGCATGTCCTTTAATTGCACTAATCAGTCAATTTAGGGAAATAAATAGATTTCAGGGGATAAATTCTGCCACAAGATTTGAAGCACTACTGTAATGACAAAAGAAAGTGTAGTACAACCACTTTCCATTCAACTTAACTGTGTGCTTCTTTGGACAATCCAATGTGAAGTATACTGGTAATGAATATTTGGTTGGTCCAAACAGCTGATCGCTCATACCGTAGTATAATGAGGCGATCGGTTTGCGGGTTATTTGTAAATACAGTGCTTTGTTTCACTAAATACTACAACTCCCAATACGGATGAGTAGGGAGTAACGAGTGGAGATGTTTTTGATGTACCATTGAGACCTGTACCTGTTACACATTTATTGTGTAAGCATTTATAATGAGAACCTTAAATTTTCAAATGTGATTTCTACTTTTTACTGTTTTATGCCTTTTCCATTGACTTTAAAAGTAGTTCCTGTCGTTTTAAATTGTCGAATGACGTATTCTGTCCATGAACAAAATTGCATGTACACAAAAACTTACGATCAAAAGTAGTGTTATAATTCTGGTTCTTCTGTGTACACGCAGTCACATTAATGATCCTCAGGAGCTTCTCCCCTTCGTCTTTTTGTTTTCTGGGGAGTTTAAACATGTATCTGAGTTCCTAAGGATCTTTCACCTATGTCATCATTGCATCTAATCAGTATAAACATCTATCTACCATCCTAAGGATCTTTCACCTTTGTTCTGCATTACCCTTACTTTAATAACATCAAAGAAGAGTTATTCCGTCTAGGAGCCCTAACCTTTGATTACTGCCTAACAGGACCACCATCTAAAATGATTCAATCATGCCGACCATTTCAAAGAACTAAAAGGATGTCTCTACAGACATGGTCTTCCTCCACTGTTCCTTGATATATCCTGGCAGTCTAAGTAGTTCCTCCTATTTTTTTGTGTAAGAATGCAACGACCTCAAGCTTGGCTAGGCTCCTCGTAACCTGTCTATTTTTGTGGTAATCACCATGGTATCATCTTGACAAACAGTAGCTGCTCGTTTAAATTGAGTATGCTCTACGAAAATTTGCTGTCATTTATGTCAGTTGATGCAGTGGTAAATCCTGGATTTTGTGGTAGTTTGGATGGCAATGGAACACTGCCATATGCCATGGGATAGGGGTCTAAGGGGAGGAGAACCCCTCTTTAGATAGTTTTGCTTTCAGAAGAGGATCAGATGCAAAATTGAGGCCTTTTTTCCATATGTCCTTCTTTACACTGTGTTACTTCGCTCTTTTTCCCTTCTCTATAATCATTTTCCTCACATTTTAATTTTTGTTACATGCCAATAGAGATGTCAGTGCATGCCTGTTGCATCTCCTCCTCCTTCTGTAAGTTTATCACTGATTGATGTAAATGTCTTGATTCTCTTATGTCTGTTTATCAAGGCTAAACTTTAGGAAGGCATCATTGATGTTGCCCTTTTAATGGAAAACATCAACAGAGCTCACAAAAATTGCAAACGTTGCAAGTTTTGTAAGAGGCAAAGTTTGGTACCATGATCTAAAGGATTCATCTACTTTATTTATACGCAGGATTATAATTAATACCAGATGTTATGATGAAGTGTGGTAAATTATATCGTTCCCAGATGTTTTAATAAAAGTAAAACAAAAACGAAATGTGATTTCCTTGAAAGTATAGTTAGATTGATTCAAGATGTCCTTCCATATTAAACTTCATTTCCTGTTCACCTTCATTGGAAACTGGCAACACTGCTCAAGATGGTTGTACAAAACAGAAAACGTGTGGTTGAAATGACACTTTTGTAACTAAATTTAAGGTCATATAGTGTTTACTTTCATGGTTGAGATTCCCTTGGGTTAAAAGTTTTAGCTGAATTATTTTCCAAAATTGTTGAACAGTGATTTTTTCCATCATCTTTGGAAGGATGCAGCTCTTTCCCCCGCCCTCCCATCTCAGCAGAATAAATGAAGGCCTATCAAAATCTAATCATTTTGTTTCTAACAACAATACAGTCGCATATTGAACAGCCATTGATGTATGAATTATCATCTCATTAATTCAGATGATCTATGAATATGTAACACATATGAGATGGAGATTGATTTTTTAATTCAGCTGATCTGTGAACATACAAATACATTGAGCTGGGAATAATTTCATTGACTCAAATGAATATTAACTTCAAAGGAATATTCAAATACAGTGAGATGGGGATTAATTGCATTAATTCAGCTGACTATGAATATGCAAATACAGAGATGGAGGTTGATCTCATTAATCCAGCATATCTGTGAACATACAAGTACATTGAGTTTGAAATCATCTCATTGGCGCAATTGGCTTTGAATATTCAAATACAGTGAGATGGAGATTAATAAGATCTATGAATATGCAAATACCTTGAGATGGATTGATCTCATTAATTCACAATGAATATGCAAATACATTGAGATGGAAATTGATTTCATGGATTCATCACTTAAAGCGTACCTGGGAGTTTCTTTTCAACGCCATAAACCACCAGGAAATGCATCTCCTATGACGTCATCATTAGAGTTAGGGTTAGGAAAATCAGCGTAGTAACATCAGTCATGTATCACTTTTGTAGCTTCTAAGCTGGGTAGGCATGTGTCGAATTGGCTGGGTTCAGCTGATAATTTATGAATATGCAAATATATTGAGTGAGGGGATCAATCTCCTTTGATCATACAGTCAATCATTCATGCCACAAGAGTAACCAGCAAAAGGATTCCTTTTCTTGATTAAAAAGCAACTTTTTGGAGAATGTTAAGAATAAAAAGTTTCTTCTTTGTGGCCTTTGTTTTTCAAAATTCATCAGAAAACAGCCAATGAGGTTTAAGTCACTATTTACGTTAGGAGTATATTACTGTGGTAAGTTAATGTTTGTTGGATTGAAAGTATAAATTGAAATACTTTCTCTGTTTAATTTTTGAATTTTTGACAGTCAGATTGGTTTCAAAGTAAAACGTTTGATTAAAATCATTTAAATTTCAGTTGATTATTATCACCATTAAAGGGACACTTAAACTTGCTCTTAAGGAGGTTCTTTTAGTGACACTTGTTCAGTTTTTTTTTTCAGCCTAGTCATGCAGCTTCCATCACTGAGATTAGTAGAGATTATAGTGTAGACTGTATCTGTCATTACATATTCATATATTACATATATGTTACATATTCAGAGAGGCGCAAGTCATTCTTCTCTGACTGTTCCATACTGCAGCAGCTGTGTGAAGCCTCTGGGTAATGATTCAACCGATTAAAAAGAGATATCAATCCAATACATGTCTGCCAGTCTGTCATTTGATACGGTAGCTGACAGTGACTAATGGGTCTAAATAACTACATTATTTATCACGGATTAATGTAAATGGACCTTGCATCCATGATTTCAAAACATTGGGTTTGTGACATGCCATGCGTGGTATCACATCATTGAGCTAAAGTGTAGAATGTGTCAACTAATTATGGTACTTAGGCCTGTTTGTTTGTTTATTTTTATCTCATTTGTATAATCTGCAGGTTTGCCCTGCATATTAGGTACTCTTGAAATTTGCCAGCAAATGCCTAACAGCTGTGCAAGACTCTCAAAGCAAGAGGAAAATTCCTTCCTCAAACTTCCAGTTGCCATGCCTTTAATTTGCTCATGTCTCGTTCCTTAACACGATGTGAAGCAGAAAAAAGGAATAACTGAAGAAATGTTCAGGTAGATATATCGTGCATGTGACCCTGGCTATGATCTTCCGAGTTTCCTGTAATAGATAACTATCAGACCCCGGATGGTTGTAGTATGATATTACTGTAATAAGGTCTTAATTCTCAGCCACCCCCCAGGTATGAATGTAGTGAATGATTTAGGGTGCATTTGGCTCCCTGCAGTGGCTGGTTCAGACAATATCCTACAGAAAGCTATGAACCGCTATACTGTCTTCCCGTACCGTGCTTCAAAGCACTAAAAATTCAAACAGTTTCTATTAAATCTTTACCTGACAGATACATGAATAAACATGTTGCTCACATTGCTCGTACTGACAATACAAGCTGTGTAGTGCTACAAATAGCGGGACATGAAAGCACGGTGTAGAAAATATTGTCCAAACTGGAAGTTCAACAGTCTTCAGATGCTGCTTTGTGAATGTTGTAATCTGGCCCTCGCTACTCTGAGAAATCTTCAGTGCGACGGTGATGTGTGTGTGTATGCATGTGTTTATATGTGATGCCTTGCTTGAAACATGATATCTCAAGAAGGGTAACCACAACTAATCTCATACTTGGTGTGTGGGTTAGTCATATTGAATAGATGATCCCTATTGTTTTGGGTAAAGGTCAAAGGTCATTTGAGGTCACCAGAAGTCAAACTGTGAAAACGTGGTAAACATATCTCAAGAACTATAATCTCGACTAATTTCATACTTAGTGTGTTGGTTGGTCATATTGAGTAGATGATTCCCATTAATTTTGGTAGAGGTCAAATTTCATATGATGCCACCACAGGTCAAATTGTGAAAAGATATAGAACTGCTTAGTACAGACAGTGGTCAAAAGAGCTTAGTGTAGGCATGCTTTCTCTAGAATATTAAGGTGTTTGAATTTCAAATTGGTATGGACATGCTATCCTGTGTTCTTCATGAATATTGGCAAGGAATCACAAAGTCCTTTGACTTTCTTGTTTGGAATACAAATAGAGGGGAGATAGGATGGAAATCTGACACCATTTTGCAAAGATCTAGAACCCTTGAAAAAGGCAAAACATTTTCAAAGAGGCAGGGACACCCCTCCCCCTTAGACGCCTTCCCCAGGTCGGCAAACTCCAGCATTGATTTGCCCTCCCAATCAGTTAGTCTGGCGATAGGCCTGCATAGTGAGTTTGTTTATTTGGTGGCAAACTGCTTTTAGCAGTTATATTCCTGCTCTGACCAATAATGGTGGTATAGTATCATCATGGTTTAATTAAAATGGTTCACCTGAGCAATTCCAAGCAAAAAGAATTCGTCTCAGGAAAAGTCCCTGTGATAGTTCCTTCAAAAAAAAAGGGTTAGGGTTAAGGAAAGGGGGATTTACTTTGGAGACATCGTTCAGGGGGAAGGGGGGTTTCTCTGGACCTGCCACTGATATGGATCATTGACTGTCTGTTCTGCAATCCTCTGTTGAGGGATGATACTTGCATTCTATGAAAAGTGCTGTTACTTGATAATGTTACCTCAACTTCGTTACTATGGTTCGTTTTTATCCTAAATAAAACTTCAATTGAAAAGGAGAGTTCACATAAATGCTTTCCATCTGCCTGAGGTTGGGTTAAATAAATGTAGCAATCTACCTAGGCTCTGGTAGAAACCACTGGGCAACGAATCATCATTATCATTTCTCTTTTTTTTTGTTGCCATCTTTTAGAATCAGATGGACATCATGATGCTTTCATCACTGACGGAGGGATGAGAGAGAGAGAGAGAGAGCGAGGGCGGTCTTCTCAGGTGCAGTTCTGCCGTTGCCGTGCATTTTCTGGGAAGCTTCTGTCCCCAGTACCACGGAGGGACGAACTGCCAGCAGCCTGATGATTCAAACCTTCAGGAAGGAATGCACCTAACTTCACAATTTCCGAAAAGGTCCGTGAATTACCTGGAGGCCTGGACTTTGGATTGAGGTTTGTGTGACTGAAGATCTCGATCAGTAATGTACAGAAGATGATAAATAGTCTCTGGATCATGTCCTGTTGCATCAGTGATTCTCATTCTCTCGTCTACAATTGAATGGTCAGTGACTTGTTCAAGGTCTGGTGGTGGTGGTGGCGTCATGCTCTGAGTACTGCCATGAAATTGAAATAGATTTTAAATTTTAAATGTTATAACTTTTATCATTCTCATCAAATTACAGAAAGGGTCGGGTTGTACGTGGCTTGACCATTTGCACCGATTGTTTCCATCGTGAATACTCGTCATAGGTGGAAAGTCATTGCATGTTAGATAATTTCAGGTAGTACGCTTTAAGAGAAAGGGGTCGGGTGGGTCATTGAGGTCAGCACCAAAGGAGAGGAAGAGATATTGACTTGTGAGCCTCCACGAATGTGAGAAATATGTTCTTAATATGTTCTTTTAACCTGAAATATCCTGGAAGTAATTTTCCATGAATTCTGTGAATTATATCAAGGCAAGTGAATCAAATGTTTTTTAATCCCGGATTTCAGATGTATATCAGACTTAACCCAAAATGTGGACCGCATAGCCCCACACTTAAAAGATTGTAATGTGAAGTAGTTGTCATACTGTACTCAGTATCTCTTTTCACCTAGTCCTTACAGAAATTCCATAATGTGCAAAAATCATGTCTGGAGAAGACCTCTTCTACATGATAGAATATGATGTGACAGCCACATACTCTTTAATGGTTAGGGTATGTTCCTCTTAAGAAGGCATAAACATGTATGATATCATGTAAGCGTGTGATAGTCAGTTTATGCCATCAGGGTTATGATGTGTCACGTAGTCCTCACAAAATACACATAATCTGCTAAAATCATGGCTTGAGAAGATGTTGTCTGCATGATAGAACGTGATGTGATAGCCAGATATACCATAACGGTTAGGGTAGGTACCTTTCGAGAAGGGATAAACATGTATGATATCGTGTGAGGATTGGCTGCTCTATTAGCCCATCCTTAGACCCTCCTGAAAGTTTCCCAAAGGTGCTTGACCATGCACCCATCTGGTGAGAATTTATCAGTATAATCGGAAGTATATTCACTGGACGCCGGTGGTCTTGCACTCCAGGATTTTGTGATAGTAGTGTTAGCTGATGGATTGCCAATTTGGGGGGAGAAGGGTTCAAGGAGATGGAGTGACTACATCTACTTCCTTTAAAAAAAAAAACTTAAACTTGCATAACATTATATTTAAAAACAATAACTATATCTGCTTTATTGTATTCTGTCTTACTTCTGTCAGTTCCCTTTCTCCTTTATTTTTCATTTTTTGTTTTTAGGTAGCAATAGAGGCAGCATCACTCTGTTGCACCCCCTGTCCCTTCCTCTCTGGATCTGCCACTGGGTTATGCACCTAGTAAATTATTGCACAATATGTGTTTATTGGTATGTTACGATTGCATACCAGTCAAGATATCTGAGTTAATTTTCTAAAAATCTTCTTTTAAATTTTCCATTGTGCAAAGGGGGTGCGGGCATATATTTGACTTTCATGTAGGTAACTTGCATATATCTGTTATATTTTGCAGTTCCATGGTTTCACCTTCCTTGAGACCTTAAAGATTGTATGATAGTCCAATAAACCTCCTCTTCCTTCAAAATTAAAGCTGATATATGACTGAGTGGGTGTAATGTGGTAGAGATAAAAATTCCAACTTCAACTGGAAGGGGTCACACGGTGCCATGATTAAATGCAGAAGGAATGCCCAATAGGTAAACAAGATTGCCTTCAAGCAGCTGTAGGTTAGAATATTCCACGAGAGCTAGAGCTTTAGTGAAACTGCCATAATGATAACATGCTCCAATGCTAGGTAGGACTGCAACCTGTAAAATTAGTTCCGGCAGTAGTTTTATTGAGATATGTTACCAGTAGTAGCATTTACAGCTGGTATTTGGTTGATGGTCATTTCTCTCTACCTTAATAAAATATTTCAAATTATTGATCAAATGTGTGACCATGCACTTCCTTTTTTCCATTCAGTGACTTCGGTGGGTTAATTTAATTCACACCTGATCTAGAAAAAGTCAACCCTTTATTTATGAGCATGCAACGTCGACGGACGGAGTTACTATAATACACTAAACATGGTATCAGGACTGAACTATACGCAATGCAAAAGACAGGTGCATAGATATCGCAAGGCAAAAATGGAACAAACTAGTGCATCACAACATTTTTTTCTTCTATGTACAGATTTGTGTATTTAATTGCTAAAAATAGTATCAAAATCAAGACCATTTTATAGCAAGATTGCAAAGTGTATCAAGTTTCCATGGTGATTTCTTAGATTAGTTCATTTAATATGCGGTCTACATTTATGCCAATCCTAGCTCTCACTAAAATAGGCTGGAGGGCATACTACTGGGGAGTTATTTTGAAGCTGGCATCTACCTTTATGAGGACTGTTTTCTTTTTTTTTGGGGGGGGCTGTTTTTTTTAGTCTGCACATAAGAGAGTCTCAGTTTGGTTTGGCTGTGTTAAACATTTTTGTTACCTTCTGTGTGACAACTACGGAACTCCACACTCCACTCAGTACAGTGTTTGATTACAGCATAATCAAGTGTACGTGACAGTTCCTGACTGTCACCGTCAGTCACACTGTGATCAACAACTGTTTACCAAATGGGTTCCATTTGCCCAAACACAAGAAAGCCAGCTGCCAAGAAGGCTTTGAATTAAAGTGAATTTGCTACTGTAGAATTGCACTAGACTATGCACTATGCACTAGCTGGGATCCAAGTGTGGCTATGCCGTGGTACCTTTCAACATTCTTTCCATTTTACAATGAAGGTATTAACCCTCATTCCAAACTGACCAATTTCTTGTTTGATTTAGCCACCTAGGTCGTGGGATGGTTTCTCATCACTTTGAAGCATATGTCATCCACTCATCCCCCTGATGTCCATTAAAATCTGCCATGAAAATTAAAGATTCCACTTAGCCCCGATGGTAGTTACTTGTCCCATACTCAGGCAACGCTTACTGGTAAGGCTTTCATCATGGCCTGGTTGCAACTGAGCATCCATCTTCAGTTGTTTCGAAATACATACCAGCTATCAATGGGGCCCCATACTAGTGAACAAGCCAGTCAGCCAGCCTTAGACATGATTAAATCCTGTCAGAGCACGTTTTATCGATTTAATTTTAACTGCAGTAGTGATAAGACCTAGTGAGTTACTTTTTTTTTTTTCCACCAGCCTACATCCGTCGCTGTTCCCGTTGGGACACTAATGTAGGCGGATATTATTGAACTGGGCACTTCGGTGTGTCTGTACTTGATAAAGATAGGGCAGAAGTATGACAGGTATGTTTATCAGATAACAAGTTGAAGAGATCCCTCAACACTCTGACTCTTAAATAGTGTAACTTGATACCAGTTGTGATTTGTGTGGTAATGGTACAGTACTAGCTAACTATAAAACACTCAGTACGGTAGTCAGTGTCACATGCGATGCTGGCTGAACTAGTGTTGGGAAAAGCTTCAAATTGAAGTTTTCTCATGAGGGAAAATTGGTGAAGGGTGGGACCAAAGATGGAGATAGAGAGAGACAGATGTGTACTCTTCTGATGGTGTTGATGTATCTCATGTGCCATGGCTAGTAATAGTTATACTTTTGCAGGAATTGGTGGAAGTTAGATTAATTGGTAACAGATGGATACAGCATAATTGGATTCTTGGATATTTTGCCCCCCCCCCCCGCCTTTTTATCCACGAGTGCTACGTTACAGACTTGTTGAAAACTTTGCCAATCTTTTATTTGTAACACTTGTGAGAGATTATGGCTTATAGGGATGACGATGCCAGACCTTACAACAAGTGACCCTCATTTTGTGGGTTTGGCCACAATTTGAATGCCCAAAACCCACTGACCCCCCAGCCCTCCGAAAAAGTCACATTTCAAATCTCAGTAGAGATTCACATAAACAAAACATTGATCCTACCAACACAAATGCATGGAATTAATAAATCTCATAGTACATTCAGTAGCCTGCAGTGCAATGCATTCTTGTTCTCCACTTTTTGTAGACCCTTCTAGTTTTCTGAAAACTTCAACCCCCCTCATCTTATACCAGTCCCATGACTGACAGGTCAGATTTGGACCCCCATCTTGCATCACTGAACTTGGGAGCTATGCAGTGTATGGAGTCCCTTGTTTTGCAGCAAATGTTACTTCCTTGTCATGTGCCATAATACTTTGGAATAATGTGGGCTATAGTGTTCATACCCAAAGTTCTGCTAAAGGTAAAGCCACATTGAGATGGAGAAGTTGATGAATAGTAAGTGGGGCTACAGGGCTGTGGTGTAAAATTCTCCAAAGTGAGGCATAAGATGAAGTCTTTCAGACATTTTTAAACCTATCTGACAATAATGTTTAAAAAAAAAAGACACTTGCATTTGTTTAATTTTAATTTTATCTGCAGACAGTAAAGCTGCAGTGGTTCCCTAACTGCTTGTTGGTTTTTTTCCATTAAAAAATCTGTGAAATAATTAAACCCAATTGTAGCAATGTTTTGCAGAACACAGGAAATGTAATTGTGCTGATAAGGTTTATATAAGAAATTTACCTGCGATGAAGTTAGTGTCACTTCAGGCACTGCAAACTGCCTTGCTGTGCTGCTACTACATGTGAACATCTTTAAGTATGACAACACTCTGGAATTAATAGCATTCTATCATTTAGGACTAAAGTTATTAATTCTAACAGTGGACTAACAGATAAAGTTTTTCATGATTTAGTGAAGTATTTCAAGTCATTATTATGCATTCTGATTATGCATTCGTGTCTAACTTTGTGCTTCCATTAGCATATGTTGCAGACAGAGCCTGCACCTTTCTGTACTTTAATATTCTATCTATTGATACAACTTTGAGATTACAAAAAAAAGTTGCTATTATTGGATTTATACTGTTTTGTATGGAGGGTACCATCCAATGGTGAAGCAAGCTACACATAACTGCCAACCCAGCAACATTAACCAGTCTGCAGATGCCATAAAGTACATGTAACTTTTTTTAAAACATGCTGAGATCATATCCAAATCTCCAAAGGTCAGGAAAGAGGTCCCTTTTTCTGTTTGCAATATGGTATGTGTGAAATATTATACTTGTATATTTATGTAACAGGTAAAAGCACAACAAGTAATAGATATGCTTGACTGGATTTGAAAGGAGTGAGATCTAACTTACCAATAGGTTGACAAACAGTCAGTTGCAGACAGATACTTAGCTGTCTGTACGGCAGTACGCAGGTATAGTTGGGAAATAATACGGGGTATCGTGTGAGGCTAGGAAATGTATGGTAGGCAAGCTTAGTGAGTAGAATTCACCAGTGGAAGTATGGTCAATTACTATAGTGAATTACTCCCTTGGTTTATCAATATGTACACAACTGCAGAGTACATTTTCTTCAAGTTTGGTTGCATTCAAGTATACCAGTTGGGTTGCATCCTCTCGGATCCATCTTATCCGAAAAGAGCAGAACTTTTGTGACAATGAATTAATGTGACTAAGCAGTCATCCCAAGTTTATTTTGGAAAGTCGTCAAAATCTTTCGATTTTCTTCTTATCTTTTTTTTTGAGTATGATCTTGCTGAATATCAGTACTACATAAGCAAGGTGTCATGTGACCCACGTACATAAGCAAGGTGTCATGTGCCCCGCGTACATAAGCAAGGTGTCATGTCACCCGCGTATTGGAGCTTTTTTTGCTCAGCTACTTGCTATGAAAAACTATAATGTCCGCCAACTCTTTAGAGGAATTCCTTTCAATTCCGCAAAAACCATATGCAACCCAGTCATATGCAACCTGCAGTTTTAAAGCTCTAGGGCGATTGGTTGAAGCAGGGCTTTTAAGTGAAAGGGAAACACTGCTACCATCACACATAGCTGTGTAGATCGACTGGGAAACAAACATGTAACTGGACACCAGCTGTGGTACTGTGTATGCAGCAACCAATGGACCAATGGCCATCAATATTAAGTTCATCAAGTGTTAGCTCTGTCAAAGGAGTATTTGACCACCGCTGGCAGGCTCTTGGGGGCAGCAACCATATGGGGCAGCCGCCAAAAAGGCGCTATGTAGGCAAGATGTTATGCTGTAAAATTAAGCAATGAAACAACAAAAGTAATATCACGTGTAATGAAAAGGATCCATTCCTGAATTAGCCCAAGGGGTATACTAATTTAGTTTGGGGGGACACCATTTTCCCTTTCAACTTATCCTGCATATTTTTTTTTTGGAAAATTCTGAAAAAGCAATTTACACTATTATTATAATATGACCAGTCACATTTTACTCTGTACCACCACAGGTTGGGAAACAACAAGGTGTGGTCCAATAGTTGGTACAAGCCGAGGGCCACAGTGATATTAGTGTAGACCTATATTTGTTTAAATCATTGCATCAGAAATTTCAAAAGCAGTGTCAGAATTTTCCCACAGCCAAGTTTACCAGGACTGTGGAATGTAACCTGGTTCCCTGGCTATACATTGTGAACAATTGTTACAGTTGAATTAAGTTATAAGTTGTTAGTATACCCTGTTTACTACCCTTTATATATAAATCTACCATGTGTGTCTGGACTCTTTTTAGTTTTTTTTTTCCGTCAAATTGATTTGTCCTTTTTAGTCTCATGTCAATTGAGTAACGAGGGTTTAAAAATGAATACAACAGTAAACAAAAGAAGTATCAATATGGCTGAGAATGTGAAGCTATTTATAGGCCTAGATGTATATTTATAGATTTTATTCAGTGAAGTTCACTGTATCATCAGTATTAGGAGACTGCTCGCTCCACTCTACCAGTAATAAGTTACAAACAAGTTAAAGTCGGGAATTCAGCAGCATGAGCAAAGGGAGTTGTGGTAAGGGGGCCATGGGCCCCATCCACCCACCTACACAACTGCTCTTGGCAAAATGGCCTTTCAGGGACTCACAAAATCCGGGTTGAAAGTAAAATTTGTGAAAATGGAATTAACCTACCATCCTGCACAGACAAAGTATAGACTGCACCAGTTACGCATCTATTATTTAATTATAAAAATATTCCAAAGGAGAAGGGAACACCCCAGTGTTTGATAGAGGAAATGGAACTTCCACAAAGCTTTCCCTCACCATCCATCGAATAGCCTGTTTTGCGCCTCTGTGACTGTGCCCTCTATGTGGCTGCCACCCCTGCCGAAGAGCCTTCTGGCGATATTCAAACATTCCTTTCACAGAACCACAAAGTTGATGAACTTAATATTGATGAGCATTAGTGCCCACTGGTCTGTTTCTGAGATAGCCGTGTTCAATAACTCAACTTGTTGTAGTTGTCGCTACACTGACCATATGGTACACCA
This sequence comes from Stichopus chloronotus, assembly GCA_021234535.1. NCBI lineage: Eukaryota > Metazoa > Echinodermata > Holothuroidea > Aspidochirotida > Stichopodidae > Stichopus > Stichopus chloronotus. The sequence goes on from SFZH01000008.1 coordinate 1,812,484, forward strand.
CGATGGTCGCTACATGTGGGATGGAAGCAGTCTTTTCTCTTTTGATTAAACGCTCCGGTTCAGCCAATCCCTTGAGAGCCGTGTAAATGAAGTTTTTGTAGGATTTATTAGGATTTATCTGGAGTTGAAAGGGATTCGATCTCACAGTCTGCAGACATTAGTTTTTTGTTGTGATAAGCTGAAAGAAAATTTGTTTGCTGCACGGGGTATCCATGGAACCCTGTGGCCCCCACTGAAAGAGTTGGAGGGTCATGTGGTCTAAAATCAACTTCACTGATGTAATATTTCTGTAATTATTATTCACCTAGCCAGTCTTTATATTTCTTTTCTTGTAACATATTTAAACAGAGGCTCTATTTGTACAGCAATATTATAACTTAATGCCTCTCACATTTGTCTTCCCAATTTTCATTTATTTTCACACTTTTTTTCTGCTACATTTCTCCAAATAATTTTGGTTCCTCCCTCACTTATTTACATCCATCACCATCTTATCCCAACAAATGATTTTGATTCTTTCCCTCATGGTTTCAAACAACCCAACATACCATGAACTGAAAAAATGACAGGTTGTACAGTTTTTGTTTTGCACCCAAAAGCCTTCAATCTGAATTTTGCCCACTATATGACTGTTTTTATATTTTTTTTTTCCCTTTGCTGTTTACAAAAATTGTCAAAGAGTTCCCTAGGGTACACTTGCAGGCACACTCTTTTTGTCTTTTTTTTTTTCTTTTTGTAATGCACTCTGCCACATGTTGAATTATCTGCCCTCCCATAGGCATGGATAAAAACCTCTTGTGATGTACAACAGGAAATAATTGATTTGTAAAAACACCCCCAAGGATCGGTACATCCGCCGGGGAATCTTAATAGCTCAGACATGATTCTGAATTTTGATTTCAACCATCACTGTCAATCATGCACGCTGATTACAGACTGCACTACAGGCAGGCTAATTTTCTCTCTCAAAATTTTACAGAGGGAACTAAGGTACTTACAGGATTCAGAGTTAGAGCAAGGAGTTCTGTGGTGAAAGTATGAGGGTATGTCTTCTCAATCTGCAAACCAATTTGGGGCCTAAATAATATTACCGATAACGAGAGTATTTGACAACACAGCGTAGAAGCAGAACTGAAAAGGATCTATGGGGAGGGGGGCTAAAAGGTGGGGTATGATTTTTTTTCTTTGTGTTCACCATGCATGGTTTACGATCATTTGCAGATACTTGCAGTCTCTAACAGACCAATATGCTTGAGATGAGATCCCATGTGTATTCTATATTTCAAAGGCATAATTGAAGTCATCAAGGACGTTGTGGGACACTGGCATTTATTTGAAAAAATGGAAAATGGACTCCTCTGGTTGAATGACTTTTTTATTTTATCAAAATATATGGATAAAGAGAAAAATTGAATAAGTCTCATATGAGACTTGTCACTAGTAATGTATCATGTTTGGTTATGTAGACTTTCAGTATTATGTATATAGTGAGAGTAATATCTTCGTGTATTGCCCAGTTGTGTGTCATCCAGTGAAGTGGAAGAAAAAAAACGGGAAGGCTTGTCTATTGGAAGGCAGAAAGTTTGACAAGATTTGCTTCTCCATACAGTAGCTACAGTATTGATGATTTTAACAGCTATTGTTTTGTTTTTTTCTTACAAACCTTGACATATAATATGGGAAACTTCAGCCTCTACTCACTGTGTTTTTGACATATTTCATACACAATTATAAAGTGGGATACGCAATGTTAAGATTTCAAGCGTTTTAGGTTGACACTGTATTATGCCGCTACACTCTTGCCATGCAAACAGCTACAGTAACTGTGTTGCTTTAGCATAGTGTGGGTCGGGGGATGTCATTCTTCTTACTACTTTGGTGCATTTCTATGGTTCATATATACCCCCCCTCCCACCATTGTTTTGGAATTCAAAAAAGGAAGAAGGTCAAGAGCTTTCATTTATGGTTGAAACTAAAGGCAGTCACCAGCAGAGGTGGCCAAATACTGGTTAGGACTATAGCCTAACATGAACAATTTACATTTAAAATTAAAACTGTTTTTATCGTAAATTATTAGCAGTGAATTTTGATTTCTCAATTGTTCAGTGGAAACTCTGTTATGGTTACATACTTCTGAGTTGAATTAATGTGTCCTTTGGGAAGAGTCAGACATATATCATGCCAACTTGGTTTTAAAAAAATGCTGCCAGCTTCGGTGTTGTGTGTAATATATGAAGTGGGAATAGCTGGTGTGTCAGTTTGAAAAAAGGAAGGATGGTCTGACTGAAATATCAACCAAACTTAAAAATTCCCATATCAACTTCATGAATTATCAGAAGTTTGCTATTTTTGTGTAATTTGTACAGAAATGAACAAACCATTTGGTAGCTAGGATGTATATGATATATCAGTGTGTATTTGATTTTCCTAATTGTCATGCATGTATGTAAAGTATAAACATGCTTATTGGATGATAAAAGCAATCTTTCTATAGCCAGTCATACATATTCATCAGTGACTCTCTTTGCCATAGGGTACGTTTACAAATTTTAAGTTCTTCAACACCCAACAGTAGTAATTATCAAAGTATGTTGATAATGGCTGTGAAGTTCAAGGAAATATTTTAAAGTTTATGCGAATGATCCTTTTATATTTATTATGTTAATTCTGTATATATGTGTGTGTGTATGCATGTGTGTGTGTGTGAATGTGTGTTGAAAAGCAAGATGTCTCTCTTTTACAGACTCGAGTGCCCAATTGATCAAAGTTACTTTAATTTATATAACACTGACAAACCACTTTTATATTCCATGTAGTGTTGTTCTTCTTTTTTCATGCTGCATTTATGCTGAATAGAATCTTAAAGGTTGTCGGTCGTCTTATTAACAGTTCACGTGATGTCAGCCTCCTCTTGATAAGCCTATGCAAATGTCACTCGTTTGCGGTCACTCTTTGCACGGAAGCACGAAACATCGGTAGCGTCATGTATACCGCTGAAGTTTCCTATCACACTATTCTCTGTACAAACCCAGTACATGCAAAAGCTAAATCGTAAACTAGCAAACATTTGCAGAAAATTATTGGGGAGAAGAAACTGAGGTCACAAGGAGAGACTAATGTCACATGGGAGTACAAAGCTATCAGTCATCAATTTAATCATGCTTTGTATGTGTCAATACACTCAAAGCACATACTTGAATTATTACGATAAGTATTACTTATCATGAATAATTTAGTGTACATTAATGTAATAATGATAACAGTATCTTCACTCTCACCAAGCTACATTTGACAGTTTATGAAGACCTGTCCTGAGAGTTAAATCTGAATATTTCACTTTATTATTTTGTGTTCACATTTTCTTAGGCTTGTAGTTTTGACACTGCACCTAGTCCGGTACTGTTTGACATGCAGCCTTTTGATTTTACTATGTCTGTTATTTCTATTTCTACATTACCCCTCATGTATCATGAATGGGTGTTCAGTAAACTTTGCACTCAAAGTCGTGCTCATTTGCATAAACCAAGGTTCAGCGTCCATGTAACCCCAAACTTTAAAGAGTAAAATGGTGATGATATATATGTGATTTCCAGGCAATAGGTGGAGTAGATATGTGGTGGAGCTGCTAGCCAGGAGAGGATGTGGATGTACTAAGGGTGAGATGGACAGGGAGCTAAGTGTGAGGTATGGTGTGGCTGGAGAGGTGCTAGTAGTGAGAGGTTGGGTATGTGTGTAGTTGAGGGCGATGGGTGGTGTTAGAGTTGCATGGATTACACTTGCATCATAGCCAATCTATCATTCTAAAGAAGCCATTATCAATTGGGGGGTGTATGTGTAAAAGATACTCTTAACAATCTATTGTGTTTTAAGGACACCTTTTGTCAAGGAGAGTACGGATTAGTACTGACTCAGAATTTTTTTTCTTTTTTTTTGAAGGGGAGAGTGGGGTATCTAGTACCACCTTTATAACCCCACCCCATATTAATCAAATGGACCATATATAGCACCCTGAAAATTTTAAATTTGCCTCAGTGGCTTTAATTAGACATCATCTATAAACCTTCCTTTGGGACATCTGTGTCTGGCTGTGCTGGATAGATGGTTTGTGTTCTCCCATACAGATGAAGTAGACACCTGATTTTATTGCAGATGATGTACATCAGTCTTCATTGTTTAAATTTTGGTTACAAGCAATCGAATGTATCTTCAGTTAATTAAACCCTCGATGCCCCTGGTCCCTTTGCCTCTTAAATCTATTATCGTGGATACAGCTGGGTTTTTCTTTCCTTGATATTTCTATATTTTGAAATGGTGGTGATATTGAGGAGTTTTGCTATTTATTATATAAGTGCAATAAGATATACTACTTGTAAATGCATTTTATAATCATATATTATTATTTCTTTTTTTTTTAACTCTCGAATTTTCTTTTCAACTTTCAACATTTTTAAGGAGAGAAGCGTCTTGAAAATCCATTTTTTTTTTTTTTTTTATGTTGCATCGAATCTATGGGAAAGGAGATTCCGTTAGAACAAACATGGTCTGTACACAATAATCTTCTCATTAAAATTATAATCTTTCAGTGTATAATTCACAGTGATGCTGCTGGGCCTCAATTTCTGCTTGTCCATTTTGGTTAAAGCCTGTTGGTCCAACTACAATCAGGTTGTCAATGGTTTTATTCCTGGTGTGCTTTTAAAGAGAGACAATAGACTTGGTTCAATTCATTGACTTCACACTTGCCTCCTTTGTTTTTCCTTTGTTCACAGCATGGATTCCATCTTTTGTAAAATTAAGTGCCCTTGACCAACACTGAAAAGCTCAATATTCTTGCTTTACAAGCATATCTTTTCAGATTATGATTTCTGCTTAAAATCTGCATTGTCTTCCAGAGACCCGCGACCGGGCCAGCCGCGGTCGTGGAGCTGTCAGCCGTTGCATTGTCTGACAGCAGAAACCTTTCAGTCAGAAAATCTTGATTCCAATGCAGGAATTTGTAAAAAGGTATACAACCATATCAAAACTTTAGTGAGGGTTTATTCAGCTTATACAAGATACTAAGTCAAGGACCGCTAAGCAGGATTAAATCAGTGCTACCTTTAATTTCATTCATAACGAAGATTAAGCTATTGTACACTCCTTTTGTTTCTGTAGCGCAAAGCAGTTCCATTTTGGCAAGACCACAATACAGGTATCCACCGAAAGAACAAGATAACACCGAAACTCCACAAGGTCCGATCTGCAGTATTAATGCTTGAGATAATTGGTTTTGACAAATTTGCTGAAATGGCAGATGTGACCATTCCTGGGCATAATAATTATCATGAGGACAGTCTATGGCTATAGAATTTGATTCACCTTTTTCTGGTAATGATCAGTCTGAGTTTCTAATCTAACTTCAAGGTGCTTTAATTCATCGACCAACTGACCATGCAGAAGAAATTGGATTTTGGGGAGTCAAAGGAAGGTAAGAAAGAAAGGAAAGCCGAGGAGAAAAGAACCTGTGGAAGTTTTCCACCTTTAAGTCACGTTTGTTCCAATTGGTCACAGCTTAAGTCTTGTATAAGTCAGGGTTGTTTGATTCAAGTCATATTGATTTAAATCATGATTTTTAAAAAAAAATCACCAACCCTGGTCAGGCCTGACGAAGGAAAAAAAATATTGGGAGGGCTAGGAGCTAAATGCTGGCAGGACTAATCAAAATGCTACCATTGACTGCCGTGGATTGCACAAAAAATTTTTGGCTTCACGATTCCAGCCACCCAGATGGCGGCCAGAAATGGCATTTCCCAGGTGTTCCAAGCTGTATTTAGCCAGCACATTGAAATTAGCATCTCATGTATGCAATTGAATGATTCATCATTTTCATTTACCGCAACGGTGCTGATTCCTTGCCTAAATGAACTCACGATGGCGTATATGCATGTGTGTGCATATGTGATGCCTTGGCTTATAAACACAATATCTCAAGTAGGGAAAGATGCCCAAAGTCCAAAGGTAATGTGTAGGTGGTCCATTGTGATTAGATTATCCCTAATGTTTTTTACTGAGGTCAAAGGTCATTTGAGGCCACCAGAACTTAATTATGAAAACATACCAAGGGAGATATCTGAGCAACTGAATATTGCTGAAGCTTCAGTCTGGTCACGTTGGTAATTCTTGATAGGAAGATGATCTCTGCCATGTTTATGAGGGCCAAAGGTCATGTGAGGTCTACAGAGGTCATAGTTTGAAAACTGTATAAACACAGTATCTAAATGAGTGAAATTGCTGGAACTTCAAAACTGAGTTGGCGTGCATTGTCCTTTTTTTTCTGTGAATATTGGCAAGGAATTTCAAGGTCATTCAACTTCTGCAGACTTGGCAAATATGGGGGGTTAACATACCTTTATTTTCCCCACTTTTTATTGGAGAGGCTGAGTCCCCTCAAGTTCCCCCTCCCTCCCTCCCTCCCTACCCCCGCTCACATTCAACCACTAATGACCCTGAGTCTAAATAATTATACCAATGAGTATTGAATGTGAGCATCAACTTCATGTAAAAAAAAGAGAATTGATCCTGCCAATATTTGACTTATAATAAAAGCTTGCACTTTTTGATGCCATGGAGAATGTAGCCTTTGCTCATAACCTGGCAATAAATGTGATGGCAAACTGGACAGGATTTCGTGACATAATCGTCTTGATAAACGTGATGCTGCAGGAACAAACTGCTGGCATTGAATTTTTAGTTTTTGAGCATTGTAGCCTCAAAATTCCATTGAAAAGTAACAAACTTGTTTGTGTGTGTCTGAGTTGTTACGAATATACAGAGAGGCTAACTGTATAGAATATATAACCAATAAACCTGCCTTAAAAGACATGGGGAAATGCGAACACACGGGTGTATGGAGGAAGTTGATATGACAAATGTCAACTCCCTGATGTATGTCAGCGAGTCATAATTGTGCCACACAAGCATACATTAAATGAATAACATTTACACCCGGTAAATTTCAGTGCGTCATAATTTCCTTTTTCTTGTAAACTTTACACTAGACAACCTTGACCTTGGAATCAGTTTATTCAGTTTTTCCTCAACAACTCAGCAAACCTTTTTTATATCTCTAGCAATCTAAGTGAGCCCAGTGAATTCTATCTCCAGCAGAATAGTTCATGCTTGCTGAAGTCATAGATGATTATCTCAAACATAAAAGAGGAGCTACATTTAAATAAACTGTCAAATAAACTCTGGAATGGTTATATTCACCGCCTGGTTCGGATAAAGATCGTTGAGATCCTGGTGTTGACAATCAATAAACATTTCACTTTGCCGCCATTGCACACCGGATGGACGGATGGACGGGAGTGACAGCATGACCAGCAGAGCAAATCTTGCCGTGGACAGAATGGATCAAGGAGCAATGAACTGGATAAGCCGGTAAAAATTGAAGATGGATGCTAATTATGGCTGACATAAGGACAGATGCCACATTGCCAAAGTGATGGCCCTGATGGCATCTTACTAGAAGGAGAATCTCAGCAGAAATCACAAATTCTTGAAAATTAAGGTAGATGGGAGTGCATTTGTTGTGTTGAGACAGGTATGTGACGGGTGACGTAAATTGTTGACACTGCTGTGTGAATTAATTCCTTCTAGATCAAGGAAAATTTTAAAATCTCTAACCACAAATTGTATTGCTTCTCAACTTTTCTTTCCTCACTGTGATACCTAATGCAACCATTGATCAAATTAACTGATAGTTACACACCATCATGTTGGTCTTAAATGGTGACCAATTGGAAATAACACTTTGTTAAACTTTGAAGTAGATTGCTCGTCTACTTATGTGTCTCCTCACAACTTCTGCACCACTCTTATTGTATCATACTACTTTAGCAATGTCCGGTAACATGCCTCTGTGACTTTTTTTCATGTTGGATGAAGTTACGCTAGTTTCAAAAGTGCACATAAAAATGTAAGGTTACAACTGATGATTTAACCCAATTGTCTGGGCATATTTTGACTTAGGCAGTAATGCAAGAAGGTGCCGGACACAGCTGATGTGCAAAGTTTGGATGAACCTTTAAGAAATGTATGTAACTCAAGTTGTGAAAGAATAGTCTTATAAAATTTGTCCAATGAATTTTGAACATGTGAATTCTGAGCATGTGATTTCCAGATTTGGATTATTTTCAAACGGCCTTGTTGGATTTGGAAATCATTCATCTGTCTGTTTGGTGATGTGTGAGGGCTTTTTTGTTTGTCATAGTTTATGTATGTTATCTTAAGCTATGCAGACTGTAGCTATGTAAAGTATCCATTTGTTCAGCTCCCTTCCCAATCCCTCTCCCCAACCCTCCTCATTTTCTAATTTAACCCTCATCGCTTCCCTGTGGAAGTATAGTGATAAGTGTATCCATGCATACCCACAGGACAGCAAGAGCAGACAGTCAACCACAAGCATCATTGGAGCTGAATTAATGGTGTAAGCCACCGCACGACCAGCCGCTGTAGGGCAGGGAGTTGCAACCATACAAACTTTTACTAATTAGTGTGAGATGAATTGAGAAGCCAATGGATGCTTATTGATTTATTCCCATTGAGGCGTCTTATGGATGAATGATCACACTTTACTTCAACTGGATTTAACGATTTTCTCCTCCGTGACAATAGCCTGTCTGCACTTAAAAGGCCATCTGCATTCACCTTAAAAATGAGCCTGTCAGAACTACACAAAGTCAATTATTCCACACCACATGACACATATACGGCTGGAGATGCCAGCTATTAGGCACTTAAACGGAAGACAAATCTCACATTAAGGGCCACCATATAGCTGCATGGCCCATGTATGCTGAAGTTAATGGTCCCTTCCCAATTTTCAAAACGCACTTTCATTGGTTTCACTGATGTCACATACAGGTACGACTGAACTTATCATAGGCTAATGAAATGCGCATTTTAATCATAAAAGTTTTTACCATGTTAAAAGACTGGTGGTGGGAAAAAGAACATCTTGAGGGTGTAAACGGTGGCCAATATTCTTCCAGCTTTCCGACAGTCAATAATCCTGTTCTTGAGCACCCTCCCTGGCTTGAATTGAGATTTCTAATGTTAACCTTCCCAGCAACCCAAGATCTTGTTTCCACACACAACGTAATTGCACAACTCTGAACGTGTGGATTATAACACCTGGAAAGTGCTGCCTCAGGCAGTCATCTGGGAACTTCACAAAGCCAAAAAGTTTGGGTGCACTATCTGTCGACTTACGGTGGTGTAATTCTGCTTAGATTGTGCTCCTTCATCATGGAATGGCCACCCTACTAGTGTATGAACGTATATTCGGTAACTTCAAGTTGTAGACCTGTACTGTTTAGTGCTTTTGTTTTCTTCTCACTTTTTTCATGTTGGGGATGCAAAATGTCTATCGCTTGCCTGTCAGCTTTATAGGGCCAGTACCACACATTGACCTAATAGTTGAGCAAGGTTCAACTGCTACACAGGTCTTCAAAACTTCTTGGTGGGACAAATGAAACTTAATCTGCATACAAAGTCTGATCAGCCACTACCAGCATTGTAAAATACCCAAAATAACAGCACATGGAAGTTTTACCTGCAGCACTGCCCCGTTTGTACAGAAAAGTAATTCAGTGCGTGATAAATTCACCACACTTTTGAATGTAACTCAAGTTGATGAAAACAGTCCCCAAGTGATCAAGTAGGATTTTCAGTTTTCCGATATTTATATGTAATGGCAATTCAGCCCCTTTTTGTCCCGTACAAGCCATTAACTGGCTTTGGTGATGTGAGGGGTGTAGAACAGTATAGACGAGAAGAGAATTAACCCCACCATTCCTCATAGATATCATTACAATGTAGGCTCTTCTCAGATTGTTAAAGGAATGGACGCACTTCGAACCCCACAACTAACTCTGAATATATTGCTATTTGAAGGATTTATGTAGCTCAGGCCAGCACAGCTTTCCAGATACTTCAAGGTATTAGGCCTACAAAGTACAAACTGTTGTGTAATACTGGAAAATTAACTTGAAAAAATCTTTTTTGTTCTCTGTAAGGTAAGTGTTTATGTAACTTTGACAATTTGGAACCATAGTGAATAATTGAGATTGCTTTATTGTAGATTGACCTTAAAATGTTGTGGAAATTAAGGGCACATCTCTTAAATTATGGTATATAGGTTACTTTTTATGACAGTCAAGATTATAAAGAAATGCAAGTTCCAGTAGTTTTGTCTATCTGATATCACAAATTTTCCATAATACAATGTACCACAGTGAATTAGATATTTCTTTATACATTCATAACTTCCAAACAGAGCTAGTATACTCTTTGAGATATGCTTTTCACGAACAACAGAGAGAAACATTCCCATACCAACTTTTTACAAAATTTCAACCTTCGTCAGTGGCAAATATCCTTCAATATCAATCAAATAAACCTTTTCAAATTTAAGACTTGAAATAATTACTTTGAGGACGGATACCACCTGCAGAGTCAGGTTACAAAATATTACAACTAAAGTTACGAGACGATATTAACATTCCTCATCTATGGGACAGAAATAGGTATCCAACATTGCATGGCTAACAAGGTCAAACTTTTACAGAAATCGAGGGGTTTTTTTTTTCAGAGAATCCTTCCAACTGGGGGTGATTTATTTTAATGAGGACTTTGACGATTTTTACTATATGCGGTTTAATGTCAGGAATGCATTGATCAGATAAACTAATGGTGGTCATGTAGGTGGGCCTATAATGGTGTAAACCCTGCTGCCAATTTTGTGTGCAGCTGTGAACTTGGTCTATTGTTTGGATCACTACCAGCTTACAATAACAGTTCATATGTCAGCATTACAACCTGTGGAGATAATGTGAATATCCACTTGACCCTCACAGTAGAGGTTAAGAGGATTAACGCTAGGACGCAACCCTCAAGCAGTGTAGGGGAAGGGTAAATATTTAGGCACAATCCTTACACAGTTAGGGGTATAAGGGGCACTCGACAAATCTTATTACATGAAAAATAATTACTTTTGTCAAAAAACGACCTCTCAGAAAATCGAAGATAAATATTCCATCTGTTCTCTGCCCCCCCTCGACTTACCCAGCAGCACCCTGCGTTCATCTCAAATTATCACATTACATCTCTAATTACAGATTAACAATCTGTAGTAACATTAAAAATCTGTTATTACAGATTAATAATCTGTTATTACAGAGTGAAATATATAGATGACACTTATAGGTTTTTGTACATTTGTACGTATACATGAGATTACCAGAAAAATTAACACAGTAAATGATATAAGCCTCACTGAATTCTAATGGACTATTAAATTATGTGATATTAGTACTGGACACTGTACAGAAAACCCACATAAGTTTGAGTCTGAAGGTGAGAATAAAAACAAGCTAGCCATGAAACTCTACATTACATGCACTGCAAATTACCACCGTATCTATATATACTACTTGGAACCATGAAAATTAAGTTTTTTAATATTAATGACAACAAAATGTTTGGCTGGCTACGACTGACTCGAGCTGACAATTAAACGCCAGTTTTGTACACAAGTAGGCAACACAAAATACTGGTATTGCTTCCACTTTAAGGTCTCGTGACATGCAAATAAAAAGATCTTCATTCAGAAGTTTGCAGACTGAAACACTGAATGACATTCCGTCGGGATCGTGTTTATGATGACTGTTAAAGTTTTTGAGATATGGCTTTATTTTCAAACTTTGATAAAAAAAATGCAAGTGTGATCCTGCCATGGACTGTTGCTGAATGTTGGCAAATTTATTTTGTTAAGCCTTTATAAATTTTCTATTAATTACGATAGGTTGCACATTTTCAGGTGATATCAATATTTTTAAAGAAGAAAACGTTCAAAATCAAAGCCCTCGGGACAAGCAAACTTCTCATTGTCCATGGTTGCAGTAAACCATCAGTCGGTGAACATATAGCCTAAAGGCCAGCTTTTTGCAAGACGCTCAGATTCGAGGAAATTTTCAATGACCCAGTTTGGTCACTAGTTAAAACTTCTGTGGCATGCTCTTTTGTGCAGTTTGAAGACAAACATACACATTTGAAAACTACAAAAACATTTTTCTAGTTGCTTGGATTTAAGGTTTAGTCAAGCAGATGTAATACTGTAACTATTTGTGAGTGGAATTGTTCACATAATTACTAGCAATCTCAATCACTCTATACAGAGTCCCTTTTCCCTGGCTATTTCAAGATGTGTAAGAGGTTCTGTGTATTCAACTGTTTTGATCAGTGTAACAATCTTGAAGGCATCAAAAAGCAATTTTCTTCCCGGCTTTTGGTTTTAATGATGATGTAGACATCAGGCATTTGCTTGCAAAGCAAACAAGATGGCAGACATAATGGCATGTGTTTGTGACACAGACATGGTGGCAGACATGATCCTGTGTGCTTGTGACACAGTACAAGATGGTGGACATGATCATGGCATGTGTTTGTGACATCTGCAAGATGACAGATACGATGCTGGGTGTTTGTGACATGAACAAAATATGGATATGATGGCATGTTTGTGACACCTACTTGATGGCCATCGTGATGGCATGTTTGTGACACCTACTTGATGGCCATCCTGATGGCATGTTTGTGACACCTACTTGATGGCCATCGTGATGGCATGTTTGTGACACCTCCTTGATGGCCATCGTGATGGCATGTTTGTCACACCAACATGATAGCAGACATGTTACGTCTGTGACACCTACAGGATTGCAATTAAGATGGTATGTAATTGTAAGACCAAGGTGGCTGACTTGATGGCATGTTTGTGTCATCTGCAAGATGACAGATGGCATGTGTTTGGGACACCTACCAGATGGCAAACAGCACTTGTGACATCTACAGGGTGACAGATGTGAAAATTTGTTATGCCCTAGGTGTTAATTGGTTCTTGAAGAAAAGGAAGCTGGAACAGTAAAAGCAGCAATCATTTGGTAGGGTCCTTTAATTACAATCAACATCGTTCATATTGTATAAACTGTGGAGCAGCTTGGATTAACCTCATACTTCAGCCACTATGTTTGGGAGGTCAAAGGTCAATTGAGTTCATACAGGACAAAACTCCTACAAGTCATTTCATGTTACCTGATAACTTTTACTACTTTGACATTTGAAATTTCTAACGTATTTCTAAAGTGTTACACATACTGCATCATAACTCTCTCAATACGCATTTTGTATTCAGACTATTAACTTTTTTTCTTTTTGTGGGAAAAAAGCTTTTGTTTAGAAACATACCTTCATTTGATCTTTACAATAATTTTTTCTGACTCAGTGAAGTGTGCAAGACATCTTCCCTGGTTTACAGTTTTAAAAATTTGATCAAAACTTGCTGGTATTACTCCCCTTTGTCATACCACCAGTGACAACTTTTCTTTAGGAAATGCTAAAAAAAATTCTTGTTGAGGTCCAATTTCAGTGGTCAGTAAATAAAAACAAAAATCACCAGCTCAGAAATCCTCGAATGAACCTTTTATTGCTTTTTCATTATCTTTTTACATTAATGTAATGCAAACAGCAACAAGACTATTAAATATAAATATGTATGACCCCCTCATACCATTAACATAAAAAAAAGTCTAAATACACTGAGACACCTCACCATGATTCTCTCCTCATTAAATAGACATTGTTAACCTTCATAAACCAAGCATGGAAAAATGCAGGGTCCATTAAACTGGAGTCCTGAAGGAGGCATTAAATAATTACATGCCATTCTGTTCTGTCTTTCCTGTCTACTAGGACCATGGAGCGATTGGGTTTTGACACACATTCTAAGAGGTTCATAGTCATGAGTTCAAAGTGACTTCCCTAAGGTGACGCCAAAATCTGTTAAGTGACAGAAGAAGCATCTTCTCCCAGAGTGGGATACTGAAAGTTAATGGGCCGTTTTGCAATCTCACTTCGAGTGACTTGGTGAAAGGAATTGTGGAAGATTTTTTACACAAAGATGGAGGTTCAGATGCTGTCAAAGACGTAAAATTGCAGATGCAAAAAAAAAAAGAGGGATTGGAATGTCTCCTAAAATAAACTCGGTTTTTTGACATGTGTCACAGATACGATGGCGTGTTTTTTTATCTCTTGATTTTGAGGACATGCACGTGCAGAGTCGCGATTGCAAAAAGGCCTGTTAACTTTAGAAGTGAAAATGTTTTTTACATGAACTTGCGAGACATTTTGAACCACAATTGAGGCAAGTTACATTAGCTAGCACTCATTCTTTAATTTACGGAGATGCAGAAGTCTGAATTTGATGGTAGACTTCAGAGAAGAGGGTGTACTGTAGTGTCGAATTCTCATGACTGCCTGTACTCCTTTAAAATGCAAGGGGACACTTTCAATCAATACTTTGATCTACATAGTGATAGAAATAATCATATCCATAGTTTGATCTTGCAAATGAAACAACAACAAAAATGAAGAAAAAAAATAAATGAAGGCAAAAAATAATAAGATATTAAAAATCCATATGCAACAGGACGACATCAATCTTGGCGACTTAAAAATAAACTACACAAACAAATGAATCATGACGATTTTAGTTTGTTGCAAAAACTACGGCACATGTTTTTGCCTCATCTCCTTCCCCCCACCTCCTCCCCTCCCATGAGATGTGGTGATATTGTGCAGATTCACAGTAGAGGCGATAGAGCAGAAACGAGTCAGGTCTAGACCTAACAGTAACATTCACACTGCTGCAGAGGTCATGATCCACTATATGATTACTTGGTGCTTTATAATAATCAAAATTGGTCCCAGACACTCACTGATGCATGACAGTGCAGCCTCCTAGGAGTGACTAAAAATGAAAGAAGAAATCATCCACAAATTACAGTATCCATGGTGATAGCATTGGGGAAAATGTAAACTCCATAAAAATGGACAAATTATCAACTTCTATCTGGAGAGAGATGTAAACCAATTAAAGCCCAAACTAAAGGATTTCATCCTCTTACTTGTTTCTTCCATTCACTTTAATGAAGTTGGCAGAATTTAAGACTCTCACAGCTGACATCTGTATTCATCCTGCATGTAGGCCTCTTTAAATATATCCACAACAGCATGTTGGGGGTGTTCACTTTTACATTTGTGAGTTAATATTGACACAAAAAAAAAAACTGAAAAAAGAGACATATTTAAGGTAATATAGGAACAGATGTAATAGCCTGAAAAAACAATGAAAGCAAACAATTGATGAACAAAAATAATGAAACACATTTGGAAACGAAAATATAATTCAACTCAGATAATTCCAATTGCTCGATATCGAGAAAGAAATATTCTACTTCTGTATTATTCTTAACTTAAAGAGGCTCATGGAGTTGTTTTGTGAAATTCACTGAATTATTCTAAACCTGACAAGTTTCCTTCACAAACTAACGACAAATGGTCAAACTAGGAGGATCCCAATGTTTTACATACAATGGAACATTAATGGGCGAGTAATTAATGATTTAATTTGATTTTTGAAAATTTGTGACCAGACAATTTTCATATTGGTACTATAATCACATGCACACAACCAGTGCAAGCAACATTCGAAAATTTCAAAAATATTGAGTTTTTATACTTCTGGATGTAATTTAACTTAACTAATTATGCTAATTGTAAGTTTTGTCATGATACCCTTCAACATCATCACAGCCTTTGTTAATATCAACTCAATGAACCCCTTTAAAAACCATTTTCTGATTTAAATCTGGATGCATTTGATATCCACTTCATATGTTAACCTCGTCATAATCCAAGACTTAGCGAATCTTTACCCTTCACAAATTCCCACAACACAGGTATATTTCAATTTATGTTTTGCTGTTCCTAATGTATTGTACTGCCCTGACCCGAGTATCTTCTGCATCATGATTGTAAACAGTCCAGTGATACTATCGGGTATGTATTAGGGCTGCCGTATGTACCAGTTTTAAGAACTGTGTGCTAGTAACTGAGTGAAGGCATTCACACCATCATCTTGACACAAGACGAATTACTTAAAATAGGTTTTACCGCTTTATTGTGCACTTCTTCGCATCTGTATTAATAGTTTGCACTTCTAATGTCACTCATCCTTTTTGGCCTCTGAAATGTTTTTTTACCGTAAAAACGAGACTGCACGTTGCTTTCCGGCATCTAATTCCGCTGGTACTTCACTAGACAAAAATTTATCGCTTTTTTCTTTCTAATCTTGAGAGGGTAGCAAAGCGTGACATTTGGTAGCGTTCCTTTATGGAGAGAGTGACATCATTGTGTTCCCGATTGGAAACAAAATGGCGTAAATGTGTGTGAGATTCACCGCAAATCAAAACAAAAATTTGAGTTGGCACGACTGTCTGCATAGGGGAATTCTATAATTTGGATGAAAATCCACTCAAACATATCATGGTGTGAAAATACTTAAGTTTCCATGTTTAAATCCCAAAGCATGACAAAGTCCGCAAATTCAAGGATGCTTATTACCTTTCTGTAACATTCTTTGTCACTGCATACCTCAAAGCCCAGCAGATACATAAAGTCTCCCTAGATCATCTACTCACTGATGATCACAGAAACTTTTTACTAAACTGGTTTACAGTCAGACAAAATGGATTCAGATCTGATAAGCCCGTACCCGGGCTGTCGAGGAGCTGTTTTTAAATGCTACCATGCAACAAACATGACAATGAAATCAATCATGCGGGTATCACTAATCAGTCACCCCCCATCGCCCCTACCACTTCAAACATACCGCCATAGGTGACAGTTTATTTACAGCTCTCCACAGGAGGTCAGGACTTCTTAAAACCCCATACATGAAAACTTTTTGACCCTCTGAAATCAAGCGTTTCAAAAAAGTTAGAATGCACTTTGAATGAATCCAAAAGCTGATACAAAGATAATGCACCTCATCTATCGCGGCAGGAATAAGGTACCAAGGGGTAAGCTTGAGTCACTACAATACCCGTTACAGTACCCATTACAGTACCCATTACAGTACCCTGGCCCATAGTCAAGTGTCAACCATCCCCTAACAAGTTTTTGCTTCCCAGAATGTTTTGGTGTGAAAAAAATTCAATATCACAAGTAACTGGGGGGTTTAACCCACTTTTTGATTAAGGTCACACCAGGAATCTGACTTGTTACAGGTCTAATAGTGGTCACCCCAAGAATCTCACGTGGTACGGGCCTGACAGTACCTTACTCTAAGGACTTACAAATATGGAGTAAATTCCCCCTTAATACCAACTAAGTATGAAATCTCTAACTGCCAAGTTAGAACCTCATCCCCTAACCCTTTAGGGACAGTGTTCCCTCCTCACCTCAGTAACACATATCTCAATCTTATATGAGTGATACTGGCCTATCAATCAAGAAACACCTCATTCACTCCTCTAGCCCATTCATCCCTTTTATAAATCATCATTAATGAAGATCTAGATACAACCAATCATTGAACAGACTCCCTCCCTCATCTTAGGTCAATTTTGGCAAACCGGCAAAGGTACAGGCAAGATTGTAATTTCCATGAACAGATTTCCAATATTAGGCAAAATACGACAATGAACGAAGGTTTGACAAAACGATTCTTGAAAACGATAATTCCAAATACAAAATACAGACTGACAGAGGACAAAGCTGAATATTAAGCTGCTCAGGAAACCCAGGCTTTCAATCACCAACTCAGCTGGAAATTAATTTTAAAACCCTTGTGACCAGAACAAATAAGGACATAAAATGATACTGGAGAACTGCAATGTTCAGGTTCTCAAGTAGTGGATAAAAAAAAAAAACAAGGAAGCAAACATGAAGACAAAAGAACTGCACACATTAATGAGAATATAACTGTTGTCACCATAAGGCAGGTCAAAGGCATTCTGTACTGAAACACACACATGTGAACAACATTGGTATAAAACACATGGAACCAAAACAGTGTCTTCTCTATGGTTCAGTCTGTACACAGCTTGGGGACCAATAGACGAATAATGAATATTAGAAGGTTAGTTCTGTAGATAGGCAGTAGGACAATAAATGATGTTCATTGGTTTAGAAAATTATAAATATGATCCCAAAACTCTAGTCACAAATAAGGAATACTCAGAAACGATCACACGAGGCAGTCTCCAATCAAAACAACACCCACTAATAGTCCACAAAAAATATCGAAACTGTAACAAATTCTACAATAGGTAACGTTTCAAAGCGGCCTCATTTATAATCCATGATCATGGCTTGACGACAGAAAAACTGCATGATGATTTTCTTCGCTCTTGTCACTGTGCAACTTCCATCTCATGGGCTTCATCGGCCTGTTCCAAAATGTCTGCGTTTTTGACATGATCAGAATTTACACACAAAGACTCGTACCACATCGAGAGTCATTGACACATTGTTTTGTATGACAGATTTAACGAGAGTCTTTTGACCCTTGTATCGACTATTTTTTTTTAAACGAAGCATTTCAAAGTAAGAAATAAGGGGAGAGGTGTGGAGTGAAAACCTTAAGAGACTTCTCTTTTATCTTTAAGGCAATTCCAGCAAACCTATAAAGGCTCTACACTTCAACGAGAATAAAAATTAAAGGACTATGGGGAAACTCCAAAATGAGAATCCACAGAACTATGCTTGTGTGATTGACCTGCCATATCAAAAATCTAACTTTTGTAAGTAATTGCCTTCTTTTGGACTGTTTGCTTTGATACTTACAAAGGTCTCTGAGTTTTATATGACACTTCATTAAAGGTTAGATGTATTGCTTCCTGAAATCATCACCACATTGGGCAGAAGTTCTTGATCGGTGACAGAAAGCTCTGTGTCAACCAAACAGAGAAGGCTCCAGTTTTTTTGGCCAATCACACACCCTGAAACGGGACTCTAACTGGTTTCTGGCTGACCTCAAACCCAGTTGTTGGTATGGCCAGGTAACACACTTAATTCCAAATTGCCTAGATTTTCTTCAAACGTCCTGATTTTTTAGGGTAAAAACTTCAAAATCTCCCTATTTCTGAGCAAGACAGGTTGACAGGTGTGACTAATTAAATGCTTCATACAATCCTTTAGGTCAATGTCTATCACTAAGATGTTGTGTTTGATGAAGACATGAATAAACAATGTTTTCTCTTGTAATTACATAGTCTGCAACTTCAAGATCAGATCCTGTGACTGCTCAACCTGAACTTAAAATAATGGAATCATTTGTCACAGATTTTCTAATTTCAGGACATTATACAGTACTGAATGGATTGCAAGCCCATTCTCTGTTTCTAGATCATCAGTATGACAGGGTTTCTAATTCCTGGTCACGTGTTTAGGGCATGCTTACATTCATATACATTTTTTTTCCTGTTGTTGTTGTTGTAACTGTGACAATGCAATCTGAACACCAACTGACTCCATTAACCATCAAATGTCACTCAGAAATTGAAACACCATGCATGGTAAACTTAACAAATCAGTGATATACAACATATGGGGCATTGTCAAAAAAAAAAGCCGAGGTGTCGACCTTCCCACAATGGGTGTGAAAGTCACACAAACTGTGCTGCTTGAATTGAATTGAATTAAACCCAAAGTACGAGTGTGTCCCAACAGTGAGGGAATCACTACACAAAAGATGTAACCACTACTTATCGCACTTCTCTGAAATTCAGGGACCACAGAAATGATTTGGAAATCAACACTTTGTGAGCCTGTGGTGCAAAATTCATGAGTGGCCATATGAAGGTATTATTTACTGTGGTGTGGAACTTAGACATAACTTTTACATTAGGTTAGTGCATTCTTCATACAGGTAAGATAAATACAAAATATTCCTTAACACTGTCTTCATTATGAAGAATATCAGTTGGTAGTGCTGTAGAGGTTTGTTTCAATCAAAGGTAGCTAGCCTTCATACTGATTAAATCAGCTAGTAGTGCTGTAGAGGTTTGTTTCAATCAAAGGTAGCTAGCCTTCATACTGATTAAATCAGCTAGTAGTGCTGTAGAGGGTTGTTTCAATCACAGGTCGCTGTCCTACACACAGAGTCAACTAGTGTCAACTGTTCCTACAGAGGGAACCCATAACTACCAAAGCAATACAAAAACTTCCTCTCTACAATCAACCCACACTCTTCTAAAATCATTTTAGCAGCTAACCCAGATCATCACACCATAACAGCTAACATTTGCTACAACACCCTCACAACAACACCTTATCATTCTCATAACATCATTAAAAAATTACAACAACACTGATGGGCTTCCTCTTGTTTCTCTTTCAATATCTCACAAAAATGTGCAGGTTCAATTTAGAAGTACTATAAACACAAGCCTGTGTTCAAACAGAGAAAAAAGACCATGTTGAAAGTTACTAATGATACAAGCCATATAGGAACGAGCTGATGCATGCCACATAAAACTCCACCACCCCCCCCATCCTGCACCCCATACCAATGCCACACCTCCCACCCATCTCCTACACCACCAGCCATCCCATCCACCACACCATCAACCAAATATTCATACATTTTTCTTTTTCTGTTGTTATGCACATATTTTGTGAAAAGGCCGCTGTTCATAGGGAAGGAGTACAGTATTGATTAGAAAAGTGTGATAGTAGGATAAACTGCTTATTAAAAAACATGATATGGGTGAATGATACCAACTGAAAAGTAAACCCTACAAGGTAACAGCAACCATCAGTTCATTACCAAAAAAAATCTAGTTTTACAAAGTAATATGTATTATCAACTTTCACTCCCCCCTTACTCACTCCAAAGAAACGCAAGTCTTACCACCCCTCCCTTCATCCCTGAAGCTCTATCAACTCCAAGCAGGAGAGAAAAGTAGAAATCATTTTCAACACAATACACACACAATTGAGTTTTCATTGTCTTTCATTATCCTCCAGAGCATTAATTTACTTTAAAATGAGTTATTGGTAGCAGATTTACGGGGTTTGTTATTGTGTTACGATTCAGCTGGCAAGTAACAAATATCCCACAGGCGACGACTCCATGACCTGGCCAGACAATGCACTGTCCAAGACACGGAGTAGCAGTCAGGGATAATTAATGAGATCGCGGGCCATGAAGCTCTTGAAAACAACGACAACCTTAAACCCTGATTATCTTTATTCTGATCCAGATTTGAAGATGAATGGCATACAGTAAAAGAAATACTCCTTCTATGCTAACTTTGTCTCCAAATTTTGCCACAAATATTTGACAAATTTACCACAATATTCTTTCACTGTGCAATTTTTGTATCTGCATTCTTGATGCATTCTGCTATGGTAAGCACATGTGAATTCACAACCATGGTTCCTTGCAAAGGCTCAAAAAGGACTCCTGAATACCTGACCTCCATTGGCCGACATGCTGTTTTGTCCTTTAATTGTAAAAGCCATTGACTAGCCTTCATTGAAATTATTCATGGTACTGTGTTTCAGTGCACAATGGGTTCACGCTGACACAATTACTATATTGACAGAAAAATTACCAGAAAAATAACGGGGTCAACAGACCTTTAAAATCATTTCTCCGCACTATACTGCTTACACTATTTAGCTGGGAATTGGTAAATCAGTAATGACACTGGACCGTTCTCAATCACAGAGGTCTCATCCAGAGAATGACTCAGTCTGACTGGACCTGTGCCAACCACATAACTGAAACAAAGACCAAATCATGTCAAAAGTACTTTGTGATGGTTATTTTAAGAATATAACATTCAAACCCAAAATGAAAAGTAAGTCATTCTCAAACAGTTATCAAAAAATTATCACAGAGAACCAAACAAAAGATACCATCCTCTGCTCCCAGTTCCTCCCCTCACTAACTCCTCATCACCTCGTCTCCTCACCCTGGCTGCTAACCCTGTCCCTTCACCCTGTACCTTCACCTTGTCCCCCTGTCCCCTCAACTTCCCCCTTCCAAGAAACCTCAAACACAGAAAAAGAAAAAAAAAGTGTGTCTATTTCTTTACATAAGCTGAAATGATATTTTATTCTCTTAAGGTTGGTAGGCTTGTACATGAAATGGTACTAATATTTTACTATGTCTACACGCCACTTGTATGTATTGAGGATGACAAAATAATCTTTTCTGTTCTTTTCCCATCAAAGACAGACAATTTAGAGAAAAATTTCAGGTTACTATCAAAGTGAATGAAAGAATGACAAGTGGTAAAAATAATTAAGTACCAGCCACTACCACTATCACAGATCACCAAAGGAAAAAAAGAACACCTGTAAGAGGAACAATTAGTCTCAGAAGATTTTATAAAATAGGTTGTACAAAAGGTTTTACTTCAAAAGATCTTTTTTTAAGTATCAGAAAATTGAAAGTGAAAAAAAAAAAAACACAGTTTTGGCCACATCTGCATCTAATACAATATACACAACTATTGATGATAAGAGGTGACACGAGTCACAAACAAAATACAAAGTATTGATGATAGGATGTGACACCAGTCACAAAGAAACAGTTTCCTGAAACAATCTTTTTTCAACCTAATCTTACCAGCAGAGAAAAACCAAAAAAAAAAAGAGCTGAAAATCATAGCCTCCGCAAAATGAGGGTTGAAAAAAATCAGAACTTGTAATCCAAAAGAAACTGAGAGTGGCTCCCGTCACATGACTTGATGATGGCAGACTTATCAATAATCGTAAACATCGAGGTCATCGTCTTGTTTTTATCTTTCTCTTTTTTTTTACGTTGCAAGATTTCATGTTTTCACAGAAACCTCCGAGACTGAAAAAAAAAGTATTGTTACCCTTCTGCACAAGAAAAAAAAAAAAAAAATATGAGAAGACAATTCTGGCAGAGATGAATCTGAATTGATGAACTCCTTGCTCTGTGGGAATCAGGTATTTCTACGAGTCGTCTGGGATCTTATCGCTCCTCAACGCCGCTACTTATCGGTGTTAGTCGTCTCTCCCGGAATAGCTCTGACCCTGCCAGTCACCCTCTCACGGGATGGGAGCTGTGACCACCAGACCTTCCACCACTTGTTACCTCATCTCTTGATTAACTCTACTGCGTTGCTGGTGACAAGAACGACACGCAAGAAAAACAACTGAATAGCGAAATCTATTCTTCAGCAAAACATTTGCGTTCGTGAACGACAACGATGAACAACAACGACAAAATTATACTTTGGGCAGTAGAAACCCATTACAAGAAATAAAGAGGGAACTGCTTTAAGAGTTTGTTTTCTTCAGGGAATCATGGTTATGGAAAACATTTTCACATAGACCACAGTTCAGGCACTCTCTTTCTTAGTATCCTCTCAGTATTTTTCTCTCTCTCAGTACTCCCCATCTGTAATGTTACCGTACTTACTTTCAACCTCAGGCAACATTATCCAATACTATGAAATGTTACACTTGAACAACTGTATAAATAATACACATGCACATGTAACAGGATATTTGCCGTTAGTGCTCACTATCTCAATGAGTGTTACATACCCTATGCATTCAACAATCCTCTCGTGACATTGAACATCCATGGAAGAAATTTAAAGTCTATGTACATCTCTGTCATATTATTACACCAGCTGAGCTCCCTCCCCCCCCCCTCACAGAGCAGTCCCACCTATCCTCCCAGGACCCTATCCTAGTACCCTCCTTATTGAGCCCATGTTAATTTGTCCCCTTCCCTTCCCCCTCCCCCCGCCCTTACTTTTGTTCCAAAGTCCTATTGATATTTGGAATGCAAGCCATCTCAACTAAACAAATCAAACAATAACGGAATGATTTTGGGTTTTACATCTTCTGTGCCATCTGATTACATGTTGTTTCTTAAAGCCCCCATTCATTGATTCTAAATATGTCTTAATTTAGTATCATTGCAAGGAGAAATGTGTGCTGAACACGAATATCACATTTTTATACCCTGTAAGTTAAATGTAAGTAATTTAAATTTGTATGAAACTGCCCCATATTCCAGCCCCTTCGAAGCCAGTGAAACTGTCAAAGTTATGTTCATGTGACACCATAGAATGGTGATCACTGCGCGCATCCGTCCGCCTTCCATACTTTGCGAGTTGATGCACTGTAGTGCTGGTGCAATATACATACATATACACTACGCATTACAGTCATTGCAAGACTGCTGGCAATAGCGAATGTCTTTTCTAAGTTGGAAAACGGTAGTCACTACCAAACTGTCTAGTGTTTCATAACAATAGCCATTGTTACCCAATGTTTCTGTATTGGAACTTTCTATACAGGATTGTCTAATTCAACAAAGTAACCTTTGGATACATCTCGCTTAGTGGCACTTGGACTTCCCACGACAACGTTATGAACAGTTAGACAGCTTAGTGTTAATGCATAACACTAGATGTCGTTATTATGTGAAACTGCCTCTGCCTTCTGACATCCTGGAGAGACAGAAAGACAGTCCGATTAGCGATCGCTGAAGGTGAAGAAACAGTTTGGACCTGCAGCAATACTGCAGGTGATGTAAGGGCTTCTGGAATGAACCACGGTTGATTTGCAACCTCTTGGAACGGTACACCATTTTTGCGTAAACAAGGCGCTCGCCGTCAAAGTCCTTGTTGGAATATCCTGAAATATGTTGCTTGTCAAAATATTCTTGGGTGAAGTGAACGCTATAGATGCTGATTGGTTTATACTGCCTTCCATCCTTCATGTCAAACTTCCATTTTCTTTGGACAAAATTGATTCAGGAATTTTTGAAGTCAAAATCGTCCTGAAACAGGCTGAAAGCATTTTACTGGGCACATCGTGGACAAGGGGATGAAACATCCGCTCTGTCACTACCTCATGCATCTTCTGCTATTTCCCATCAGAACTCTTCTTTTCATATTCAAAAGACTTCAGCATTGCTCCTGAACTTTTAAAAAGCACACTAATGTAGAATCTCAAGGCAAACGGGTAACATCTGACCAGTGAATCTCTTCTTTTCACATTCAAAAGACTTCAGCATTGCTCCTGAACTTTTAAAAAGCATACTAATGTAGAATCTCAAGGCAAACGGGTAACATCTGACCAGTGAATTATAGGTTTTTTATTTTGGACCAGATGGTTCAATTTCGGTGTTCTACACACGATAAGCATATGCACTCAACATAGCTCAATATGGCTCTCGCGTACACACTCTCCATTCTGTGAAGTTATCAAATCAGGCTGTGAATTTCGCAGTATTTTTCACCACGGTATTTCCACTGATGGGTAAAATTTCATTCTACTTTCCAAAACCTCTCAGTGACATGGAAAGAGACATTTTCTATTTGTATGTGTTGTGTTCTATCTGTAGAGGTGAAATTTACCAACTTTTGTGGTTTTCAATGAATAGGGGCTTTAATCAATTTTCTTCTTGGACCAGCTCTTTCTCCTCCCATCCTCCTCAAAAACCAAGCAGTGACCAAACTAAAATCAAAATCCACAACAAATACTCCTTGGGGGTCATCTTTGACAGGCGCTTGAATACATTAGTTTCTATTGAGTTCATAGATTTCCGTCCCTTCTTCTAAACAACAAATGTTTTATAATGGTTAAAGTTAACAGGAAACAACTTTTTTTTTACACCAGGTACCCTAAAGATAAGCACTTAGGAGATTGTAGAGTAGGGTTCCTGCACCTTAAGAGTCTAAAAGTTTATGACATTTCCATGACTACTGCA
Organism: Stichopus chloronotus; assembly: GCA_021234535.1. Taxonomy (NCBI): domain Eukaryota; kingdom Metazoa; phylum Echinodermata; class Holothuroidea; order Aspidochirotida; family Stichopodidae; genus Stichopus; species Stichopus chloronotus. Next base: position 1,838,141 of record SFZH01000008.1, read on the forward strand.
TGATCTTTACATGACCATTTTACGACCAAATAAAGAATTGAGAGTCAAGAATTTGATCGATGAATGATGGCCTAATGATCTTGATAGAAATTGATTTTTTGTAAGATCTTTCAAATGAGCAGCAGTCTACTCTACATTTCATGACACATGACTTCTGTCATTTTTACTTTTCCAGGCCTGGAAATTGTACGTAACGTTTGATGATATTTCCAGGCCACACGAGCTCTGGTAGGGCGATTTATGGAGGTTAATACCTGAGATACTTCGCAGAAATAATCATCGCTCCCTGACAACCCACATTTATAGACATTTTTTTAACACATGTCTACTCCAAGATCAGCCAGTCAGTTGGTTGCCATGGTGATTACCACCCTTTTACGTTTTTGCCGATGGTGCCCTACTTACATCTGGATTGTCCTCTTTTTCTTCTGATTCTTTAGCTGGATGGTCAAGTACCGGTGGATTGTTAATCGCATCATTCATCGGGGCATCTGTGAAAGATACGAAAACAGACCATCCAGAAAAATAATAATCGCCCTCAGCTTTGTGACTAGGGGACCTCCTACCCCCCCTCCGAGAAAAATACCGCTATTGGCTGTTATTTCACCTGATGGCCAAAGACCTGAGGATATTTGTCTGGGGCCCAGTTATTGTTGGGCAACTGACCTCCCCTCTGGAAACAGACTGATGGAGATGACGATAGGTGGATGAATATGCCCACCTTCAGGGTTATAACTAGAGGATTATGAGTGATGGCTATGTGGTGCTTTGTCAATGTAGTGTGAATATTGTCTCAGGGTAGGAGCTGAGGGGGGTATCCCTCTTGGCTTGGGTTCAATGCTTCAGTTTGCACCAAAATAACCACATTAAAATATGCATTGTTTTATATATCATTAATAAATATTTCCATGAACTTTCAGACAGTTTTAGCAGATTTTCCACCAAGGATATTTAGTCTGGCAATTTATTCTTTATACCCACTGGCAAGCACCAATACCAGCTACAGCCAGGAATCAATAGAACCCTGTACACACCCCTATCTAACTTTCCTTGCCCTAAATGGCAGAATTTTGAGCAGAAGCCCTGGCCGAAAATTTTTGAGGAACTGGCAACTGATGAAATTCTTGTAGGCAGAACACATCCAACCGATTTGTGCCTCGAGTAAATGTCTACATGAATGAATAGAGCGGACTACTAACCGTTAATTTCAGGACGGTCTAGGCCACGATGTTCTACATCCTCATCGTCATCTGGGTTTTCTCCGACATCCTTTCCTTTCTTGGGTTTGACTACAAATTTACTGTGACAAGAGAACAAAATAATTGACATTAACGTTAAGACAATAATTGAAATAAATTTTTCTCGAACGCCACTGCCATTTCAGATCGTGCTGTTGGATACAATTATCTATTTCAATTTTGAGACATTGGCTGAAATAAATTTCAAAGCACTTTCTGCAGGTAAACTTAATACAATGTGTCATCAACTCATTTAAGTAACTTTAGGGTATTTTATTAATCGTATATCTCTAATTGATCTTTGGTTTGTCAACATACTTTTACTTGATAATGACCCTCCCAGCTATGTCATCCTCATCCCCGGTCAGAGAAATACTATCCGTCTCTGATCCCAAGGATCTTCTCACCTTTCTCGTGGTTCTTCCTGGTCAGTATCAACACCTGTCTAGGATGAGTCTGAGGATACTGTGTTCCTTGGTCAGTTTGAACATCTATTTGCAATCCTAAGGATCTTTCACCAGTGTCATCACTGCATCTGATCAGTAGTAACATCTATTTATGATCCTAAGGATCTACTGACCTATTTCATTCTTGTCGCTTCCTATCTATGATCCTTAGATGTTTTTCATTTGTTGCAATTGTCCTTGGACAGTATCTATCATTAACAATCCTAAGTATCTTCTACCTTTGTTCTCTATTCCCTAATTAGTCCTGATATCAATTAATGATCTCAAGGATCATCTCACCTTTCCAGTCCTTCTCCCTTATCACTATTAACATCTGTTTTCGATCCTAAGGATCTTTTCACCTATTTCTTTCTTGTCCCTAGCCATCTATGACCCTTAGAATTTTCTCATCTCGGTCTTAATTGTCCTTAGTCATCATTAACATATCTACCAATGATCCACAGGATCTTGCTTCCATTTCCCTGATCAGTATTGATATGCGTTAGTAATCTGCAGAATCATCTCACCTCTGTAGTGCTACTTGGTCATTATTGCTTTCACTGTCATCTTTGTTGTCAAAATTGGAATCTTCGTCTTTGTCCTCTTCTTTCTCATCGGCCTGCTGAGCTCTGGCTTGAAGTTGTAACTGTCATCACAAGTAGAAATGAAATTCATGTCAGAGGCATATACAAGTGCATTGATGTAGTACTATCTATGATTCTATGCAGAGTTAAGGCCACAGCCAACTAGCTGTAGCCAGTGAAAGAAGAGCAGATTGCAAGATTAACAGCCAGTGCAAAATTCCATGGAAAGTGTCTCAAAATTCATGGAAACATACATCATACATCATTAAAAAATCTAGCTCAAAAAGAGGGAAAAATATTTGTACTACAGTATTTGCCGTTTCAGCATATTCTATCTGTAAAAAATTTCCAGTTTGGAGGAGTCCCTCTCCCCTTAGACCCTTTCCTCCGAATGGCGATGGCAATCGCACAGAATCTGTCACTCAGAGTCTTTTAGCTACAACCTTGGACAAAAGTGTTGGAACACTTTGCTGTATGTTGTGATTGTAATCCTAAATTTTGGTTGAGAGGATCAAATGTAACCATGCACCCCTTTCTAATGTTGAGCCATAGGAGTGAATGTACACTGTGAACAGTAATCCTATAGAAAACATTAAAATGGTGAGCGGGGTATCCCAAGGAGTTTTGTCCAAGATTGTCTGAGTTTTTAGCGAGCAATTTTGGAGTGAATTGTCGAAAGAAATTTTTGGATAAGGTTCATCACAAAAATTAGTTATCGAGGCCAATGGGTCTGAGGATTTTCAAATTAAAGTATTCTGAATTTCAACTATAAACAAAAGAAGTATATTTTTTATTTAAGGGTTTTAGTGGAGTGCATGTTTTGTTGCAAACGAGTGATAATAGTTAATACACTATTTCATGGTTTTGTATGCAGACAGAAATGGTTGCGTTTAGAAACAACATTGATTGGAAGCTGTTGCATTGCACTGCAAGAGGAGTGTCACTCCAACTGTAGTATGTGGTAGGAAACCCAGTTATAAGATGTCATGAAACAGTGCCATATTCTACCATAAAGCGTAAAAGTCAGAAATGTTGACCCAGCTTCATATGACAATAATGGCAGAGTGTTGGTAAAGACCTTTTTTTTTTCTTTTAAATTTTCCTGTCAAGACATTTGGTAGAACATGTGCTTCATTAAACCTATGCTGTCGGATACTGTTGTTAGGTCTAACTCAGCTTGGATGAGAAGGCCAGGGTTTGATTCACGGTATGACCAAATTGTTTTTCACTGCTCAATTTTTCATTTATAAATTCAAATGTCTGTAAACTTTTCCATTTTTTATTCACTCATTTATATATAAGGTAATATATTTACTAATATAATGATATAGCTCTAACAACAAAACAGTGTAATGTACTCTGAAGTCCATTGAAACAGCTTAAAATAACTAACATATAGTAGTGCACCTGTGTCAATGATTACTGTCTACTGATGTCACAATATCACATCTATCAAATTTGATCATTTGTTATTTTCTTTCATATAATGATAGCACATTTTTTTCATTCAGATTAGCCTGCAAGTCAAGCATAATAGGCATTATGTGTAGTTACTTTAATACCAGACACCACATCATCACTGTGAACAATTTCAATAAATAACACATATACATCGGGCTTTTTAAACTGACTACCAACATTATAGTGTTTTTTTTCAGTGTTTGTCCCAATATCAGAGTTTGAGCCAAAAGTATGTCATTTGTATAATTCAAAATGTCTTAAAGAAGTTTCCTGGTTGACAAGATGCATTGGACTTATGGTGTTACCCCCTCAGCGACTGGATTTTATTCAGCACATGTGGTGCAAACCTCTACATGGATTTGACTAACTTCGTACTCACTTTACTCCCTTATAACATTGATAGCATTCACACAATAAAATTTCTAAGGTAAGCAAACTTCAAAACAGGCCCATACAAGTCTAATATGCACTGCTGATGTTTCTCGTTGCAAGGAATATCACCCGCAGTTTGTGGTTTTACCTATAGCAAATTGACACATTTTACTGGTCCCCGCAAGTGCTTCTGGTCGGCCAAAATTCTCAGAAATCTTGGACAAAACTTTTCAAATACTTTGCTCCATGTTGTGATTGTAATCCTAGATTTTGTGTGAGAGGAGAACATGAGATCCCGTGCCCCTTTCCAATGTTGCGCTAAAGAAGTGAATGTACACTGTGAACAGTAATCCTGTAGCCAACATTGAAAGGACGGGCAGGGTATCCCAAGGAGGTTTGTCCAAGATTGTATATCCCTTATCTTATCTGCCACTGTATGTACATACCAAACATTTAATTTGATTTTATCCCTGAATCATCTCACCTGCTGCTGCTGTCTTAAATCCTTTTGATCTTCTTCTATGTGTTCCTCGACTTCGTCCCTCTGAACGTCAACAACTAACCCTGCAGAAAACAATAAACGCGAAAGAGTCAAAATTTGGAGCCACTTTACACAAGATCTACTCAGAGGACTCAAATATTTGACAGAAGGTGTCACAGACAAATATGTATTGCATACATATTACTACTGGAGACATATCTGTATGCAGACCCATTCTTACTGCAGACATATTTGTATTACATACATGTTTGTAATTGCAAGATGTATATGTATTGCAGACACATTTGTATTGCATACATATTTGTACTAGCAGACAATTGTATTGTAAACATGTTTGTACTGCAGACATATTTGTATTGCACACATACGTGTATCTGGAGACATTTCTGTGACATCCGTATTTCTATTGCTGACATATATTTGTACTTGCAGACATTTGTGTTGTAAAAATGTTTGTACTGCAGACATATTTGTATTGCATACATATTTGTATTGCTGACATATTTTTAATGCAGACATATTTGTATTGCACACACTGCATTTAGAGACATATTTGTTCTGCAAAAACATTGGTATTGCACAAATACTTTTATTTGCAGACATATTTATACCAGAGCCATATTTGTATAGCATACCTACGTGTATTGCTGACACACTTGTATTGCTGACATATCTGTATGGCACACATATTTGTACCTGCAGACATTTGTATTCTAAACATCTTTGTACTGCAGACATACTTGTAGTGCACAAGCATCTGTATTTGGAGACATATTTGTTCTGCAGACATATTTGTATTGTTGTCATATTTGCATTTGCAGATATATGTATTGTCATAGTCAGTTAACTGGCAGAGAGATTGAAAATCTAAGCTGATGAGGAATGAACAGTTATGTCACTTTATGCTCATCAATTAACACCTGGCCAATGTTTAATGGAAGAGACTAGTGTGTGTATGTGTGTGGTACTGTTGATGAGTTGTTCATTATACCATTTGATGCCATCACTTAAACCCCTCTTGCTAATTAGAATGAGACAAGCACCTCTCCTGATGGTATGCCCAAGCCACGTTCTCTTCCTCTCCTGGCATCATTCTCTAAAGCACTCACCCAATCTTTCTGTTAATCCCATCTTTTCTCCATAAGAAATGATAGAGTAATTGTGACATCGTTTTTGCGTCATCACGTTGGTGATATTCACAAGGGGTTTAAGGGGGTCTCCCCACAAAACTGTCACCTTCCTGAAACGACAACTGTCCCCTAAAAAAAGCATGCCACCAGCAAGAGCTCTGCTTGGCCTCTGACAGGAAGCTGACAATAAGCTACTGCTATTTCAAATGGAGCAAGAACCTGTCTCTAAGTGGTACCATTTTGCATCATTTAGCATCTCAAGGTGAGGAGAGGGGGGTCTGGTGGTGAGGAGGGGGAGGACAGCCCCTTGCCTCAAACCCATCCCTCCCCCAGTGATGACTTTGCACATGGGCTGTCCCCCCTACCTTCATTGAACATCTAAGGAGAATGCTACACATCCATCTAGGTTGTTTTCATTCTATTTCTGACGCTACACTTCACACACAGAAACTACCGTCACTATTTAAAATATATACATGACAGTTTCCATGTTCAATTTTCTTTGTCCATATCTTTCCTGTTTCTTTTATCACTTTTAGACTCCCATGGCTTCTCTTCCAGGTTCGTTTACATCAATCCTGAATATTACCTGGGGCATCTTCATCTCCATTCCTCTCTTCATTCTCCTGGTAATCCCCGGGAGGATGGAGGGCGATGTTTTCGTCTTCTTCCTCTTTTTCATGTTGTCTCATAGCATCGTCAAGTTGTTTCTCCTGTAAGGCCTGAAAATTATGACCAACCACACAAAACAAATCTTTAAAATGCCCAAGAAAATTCTTTATTCATCTACTGATTTAAAACTTAAAAACAACTTGGAAAAAGATGGCTGTATTTCTTAGTTGCTGGTTTGAATACCACTCTGGCCTACCATTTCTTTTCACATTTAAAATATGTTATCATGAATTCTGAATCAGTCTTCTGCTTAAAACCACTTATTAATACTGGTAATGTTTCCATAAACCCCACCGTCTCCACTTTCCCACCAACATCCAACTACAATCAACTTTAACATCTCAGTAGTAGATCACTGCAAACTGACTAAAAAGTAACTGATTCACAAGAACCAATAACCTGTCACATCACTACTTAAAAGTATCTTAACTTTCACTTCTTAAATGTATGTCTTTTTTCACCTTTTGTATCATTACAGAGCCAGTCAACAAGATCACATTTTTCTTGGGCATTCCCCTTAAACAAATTACCAGATTCTTCATCTCTTTATTACATTAGATAGTGCTCATCCGAATTGCAACAATTTTTTTTGAAATTTGTTACTTTTTACAGAAATTTACAGGAGCATACAGACTTTATGCAATTGAAGATATAAGACAGAGAGAGACACTGCTGTGTTAGTATGACGGTAATATAGTGACATGCAATATACATACATGTGACATGATTGCCAGTTCAACTGATTTGTGAGTGCCAGTTGCATTGCAGTAACACTTTTTTGAGTGCTACACACATATACTGATATTGCAATATGAGAATGCATGTACTGTAAGTAAAATTGCTAATTCACTAGAAGTATATACTGTGGATATACTGACATTTCACTATGTGAGTGCATGTGATATTGCAGTTCACATTACACTCTATGTGCTATTGATACAATGGCACTGCACTATGTGAGCACTATTGATGTGAAATTATAGTGATATGGTACTTTTATGTACTACTGATATATTGACACTAGACCATGTGAATACATGTGACATTACACTGAAATATATTGTACATACTATTGGCATAGTGACATTGCACTATGTGAACACATGCGAGATTTGAGTGACAATACATTGTTTTACATATATTGATATTACACTGTGAGTGCAAGTGACATCAGTGACATTACACTGTATGTTATTGATACATTGGCACTGCACTATGTGAGCACTATTAATACCATACCATGATGATATGGCATTGTATGTAAGTACGATTGATTCATTGACATTGCACTATGTGAGCACTATTGATGTGATATTATAGTGACATGGTATTATATGTAATGTTCCTGTATTGACACTGGATCATGTAAATACATGCGATGCTACAGTGAAATTACATTATACATACTATTGACACACTGACATTACACTATGTGAACACATGTGACATTGCAGTGAAATTATACTGCATGTTATCGATACAATGACACCACACTGTATGAGCACTATTAATACCATATAAAGGTTACATTGCAATGTATGTAAAATTGATTTATTAACATTGCACGACATGAACACATATAATACTACAGTGATACTACACTGTATGTTATTGATACATTGACATTTCACTATGTGAGCACTACTGATACCATACTACAGTGACATTGCATTATATGTGCTATCCATATATTGACATTGCACTATGTGAACACATGTGCTATCACTGAGACATATCGCATAGTGCTGACATATTGAACTACGTTTTGCGTTTTTTTTTGCGTTTAATACTGATGTATTCAAATTTTAAAAGAGTGAAATCGATCACAGTGACACCACAAATGACATAGTCACATTGTATATGTAAATAATGAAATCTCAAAATAGATTGCTTCGTTGCCTCTTACTCCATCATACCTGCATCTTCTCATCCTCATTGTCATCCTCATTTTCATCATCTCCTTTATCTCGAGCCTCATCAACATCCTTCTGCCAGAGAGGTTTCTCATCTTCATCTTTTTCTTCTTCATCTTGTTCCTTCTTGGATTCTCCTTCTTCCTCACTGGATTTACAGAGAGAATATAATCGTGATATCCACAGAACACGTTAACTAACACACACATTTGAAGATCTCTTCGGCCCCACTGTTAATGTGCCACAGTTTTGTTATCTGATTGGAGGTACAAGCTACGAAACAGTAAGAGTGCAACGACTTTGCAGATTAACATTAAACCTGGAAATGAGTGGTACTGGTCACCTATCTTTGTTCTTTGTCAGTGTTTCAGGGAGGAGAAAGTAGGGGGAGGGATCACCCATCACAAAATCTGAAAGAGAACTATGCGATCATCTTCCAAACATTTGATTCTGAAACTTGTCTCAACATTGTTTGTTGGCCCTACAAATTCAGACTCTCCAAGAAAGCAGAGCAGGTAATCAGCGTGACTTGAAATCAAACACACCAACGGGAATGGATATGAATATTCATGAATGCAACTAACGATGCTTTTTTTTTTTGAGGGACTATGACATATTTTACGGAATTTGACTTTCACTGACAAATTTTCAACTCATATTCCAGCTTCAAAGTTTGATGAAAACTTTCCCATATGTAGTGTCTCTGTGGCAAATTTACTTCAACACCCGCTACTGTCCTACACACATTTCAGTCAGTGCAGGCTAGATCACACGTACAAGTGGACTAAATGTTATTAGAATGCACCTCATGCTTGACAGCACTGAGCAATAATAAGGTCACAGTCATGTCCATGCAAGACTGAAGACAGTCAGTTCTTCATCAGTAAACTTGTGTGACAGACCAGTTTCGGTTCGTGGGAGCACATTTTGCTATGGCTGGTATTAGCATTACTTGGCATTTATCAGCCAGTTTACCTTATGTGTCCTACGGCGTAGCTTTGTAGTTTAACATAGTGTAATAATGATAAACAACTGTGTACAAATATAGGAAATGAATTTTCTTCAAGAGACCCCCACGAAATATACCCCCACTCCTGGGTCTAGTGCACCTCAAATTATTGGTAAACTGACCAATCACAAAATAAGCTCAGACTCCACTATAAGCTGACAATGCTCTTGCATTGAAAGTAAGTCTATTGAACAACCCAAACAAGTGTAACATCTTTGAATGACAGGTTAGATATAAAAGTCTTAACGACTAAAAGGGTCCCTGTCACAGAGTAATGCAGAGAATGATTTACTTATTTGTGTAGTGAAACCTATTCTGACAGTTTAGAATGTCAACTTTGGGGACAATAAAAGCACAAACTTTAAATATTGTGCATTCCAAACAAATCTACCATTAAAGTAATCAAATTAAATGACTTAGTTTACACACTTTACCAGCTACTATGGTCTGAATGGGACAAGGATTAATTAGTCCAATGCTACAGTTTCACTGCAGGTATTAAAAGGGTGTTCCAATGACCAACCAATTTCAAATTGTTTCCTTGGGTTACGTAACCATAACAGTAAGCTAATGACTACACTCCACTCTACCAGGTTCAAGTTTGCTAGTACACGCCACAAAATACTTGAAATATTGCCAGGTACGCCTATGCTTGGGTAAACACTTATTCCTAAATGGGGGGAAAAAACAAAACCTGGCATGGGATGAATGGGAAATCCTCTCAAATCAGTGTCAAAATTGACCATGTTTCTTAGAACCAGTAGAAGACAAACTGACCGACAAACAGACAGACAGACAGAGAGGTGAGGAGAAGGACAGAGAGACTGAGAGACAGCTTTGGGTGTGGTAGGTTACAGAGTGAAGAGGTATAAGAGAGACAAGTAAGTGAGGAGTAAACGAAATGAACATTTAAAACTTACTCTGGTTTGTTGGCATCAGGTAGTCTGCCCTCATCCTCCTCCTTCTGTCGGTTGTTGTCACCCACCTACGATCGACAAAAAAATGATACGTATGTAAGAAAAGCAAAAGCCTTGAATCCTGTACCCTTTGGGGTTGTCAATCTTTAAGAGTTACTGGTCCTAACAAGGCAAGACACATGAAATGACGATGAAAGACACATACCCATGTAACTTATGCATGATCTTGTGAATAGTCTTACTCTGTAGGACTTGAGGCACCATTGCAACAGATGTGTCACAAACATGGAAAAGGTGAGGGGGTGGTAACAGATACACGTGTCGTGTACATGACGAGGATGAAGGGGTGGGGGAGCAATGTGTGGGGAGAAGCGAAAGTTTGCAAACTATTCCCTTCAAAATTTTAGCCTAAAACTTGAATATATTACAAAAAATATCAATAGAGCAAATGATTACCATATTCCCTTTCTCTTCCCTCCCCCCAAACTAACTCTTCCCCCCTCCCTCCACCATCCCCCACACCATTTACAAGACAGTGAATGAGGGTGTCACTCTATTTATTCATCCATTTTGATGTTAGACTGATATTATGTAGTAATGCAATGTATTCATCAAATTATCATACTGAAACAAAAACGGTAGAAGGCACATGTGAATCCACACAGCTGCGCATTTTTCAGGAAAACATCGAAAGTATCAGCTTTTTAGCTTATTTAGAATGAAAAGAGTAAAAACAACTAGCAGACAGCACTAGCAGATAAAAAGATGACGGCAGCAATTTGCAATTTGATAAGCTGGAAGCACAAAAAAGAGCAAATTGGACAAAGTATTCAACAATGTACAATCAATGTTTAACACTGCTTCTAACTTCCATTCTGGATCGTGTAACATTGAAAATTTTAGAACCACCCCCTAAAAAAAATTGGTTTGCCACTCCCGATGTCAATCTCATTTCTCACCCTCCAGTGACCCAGAATGATCTTTCACCTCTGCCAAAAAAAAAAAGCATTAGTAGCCCAAGAACTGGATGGACCAACATGGAAAGACAACATCCAGCTGATTTCATGATTATGTAATCGTGGTCAAACCGACCCCATACCCCCACCCAGCTGTCATATACACATGACCTAATGACTACAACTAGACAGACTCCTTTTGCTTCTTTCAAATCAAATGAAAACAAAAGTTACACTTACCAATTACTTGCATGAAAAAAAAAAGCTTGAAAGGGGTTCAAAATCACCAAGAAAAAAATAGCACTTTGCTTTAAAAGCACAAAAAGCAGAAAGAAAGATTGAAAAAGGACACAACTAAGTATTTTGTCAAATACTGCTAATGATGCAGGTGCTTGTGATTGTTCCCTTTTGGGGGAGGGGTTCTCTTTGAGGGGGTTCTTTTGGGGGGGATTAATATTGCTTACATCATCTGCCATCATCTGATACTTCTGCCTCAACCTCTCAATCCTCTCCTGTCTTTCCCGAATCTGCTGAAGTTGTTCATAATGAGCAGCTCGCCATTGATTCTGGCCAAATGGATAAAAATGAAGAGCCATGCAGGGATACAGAGAGTGAATCAAAGGCAACAGTGCAGCCAGGAGAGAAAAAAAAGAAAATAAGAAGGGAAAAAAAACAGCAAAAAAAAAAAGACAAAATCAAGGGCACAAAAAGCAGGTATATTAAAATGATGAAATTTACAGTGATTGCATGCATACAAACAAAAAAAAACCAGCAGGATAAAATTATGTTTGATCCTAAGGTTTTGCTTTTTGTTTTTTTTTTTCTTAAGCATTGTTTCTTTAAGGAGAAATAAGGCATTTGTTTCAAAGAAAACAATCCTAAAGCATTTCTGGATGTAGAATGATAGATCATTGAAAAGAAGGAAAGCTAGTTTCAAGAAATAAGTTTCTTGCAGATAGAAATTCAGTTATTTGTTGCTGAACAATAATTTGTTCACCCAAACTTTTCAAGATTCAAATGATGCATGTTTTGTTACTCATCACGTGCATAATGTTTTGAGGAGGAGATGCAGCTTTTGAAGATGTTTATTGATGAGACTGAATGGTTTAACGATGGTTAAATTTATTTTCTCTGTATGCCATTTTGGTGTATTCTAAATGCCCTGTTTCCCTTTAACGCAAGATTAGCTAATGGACGGCATAAATCATTCAATGAAAACAACAGCAACCACTTTGAAGAGAAACGAAAACAACACAAAAACAGCCAAAAGCAGAGTTCACATTTGAAAATACACATTTTCTATTAAAAGCACCTAGGTAATGAATCCGCAACAGTACAGGTCTCAATAAGTGCATTAAAAAAGGTACTACTTAAGTCATTGCTCCTTGATTGGTATCTTGCACTATGTAATTAAACAAAATAAACTACTGTAAAAAGATTACGTCATTATGGCGTCAGTGTTCAACTGTTTCAACCAACTGAATATTTATTACTAGCATACTTCCCATTGGCTTTTTCAAAGCAGGTGATGGCGAAGTTGAATGAAAACTGTCAACCACCACATTCTTGTTTTTTACACTTTTTGTCACTATGTTAGAAGAATTTGATATCTTAGGGTAGAATTTATCACCTGAAATCTTTTTATTTTCCCAACTTGTCTGAATAGAGCAATTTATGAACAGACTAAAATTTTTACTATGAAATTTTGATGTTTTTACTTTTTGCTTTAAAGGAGAAAGCAAATGATGGGGGGTGGGACAACAAAGAATGAAAATGATAGTTTAATGAAAGGATGATGTTGTATTGATTTATGATAACTATTACAGTGGATATATTGATACTCTATTGAATTGTAATCAACATGAACATGTTCATGGACTTATACACTGATTCAAATAACTTGGTGCTTTAACTAATTGACTAAAACGATCCCTTAGATGGCGGTTTCAAATCCTACAATAAATGGACCCTCCTGAATTTTCCTTTCAAATCGGTGAGGCATGCTATATGCCAGCCACACAGTCAGTTACCCCTCCCCATTCCTCAGAATAAAAATGTATTTTGAAAGTGTATGAAAGACACACATTTATTTGTTGACAAACCATGAATCATTCCATTTTGAAGACTCAGGTCTATTACTGACAGCACTCCATAACATGAAAGTCATTTCTGATAAAAACAAAGAGCAAAACAAGTTTATTTTTTATTCCTGACAATCAGTTAAAAGTATATCATGTTCTTCATGACTATTTTACATTTTTGATACCTAAACCCTTCTCTTCCAGTTTTTCTACGTTTTTTTTCCCCTTTTTTTGCACCACTTTTCTCTTTGAAACATAGAGACATAGGCTAGATGCAAAGCTGCAGATTTCTTCCGGGGATCTACTGCGCAATACTGTGTTAGGAGTAAGCAGTCTGAATACCAACCAAGCAGCTATATACATGAGCCACGTGTGACCAGATCAACGGGATGACCGTTGGACCACACGAAACTAAGGGCTCTGCTTCCTTGTAAATGTAAGGCAGACGTTTTTTTCAGACATTGGGAAACTCTACTACTGATTATGACTACCTGCAATAGGTTATAATTTGACTGAAAGAGTCCTTTCTTGCCGCTATCAGATACATTCAACCCTACAGGTGGTGGACTGGAAACGTTTTGAAAGTCTGAGCATCCTTCGGCAGTTCCTCATAGCCAGAGGCTTGCGCAATGGCCGCAAGCGGCGATGAAAAGAACATACAGTCGGTGGAGTGGTGGGGATGAACACACAGGACCATCTCATATCAATCACTACGACACATCCGACCCTACAGAGAGCTGACCGGTAAGTTTTCGAAAGTGTAGGCATCTTCCAGTTGCGATTCATGTATGATTATACATAAATGGACGAATCAATGTCAACTGCCAGCCATTACACAAATTGAGAATGTTTATGCTCGTTTATGATCTTTGGTGAACTTTGACATCCAAGAGAAACAACGGGTCTCATCTACTCACCGAGGGCTACATTATCAAGTTTAAAGGTCAACCAACTTTAACTTCTTGACAAATCATGTTTTTCATATCATGATATCTAATCTTCAAATGACCTTTGACCTTTGATGGAGAGGATCAATGATCCAACGAGGGCAAGTCATGTTTAAAGTTCAACTTCGTTCCACTTCTTGATATATTACATTTTTCACGTCTGTCAGAGTTTGACCTTTGAATGACCACAAATAATTTGATTTCCATGAAAAGCATAAGCATCAGGATACAACAAAAAAAGGTACACTTCAATTTTGATGGATGCAATATCTCTTTAAGAATGATTAGCAGAGAGAAAGCAGCAAAGGTGCATTCTTGTATTTTATGCTCCATCATTTTCAGTCATTACGTCGATACCTGTCTGGCTTCTTGAGCCACCACGTGGGGGTCCCTCAGGCGAACCTCTTGCTGTTCATCAGAGTCTTCCTGGAACAGATATAAATACAGAACTATGACAGAAGAGACACAGTCAAATCTAACCCCCCAGGGCATGAGGCCTGTCGCAATGGACTACAATAAACAGTTTTATGCAAATGTGCTTGGAAATTAATAATCCAGAACAATTGGTTGGTTTTAAGAACAATTTGATGGCAAGTATTGCAACAAACAAGTAACTAATGTTTGATTTACAATTTGATTGCAACCAATCCAACCTAGGCTACTGAATGAATTATTATTTGATGCCAAAAGATCGAACCAAGGCATGACCGACAGATTTAGAATTTGAATGCAATTAATCTAACCAAGAAATGCTAATTCAAAAAGTTGATTGTGGCTAATCTGACCAACTACAGACTGTATGTTATTTGATTGTAACTAATCCATCAAAAACATAACTGCTTGGTAGTGTTCAAAATTTGGTTGCAAGTAATCAATCTGACAAAGCCCTTTTAAGTATTGTCTACAATTTGATAGCAATCAATCGAATCATGACAATCTTTGATTTATATTCAAAATTTGCTTGCAATTTATTTTACTCATTTGGAACTTCTGTTTGATATCCTTTTGACAAAATTTCCAAGATTAGAAATAATCAAAAATAATTAAGTAAGCTAAGTACAATAATGATTGCCATGCCCACCCACTCCCCTCCCATCCCCCCGCCCCCAAGATACAGCATGATTCCTGACAGAAATGACACCACTGCCAAATAAGGTTGCTAACTCTGACGGAAACTTTCATTGCAATAAACATTGGAGGAAGGTTAAAGTCCATGTGGTATGAAGACATCAAAGTTACTGCTATACTTGTAGCACAAAAGTCCCAAACACTGAGGTGAAAAATCATAAAGTTGCTCCATCATAAAGTTGCTCCATCATAAAGTTGCTCCATCATTAACCTTACTTCCTGCAAAAAGAGATGAACTCTGAAAAGGACATTCTCAAAGATCATTGTTAAACGTGTCACTGCTACTTCAAAATTCCTTGGTGTTCATATTGATTCTGGACTCACCTTGAGAGATCATATCTCAGCTATCTCTAAGAAAATTTCTGTAAATGTTGGCGTTTTATCCAAACTCAAACATTCTCTCCCTAGCAATATCCTCTTGATACTTTACAAGATACTGGTTCTTCCCCATCTACACTATTGTAGCGTACTCTGGAGTGGAACAAATGTTTCCAACGTGCACCAGCTCACCATCTTACAGAAGCTAGCCATCCACCATGTTGCTAGGGTAACACACCGGGATCACACATGTCCTCTTTTCAGAAATTTCAACCTCCTTAAATTTACCGACATTATCTATACAAATCGTGCTGTTTTCGCCTTCAAGGTATGGAACGGGTTATTACCAACTGCATTTAATGATTCTATGCTCAATAATACACAAATTCACACCCATAACACCACACATGCAAATCTCGCCCATTGACACCATTTTCGTACAAATATTGGTTTGCACAGCCTTTGTAATCCAGCAACAAAATTGTGGAACACACTCACCGAAATCTCTAAAGATTCCCCCTCATTATCAGTTTTTAAAAAGAGCACTGCTCAAAATATCATCTCTTCCTACTGATTACAGGTGGTATGGTCAGTCTACTGGTTCATTTGCCCCTTTATTTTTTTTATCTACTTTTTATTTATTTACTTATAATTATTTCATACGCTATGTTTATGTATGTGTGTACTTTGTAAGTGCATTTATATGTGAAAGTATGTGTATGTATGAATATATACAAAGGTCCTATGGAATTGGTATGTGTGTTTATATATGTATAGATACATTCTCTTGGCCTTGTATTTCTTCTTTTTTTTTTCATTTTCTTTGTGCTTAAGTACTAACTATTATCATATCTACTTGTACAAGGAGTGCGTCACTCTGTTAAGCCATTCTGGCCTAATAGTACACTTCCCATCACAACTGTATTAATGTAGATATTAACTCTTACTTTTATTGTACTGTATTTATTGTACAAGTTGTGATAAAACAAATAAATAAACGAAACAAAACTCTAACTTTGTTGGCTCACGCTTCCATCACTAACTTAGTCACATATTGTCAATCAAGACTTTGTCTACGACAAACTGTCACAAGCTCGGTCAGACAACTGACTCATACACACTGCATAACTGACAGACATTTTGTGCCTATGATATCATTTCTAAAGCAAAGTCCATCACCAGACTCATGCATACTGAATAACTGGCAGTGAAGACAGGTGGTCTTTAATATCATTTGAAAAGCTTAGTCAGAAAACTGGCTCATGCACAGTGGATGACTGACAGTAAAAATGTCTGTGATGTCATTCCAAAAGCTCAGTCAGACAATTGACCCACGCACACAGAATGACCCAGCATCAAGAAGTTTGTCTACAGTTTCATTCACAGGTTCAGTCAGACACCTGACTCATGCATACTGAATGACTGGCAGTGAAGAATTGTCTATGATATCATTTTGCAAGCTTAGTCAGACAATTGTCTCATGCAGACTGAATGACTGATTACCATTTATTGTATCCAATCTCTCTCAAACAGTTTCAACCACATCCAAGCACACCATCATTGAACACAGGTATTGCAAAACATTAAATATTAAACCAAATTCATCTGCTGAACTAAAACTTTTTCGATCATATTCACACAATTTAAAAATGAAAAAAAATTATATTTCACAGACTACAAACACATCCACACTTCACTTAAAAAAATTCTAATTCAGGGAACATAGTTTCGAAAATGCATACATACATCTCATACATGATGATACTAAACCCAAGAAGTATGTTGATCAAATAAGACAAGAACAGTCACAGTGTCAGGAGCTATTCTGTATAGAGCCATTCAAAATCTCATCTATTCATTCATTCCTTCTATTCATCCATTACTTCATTTTTTCATTCATACATTTATGTAATCATTCATTCACTCATTCCTTCATTT
The DNA here is from genome assembly GCA_021234535.1 of Stichopus chloronotus. NCBI lineage: Eukaryota > Metazoa > Echinodermata > Holothuroidea > Aspidochirotida > Stichopodidae > Stichopus > Stichopus chloronotus. Next base: position 1,855,753 of record SFZH01000008.1, read on the forward strand.
ACTTATTCACTCTCGCATTCACTTATTCATTCATCCATTCATTCATTCACCCATTCATTCATTTATTCTTTCTTTCTTTCTTTCATTCCTTCATTCATTCATCCATTCATTCATTCATTCATTCAAGTTGCATCCTGTGGACAGGGGTATTGATGTTTTTTTTTTCTTTTTCAATCCTACTCACAAAATCACTTTCATCTTCACCGGCACCGTCAGGCTTCTTGACACCGTCTCCTTGGTCAATGTGGAGGTTGGCATTTCTGTCAAGTTCTTTTGCCTCTGGCTACAAGACAACCAGAAAGCCAAAAGGCTTTGTGATTCCTTGCTACATGGTTATATTATAACAAACATGAATTATCCACATGACAAGTATAAGATCAACTGCAGTTATTTTTCTTGATACACCACAAGCCTTTATCAAAATGACTTTTATTTTGGTGACCTGAAATGACCGTGACATTTGACATCCACCAAAAGCAATAGGGATCACCTACCCAGTATGGCCAACCCACACATCAAGTATGACATCAGTCAACATGATCCTTCTGGAGTTAATGTGTTAGCAAGGTTTGCCCTCGGGTGACCTCAAATGACCTTTGACCTCCACCACAAACACAAGAAGTCATCTACTTAGTATATACAATCTACACATCAAGTAAGACATCAGTCAAGGTTAGACTCCTGGAGATATTGTGTTTACACATTTTTACAGTTTGACCTCTGGTGATCTCAAATGACCCTTGACCTTAATCAAAACAATAGAGATCTTCTGCTCATTATTACCAACCCACACACCAAGTATTACATCAGTCATGGTTACTCTTCTGGAGATATTGTTGTCAAGTTTTTACAGTTTGACCTCTGGTGACCTCAAATGACCTTTGCCTCTCACCAAAGATGATAGGGATCATCTAATTAGTATGACCAAGCAACACACTTAGTATGACATCAGTCACAGTTACCTTCTTATAGAAAATGTGTTTACAAGGTTTTCACAGTTTGACCTTTGGTGACCTCACATGACCTTTGACTTTCACCAAAATCAAAAGGAGTATTCTACTGACTATATACAATCCACACACTAAGTATGATATCAATCAAGTTACCCTTCTGCAGATACTGTGTTTAAAAGTTTTTCACAACTTGACCTCTGATGAACTCAAATGACCTTTAACCTCCACCAAAAACAAAAGCTTTCACCTATGTAATATGAACAACCCACACACTAAGTATGACATCAGTCACAGTTACTCTTCTGGAAATATGTGTTTACAAGGTTTTTAAAGTTTGACCTCTGGTGACCTCAAATGACCTTTGATCTCCACAAGAAACTATATGGATCATCTACTCAACATGACTAACCCACACACAAACTATGACATCAGTCACAGTTACTGTTCTGGAGATATTGTGTTTAAAAGGTTTTTACAGTTTGACCTCTGGTGACCTCAAATGACATTTGACCTCCACCAAAACAATAGGTATCGTCTGTTTAATATGGACAACCCATACACTTTGTTTGACATAAGTCACAGTTACCCTTCTGGAGATATTGTGTTTACAAGATTTTCAGTTTGACCTCTGGTGACCTCAAATGACCTTTGACCTCGACCAAAAAGAAGAGAGATCATCTACTTACTATGACCAACCCACACACCAAGTATGACATCAGTCACAGTTACCCTTCTGGAGATAATGTGTTTACAAAGTTTTCACATTTTGACCTCTGGTGACCTCAAATGACCTTTGACCTAGACCAAAAACGATACGGATCATCTACTCGATATGACCAACCCACACAGCCAAGTATGACATCAGTCACAGTTACAATTCTTGAGGTACCATGTTTACAAGGTTTTCACATTTTGCCCTCTGGTGACCTCAAATGACCTTTGACCTCCACCAAAAACAATAGGGATTTTATACTTACTATGATCAACCCACACAGCAAGTATGAGATCAGTCATGGTTACCCTTCTTGAGATACAGAGTTTATAAGAAGCGTCACACACACACACACATACACACACACACGACGTCAGGACTGCATAGATTCCTTCTGCCTGTGGCAAGGACTCAAAAATTAAATACAGAAAGAAACACAGTTATGCACACAGTTTCTATGGCAACAGAGACACCAAACAGAACACTTGACACATAACTGAAATAGACACAGTTAGTTCTGAAGCCTCGTAGATTAATGTAAAATTAATCAACTAAGGTCACACCTTTCTGTGTAACTTCAATGTCGATATCTTGTTGACATCCCTATGGTTAAAATCATTTAAGGTGAATTATTAAAATTGGCCAGATTTTTGGAGTCCTTGGATTGCTTCAACAACTGCCGGCAAGACCAGGCTTTTTTTGTACCATCTGTGTATTTACAAGACATTCAAAGAGAAGTATAAAAGAACACAATCATAAATTGAACATACCACTGTAAAGCCATGATACTGAATTTTGATTTGGGTTCTTATTGTAAATCTACTGTGAACTGGTTGTGCCAAAAGGATAACCTGGACTAAACATTCTGCTGTTACCAGCTTTTTTTACATCAATATAATCTTTTCACAAAACATTTGGCATACTTAAGGGATTTTTCTTCTGTGAAAGCTGGTGTTCCAAATGCATCTGCAAGTAGGTGACAAGGCTTGTAGTGATAAATGACAACTTTGATGTAATTTGTAGTGTTTGCATGGGGCCAAGAATTTGGACCATGGAACAAATCTATCCAAAAATCATAGTATCACATTTTCCTTCGCATGTTAATATCAGAACACTATATAATAACATACTACATGATAATGAAGGGTTCTTAGTCAGGGATACGTGCTAAATTTTGTCACATGTTCTTGTAGAATGCACTATATATTTTTCTTAATTATCTAATGCAATACAGAAACTTAGGAATAGAAAATTACAAAATGATGCCACTTTTCATTTACATGTTATGATTAAATACATAGTTGAACGTTTGACATACTGAACACGTTATTATTGAATGTTGCATACTGTATGATGCTTGTGACATTAACATGAATCTAGAAAGTGAATTCAAAAGGACAGTCTAGATGATCACCGAACACCTGTCAAAAAGAAGATGTAATCAATAACGATCTTAAAAGGAATTGTTCCAAAAACAACACCCACTTGGTCCATGGTGACATTCAAATTGTTTGGTTGTTGTTTGTACTGTTTCTTTTTACCAATATATGGACAATATTTACAAAGTATACATGACATGTGTAGAAAGAGAAGTCAAGACTTATTGCACATTTCCCCTTTAAGATAATACAACTACTATAACTACAATACTAAAACCACAATATGAGTGACAATTTTATGTTAGAAAATAATATTTAATGTTAGAAAAAAAAAATGGGCAATGACAAAATGCTTAAAACTATACTTAATGAACTCATATTTCTACTTTCTCTAATACTTAGTGTAATGAAATTCCAAATGTTTACCGCACAATATGATATAAAAAGCTGTTCCTCTGTTGTCTTGACACAATTATGTCGTATCTTACCAGACCTGTTTCTACCTGCAAATGGCCTTACAGATCATCTCATTAACTACTTGACAATCTCAACCACCAACCTGTTGAGGCACAACCGCTGGTTGCTGCTGTTGTTGTTGCTGTTGTTGTTGCTGTTGTTGTTGCTGTTGCATGATGACTTGTCCCTGTTGAGGTAGTTGGTGCATTATCACCGGCTGCTGTTGCTGCTGTTGCTGTTGTTGCTGCTGGTTGCCTAACTGATTCACCTAAGTTTAAAAAGTTACCAGAAATAACAGGGCTCCTTAACAAAGGAAATCATGTGACTGGATTATCATCGGCATGGAATGAGTCAGTTGGCTGGGACTATCATTTAACTCAACATTATGGTTACTACAAAAATGCGGTTGGTACTTACTATGGGTTGTTGGTGGGATTACCATTTAGTTTTGACAACATCATGGTTAAGATCACAATGGTCTTGGTACAAACTATGGCCTATTTGTTAATATTATCATTTAGTTTCAAAACATCATGGTTACAACAAAACTGCTCTCAGTACTCACTATGAGTTTGTTGACTGGTGTTATCACTGTGTGTCAACAACATCATTGCTCTTGGTACCTACTAAGGGTAGTTGGTGACAGTGTTGGAATTTACTTTCAACACTGTCAACAATGTCAACATCTTTCAACAATGTCACTTTCAACATCACGGTTACAACAAAAGCACTCTCAGTACACGATAGGTTGTCGACTGTGATTGTCATTTAGTTTCAACAACATCACGGCCACAACAAAAACGCTGGTGATAAACATTATTGGCTGTTGGTGGATTGTCATTCAGTGTCAGTAGCATTTTGGTAGCAACAAAAGTGCTCCTAATACTTTTCATGGCCTATTGGCTACAATTACCATTGAATTTCAACAACATCATAGTTACAACGATAGTGCAAATCTGTTGGAGGGAATTACACCTTGTATCAACAAAGCCTTTACATCTAAAACTTACTCTGTATTTATAATGGTCTATTGGTGGGGATTACGTTTAAACATAGCAGTTACGACCAAAAGGCTCTTGGTAATAGCAATTGGACTTTGGTTAATATTATTGCTGTTTCAACAAATCACCTACGACAAGACTACTTGAAGTACTTTCTGCTATGGATACCATTGGCTGGGACTTTTAATGTCTTGGCACTCACTAAGGGATGTTTGTGGAGAGTATTTTTATTTTAAATAACCTTTACAATAAAAATGCTCTACAAACTAACTGTTAGCCATTGGAGGGGACTATTTTGATGTGTCAACACAGCACTTACAACAAGATAACTCCCAGTTCTTACCATGGGCTGACACTGGCTGGGAGTTTCATTTTGTTTAAACATGACTTTCATAACAAAAACGTTCTGTTTTAACTATGGGTTGTTGACTAAGCCATAATTATGGGCTGTTGTTAGATTTATTCTACTTCATCAAAGCGCTTACATCAAGTACAGTCTTGGCACTTACTATGGCATGTTGGTGGGGACTACTTTGTTTAAACAAAGCCTTTACAATAAAAATGCTCTCGGTACTTACTGTGGGCTGTTGGAAGGGATCATTACATTGTTTCATCACAGCACTTACAGCGAGAAAACTCTCGGTACTTACTATGGGCTGTTGGCCGTAACGTTGCTCTAGGAGATCCTGTTGTCTCTGCCTGTCAAATGCTATCCTCTGCTGTTCATATGGATCCAGGACTTTCTGAGCGCCTGAAAATTACAGCAAAAATGAGGCAATGTAAAATGTTTTGTTTAGGAGAAGTTTTTAAGCAAACAGTATCATTCCTATAGGGGGAATAAAAAATTTGGATGCAAGCAGATTTATCCGTGTATTGATGAAGTAATAATGACAATGACAATAAACCTGATGAATGTAAATGCTTGGTTTGTATGCAGAGGCTGGGAACCAGTTTGTTCAGCTGACATCAAAGCAAATAGGTCCTAAAGACAGGAACATCCATTTTTGGAAATTATTTATTCTGATGTTGTAACACAATTCCTAACAGATAACTGACCATGAAAATTTGAGGTAAATATATCTGATATATAGCAGACAACAGTTTTGGTTAAAACTGCATGAACTCCAGTAAAAAAAAACAAAAAAAGGTCACATTCTACATTTTGTTTAGCCACCTGAATGACAAAACCATGCAATATACTTTTCTCTGTTACTTGACAAATACTACTTGTAGCAGTTGACAAGTGCGTTTCAAATGTGTTCACCACTAATGCAAACCAAAGTCTTCCAAAGGTTTTCATGACTGCTGTGACGCAAGGGACAATTAGCTGCATTATCTATGAAAAATTACATAGCCCATGGGAATGCTCGTAATGAACAAAAATAAAACAGAAATTTGTTTAACAGAGAGTTAAAGGGATTGACCACTGAAGAAAACTGATATTTCATAAACGTTAGGAATATTTGTCTCTCTTCATTGGTACAATTCAAATCTCAGTCGTACATTGCAATGTGAGAAATTTAAGATGTCATCCAGGCACAGCTACTTGAATATCTTTTGTATTTCTTTATAATATTGACTCTCCTAAAAGAGAAATTACAATAGTTTAAAGAAATGTGACCATAATCTCCAGAATATTTCAATGTAAATCTACAATGTACCCAATTTAAATTTTCACATGTGTCAAATTTCAAGGTTACATAAGGGATTTGCCCCTGTTGTATAGAATTTTGGTGGCCTTAGGGCAACTGTAAATTTTTCTTGACCAATGACATCTATGTTCAAACAGCAACATCTTGAGTTAAAACAGGATATTGGCATGGGGGTTTGAAATTATTGCAGTGAAAATTTATTCCTTCTTCTAAGAACCCTTTCATTGGTCAGTACAATGTACTGTACCTCTTAGTATGTGTTCTTCTCAACATCTTGTCATTCCCTGTCAAGATATATATCTTATCTTGTGTCAAATATAAAACTATCTGTGTGATAATTACTGCCAATGTACATTCAAAACTGAGTTTCATCATACAAACTCCTTTACTTTGTTTGATGCTTCCACGCAGATCACTGTGAGGTGCCTCAAATGAGACGTTGAGATCCATGTTAATTTTCAAACCAATACACAGACAATAAAATCCCCAAATTTATACATTAATATGTGTTCACCATGACACCACAATCAATCCACACACACTAGGAGTGAAAGCCATGAAAGGTAGTCAGGGATTGTTCCCAACCTTTAACATTTGCTATGTGCAGTGGATGTTCAAATAGACAAATATTTGTGCAATTTCCCCGTGAGGGACGTACTCAACACCTATGTAGAGTCAGCACACTTCTATATTACTGCCAGAATTTTATCTGATCAACAATCCTTTATTTTTTTAATTCTCAGTAGTGTTAAGGGCAGAGCACTGCATAATGCTATCCTAAAAATAACTCTCTGACTGATTTTACAAGGGTTACATCATGTTGCATGTTGTGTATGTTACTTGCGATGAGTTTTGTAATTTTTGCCCCAGGTCCAAACTTTCAAGAATTATGAAAAATCGAAATTTTGAAATTTCTCACCCTGGCTTATACTGGCTGTGTGCTCATGATTTAGTGCAAATGTGAAAAAGTGTCCAGTCACAAATTCTCAAAAACCAAATTTAATCATTAACTACTAACTCACTAATTTAATGTTCATTTCTATGTGTCACATTAGGATCCTCTTAGTTTGACATCAGTATGTAAAGGAAATTTGACAGCTTTGGGAAAATTTTGTGAACTTAACAAAATAAAACACTATTACAAGCTCAGCACCCCTCTGGACAAAAATATGAAAGTTGGTTTGTCACAATTTTCTAACAATCCCTCATTGGTACTCAGCAAATACTGACAAAAAGACACAATATTAGCAACCAAAACAATATCAAACAGCAGTGGAACCAAATGTAACAATGGAGGAAAAGAAAACAAAGACTTGTGTTTATACTTTACCAGGTAGCTGGTTACCCTGCTGGACATTTTGATTGGGATTATTCTGAGGGACGTTTGGGGCTACAACCTTCGGTAAATTTGCCTGGTCCAGCTGCAACTGTGGGAAAAGAAACAAATCAGTGGTTGGAATCAACGACATAAATCATACGTTGACTACATTTCAAAGGCTGACTAAATATGTATGTGAAGTTCCATGTAAGAAATACCATCCACGTCCAACAAATGGAAGGTAGCGAGAACATTTACAGGTATTCTTCCAGTAGGTCACTTTTTTATTCTTTTCTTTTTTATGTTGTGTTGGTGCCACTGATGTCTTCAACAATATAAATATCTGTATGCTTCCATTTATACTTACTTTTCACTATCTTTTGATACATTTATTCACCTGCATAAGTTCCCTTTAAGATTACTAAGCTTAATCTATTTCATTTGACTTAACTCTCACAGCTTCTTTGCTATCCATGAGTAAAAAAAAAATTAAGGGAAATATCAGTTTCTGCAGCAATATCTATAAAATAAGGTAGTGCTATCCAACAAACCATTTATGGTTGAATCTGCTTTTGACTGACAATTTTCATTTTTTTTATTATCCAAAATTTGAGGTTAACCAGAAAATCAAAATGGAACTGAAAACCTTCACTGACAAGTCTATGGGTTGACATACAAATCTCATACAGTAATCTGCAACATATGAAATTAAATCAATGTTGTACACAACATTGTACACAAAGTCTGAGGTATTCCTTGCTGACGAAAGCACAGGGTATTTGATATTAGTCTTGTATGCTGGTTCAACTTTCATAGCTAGAAAGGTCAGTATCTGGTTCACTGAGCTAGGCTCCTAGTTGAGAGCATGGAGGAATGCATATTCCAAGTTTGCTAAGAACGTAGGGCTACTCAGAAATGATATAACTTGTTGTTTATCTCATCACATAATCAGAGATGAAATGATTCCTTAAGAATTTGAAAAAAAAAAGATTCAGATGCTAAATTTGTGATTCTGCATATCTCAGAAGACACCAGAAGTGTAAATGTGTTGCCCTGGTACTGATTTGTGAGGTGATTTTCTTTGGTCACTGACAGTGTTGAAACGGTGGAACAATTTCAGTTTTTCTTTCCTGCAATTTGTACGTAAAAACATTTCATTTTAACTTCTACAATTATCTGTACCTTACACAAAAAATGATTTTGCACAGCAATTGGAACGTAATAATATTCATTCCTATATTTGTTCTCACATGAATAAAAAAAAAGCATATATGGTTCACTGTGGAGCAAGCAATCTTTCAAACCAGACAAAAAAGGTCTGCCAGGAATAGAAAACAGTCTGTGTGTGGATTCAAAACATGTATTCAATGAAAACAAAATACAGGCAAACCCCTAAGGAATATTCAATGTTGTTCACAGTTACATCTAACTTATGCAATCTCTCAACTTTTTGGAGTAAATTCTCGATATTTTCTCAAGTACTTCATTTCTCCCTTTTATGATTAAAACATCTTTGTTAGCATATCTCCCACTTACCTTTAAAGATTGAACTTGACGACTAAAGGTGTCCACCTGATTTTGTAGGAATGCCTTTTCTTTCTGTTGTTGAATGAAACAAAAAAAAGAAAACATTTCTTACATAAAGTTTATTTCAGCTTAGTTGTGTTGTTCCAGAGCAATTTATGGAAAGTAACCAATGTTCAAAAACCTTTGAAGAGATGCCATAACAGGGTTTACATCACCATTTGCTACCCATGAACGTCCAGTTGCAACTATCGATTTCATTTTAGCTTCCCACTAGTTGCAAATCAATATTTTCTCTTTTCCTACCTGAAAAGTTTGAATTCTCTCTCTCCAATTGCTTAAGTCAAAGTCAAAGCCAAAACTTTTCTTACATATGACACATGTTCGAGTCAGTTAAGTTTTCAACTTATTCACATAGCAACGTTTGTTTGACATCTGCTAATCAAACCAGGTTAACTGTGAATCAATTCAAAATTGACTACGAAAAGCTGCTAAGCAATTTGTCGGCAGTATTTTGTCCCTTTCCTTTTCATTTTACAATAGAGAGTAAATGCTTTTCTCCAAACCAACTATCCCTTGCAACTGATATCAAATTACAGCAAAGATAAATACTAATGGTAACACCAGTCAAATCCATACAGAAAGATATTTTGCTATAAATTTGCAAGAATTACTCCAGAGAATGGCTGAAAATACTCTCAGAAAATCAATACTAACACAACACAACGTGTCAGTGACTCTCAACCTGCTCTAAATTTTCATGTAAGGATACCGATCATTTGAAACCCCCAAACTTTTCGAACAGGCCGATCGAGCCGAACTGTAAAAGTCGCACAGGGAAGATGGGGGGCAAAACCATCGTGCAACTGCTACTTCATCATGAAGTGATTAGGAAGTATGCATGAAGCTGTCTTGGATATTATTTGTTTTAAATATACCTTGCATTTCCAATATTTTTGCGGGTTCAAATAGTTGTTGCCTTTTTGAAAAAAAAATGCCTCGTATGATCGTTACTGATTGTTCCTCATTTGTGAGAGGAATTGGGGATCATCTGGACTATTCTTTTTAAATCAGCCTGTTCAGAGCTTTCATAGAGGGATAAAATTCTTCAAAAAAAAAGGGGGGGGGTCAGAATCCCTCAAAACATGCAAGTTACACAAGTACTGTACCGTTGCATATTTGATGGTTAAACACAAACTTGAAGTAATCCATATTGCCTATTTACAGTCTGACATAAATTGAGTAAAATCAAAGCGCAATTCCTTTGTTTTTGAATATCTCACCTCACTGGCTGATATTAACTGTTCATTTTCAATTAACCGAGCAGTGAGTAACGATTTCTCCTGGGCGGCTTGGTCTATCTGTTGCTTGGCTTGTCTGAGTTGCAGAAGACACTCCCGACCTTGCTCGGTTTCTGTTCTTAAGGCCTCGACTTGATCTTTAGCGAAAGAGAAAGGAGAACATTGTTAAGAAATTGTGAAAACTGATATTCCAAACAAAGTGTTAAATCCATTGGTAAATTACCACAGTGATTTTGAGGAACTTTCGAAATAAACATTTTAAAAGTATACTTTTATTTCAATATTCCTCTAGTCATATGAATTTTTGTGCCACTGCAAACCACTTGGTGTGTAACAAGTGGCATGCATCACTGAGGAAGCCAGGGTACTATGTGCTAATATAATTCCTCAATGATGTATTTCATCTGCCAACTAACACAACCTCTTAATGTGTGCAACCCGTACTCTGATAATTACAGGAGGTAGCACACAATATAGTGGCACCTTCTAGATTAGAGTACAGCCATTGTGCTGGAACAGGTGAGCAAGAGTGTGAAGTATATTGAAGTGTCACACTAACAATCGTAAGAGGCAGGGATCATGCAGGAGGCATACGTCCCCCAATTTTGGCCAAAAATGGTGGATTTAGTCAGGCATATGAGACAGTCAAAAAAAAAAAAAGCTGCGTCCTTTCAACGAGCTTTGGCTACCATCACAGAACACAAGAGGGCAATTTCATGTTAACTAGGAGTAGTGCTTGAAAAGTATTTGGCAAAGAATTAGTTGTCGGGCATTTTAGCCCGAAAACATTTTCCAAGAGCACAAAATAAATTTGTACAAAACTTGGGAACTGTCACACCGTATTTCTATATGTTGCGTACTACAGTAGAGCTCAAAACTAATCAGATATGTGCGGCGATTTTTACCCTTCTGGAATTTGCAGGAGAATGCAAACGATCTTTTATTCCTAAGAGTGCACTCTCTCATGAAAGTCGTGGGAAACCCGCGATTTTCACCCGCCATTTTTTCCCAGCAATTTTGGTCTGTCTTACTGAACCCACACTGCACTCATACCCTTTCATTTTAATGGATTAATTTACAATATTTCCCCCTCCCACCAGTCTAGCTAATCCTAAAAGTATGTCAGCAATGGATACCAAGTTACAGAAACTCACAGAAATTCACTTTTTTGCTTCTGGTGATAACAATGACCTTTGAAATCCACCAAAAACAATAGGGCACGTCTATTCAAGGCCATGCCAAGTTTGAGAAAAATCAAACACTTGTTTATAACACTAGGTGTACCTTGCATTCCAATGCATCACATACACACACATGCACACACAGACACACACACAAACATACATATGCCAACTTGAATGTGCAGGTTCCTTCCTTGACACAAGGCACCATAAATGTCTTACAAAATTAAATTACTTTTTTACATGAAAATTCATCATATTTGTGTTTATGAAGTTATTTGGAAAAATACCAGCATAATTCATAAGCCCATTTCAAAGGATGTTTTCAAGTATTGAAGGTATTGTTTTACATATGTAAGTACCTCTCGAAGCAGCGATGCTTTTTCAAGCAAGTAAATGTCACAATCTTGCACTTGAAGTGGACGAAAAACATGTGTAAACTATGGGCCCATTGACGTCACTTGTGGAGAGACCTCACAACGAAGGCCTGCTTTAGCCGTTTTCAAAATCCGGTGTACATCCCCATCGTAAAAGTAGTACTCTCCAAAGCAGACAAATAGAATTTGAGCTGGTGCGGGTCTCACAGTTCATGCCAAACAAGAAAAGGGGTTTTAGCATTACCTCGACATACAAAAGTCTTTAGCAAGGAGGTGCCATTTGTGACTGATCTCGATTGACAAGTTTACAACACAAAGTAATAAGGGTAATGCTACGTTGCAGCTTGATGGGTTTTCAGTGACAGAATTTGGAAGCCCGAACAATGGAATAGGTAGTCAGCACATAAGACTTTTTGAGGCACTGAGGAGATACTTTTATTCAAAACTTTTCTTTTATGTGCCACGCCAATCCATGGTGATGCTTCGCTCAGTCTTCCATAATTCTTATCCTCCTAGAATAAAATTCTGGGTGTCCCACTGTAAGTGGAAGGATGCTGTATCTCTGTATCACACTGTGAAACTTGATCCCTGCAAACAACCCTTGTGATGATACCGAGTTTTAAAAATTCAGACGACTTGAGTCAAAAATCCTAACTTCAGACAAAAATCATCCCTCCCTACAGAAATATTGACCTGGTATTGCTGAAGTCACACCTACAATGTAGAAAGACAACTGTTTGGTAAGTTTTCTCATATTGCTATGCTACACATTCTGTTCATTAGTGTGTGTGTAAGCCTCTCCCTAGATTTGAATACATGGAATGCTGATTGGTCAAAGATCACTAACATTCACTTTCTTAAAGTATGACAACACATTACTAGCAGCATTGATGTCAACAACTCAATGTAAGAAAACTTTTAAAAATGGGCAGATCTTTCTGTTTCCATGATAACTTTCTGACCAAATTTGCCAAATGTTTGCAGGTCATAAATTTACCACAAATCTAATAAGGAGATATGCTTATATCAGATTTGGAAGGAGAAAGTGCACAAAAAATACCGTATGTGAGATTTACATCACAATTGACTTATATCCTATTTAAAAAGTTAACCATACCAAGTAACTGCTGCTTATTGGCATTGTAATCATCTTTCAGTCGGGTGATGTTAGATCCCAGCTCATACGCCACTCTCTCTTTCTCCTCGATTGCTTTTCTCTCCCGTTGCCTGACACCATTTAACTCATCTTTTATGTCTTCATTTTGAGACTGTAGCGAGAGAAAAAACAGCATTGAGTTCAGATAGGTCCTTAACACTATAAGATGGCTGATCCACATCCCAGGGATTGAGAAAATTCTGTCTCTCAGATGATTTTATTTGCTCCTCTTGACAAGCTATCATAAGAATCTCTACATGATGGAATAACACCTAAGCTGCCAAATAAAAGAAATCATCTTAGAAAATGTTACATGTTATTTCATTTCAAGTAACTTATGTAAACAATACGGTAATTACGTTGGATGTAAGATGGACTATCTCAATTTTTAGATAAAAACAAAAATGACGACATCTGAGACAAAAATATGTAAGCTCTTCCCCATTATTAACTGGGCAAGGCATAACCAAACTGGGCTAAACTGCAAGGGGAAACACTATTCCTCTGTTTAAATACTTCCAACAAGGACTAGATTTAATAAAATATAAATAAAGAATGCACGATATATGAACACCAATGTAATCCCTTAAAAGATGACTTTGCAACCAAAATAAGATGCACACAAAACAAGAATTTTGCACACTTCATATTGTGAGTTATCGATGGGAAGTACAGAGATGCTCTCACAGTGACACTTAAGATGACTTCCAGTCTTTTGTTTGTTTTTTGGGGGTCTTTTTTTTTGCACTTTAAGCAGTAATGTTCTTCATTGTTGTTAAATCTTTCTTCGACACATCTTTGATGATGTCCTAACCATGAACAGTGTGAAAGAATAACAGCACCGTACTTCCACTGTTCAAGTTAACTAAATGTCTCAATGGACAAGAAAATAGCGTAATAGGGGCTGTTCTTGGGACAAGCAGATCTGTTGTAGCTTCAACCATACAGTACAATGTATTGATCTGGGGAAAAAATACAAAATGCTGGCAATGACACTGCTTTAAACTGTTAACCAACAGGTCAGATGTGCATCCCATGGTTTCCATCAAAGTGGGGATTGTGCAATTTTCTCCCTATAACTTTAAAGAGGAGAAAAAAAAAAACTCCAAAAAGACAATCAAGAAGGGACAATCCACCCCAAATACAACTGGAGGCAAAATGGGTTTGAAGTACAAAACACTCACCACCTGCAAAACACATGAACAAGAAACATGTTGGAGAGTTACAGTCACCGAAATTGATTCATTTTTCATCTAATAAACATGTAACAATTCTGAACTCTAGGAATTCCGGTATTAACTACAAGAGTTGTTGTCTTCTCCTGTTATCTTCACTTTTTAGACAGACACCAATACAATAATAACTGAAACTTAGCAGAAAATGAATTGACCTTAGAAGGAACCACCAGCTAGAGTCAGGCAATTGATCATAAAACACGTATTTGATGAGTCAGTGGTAGTCATGGGCATCCAGAAATTCCATGTGATCAACGAGAGTAATGATCGGCTAAGAATGTCCCAAAATTGACCTGGTTTGGTTATTAACTCAGTTACCTGTCTAAACACACCAACTGCACCCCCACTACCTTGACATTGAAGAGTGCTGGTAACCTTTAACACTAACTTGTCTGATAAAATATTACACCAGCATCTCCTTCCCAGTCTGATGGGAGTGTATTTGTTGTGGTAAGACAGGTAAGTGGGGAATGTAAGTAAATCTCTCTGATCATGTGAAGATCATGTGACTTACCTTTAACATCTTGTGTTGTATATTCAAGGCATTGTATTTGTTACTAGCTTCTTGCTGTTGAATAAAAAAGGAAAACAAGGCTAACGCGAATTGTGCTTGCTTTCAAATCACAAGCAGCATTGTAGTGAAATTTTCAAAATTAACAAAGATTGTAAGAGAGCACTCAGCGGCAGCCGATACAGTAAATCAAAACACTCCCATACTGCACTATACTGTGAAGCCAAGAATTCTTTCCATCTGACCACTGTCTGAACTGCAAAATAGGATTCACCTCAAAATTCAAACTTTATCCAGAGCAGATTTAAATTTTCACATTTTCCATGAACCGTTCCTTGCAGGTTTGTGCTGTTACTGACTATCAGCCCACATGACAAGCAAAACGTACAATGGAAGTTTTACAGGAGGCCTGTACAAAATTCCCTGCTTACTTTACGATGTCCCCATTGAAGTGGTACTATCTAAATTGGCAAAACCGGCATAATGTGTCGCAGCTGAAGCATTCGGATAGTGCAACTGCCAACTGTCATCACAATCCTGTGACTTTTAAGGCTACTAACAAAACATACATTTCTTAACTTGCTCTTCATACATGTATGCATTTTTCTACTGGTACATGTTTTCACCGATCTGAATGATTTATTGATCAAAGCTGCTCTGAAGAATGGGATGATGAATCACATCATCTGACTAAGTCCAATTCTTTGGAAGTTACCTGCCTACCAGATCACGAGATTGATGAATTTCTCATAGCACTGTACAGAACCTTCACTCATATCATGAGAAAAGGTTGCTGAAGTCATCAAACCTGTATTTACTCATGAAACCCTTACTCCCCTAACACCCCTCATCAGCAATCGTTTCATTACGGCATATGTGCGCCTCACGTGTGTACTCCTTACAGTAGGCCTTTCAATTGAAGATCAATGAAGCACACTGTATCGTTGTACTGAATTTGAATAAATGAAATTAGTCTATTACTCCCAAGTCATAGATTTTACTAGAGTCACTGTAGACTGTTACAGTTCCTGAAAAATACTCTCAATAGTAATAGACACCTCTCGGGGGTAGGGAATTTCCTCTTTCTTAGATTGTAAAGAAATTTACAATCCATTCACTAAACATATCTTTCACTGCTGCTAGACTCAACTCTAAGTCTTCTGCTAGTTCATAATACAGTACCTACAACTGAGGTTTAAACTTCTCTTTTCCTTTGAAGACCAATCAAAAATTGATAATGCAGGAAATGGTTGATTAATTGTTGCTCCGACATGCCACAGTGATATACAGCCTAAACATTAAATCAATTTCATTTTCACTGTAAACTTAAAAGGCCTTAAAGTGATTGCGTGTGTACTGAAAAACCAAAAAGATAAGCTTGTGTTTCATCTTAACTTTTTCTTTATTTTTAAATGTACACTCGAGGTTGCACATGAACGGACTATGTCTTTCAATGAAGGAAAATGACAGTAACTACTTCGAAAAGCAATGGGATTGGCATAAAAACAGTAAAAAACAGAAATCATATTTGAAAATTAACAGTTCTTACTATAACCGCCTACATAATGAATATGCAACAGTACAGGTCTCACTAGTGTATCAAAAACATACTACTCAAGTCGTCGCTCCTTGGTAGGTAACCGGAATTGTCGTATTTGGTGAAAGGAAACACTGTATGCTGAATACAACCTTGCCCACGGCGTCAGTGATCCTGAGTTCTTAACTGAATATTCAATACTAGTGTATATACTTCCCATTGGCTTGCTCAAAGAAGCACACCGTTGATTTGAATGAAAACTGTCAACCACATTATCGTATTCTACACTTTTTGTCGTTATGTTAAAAGAAATTGAAATCATATGGCAAAATTAACCAACTGAAACCTATTTATTTTCCCAGATTGTCTGAATGGTGTAATTAAAAGCCTTACCAAACTTTTGGAGATGAAATTTCAATGTTTTTACTTTTTTCCTACGCACGCAATCACTTTAATGTCATAGCAGTTGCTAAACAGCCTTCCAGCATGTTCCTGAGATACCAAATGTGACTAATAATTACTTCTGGTTGCGACATTGCAGTGCACGGATGAATCGTGTCGTGATCCAGCAGAGAAGGTGCAGTACAACGAACGGTACTTTAGTTCAATTCATCAACCAGAAGTGACGCAAGATTACAACTTCATCGGATTCAAGAGAACAGGAAACCATAACATGCAAATGACGAAGACTAAATACTTCAAAAAAAAATTTTTGTACAAAATTAATTCATGTAGAAATTTGTGAAATCACAATATAATAATTTTTTTTGAGGAGCAAAACTATTTAAACAGGCTGTAAAATGAATCAAAAGGAAAAATCGTTTCGTAGTTACAAAAAGATCCTGTGAAAGACTGTTCATCTGAGTGTCTCCGAGCACTCAGCAAATCAAGAATTCACAGAACTAACAACTTTCTGAGTGTGATACTAAGTGGTACATCCATCTTACACTTTGCCATCAAGCCATCGAGACAAACAGTGAGGTGCAATTGGGAAGGAGATACACCGGAAAGCTTAATTTATGCTAATCCTATCTGATTTTGTCCGGATAAGATTTTCAACTGTTTAAGGGGAGAGCATCGTTCTACTTTTGTGAGCTGTGCCTTTTTGCTAATGGTATCCAAGTAATGGTTATTCACATATGCTTTATGCGATACGAAAAGGAAAGCTGTAATACCGACAATGTTGCCAACAGTCCAGTTTGGACCACTGTCTCAAAAGTCAAGACAGAATCAAGCCAGACTGGTGTTACATGAATAAATCATAAATCTGTTGCATATGCAAATAATTAAAACAGTCACAAAATTATTACTTAGTGTACCATTTTTATCA
The DNA here is from genome assembly GCA_021234535.1 of Stichopus chloronotus. Classification (NCBI taxonomy): domain Eukaryota; kingdom Metazoa; phylum Echinodermata; class Holothuroidea; order Aspidochirotida; family Stichopodidae; genus Stichopus; species Stichopus chloronotus. Next base: position 1,873,376 of record SFZH01000008.1, read on the forward strand.
ATTTTGCAATATTGTGACCGGAAATTGTAGATGGTGTACCAATGTCCTGCAAAGTTTCAAATCAAATCAAATTGGTCAACTGTGATAGGGCACAGAGAGCAATAAAATTTGTACACAAATTTTCAAGAATAGCAAAATTGGAAATGCTACAGCTATGGACAAATCTTTTTGATTGGTAATTTAGAATGTAGCAGACGACATGTTCAGTTGCCTTTTTAAGCCCATTGAACGTGCAAGTGGTGAACAAAATAGAGCCCCTTGGCAGCTGCGAGTTTGGCACAAGGAAAGGAGTTTTAAAGTATACCCTTCAAACTTCCATCTCCCAATACAAGTACCATAAGTCAGGTGTGAAGTAAACTGGGTATTGTTGGGAGGAGGGTTAGCTTGGTGCTTAGCATGTCCGTCTTGCAATCACTAGGTCCTCAGAGCAAATCACGGTGGAACCACTTGAAAATTTTCCAGGGACTCAAAATTACTTCTTCAGTAAGGCTGTTTACAGCAGTGCTGAGGTGGTTATTTGGTGATTTCAATTGGGGTTACTGTTGTCTGATTGAGGTCTTGTACACTTCAGGTTGCTCAGTAAAAGCTAATGGTCTACTGAGCTGGGAGCTACTCCACCCCTCCCAGCCTTTGGGGAAAATGGCTAAAGACTGGGGAAAACACTCTCGTCCATTGGATGGGGACAACAAATGGTGGTCCAGGGAGCAATTTGGGTTTGTATGAGATTGTTGGTTCACCCCGCGTTGTTACCCTCTGAACACTGATCGAAAAGAGAAGGCAAAATTTGGCGGTGTTCATCCACGATCAATATGGCATAGCATCCCTCCATGAGTATTCATTCTTTCTGTTCCTCAAATACTAAACTAAACTATTACATCATCTCACTTTTAAAAGGTGAACTAGACGAAACTTTGAGTGCATTCTTTCTTTGACAAATAATATCAAATTTGATGGAAATGTTCCATCTATAAGTAATACCTTTGTCATACAATTTTCATACTCAATGCTAATATTGACAGCTCTGTATATGTTGCATGTGGACCAAATATTTCAAACAGTGCGAAGCATACATACTGTACTGTAACGTATTGAACGATATGAATGGTCATGAGCCATGTCAAGCCATGTTTGAAAACTGACGTTGCTCCTTTCAGCGTACTCATCTCACTTAAACCTTTTACCTACGATGAACGGGCCACGTTCGGTATGTGAAGGGTCAAAGGTCAGTGTAGGGACTACCTGACAATGATGGATACACTGTGTTCTGTAGGGTACCGGTGTAGGTTGCGAAATTCTCAAGTAAGTGCAGCAAATTGTTATCATACAAATCTGTGCATAAATAGAAACTTGATTTTTGAGGTATCCCCAAAAAAAGAAAAAGGATACTCTCCTATATCTTTCTAGTGCACCTTCAAGTAACTGCCTGAAATGGAAACTATTGCAAGTTTGAAAAGGGTTGCTATGAGCATGTGACAAAACTTGAACTCTTGCATCATGTATTGGTGTGTATTGGTGTGTACCTGTGTATTGGTGTGTATGCGTGTACTGGTATGTATGTGTGTATGTATTCAACAGATGTTTGCTCGCTCGCATGCAATGCACGCACAAGGAATGGATGCAACATGTAGCAGTGTGAAGACTGTTTGAAACAATATATGTTACGAGCCATCTGTTCTTGACTACTCTAAATGACAAAGCCAACCACCAAGGTGAAACTCATAACCTTGAACACTTTGTATGGTAGAAGACAGAGATGATATATAACTGTCCCACATGGCACAAGAATACTGGACGAAAACTTTCTATAATTGTTATGATACATCATAATCCTATTACAGAGGGGAGTTGTCCCATAGATTTACATCTCTAGTAATTTACATAATTATTATCTTCAGGCCAGCGTCATCCATCTTTAATGTGAAAATCATTGAATAATACCTTCCAGTGGTTACATAAAATGTGTTATGATACAGTACCAGAAACTGCTAGAAATCATCCACCATCTCTTGTAGAGGATTAAATGTTTCAATCAAATTTTCCAGGACCTGTTTTGTTTGCCTGTAGATCCTGATGTTCATCATATTTTTTTTTATTATTTCATTCTCTGTGTCCACTTGTATTTATAATTTTTGTGAAATTTGTCTTTTCACCTTTGATCTTATAGCTAGTACTTTAGTACATTTATGCTGTTGGGATCTAACATAGCTGAGAAGGAAACCAAAGCAGCAGCAAACTGTAAGAAATCTGTTCAACATTCTAAGCAACACCTGCCTGCTCTTTTCCCACAATGACATGTCCACCAAACTGACACAATATCAGTACTAGAATACTAGTTAGTTTAGATACCAGCAGACTTACTGTAAGGCGCTAGCCTGCTAAGGGCTCAGAATGCCTAAATGTAATTGACAGTTTAATCCAAACAAGATCTATTTCTCTTTCTTGATACAAAAGATTGTAAACCTTCAGCAGCAGTCCCTGCATCAAGAACACCAAAGACTTCTAACAAATGACCAGCTTATATGAAAATGTTTTCCGTAAAACTACATGATCACTTTTGGGTTTAATTGATATTTCTTTTCCAGAATTTCAAGAATGCAGTTTCTATTTCAGTAATCAATTGAATTAACTACTGTCAATGAAAGTTTTAAATTGGTCTACGTAGCTGCAATGTATCATCAATTTGAATCACTCATTGCACACTTGTCTTAATTACAGGTAAGTAGCACAACTAAAACATTCTCATCTAGCATGCTAAGAGGTGTAGTAACTTTCACTAACTAGTACACCTAAAGCAATATCTGACATATTAAGAACAAAGCTGATGTTAAGAGTGCAGAAGTAATGTGGAGATAGGTGAATACGAATATTTACTACATGGAAATAGAAGTAGTTGAATGTCGTCACACAGTGTACTTTAAAAGCTACCTCAATGTCGTAAACTTTTCTGAGGACACAAATCAATCATTTTTCATTTTTCAAGGCGGAACAAGCGTTCTTCAACGACATCAAAGACCTTTTAAAACACTCTGAAAAGATCTTCTGAAATTCTCATGCACACTTGTGGTAAGGAGGTAACAAGCCTGGTTCTGGTCCACACATTTGTTGCAAAAAATAATTACACAGAAAGGTTCAGTAATATTCCAAATCACTAAAAAATCAAGCACTCTCCAAGGACTTCGACACAAAAGAACAAAATTCAAGCACTTTCCAAGGACCGTGACGTGACAGATTTGATTTAAGTACTTCCAAAGTTTTCAAGGGACTGTGTAAATCCTGCTCTCTGGAACTCATACATTAAGCTGTTGGTTTGTAACAGAGTGACATCACATAAATGTCAGCTTAAATTGCTCAAATTTGAAACATTTCATGCTAAATGCATTAAAAAATGTGTCAGATAGATGGTACTTTCAGATGCAAGTTGGAGAACTAATATTACTAGCAAAGGACAATGGAATTCATTTCAATTTCAAAGGTCAGCTGCACACTCTAAGCATTCATGACAAACACTGTAGTTTCTTGCTGTTACATCAGAAGCCCCATCACATTTTTCTTGGTGTGATTGGATTAAACCCAAATTATCATTCTTTGCTGCATTTCATTTCTATGGATTCACTCTAATAATAATAATAAGATATGAACTTTAATAAAGAGCGCTAAAATCTACCACGTACTCAACAGCGCTGCACGATGCAAATGAAAAGCAAATTGAAAAAAATTGAGTCTTTAAACGCAGCTCAAACTGGGCAGCAGAAGAGGAACTCCTAATAGAAATTAATGGGGAGACAATTCCAGAGCTTGGGCTCAGCTGACAGAAAGGCACCATCAGCGTACCTTTTCAAATTAGTTCTGGGAACAGCGAGGGTAAGTGTAGTGCTAGAACACAAAGTGTAGTGAGTGTTGACCTGAAAATTCAGAGTACCAGATCAACAGGGGGTGCCATACCATGAATGCATTTATACACAATGAGTATTATTTTGAACTTAATTCTGAATTCAACTGGCAGAATCTAGCCAACAAGCAACCACCTTACCTGTTCAAGTTCTAATTTTCTTTGGGACTCTGAAGAGACAAAAGACAAAGAAAAGAAGATTAAGATGATGACAACCCTTAAGGTTCTCTTCAAATAAACAATGTCTTCATTTCCATTTAGTGTATGAAAAGTACTGTATCCTAGCAATACCTTGAACACATGGAAAGAGATCCCCATTGTGGCTCAGACAGGCATGCCCTTCCAAGAGCAGAAATTATTTTGAACAAGTTCTTAACATTTTTTTACCCTTTTTTTAATCGAGAAAAATGGCTTTCACGTATGTTACAACTATGATCATGATCATTTCATTAAATTATTATTGAAACATTTTGGACACAGGTTTAATTCTGAAACATCTACGATACAGTAATCACTAGCACAGAACAGCTAAAAGATTTAATCTTCCGAAGCAGAAATTACGTTTGCGGTTTTTCTGAGCATCTTGGACTTTGTCACTTCCTCCCACTAAACCACCTCCCTGGGTCCCTGGCAACATACCCTTCACATGAATTTTATGACCATTAGCTCAAGCCAGTCAATGAATCTGCAAGGAAGGACTGTAAACATTGAACTGTCTCCACTTGCTCAAGCATTGATATTAACAATAGGCTACTGTACAAGTCTTTACATATCAATGCACAAGCCACAACTGGTTTTCAGGGTAAGGCTGTTCGGAAGACCGGTTTTGATTTGAAAACCGGTTAAAACCGGTTTTGTTTGATTCGGTTTTTGGAATTTTCTAGAAACCGAAAAACCGGTTACTAGGAAAAAACCGGTTGGTAACTGATCGTGATTTTTGTTACCATAACAAGTCACTGAAGATCGAAGGAAACTAAAGTGGGCTAACAAATAAGTATGTAAAACAAAAGAAAGAACAAAAGAAAAACTTGTATTTTTAGTCAATATTTTTTCTCTTGTGTTATAAAACAAAACATCGTTATTCCTCTGCCTGTTGCATCGTTATTCCTCTGTCTGTTGGAAAAGAAAATAAACGCCTGTCGTCATAACCTGTGGCGCATAATATAGCATACATACGTGAACCACAATAAAGAACTCCGTGTGCGTACATGTGCGTTATGCATATGGTCAGAGTAGATTTTGAAAAAAAAACGGCTTTGATTTAAAAACCTGGTTTTCACTGCCACCAAAACCGGTTTCCCACCTTTCACTTACCGTCACAGCCTTATTTTAGGATGTACACTTCTGCAACTTATCAAGGTAACAATACATGTACAAGCACACAATACTTCGGCAGGACTTGTAATCTGCCTGCAGGGAAAAATGTTTGAATATATTGGTAGTGGATGAGCTGCGAAGGTTCATACTTGTAGCACCCATCGATGTGGTTGCTACACAACGCTGTACAGAACCACCTGTTGCATGTTTAAGTAGTGATCTTCCATGGTACTCAAGACTGCCAAGGGCATTATAAAAATACCAAAGCTTACAATAAAATAATAAAATCCCAAGTTGTAACAGAACTCCTGTCCCCCCTCCCCCCATTAAAGAAACTGATCAGCATTTTACAGGTCTGATTGCTGGTAAGCAAAAATGTCAGTGGAATACAGTGTCATTAACTGCTGCAGTATGTTGGCTGTTTGTATTCTTTACTATCACAATATGTGCTCACAGACTCCACTGGTTGATAAATTGTGCTCCAAGTACATTTCCCACGGACAATGTATGGTTTTTACATTGAAAGTAGAGCCTTATTAGTATTTTAATTGACTATATCCAAACTGTCATTTTAGAAAAGTCTGCAAAAGATGAGTGAGTGATAGGAAAGGAGGGAGGGAGGGACTTCCCAGTGTAGGTTTAATTGAAGTTTATATCTTTCTAGAATTAACAGAAAAACTATCACTATGTGATTGTGATTGTTCTTAAGTAACAACTTTCACATTCCGTACGGAAAATAAAACTTTTTTACGTACATCAAAGATGTCAACAATCCTCACTTGGCAGCAAAGTAAAGACTTTTTTTTTTATTTTAAGTATATCAAATCATATTTAAACATGTCACATCTTTGATGTCCATAGATTAAAATTAATAAGACTCAAGCCGGAAGTAGATGTTGGAGGATCTTCACACTGCAACTTTATTTGAACAAGAGATATTGAACAGATGGCACCAAAGTACTGTGCATTGCGAGTGGACAGTATTCACACCCTAAAGGTTTTCATTTGACATGAGAGACACTGCACACATATCACTGAAGTAAATCCTGCATGTTGTGTTTGAACATGGAGACACAATGAGTTCTTTTGAGAAATTCGCTAAATTTTCCCAAATTTCACAAGTCTCCTCCACACTCTCACAACAATGATCTAAATATGAGGATCCTGACGTGTCAAAGACAAAGGAACATCAATGAGTGAGTAACTAAAAGATCCAATTTGGTTTTTGAAAATTTGTGACCAGATACTTTTCACATTAGTACCAATTCATATGCAGACAGCCAGTACAAGTCGGGTCTAAAATTCAAAAGTTATGACATTTTTCACAATTACTGGATGTGAAGGTTGACTATAAATGCTAATTACAAGCATTGCTATGTATCTGAACCCTCCAAACCCCCACAAACTACCCATCTTCACTCAATCGAGCCCCTGTAAGATGCAGTTATCAATTAGGGAATAGAGACACGCAGCACACATGTCACAGGAGTACTGTGAATTGTGAGCAAGACACACGGAACGGCAACAGACTTGACAACGGAATGGCCTCCCAGCCATTACTCAAATTAAGCAATGCAAACTGTTTAAGGTCATTGCACAAACTAACAAAAATGTTGCACAGAAAGCTTTTAATCATGTTTGGCAATATCAAGGTAACAATCTTGCTTCTGTCTACACAGTGCTGTACAAAGCGAGTTGCGGTCTGTTGTCATGTTGCCATAGATACATTCTTACATTTCTATAGTCTGGATGAACAGAACAAAGACTAAGTCATATGGCTTACAACCTTCAGGAAACTTCAATGTAAATTACTCTTGGGCATGGAGCAACAAGCAAATTCCAGAGCAAATAGTCTGCGCTTCTTCAAATAAAATGTAATGAAAGTATTTATGCACTTGATGGAAGAGGTACAAAGGATGTAAATATCCAACTTGCCTCTTACAAAAAACAGTCACAGTATTCAAAGAGTTCCGATAGAAGATGGAAAATGCAAAAACATAATGCAGACCTAAACTAGAGCTGTCAATGAAAAAAGAACTGGCGGCGGAGAGTGACACGGCAACCAAAGCTAACGTACTCATTCTATCATTGCTATACTACCGCCCAATTGGAGGCAGACAGATCAACCTTGCTACACACATTTGCACAATATCAAATCCTTGTGATAAACTGAACGACAGCCTACGAGATTTTCTTTCAATCAATATTATTTTCATTGTTTTGCTATCAAAGTCATGGTGTGCTACAAGTTAAATCAATGAATTTGCCTGCGTTTGCTTTGTTCACTTTTGTGTTTGATACATGTTTTTGTTTTGTAGGGAGGGGGGGAGGAGGGTTTTATCTTGAATGTCTGTCTTGTGTCTCTTGTAGTATTTTTGCATTGAATCCAAGGCCATACCAAAATATTTAACAGCATATTGGTTGTTTGTTTAGATATTTTGACTCTTTTAACCTGAAATATGGTACTACATTTGCCTGAATTAGTAAGACTTATTCGTTCATTTTCATTGGTCGTATTAATCATGTGACTACTTTACAATCCCGTTACTCGGATTTATAGAGTAACACACAACTGATTAATAGCTAGAAAGTTTTTGCCTAGATGAAAGGTTGTAGTTTGATAAAATCGTTGGTTCCTCAAAAATGAATTGTGCCACAACAAGTGTCATATGTTTCCTACAAAAAGGACCACAAAAATTGGTCCATCTTTGCCTGCTATCTAGTTCTCCAGCCCAAAACCAAGTTCTCTGACAAAAACCAAAAAAATTTTTTAAACACTTCTTCACGTTGCGCAAAATGTATATCTACCACACAATGTGTGCAGCAAGACATCATTATACTGAAAAAAATTTTTGTCCACTTTAATGTACAAAATCTGTTTTGCCGCTCTCGGAAATTTTTAGATTTGGTCCTAGGCATGCCCACCCCTTGTTGCAATGCCTCTATCTGTACTACTTGTTTTATGCACCCCCTTTTCAAAGTTTGGCAGAGATATATCACTATGGAAGGAAAACATCATATTTGTTGATCGTGTAGCTTCAAAAATGGGATATTTGTAATAGTTTAGAAAGGAGACAAGATGGTGCAGAGTTCTGTTGTGGCACAGGGGAAGGGTAGGGGCCTTCCAAATGGGAGGGGCCTTCCAAATGGGAGAGGCACCATATTGAATTATTTCAAATTCCTCAGGGAGTCATTACACTGTTGATAAAACCAAACGTGACTAAGGTTGTGATGACGACCAGCCACCCCAATGGAATTCTTGAATTTGCTCGTCATCAGGGAAAAACAAAAACAGACCAAATTTGGTTCATCCTCATCACTTACTGTATTACAAAGCTCAAACTTTTGTTGTTATCAAAGCCTACAATGTCACACATGTTTCATCACATGTACACAAATTTGTCTGCATCAGAATTGGGGGGGTACTACAATATTAATTTCTTCATGCTTTGTTCGTGCATTCCGCAACCTGTTGCCTTTATTGGAAGTCAGGTCCATGCTCCCCTTTCATTCAGGGCAGCTTCAGAAGATTGCTAGGCACGTGCTGTGCGATTCTTTCATTCTATTTTCATTATTTATATTTTTTTCTACTTCAGAACACATGTTTAAAAGTTTAGTTTCTACTAAAAATTGATGTTATTTTTGGGGAGCCACATTTTTTTTCAAGTTTCTGATTTTCCAGAAGGGGGAGGGGCAAATGCCCTCCTTGCCGATGCACGTGCATACCCACGCACACTGAAGGACTGATGGCGATAAGACAATTCAGTTCAGGTGCATTTTACAGTCAAAAAGTGTACAGCTGGCGCTAACTATAGACTGCACTGAAACTGCAACAAATAGAATAATGAAAACACATACAGAAAATAAAAAATCTGTAAAAAACATACAAAAAGTACCACACCAATAAAACAAAATTTTTAAGTTTTCACTGGTTACCTTCTTTCACTCTTTTCACCTCACTTTTACTTTCTTGTAAGCCTTTCTCCAAACGAGTCCTATGCTCGTAAACAACTGAAAAGAAAAGAAAAGGGACGTAGTTCTAATTAAATATCTTGAAAAAAATAGGCAATTGCCACCAAATCTGGTGGTGGAATATATCAGAATTTTTAAACTTCTTACTGGATTTTGCTACAAATGTATCACCAATTGCATGCTTTTGTTGCATACAGTACATTCCATGTGGCATGTATACTATCACAATCGTAATTTTATTTCGGCTTTGATGGATGTTTCACGGTTACCCTTATGGACAAGTTAGTCAACTTACATTACAATAAACACCAGAAATGATTTTCAAAAGATAGAGTGGCATTCTAAATAGACATATTCCATTGCTACTTCACATTCTTTTTGACCTCTTTACGGCACCCTACAGTAGTATTAAACCCACAACACATGAAATATCATTGTAATTAGCCATGCTTCAGAGTATTTCACCCCTACCACTTCCCCCACCCAAAAAAATTCCTTAGCAAAGCTGATTCAACTGGTACAGTGTTTGCAAACAACAGCAACAAAAAGCAAAAACAAAAGTAGTAAGGAGAATTAGAATGATCATCCTCCGGTGACCAATACTGAAGTCTTGATACAGTATAATAGGGCTAGGGGATTATTGCATGTATTAATACTGTACTGTACATCAACTGCTGTACACATAACTAAAATCCCTTCAAATGGTTATACTGCATGCCAAATTTGAGTGCTAAACAAGCCTGTATTATCAGACATTTAGTAGAGCAAGTGGCCAAAGCAAGTGTGGGGGGGGTTAAAGTTTTGGTTAGATAGAGGATTATCTCACAAAGTCATTGAAACACAACCAGATAAGCAAGCAAAGTGAGAGGAGCCAAGAACATCAGCAGTGAATCTGGTCCCCAAAATCCAAAATGCATCCCTTAGTAACAGGTTTCGCGTCGAAGAGGAGCACAAAATGTACGAAGTAGACTGTAGTTTCACATCATGTAATAATTGAATTGGTAGCTGAAACAAATTTTGATGCTATTTTAATTCCATGCTCACATTTACTCGCATCCATAAATACACATTGCTACTACACACTAAGTCAGCACTCTGCCTTGTTTTCAGTCTGTGGTGTGAATATGACTTAAAAGGTTTGAAAAATCCTCCTCCCCTCCCTAAATCCACCTTCCAATGCTCAAGTAGATGTCCATACTCTGCTGGCAACAAAAAGTTTTCAAACAAATACAAATATGCAGATAAAGAACAGCAGTAACTGCGCAGAATGAAGTTAGGCAAAAAGTGGAAATAGTGTCAAAAGGTTGTACAGTACATGACCATTTAGTACAGTAAAGGAAAAGATGGAGTAGGTAGTTGTGTAAAAAACAGGTAAGTATGCAGTAAAGTAAATGCTATGTACAAAAAGTACCAAAAATAATCAAAGGTATGGCTACAGGATTCTGACGAGTGGCAGCTGCAGTGCATGGTCAGGGTGCAGAAGTGTGGACAACGTCCTGGCGACTGGTTAGCAAAAATCAGTGCTTAGCTCTGAAAGCTTCAACACTTAAAAGAGAGCAGGGGTCTTTCAAAAAGTTTTGCTCACCCTGATGATGATTATTTGGGACTCTGGATACTGTAAATTTGTTTTGCACCAAATGACCAGATAAAAATATAGGTTGTTTTACTTTTAATTGTAATAACACAGAACATACATATTTCCATGGATTTTGAGGCATCTTCTGTGGAATTTTAATTAGATTTTGTGCCGATGAGATAACCTTGTGATTTGCTCTTCACAACATTCAGCAAGCATCCGCGCTGTCTACGGCTGGCCATCAGTGGCCGGTGTGGCCAAAAATCAGTACAACAATCTAAAGCATTCAAAGTCATGTGAGGATAAAAGCAAAACTTTCTGCATTATTCATCACAATGAATTTTCTCCACAAATGCACCACAATTGACGAAGTTCTTTGTACACAATTGCATTATGTATATACAGGTAACACAGTAACCACTGACAAAGCCTCCAGGCTACCTACACGGAGTCTTCTTATACCAGGTGCTGTATCAATATATATGACTGTCCTATGTATAGTACAAAATATGACAACATGCAGTGTAGAGTGTCACCCAGACTTGATGTACAAATACTGTATTATGTACTGCACTTCAGGCTGTGTAAATTTGTCTTCTCCACACATGAATGCATTTGGTAAAACAGCCTGGGCATTGTGGGCTCAAAACTACAATTCATGCTTTTCACGTAAATTCTCTGCATACCGTGCTAGGCGTTTAGATGTTCTTTGTTGTTAATGATGTCTGATTTATGACTGTAAAACCATTGTCATATCGTTTGTACATAAAAACAAAAACACACAAAAATCAGTTGTGTGTGTTTGACTTGAATACAGTGGTCACTGGGCTTGCTTTTCTTCATTTACAAAGTTAAAAGACAAAGAGTGATAAACTTATTTACTGTACATGTGGGAAAAAGGAATCTACTGTAGGCATGGCAAAGTGATACACTGTAGATGTACTTCTATCTAGGCCAAATTAGATGCAATTGACCAAAAGCTATGAAAATTGGTCAAATGTCTTGCTAATTACATGACCTGCTGTACAAATGCAAAGCTCAACAGCCAAAATTTGATTCCCACTGTTAATATATTCATCACACGAAAAAAAAGATGATAATAATAATGATGAAGATTATGATGATGATAATAATGATAACAACAGTAATAATTATGGCATTTAAGTACAGTGAGTAGTGCCAATGTAGTGAGGAAACACCCTACAGAACAGTCTTCACCTTGAAATGTTACACATAATTTACAATTTTTTCTATACCTGTCGAGTTTCCTCCGATACTAACTACAATTGGTCAAAGTAATTGGACCCCAAATATGTCACATTCCAATGAACATAAAGAGTGAGTAATGATTTTTTTCAATTTGATTTTTGAATATTCATGACTAGACACTTTCACATTGATATTAATTCATATGCACTCATCATTGCAAATCAGGGTCAACGTATTCAAAAATTTTGACAGTTTTCATAACTCTTGGACGTGAAACTTGACAAATTATGCTAATTACAGTATAAAGCATTGTATTATAAAATACATTTCAAATTAAAAGGAACTACAAAGCCAGGACTTTTAAAATTGAGCCATACCAGTAATGATGTGACACAGCTTCTGCACTCCAGACAATGCTTTAAGCAGAAACCAGGTTCTTGTAAAATGTTCAACAACAGGTGATCTTTGTTAAAACTGATGATGATGTGATAGATAACAATCAAACTAGCCATTCAATCATGCCTTAGTTACAACACAGAATAGTACAATATTTGGGACTGACGTCCAATGCAAGCTCACAAAAATGTTTCAGACACCAATTTTATAACAAACCTTAACAAGACTAGATGTTCATACAAACTATTGACTTCCAAATGTATCAGGTACAGTAAGAGACGTGTGAGCGCCAAAACCCAAGGTAAGACATCAGTTTATATCATACCCTAGATCACATGCATGTGAAGACAGGAAAAGCATACATGAGGTCAGTGAACATTTTTTCAGTTAACCTACAATGACCTTAGCTTGCCTACCTACTGTATGTGATAAATTTTGTTAAGTCATGGAACAGTAGCACATTACCAAACAACACTTAGAAACACATGTTTTGCAATACACCAATTACCATGTACCTCCATGACTGTGTACGGGGGTTACTCAAACTCCCAACAAGAGTAAAAGTCATGTATAGTACCATAATCCCTACCCCCCTTTTTGGACTTTTCTCCTATTATTATATTTTGTTCCTAAATCAGGTCTTACTAGCAACTACGAGTTTGATAACAACAATTGACTTACATGTAGCAGACAGCTTGCCAGTAAGTGTGCATTAGTTTAGTAAAAGGGCAAAGGTTGCTTTTCCAAGGTTAGTACTGTATGTGGTACTGTGATAGTGCAGTACTATATTGTAAGGGTTCTTCTCAGCAAAATTTGCGTGAGCACTGAATAATTGCTTTAACTAGCAAATGTGTCTCACCCTAACCCCATGGAATCTATGCCTACTACGTATTTTACATTTTTTTTCATTTTCCACCTTTTTCATATTTTTTGTTTATTTATTAATCTGTGCTGCATACTTGTCCAGTACAGTTCGTTACTGCATGTGCATTACTGCTACTGTATGACTAGGCTTGCAGTAGGATTGTACGTCTAGGTGACATGAGTGTGTGCGTTAAGGTTTATTTTTGCAACATGAGAATCACGACAATTAAAATCAGATTCACATTTTGATTTGCAGGCCTACTTCATGTTCAAATGGTATGTTGCTTGCTGTACTGTAGGTCATTGTTTTGTAGAATTTCATTTCAATTTTCAATTTCAATTTCAAATTTATTTCTCATATGTTTTACAAAGTACGTACAAATTAAGTAATGCAGATTATAATACATGTATACATATGAAGGACACTAGATTAACAGAGTAGACTGTTATCTAAGCTAGTGACCAAAAGTGAAAAAGAACAAAAATATAAAAGAATACGAAAGTAGAACAACAAAGGAACAAAAAGAAGAAGAGGAGAAGGGAAGGGAGGGAGAGTAGAAAGAAGGAGAAAGAAGGAAAGGGTCCTGCAAGAGGACAGAGTAAGAATAATGGAGTCTCAGAGCATAGTGTAGAATCAGCTTACTGATAACTACTGAGAAGTTCTTGGGTAAGTTTACTTTTACAAGACTTTAGAGACTTAGCAGATTTAACAGATTGAGGGAGCGACTGCCATAGGTTGAAACAATAATTGTTAAGAAGCAATTTTCCATGAACAGTATTATAATGAGTGACACTAAATAAGTTTCTGTTCCGAGTAGTGACGGAATAATTGCAACCATTAAAATGTCTTACAGCTTCAGAAATGGTATTGGGCAACTTACTTTTAGAATGGTTGTATACAAAACAACACATATAGAAAAAATGCATGTCCTTTATCATAAGTAAATTATTATTTCTATACAAGTGGTCAGTAGAATAACGTCTGGGTTTGCTTGTAAGTACCTTCATTAATCTGTTTTGTAGGATTTGAAGAGTCCTTAGATACGATACTTTAGCAGTTCCATAAACTTCAATGGCATATCTTAGCTTAGAATAAACAAAAGAATAATAGATCTGATTTGCAACGGCTTCAGAAAGAGTACCCATTAAATTATAAAAGATATCGATATATATAACATTGATACTTTTTTTCTGAAACTGATAATTTCAGTGAAGGTCAGGAACAAGCAACTTTGGGCTTTGTGCTAGTCAGCAAGATCTGCCGGTTAGGCCCAACTCATACCTGCTTGGAATGTTACTCATGCCTTGCATCTATGATTGGACTGTAAAGCTGCAAAATTGACTGGCGAGATGAGTTGGTGCTTCTGAGGGAATCAAGATCCAGGAGGTTCAGATGAACATCCCATGTGGGACTTAAGATTAATTCTTATTTAGATGAACATACTTCTACATTAGGAATTTTAAGAAATGACAAAAATAGAGCATGATTAAAGCTGCATGCATCCACTGTCATAGAAACTGGACACTTTGTGAACAAAAAATGCCAGGTACTATACTGCAGATACATCCATTCCAACGTACAGTATATTACAAATAAAGCATCCATGTTCAATCTTAGGAACGTAAAAACTACCTACTGTACATCGTACAGACCGATATTACACTTTCCCAATGTAATCACCTTTTTGCAAAGTATGAAAGGAACAGTAACGACGTCAAATTTATGCCTTGGGTAAAGCATGTATCCTACTTACTTATCAATGTTTATTAGAAACTATAAGCTTAGACCTTGCTGTTAACTATTCTAACTGATATGCAATAAAATACTTGGATTGTATTGTTGCACAGCTCATTACTATAAATACATTCCTATATGTCCCTGTCACACATGGGATGCAACCTCCTTGTGGCTCAGCTAACAACCTCTAAATCATGGAAGTGCAGAGGTAAGCATGGTGAAGTCTCTTGGAGCATACCAATGCTGCAGTGGAAACTCACTTGGTCTCCAGTGGAACAACATGGTCGACTTGGGACGCCTGAACGCAAGAACGGTTATGTGTCTGCACAAAGTGTGTGTGTGCTCTGATCAGATCGCTGTAAGGACGCATTACAAACACGACTGCAGCGCATGGCCAGCATCACAAATGTAATGCAAGACCTGCGAGGATATGTATGCAAATGTATTTCGGTCCCAATACTGAAACATCAGCCTTCATATGTTTGCATTAGGCTCTCATTACAACCTCACCTGTACTTAGCCAAGTCAAAGTCAGGCTTTTATTGGTGAGTGTTCCAAAATGTATCAACAGACTAAACACCTCTGATCAGAAATTGATCTTTACTTAATTGAAATATTGAATTCTAGTATCAATTTCCACATAAATAGTAATTATGGATACCAATCCACAGTGAGGAAAGTCATGATTAGAAATGCACACTAAACTCCATCGATCTGGTGCATCATTTCCGGTAGCCCAAATATTGCAGACATCACAAAAGCTTATGCTGATAATGCCAGATCTCATCCAGCACTGTCAAAGCACAGTGGAAGTATTGGTCACTTGTAGTCAATGATTCTGAGTTGAAGTCTGGCATTTCACTATATGTTTTCCAGTCAAGACATCCCCAGACCAAAACTTTACTCCTTTTTTTAACTTTAAGTTTAACAAAACATCCCCAATTTTTGTCAAAACATCCCTGAGGTATTACAGTATATATGGAATACAAAAACATCCCCTGCACATGGTGAAAATGTGAACAAAAATTAGCAATCAAACAAAACCTTCCGACGGGAAATGTGAGGGAAACCTGAGAGGAATTTGAAAATGGAGTGCAGGTACAGATGTAGGAAAATACTAAGAATGGTATAGTTAGTTCGTTCAGGTGTAACAGTTGCTTATATAAATTAAGTTGTACTCTGTCCTATCTGAAACCAACGGAAGCTGATTGTTGGTATCTGTTCACTCAGCAAGTTGGAAGAAGAAGTGAAAGAGACAACAGATATCTTGAGTTAAAGTTGAGCTCAATTGTAAGTTATGCAGGACACTGGACAGTAGGACTAATACTGTTATTTATGGCACACAGCGACGTTTTGGCATGGGTGACGTATTGACCAATACTAACTACTAGCAGAGGCATTTTGGTACAGAAACAAGTTGGACCATTTGAGGGCGATTCGACTTGTACTGTAGGCCTTAATCAAGTGTTGTAAGTAGGCTATTAGGTATTTGATATGGCATGCAGCACAACAGCATACTTTACAATTCATGGCGATGTCACAATGCACAAAACTGTTACTTACTTAGCTACATGAAGTTGCGAAAGTAGGGCCTAGACTTAGGCCCCCAACGATAAGCTAACAAGTTAGTTTCTTTAATAATAATACTGTCGTATTTGTGACAATAGAGGGGACTACAACTTGGGGAAGTTGGGACAGTCCCGTAGTAATTTAGTAACTGACAAGTAACAAGCCTTAGCCTAGTTGTCTAGGCTATGCCTAGCGGGGACTTAATATTACTGCATTTTGTCGAAACTCGAGCCCACCTTGCAGCTGCTGAGTGAGAGATTCCTGCTGTTGCTGATACCGTACTGCACGATCTCGCGTCTCTTCGAGACTCTTTTTTAAATCGAAATATAAGTAACATCCATATACTAATGTCACCAACACTAAAGCTACGAACACTGATTGGCCACAACCCCTGTTTCGCCGTGATGTAAACATTCTCGTCGTCCTCTCCGTGGTACCTTCTTTTTCTGACAATTTTCCAACCTCATTAAAGTTGTCTTCCCATTTCATGGATGCGGTGTTATCTGTATGGTGTCGGTCGCTCATGACCAAGTTAATAGGCAATCCTGATTTTCATGTTTTCTTGAGGGCAAGCTCAGCTGTTTTGTGTTACTCAGTCTCACTGCCGCTGTGTCTGTACTATACTGTACGTATGCGGCACTTCAGTAGTACGTACGTGTAGGCTACCGAACAACGTTGCAAGAAATCGTTTCGTTCACCTGTTTACAATCTGACAATTTTTTCATCAACACACTACAGATCACTGGGTGAACACGTATCCTGTTTCCTATTGAACGCCATCTGGACAAAAGCATCGGCGCGAATCACGATTAAACTATATGATGAGACTTCGGCGCAAAAATTTGTCAAATGCCACCGACGTGAGTTCTTTTTTTCTTTTTGGCGATTATATTTCGCCCTGACATGATGTGTCATTTTATTATGTGAAATAAATTTAGATGATCATACGATTGTGTCCTATGCCAGGCAAAAAGTTATTTTATCAAGTCGGAATTATAAACGGCGCGTCGACACGGATGTCAATATATGGTAACACGGGGAAGTCACTGGCGCAATTTTTGTGTAGAGGGGGCAGTTTGGGGAACTTTGGAAACCGTCGAGAAATATGGAAATAAGATATCCTCTTCCCATCTCTTTTTTTTCTCCAGACCATGCTTTCTTCCACCTAGGCCTATACCAAAATACCATTGTAAGATAATTTTCCTTCTCATCAAGGTGGCTATCATTGACAAACTGAGTTACAGATACATGATACCATTTTCTTTCATCAAAATGGCTATTATTTACAAAAGTTAGTGGAACAAAGGATAGACCCACTTTGTTAAATGCATTCATCGACAATTCTAGTAAAAATAAAAAATAATAATAATTGCTAGAAAGCAAAAGTGGTTGGAGAAGCTTTTCTGTAAACTAGGATATCTCAGGAAGACAAATGTGACTTCCAAAAAAATGCAAAATAATGCACTGAATTTTTTTTTTTTTTTACGTGTTAGTTGAAAAATATCCCAAAGGATAAGGGAATCCCCTCCCCTCCCTTCTCCTAGACTGACGATCAACCACCTCATGATCTCCCCCCCCCCCCCCACTTTGGATCCACACCAATGAACATGACTTGTGTTTTCCATTGCCCTGCTTTATAACTAAAATAAGCAGCTCAAGAGAATCAGCAGATTTGTCGGCTATCTCACGGGGGGCTGCCAAAATTTTCTTCTTGTTCAAAGGAGGCTCAATCTCCGTTTAGACTGTCATGCAGTTACCTCCAACAACCCCTCTCCTCTTCGAGTATATAGTGGCCCTTTCTTGAAGACGGTCTTTACAAAATTCTGAATCCGCTCCTGATAGGGTATTCGGACTGTCTGAAACTGTCGCGGTGGCGTCGAAACTCAGTTGGATAAACACTCAACCAGGTGGAATTTTAGACCTTCACACCGCCTTAAATATGACCCTGACTACGCTGCTACACGTGGGTATAAAGAACAAAAGGAATGCTTCTGCAACCGTGAAGATTTTACCTCCATGGTTGCAGATAGGGCGGTGCTACCATGGGGTTTGGGTGCGCACATGGAGGGACGTCGGAAATTGTGGGGTCTCTTTGTAGCTGGGGTACATGATTTTAAAAATATTACCTCCAGGGAATTCCCCCCCCCCCCCCAAAATGTGGATTTTTGTCTAGTACCTCACCTTATCTCTGATAGAAATCTATACTTGAATTTTCTGATAATTATAAAAAACACCTCACTGGGAAGCAGGGGACTAATCTCCCTTTCCCCCACCCCGCATGGCCCCGATTGCGTTGGCAAGCTCGGCTAATTACAATTTGACCAGGATATTTTCGACATTGCTCTATGGGTGTGACAGAGGGCAGAGAAGTTGAGGAAATAGCCTACCGAAAGTATCTTCAAAACTTCTTACTCAGATAAGGTCTAAAAATGAAAACTTCACCAAGCAAAATAAAAAATGAAATCATTACTTACGAATATGAATTTCTGGAGATGAATTCATTTCAAATCTGTCACCATTTGTCTCGAGTCCACTTCACATGATAAGATATTTTCCGAACGGCAGGAGACACCATTCCCACAACGAACCCTGCCCCCAACCCGACAGCGATCAGTGATCAGATCCATCACATCAGAAGTCACAATCACGCATGCCCCCTCCCCCTCCTCTCACTAGCTTAGGTCCCCCTCAACCTCTGATGTCACTCTCAGGTTTAAGAAACATGCTAGACCCGTGTGACTTTGAAACATTTGTGATGAATTTTTCATATCTTCACCCCCCCCCCCCCTCCCTCAGGAAAAGTCCTAGCTACACCACCGAGAGACGAGGAGATGATGCAGTGTTGACTTGATGGTTACACAGAAAATAAAAGTGAGTCACTGTCCTAAAACTGAGTCAATTTGTCCCCGTAGTGACTCACTCTATATAAAGTGAGTCACTATGGGGAAAAATTGACTCAGTTTTAGGACAGTGACTCACTTTTTATTTCCTGTGTAGCGTGTCCGTCTCTCAATATGTAAGGACTTCGGATCAAATTCATTTGGAACCACGTGAAAATATTCTGGGACTCATATTTGATTGACCAGCAGAGCTCTCTATCTCAGGGTGGTGTTTTAGAGATTTAGTCCTGGCAGTCAGGATCCTCGGTGTTCTGATTTAGGTCTTGTCCGGTCCAGGTTGCTTAGTAGGCTATAGCTGTTAGGCTGCTGAGTTGTGTGAGTTCTCTGTAATTACGTGGGAACAGGGCCGTAGCTGGGGTCATATCTTTAAGGGGGGGGGGGGTGTGTGAAGGTCCCAAATTCAGACTGGCTTCAAGTTTTTTTGTTTTTTTTTCAACTGAGTGGCAGGACCGTTACTTCCGGGATGTCCTCGGCTGCATGTTCCCAGTCTCGAAATAGGGATCATACCGTATGTCTGCAATTTGTCAATTAACAATAAACAATATTCTATGGGGGAAAATGGTAATAATTTGGATTCCACAATCCTCGACAAAAATGATGGGACATTTGAGCGCAACCAGTGTACTGTCTGCATTTAACTGCAAAACCATGAAATAGTCTGTTTGTTATGATTACCCGGTTAACAAACGAGTCTAAACAAATGAATCCCAGAAATAAAAGCACGTACATATATACTCCTTATGTTCATAGTCTAAATTGAAACTATTCTACTTCGAAAATTCTCAGACCTTAAGGACTCATGCACCTTACATAAAAATGAGCAATTTTCACCCAAAATATTGCTTCTGAATTTTCGTTAGGAACTGAGACTATCTAGGAGTATTGAATCTGGGCGATCAACGAATTTGTTTGAGATAGTTCGCGAACGGGGCTATCGCCGCACTCCCACAGGCCCTGTCGGGAACATGACTTACAGGGCACCAACAAGCTACCAGCGTAACTCATTAGGATTTATTTAGTTATTTTTGCCCTGCAAAATCAGCCAGAGCCCTGTGATTGCAGGTTGCAAAAAGAAAGGTAAATAATAAACCACTACTGTCGATTACAGTGGAGGATCCGGACTTTTTTGAAAACGGGATCCAACATAAAAAGGGCATATTAAGTACTCTCTATGCGAAGCGTCATCGGTTGGTGCAGAGCGTAGAAGAAGAATTTTGGCTTTGCAAGCCACCAGACGGTCGGAAACGGCACTCCTCAGATCGTTTTGAGTTGCATGTAACCAGTTTAGAAAAAAATTCATTTCTGCAATTTCTCAATTAATGAAGAACAAAAATCTATAAAAAATAGCGAAAAGTTGGTCCAGCCACAAATATAGCTTTGACATATTGAAGAGTAAGTAAACCTGACCAATATAGTGCAACTTCCTTACAATTCCCACGTGTGGTTTCTCGAGATACCAACAGTTGAAGTTGACACACCTGTTACCGAAAACATGAAGCAAGCAGGAGTGGTATCATCTCGACACACTGATAAAGCATTTTGTTTTCCTTTGTATTTAACACCGAATTTAATACTTCAATATCTAGAGCTATCATAATGCAAATGTAAGAGAGGTATGACAGTTTTGCGACCCTCACATAACCAGTACGTAAGTTCATTACCTATTGATTTCAAGGTCAAAGTGACAAATGTAATAATGAAGAAAACAAAAGACTCTTCATCCATGTGAGGAGATGATGTCACTCCCGCTTGCTTGTAGTTCACAGTTGGTAGCGAATTGGATAACTTCAACTGATAATATACCGAGAACCACACATGGGAACTGATTTGAGGTTTCATCAGAATGATTAGATTAACATATCAAAGCTAAATTTGTGGATGGACATACTAGATTGGCTTTGATGATATATCTTAACCAATCTGGTGGGAATCGTGTGGAATTACTATGCATCCTTTTGGATATGTTCTTCAGCCCCCACTTTTTTATTGGGCCTTATCACCAAGGCGCTTTCCCCGTATTTTTCCCTCGCAACTGGTTTTAGGACTAGGGAATTCGTGGGGGGGGGGGGGGGGACGAGTCTCAAGTGACGCTATCACATATACATACTAGCTAGCTCTGTGTGGAAGCCTGACAATCAGGTAATATTTGCAGCAAGGTCATAGTGGCACCGTGGCTACGAAGTGCGTCACCTTTTGAAAGAAATGAGACTTCGGTGGTGGGAAGAGTTCCACATTTTGGATTTTAAAATATTTATGTCTTTTCTATCGTTTTATTTTAGTTAGAAACTTATCATCAAACTTTCAAAAAATATTGAGAATTTCGATCACAATAATTTATAGTATATATTTTTTATCTCCCAGTTTTGCCCTGCTGAATCGATACTCTTGCCATGAGACAAACACATTTTTGCAAGTTGGGAGAGGGGATGAGCCACCCCACCCCCCTTGAGGTGCGTCCCTGTCAGCCACCTCAACCACCCATATGATGGAGCGAACAAAAACCAAGAGATTGGCAGTATTCCCTATAGCCCACTCACTCTGGCCGGGGTAATTCTGTCGACTTTAGAGAGGACTGAAGTCCATTTAGGTCATTTCGTTCCTCTTGTAGTTCTCGCAACGGCCTTTTGGGACCTGAAAATGGAGTCAAACATTGCCTTTAACAAGCAAATGAGGGGAGCGGTAATAAACGTGTACAGAACCGTTTGCTAGTTGTTCGATTGATCGACATGTGAACTGGCCCTCCGTGGTTCAGTGTATTTGTGAATACCAGTCTGCCTTGATAGGGCAACGTTCCCCTCATTCAAAATTGATGTAGAAATCGACGCACTCGGTTGAAATATTTGTGAGATATGTGTGAGAATTTTAGTTATCCTACTCAAAAAAGAGAGATAACATGAACTTGATTGCATTCATCCAAAGTCGAGTTTAAGATATTTAAAATTGAATTTGACATAAAAATTGAATTTCAGATATTTAAAATTTCACGTCTAATTTCGGAAATGCGAAGTAAATGTTCAAATTATTTTCCATACACGGACACGGTCAGGTAGCAAAAATCCCAACTTTCCTGGGTAAAATACCGAAGAAAGGTAACAATGCTATGGCCTTTTACGTCGACGGAGAGGCGGAGGAAAATTGCTTCAAGTCTGCAAACCTAATTCGCATTTTGCACACAGTCCAAATAGAGAGAAAAAAAAATGGTGGACTTCTAGCTTAGAATCTATCTACCCACAGTGAGGTATGGAAGATTGAAAGTGTCATATGAAGTTAGTACATCCACGCTTCCCATCCAGTGGTAACCCTTAGGCCTATGGCAAACTTAAAATATATAGAGACCACACTATAGGCTTTGGGGATTTACTGTCAATGCAAGGGAAAGACACAATGAAGGTACAAGGGCTAGGTGGATGGAAGCAAATTCACCTAAATACTTTTGTCCAATATACGCCTATCACGTTTTGTACCTTTTGATCCAAAATATAAACCTCACATAGACCAACTTGCATTAAATTCTGCAGACGGAACTTTGTTAATTAAGGTACCCCTTTGATCTCCTAGCTCGCATCTCCCTCCTCTCTTGTGAGGGAAATTCAGGTACCTGAATCTCCTTTGGCACTTGAAACCAGGAACTCCATCGTTTGGAGTAGGCCTACATATATCAGCAGCTGAATCAGACACACAGAAATTCAAAATTTGGTTCATTTAGAATTGTTTACTCATTTTATTTGATTGCAAGTATGGGAAGAAAAACGCAACACTGTGGTTACCTGATCAAATGTGAAAAAAAGTAGATAATTAATACCGAGGAACTTTCGCTTCTTTTTCTTCTTATTAAAGCAAAGTATGCCATTAACAACAGAGGCAAATATAAAAATAATTAAAAAAAAAAAGAAATAGTAAAAGAAGACAAAGAAATCATTTAGAGCTTGACAAGAGGGGGAAATTTACTGGATGCTGATAACGAGGGTAGCAACATCTCAGCAGGGTAAAAGATGAAGAAGAGTAGGGGGTAAGATGGGGATTATGAGACTAGAATCTTGTGGAAGGCAGGAGGTGACTAGAAGAGCAGAGACACTTGATAAACTCTGAAACATTTAAGGGGAGGGAAAGCGGATGGTTGTTTTCATAAATAACTACCACAAGAATGGAGATTATCATATACCAGCAACCAATAATTCTAGACAAGACAAGACAATTACAGACATAGTGTGATGACAATAGTTGAAATATTCCTACACTTGTGGATTTGATTCAAACATCAGAAAAATAAGAAATTGGAATACATATGCTCATATCTCTCTGTCCCTAGGGGTGAGGCAGATAAGGTCAAGTATGGAGATGGGATCGTTAATTCATTAAATGATAAATAAATTTCAGAAATGCAATTGGTTATGTCTAGAGGGTATACCTTCAGTTTCAAAACTGGTACATGACAAAGTTAGTTTTGATAAAATAAGACTATTGTTTTTAAGAAGTCACAATTTAAATAAACTGTATGAGATACTATATGTGCTTTTAACTCCATAACTCTCTTCAATTATAATATTAAATCTGTTTGTCAAGCGAGAAGGGACATGGTTAAAATGTGATTATCATTGTGAGTAGTACTTGAAGCCCGTAACATAATTCCCTCTTCATTGCTTCCTTTGTAGCTGCAAATTTGCAGCAATTCCACCAAACCTGTATGTTCGAGGTTTGAAACATTCAACCCACCTGATTCAACCTTAACAAAAATGCTTTAATCATTTCTTTTGCAAATCAAATAGTTATTTTAAAGTAATAATACCAGAGCTTCTTCCCCGTTTGTAGACCTGTTGTTGTCCCCTACCGCGATTAGAAAACTGAAGACAATTAACGTTACAAGTACTTTTTTGTTGCAACAAATCGCATCTCCGGGCATTCAGTTATAGAAAAATTTTGGAAAGGAAAATCCCCCTAAGACCCTGCCCATATATTGCAGTACCACCAGTTTGGCATCTCCCAAACAAAAGAGGTGGATCTGCAAGTGAAGAAACATGGCCATACTGTGCCACCTATGACCCACCACCACCAAACATCACCACACTGTACCACCCTATGACCCATCATCACCAATCACTACCATACTGTACCACCCTATGACCCAACACCACCAAACATTCTCATACTGTACCACGCTTTAACCCACCACCGCCAAATATTACCATACTGTACCACCCTATTACCCACCATTACCAAACATTCCCATAATGTACCACCCTATGACCCATCATCACCAATCACTACCATACTGTACCACCCTATGACCCACCATTATTTAACATTACCATACTGTACCACCCTCTGACACACCACCACCTACCATTACCATACTGTACCACCCTATGACCCATCATCACCATCATTTTTCTTCATTTCCTCTGTGCAACACCCTCTGACCCACCAACATGTCCTCTCTGTTGCACTAGCTATGACACAAAGTTAGTCCAGTGATTCCTATACTTCATAGCACAGCTTCATCTTTCATTGAAAGACATTTGGACACACTCCCTGCATCCTTATGCCATCCCACACCTATTACAGCTTCAAGTTACCATTATTTTTTATGAAAAAGTTTATTCTTCCTTAGATGCTAGACAGTCATCTACTAAATTTAACACTGGTATCATGCCCCTATTTACCATCAATTAAGAAAATCAATACTTTCCCCTACCCCCATTCTTTTCTGGACCCCGTACTTACAAACACTAATTGTTCCAATTTACACATGAAAACAATTACTTGCTAGTCTATTCACGGTAGCTCTAACTGAAATTGGGGAAAGTGAGTCGATCGTGGGAATGGCGAAAGAGGGGAGAAGGATGCTAAAGGAAACTACAAAGTGGTGAGTTTGATCTCCAAAAAAAAAATGAATTAAGGGAAGAAATCTTGCACCCCCCTCCCTCCAATTGAGCATATTCAATTTTTACCATGACAACAAATGAGGGCAACTGAAATTCAGGGACCACTGCAGGGGGAAGTCATTTCCAACCACACGACATGGATGGACACACAGGTAACATATGTCAAGACAGCAATATTATTCTAGTGGAGATGAAAAAAAAAATCTCTTTAAATATTTAAAAAAAAAAAAAAGGGGCAAAATTTTGCACATATTTTTACAAAGAAGAGGCACAGCTCTCAGGTTAGCTTACATTGCATTCGAGAAAAACAGAAGACAATCCAACAAGTCCAGTGCCTTCCAAGCCCTTTCTCAAGACAATTGAAAGATCCTTGGCAGAAAAAAAAACCAACAAATTTTTATTCATTACAGTCCACATAAACTTCACAATTGCACTAAATATTAAATATTTATCCCTGCCTTCTTGTTACAATGGTAGGGATATGACCCCGACCGCTATTCAAGAGGGGACCAGGGAGATCGATCCACTCTCCCGTGAAGTTTTTGGCCCATCCCCAGTTGAAAATGATCACCAAAAAACGAACCTTGTCACATGTTGGTGGGGTCATGCCCTCTTTCCACTTTGGCCCTCCTAAGAATCCGACCGGTCTATGGGCCTGACAGGACCTGCGGATGAAGTCTAGAAGCTTCATAAAGGTCTGGCTCAATGGACATTTAAATTAATGGAATGAATTCGAATTTTGAAGTTTTCTGATCATTTAAAAATGAAGACTTGAAATGACTTTCTCGTTCTTCAGAGTGCATCTACCTTTGATATCCTGTGAGGATCTTCTACATGTACTCCGCTCTACGAGTGCTCAGTTTACGGAGACTTGTGAGCGAAGTCACAAAACAGCAGGTGTCATTTCACACAGCTGGGGAGGGGGGGGGAGAAGATTCTGCATATACAGCAAAACAAAAGGTGATAAACATGTATCTTTCCTGGGAGGGGGCAAGACTCAAGAGCTCCACATTATCGATTACATGCTACCTGGTATGTAAGTTAAGAGACAAGCCAATTCAAGAAACCCTTTAATCTTATAATGACTTCACCAGGCAGGATATCAAATAGTGTTCTCATTTTATTCTTACAATTTCTGTCAGTGGCTGCCACCCATTAACCATTTTTGGTGCTCCTTTGCTCTTTCAAAGTCTCCCCTGCCCCCCCCCCAAAGAAACACTGATGATCATGACCCTCACCCAAAAACAGCCACCCATGCTGCCCTCAAAGGTCCATTGAGGTCCCCAGCATTACCCTTTGAATAAGTTATCTAACCAGGGCTTCTTTACAGTTTATACAAAGATGTCCTTTTTAATATAAAAAAGGGTTATTTTTGACCTACTGTCAAAATGGAAGCTGAAAATGGAGCATTTTGAAACTGAGGTATCCAATAAATAAAAAGATGCATCTGAAATAACTGATGGTACAAGCAAGCATATGAAAAGACACCATCAATTGCTGTACAACCTGGGCTTGAACACAACAGGAAGAGCTGGTTGACATGTGCTTCTGGTAGCAGGCAGAAAATGAAACTTAGATAAAGGTGACACAAACAATATCCAAAGGCAAGAAATAATTTAATAGGAAATGAGACGATTGCTTCATAGGGAAAAATCAGATAATTTAAACCAATACTTGTGGGCACGGAATGATAGATTCAAAATAATGAAGGAGGGTAACCTTCTTTTCAAGAAACAAGTTTCTCACAGACAGAAGTACAGTTATTTGTAGCTCAAGAATAATGGAAGATACATTTGTAAGCCAACCTCAAACTCAGGTGAATAGACATCAGAAGGGAAATGATTAGACGGAATAGCTTCTACTAAATAGGAGTAGCAGGTGTCAATTGCGGTTAGTTTACGGTTGGCTTACGTGAAGTATATACCAGAAGAATTTGGTCACCCAAACTTTCAAAAGTTCAGATGATGCATCTCTTGTAACTCATCTTTGTGCATAATGTTCTGAGGGGTTGAAGCACTTACAGATATTTAGTAATGCACCTGAATAGCTTAACAGTGATTGACGCTATTTTCTTTGTTCGCTATGTTGGCGCATTGCAAAGGCCCTCTTTCCCTTTAAGAGACAAAGATTGTGTTAAGATCTTTCCTCCTTTGCAACATCTGGTAGTTGAAAAAGGAAAGTGATCGAGACGATTAGTCGGTTTGGTAAGGATGGCCCCTGCCCTTGGGGGCCGAACATATCTCGCAACCAACTGACTGACATTTCATTAAACCACAAACTTGTTGGCAACCATGTTTTTTTTTCAGTTTCACATTCTGTGGTGTAGACAGTACTGCTTTTTCTCCATTGCTCCATTTTTGCCCCATTACTCCTTCCACTGTCTACACAACATGGGTAAGTTGACTCTGACTTCAGCAGCACCTCCAGGAATCTGCTACCTCAGACTTTAAAAAAAAAAGAGGAAAGGTTAAGCTATCGGTCTCCGGACAAATTCCTGCCTCCATTTCTTCCCCCCCCCCCCCATAAAATTTCCAACAGACAACTCCCACCCAGACATTTCCCACAAGGGCAAATTCCAAACTCAGATAATTTCCCTTGGATAATTCTTACCCACCCTTAACCCTTTCCCTGAAGAAATTTGTCACGCAAGAGTTGTCCCAGGAGGAACTCTCCCGTTTGGGAATTGTCCAGGGGGGATGTCTGAAAGGTAGTTGCCCGGGGGAGAATGTCTGGGTGGAAATTGTCCAAGGGGGGTAGTTGTCTGGTTACAAAATTATGGAAGCATGTGTCTTAAGATTTATTACTTCAAATGTTGAGACAATGCTAGTTTATTCAAGACAGCCTTTACAATAAGTTTACTGCCTTAGGAAGCTGCTTATATGTAGTTAAGGCACATTATTTAATGATGGTGGGGTATATGAGCAACATAAAAGCTTCACTTAATTAATAATGTAAAAGTAAGAAAAAGTACAAAGACGTGAGCATCACCAATGTCTCTTCATGAAAACCGTCAGTTCTGCCTCATATTGTGTGTCATCTGTATCTTTACCAAAACTGTACATGAAAGTAGGGAAATGTGTCCAATGACATCGACTAGAGTGAATTTTCCGCAAGTCTCCAGTAGGGAGTGACGCGCTTACGACGGTGCCTGAAACTTTGGTTCTGTTCAGAACTTGTGTCAGATGTTGCGGCGACGTCTGAAGGAGGGACTAAATCTGGAAGTGAGTTCTCATTGGTGGAAGATGAGAGTTTTGCTGCATCATTTGCTGGCAGAGCGATCGCATCAAAGCTGGTGCACATCAACAGATGCTTCTCCAGGCTGCCAAGGTACGTGAAGTGCTTGTCGCAGTTTGTGCACTTGTGCTGCATTGTGTTCAGGCGTGGCCGCTTCCTGAGCGCGAGGGCCACGTTCGTTTTGTTTGCATTTACAATTTTCTCCCTGTTCGGACACAATTTCATGTGCCTTTCTAATTTGTTTATGAAATAAAACTTTTTCCCACAGCCAGCGCATGCATGGATGTCATCAAAGGCGCTTGTAGATTTGACCCTGGTGTACTTCTGGGGGTCATAAATGATTGACCCAGGTTTGGCTCTCTTTCTGCCCCTTTTTTTCAACATCGTTACATGTTTTACGTTCGGCGTGCTACTCTTTTGAAACCTTTTGACTTCCCTTTTATGATCCTTGTTCAATTTCCTCGGAGACAAACCGTCTTTACCTTCCTCATTTTCGTTGGCAGATTTTGACGATGAGTCATCTTTGATGTTGGCACATTCCATAATGTGGATGTGAAATTCGGATGTGTCCTTGAACTCCAAAAGACATTTAGTGCAGATGTTGTTGACCTTTGACCCAAGCTGCTTTTGGTTGCGAGGGTCCGATAGCATGCTCAAATACCCAATCTTCCGTCTCTGTTCGAATGGGTGATTTCTTTGTGGGTTGAAGAGCATCCCTTTCTCTGTGATTCCTTTCTTTGGAGAGATGACTGCTTTCTCTTTCTCCTTTGTGTGACCCGAGATCCTGAGCTTGAGAGGCGACAGTTTGCTCATCTCTTCTTTGAGGTAGGACATTCTTCCGGTAGCCTGTGAGGTGCAAACTTGGAGGTTGAATGCTTTGGTTGGGTCAGTGAAGTTCTGGGGGCGCACATCGTTACAAAGGTTTTCATTGAATGTGCACTCCATTCCTGGGTGAGCTTCAACCTGATGTTTCTCCAAGTTGGAGAAGTAAGCAAACTCCTGCTTGCACAAGGAGCAAACATACATTTTCTTGACACTGTGCTTGGATTCTTTGTGGTCCCACAGACCATCACTTGAGGTAAAGACATGCATGCAAAATTCACATTTGTACGGATAGTCCTCTGCATGGGCTACCACATGCTGGCTCAGTTCCCGAATACTCACAAAGTTTGAGTTACAAATATTACATGTGAAGTGCCACTTCACCGGGTTAATGAAGGGCACATTCTTTAGAGATTTCTTGGAAGACATCTTTGAAGTTATTTTGATCCTAGGGCGAGCAGTCCCCTTGACTTGTTTCCAATGACTGATTTGGCTCTGGTGTTCTGGCAGGTCCTTTGGTAGCTCCTTGCTATGTTTCATGAGATTGTAAATGTATGGGTTATCATCAAAGCTATCACCTCTGGAGAGTGAAAGAGGCAGAGAATGGGTAAGGTCCAAAGGTTGCAAGTATTGAAAATTGGAGCTGGGGAGGCTAGCACCTTTGACACGCAAGTCCATCGCATCACTGACGTCAAGGCTCTTGAAATCCAGAGACAGCTTGCTCTCTTCGAGTTTCATGAGGTGCAACCTGATTGGTGGAACATCCTTCTGCTTTGGAATAAATGGACCTGGTTCATTGACCCTATCCCATGGACAACTGATATCTGGAGTCCTTGGAAACTCTTGGTATTCAATTGGATCAAAAGGACAGAGTGACTTCCTTTTAGACCTGTTCCTCTGATGAGCTATGACTTTGTTCTCTTTTGCTTTTATCTTTGGGATCTTACTCCAGTAGCCATACTCTGCAGGGCAATGGACTTTCTGCTGCATCCCTACTCTCTTGCGGGAGGGAGATCGTTTTGGGGAGTGAGAAATGGATCTCTTCTTTTCTTTTGGAGATGCAGAGCTTTTCTTCTTTACAGGTACAGGTGGTGCAATGTCATGAACCTTCTTCTGCATGGTTTTAGGATTTGCAACAACGTTCAACGAGTCATTTTTTAACATCACAATGTCAGGTTTCTTCTCCTTTATTCTGCTCTCAACAACTCTCTTTCTTGCTGAGAGGCCATGCTGGACTCTCATGTGACGAGATCGGTTCGAGGGGTTTGAGAAGGCAGACCCGCAAAGACGACAGAGGTATCCTTTTGTGAGGCTGGCTCTTTCTCTTTTCTTTTTCTGAACTTTTTTACAATCACCCTTATTCTTTTGTTCCTTGTCTTGAATCTTTTGCAATGTTTGCACTAGCTTCTCAAGGTTCATATTTCCCCTCCCCTTTTCTCTTACTTTTTCAAAATGACTTCCAGAGTTGTCACTCTTCAATTTCACGCAAACCTTCCCTGAACTGGTCTTTTTAGCAACTTTCTGGTCTTTTTGGAGTGACTTCGATATCCCTACCAAGGACTTTGGCTCGATTCCATGTTGGCTTTTCTGATGCAGAATCAAATCCTTCTTGCTGAAGAATTTGAGATTGCAAACATTACAGTTATGGCCAGTGTTACTTTCTGAGTGCATTCGAAGATGCTTATCTCTCCAGACTTTGTAAGCAAAGGCTTGGTGACAGAGATTGCAGGCGAATCTCTTGGGGAATATTCCACCAGGAGATTTCTGCTGCTTGTCCGGGGAAGAACTCTTTTTTGGTGTTGTGTTACTTACTGATTCTGTTTTGGAATCAACTGGAGTTGTACTAAATACAATTTCAGATTTATTTCTATTCAATTCTTCACTTTCCTTCACTCCATTGCTAATAGGTGTTGTTTCTTCTGATACTTGTGAGGGAGCAGTATGCTCATCTTTTACTGAAAGTGAGCCTTCCCTGTCATGATTTGTAGTGTTTTCCATTTTGACTGGATGGTACGTACACGGTGTAGGAGATGTGTCATTGGAATTTTCGTCACCTCCAGTCATATTTTTAATCTCATCATGTCTGTCCTGAAAGCTCTGACCGGAGGCTGAAAGACCATTTTCGAGAGACTTATCAGCAGCCGCCTCCAATATGACTGGTTCACAAGACCTGCCTGTTTCTACCTGACTGTCTTTCAGTTTCTCTAAGGCAGACTGAACTACCGAGCAATCCATGCTCTTCCATGATCTGTCTTTGGGTATGTAGGGTGGGTACTCTCGTTGTTTATCTCGTGCTCTCTTTAAGGCGATTCCTCTAGCCCAGGGCATTTTAGCAATGCCCCTGATGTGGACATTTATATAATGGTGGTAAGTTCTGAGGTGTATCTTGAGTCCCACTGGGTATTTGCACAACTTGCTGCACATCTGGCATTTGTATCGGATGTCACCGTTTTCTTGCCTGATCACAGATTCTGGTCCAATAATGTATAAATCTGTGATCATTTCTGCATTAACTCTGACTTTTTTGGTCTTAATTGCACCTTTGGCTCCTGACGATAGCTTCATGCTACCTTTTGGGTTTTTGAAGTTTTTTGGTTTCTTCCTCACTTTTTTGTATTCATTCGTCTTCGAGACCTCCTTCAACTTGACAACTTCGCTTGAGGTGATTGATTCAGTTTCAAAGTTTGGGCTTTTCGTGACAAAATGTTTATTTTCAGAGATGTCTTCACCTGTTGAGGTGACATCAGGAGTTTGAATAGCAACAACTTCTTTGATAGGAGTTGTACCTGTTGCAGGTATGGGTAAAGGTTGTGTTGGTTTGGAGATTGTTCTGGCCACATCTCCTAGATCTGAAAGAAGTGGATCACCTTGGTGATTGGTAGGGTATGCTGGTGATATGAGGGGTGGTTCCAGCCCCTCTGGTAGGCTATCAGGGTGAACCTCAAGTGGTGATGGTACTCTCCTTGGAGACATCTGACCAGAGTTTCCAGAAAAATCCATTTTCTCTAAGATCGGCATTGGGAGCAAATCAGATTCTGTGAGAGGCAATGAGAACAAAATGGAAGAGGCTTAGGACGAGCTCATCATGCAACCATTTTCATTAAGACAGCCATATCTCAATTTTAGTCATGTTACCAACTAAATTCACCTTAGAGATATTCAGCATCGATTACCACATAATAGGTTGCTCCACCACATGTGATGTAACATGCATGGTTAAACCTTACAGTCCTTCCGCTCCCCCCACAAAAAATCTTTGTAAAAATGTTTTTTCACTACAAAAGTTGGTACTTTCTCCGTTCCCTTTCTGGGGGCCCTTTCAGAGTATTTTCAGGTGGAGGATGAATGCCAGCATTTGGACCAGTTGAGAATTTCAGGCTGCAGTAGCTGATAAGATTGACTCATTATCTACCAAAGTAATCAGACTGGCCACCTCTCTGTAAGTGTCTGCATAATGCAGTACTGTATTGACCAGAGAAAGAAGTAGGAACACATATTATTTCATCTGGGTCAATGATGTTTAAAGAAAAAGAACAATATGTCAGAGATGGCGCAAGAGGTATAAAGTCAAAGAAAATGGAAGAAAAGTACGTGAGATAATAAAGCTAGGTTCAAACTAATACAAGAGCCCAAGGGCACTGTGGTTCCTTGCACAGATGGAGAGCACATAATGTAAATTATGAAGTAAAAGGAAGCATATTGCATAACTTTGTAAGATAGCCCATATGGTCCATTTCTGACCATGAACTCTCACTTTTGTAACATAAAATCTGTAGAGAGAAAAGCATATTTCATGCTCTTATAAAATGGCCCATTTCAGACATTGGACCCCAAACATGACAAACATGCACCCACATGGAACCACTTCCATAGCACTAATGTGACCATCAACAGTGTAATACATGCAATCTGTAAGAGAAGAAGTATTTTGCATGATTTCACAACAGACTATGGGCACTATGGTTCCTTGTACTTGAAATACACATACTGTAAAATGATATGCCTGAATTCATAAATATCTAAAAAGCCATTTCAATTAATGCAATGAATTGAAGATGTTGATTTAGAACTGCAATATACAGCAATATCCCATTCATTTTACAAAACACAAACAGCTGTAGATCTCTGTGAATTGCAATAAGGCTTATCACATCTATGCCCCGTTAAAGTCCATCAATCTGACAACATGCCCTGGAGGGAACTCCTGGGGTCTAGTTTCAACTGGTAAGAACACCAACTGACTTGTTTTCTTTCATTGTGTTCTGCCCTCTTCACTAATTGAAAAGACACATGAATGAACACATTAGCACTCATGCACGAGGAGGTAAACTGATCCAGCCAAAACTTGTCTGGTGTGACGACC
The DNA here is from genome assembly GCA_021234535.1 of Stichopus chloronotus. NCBI lineage: Eukaryota > Metazoa > Echinodermata > Holothuroidea > Aspidochirotida > Stichopodidae > Stichopus > Stichopus chloronotus. The sequence goes on from SFZH01000008.1 coordinate 1,907,107, forward strand.
TACAGTACTGCAAACAGCACATTGCTGCTTCTTCATTTGATCAAGAAACTGCTAACTCAAGTAGTACTTCTATCATGCACTGGAGGGGGACTGATGGAACATATGAGCATCCATAGCATAACAAGGTTTTCAGACTTATGACCCCAATTCCCCCAGATGACCTTTGACCTCCACCAAAAACAATAGGGCACACCTTCTCAATATGGCATACCTACATACCAAGTTTGACTTTCATCTGACTTTCCCCTATTGAGTGACAGCGTACCCAAGCAAAACAGACTTTTGCCCCCGGTTCCCCCAGATGACCTTTGACCTCCACCAAAAACAATAGGGCACACCTTCTCAATATGGCATACCTACATACCAAGTTTGACTTTCATCTGACTTTCCCTTATTGAGTTACAGCGTACCCAAGCAAAACAAACTTTTCCCCCCAGTTCCCCCAGATGACCTTTGACCTCCACCAAAATCGATAGGGCACACCTTCTCAATATGGCAAACCTACATACCAAGTTTGACTTTCATCTGACTTTCCCTTATTGAGTTACAGCGTACCCAAGCAAAACAAACTTTCCCCCCCAGTTCCCCCAGATGACCTTTCACCTCCACCAAAATCGATAGGGCACACCTTCTCAATATGGCAAACCTACATACCAAATTTGACTTTTATCTGACTTTCCCTTATTGAGTTAGAGCGAACCTAAGCAAGTGTCACAGATGCACACGCACACACACCAACCTGACTGCATAGGTTCCTTTGCTGAAAAGGCTTTGTGATTCCTTGCTACATGGTTATATCACAACAAACATGAATTATTCAAATGACAAGTATAAGATCAACTGCAGTTATTTTTCTTGATACACCACAAGCCTTTAACCCAAAATGACCTTTATTTTGGTGACCTAAAATGACTGCGACATTTGATGTCCACCAAAAGCAATAGGGATCACCTACCCAGGCCATACAACCCACATATCAAGTACAGTATGAGAACGGTATGAAATCAGTCAACATTATCTCTGAGCTCCAAGAAACACACAAGTAATCAATGCTGCTTCTAGTCTTGCCTGTTGTTAGTTGAATCAAATAACTCAACCTTACCTCATCTGAACTCAACTTGTCTGCCATATTTACCTCAAAATTCTTCATAAACCACCAGGATAATTTCTTCCTTGTTACAAGTAGCTTTTAACACACTCAAAGTCCTGGTAAGTTGACCCTAAGTTATGATTCCTCAGCAATATTTTTGCTTCCTCCATCTTTTCCGACATTGTGAAATTTGATTGAAAGCACTCCAATTTGATTGTTAAGAAACCTTGTTCTGCTACCAGCTGTTCCTCTGGATATTGATATTATCCAAATTAATGACAGAACAGATGGTTTTTTTATTTTCTTCATTTTTTCATAAACCCATTAACATTCCATTGCATGCTTTTCTATCTGACCCCATGACCTCCCATACCAAGACTCTCTCTCTGGACAACTTATTAGCCCCCCACACTAGAAGTTACTCACTAAGTTACAAATGCAGTACTGTAGGGAGCAATCCCATTGAGTTAACTGTGTGCGAGAGAATAAACACTTGCTATTGCACAATGTAGATCAATATATATTTGTACGGTAGTTTATAATAACCACAATAATGGTGTTTAGGCTATTATTATTGTTTTATAGTGAAAAATTATCCCTTCCTCTCTATTGATAAGCATTAAATTTCACAGGGTCGTGAACCTGTTAATAACAGAAAACCTTATCAAGTTTACAACAAATCTGACCCATGGATACGGAACTATGGCAGTTTTAAAATTTTTTATGTTTTACCCCGTAACCTCATTAATATGCAAGATTTGGACACCAAAAACAATAGGGATCATCTACTCAACATGGGCAACCAACATGCCAAAAATAAAATTACTCAGAGTTACCCTTCTTGAGATAGAGTGTTTACGAGCAACCATCACACACACACACACACACACACACCCTTACAGACACACACACAACATCAGGACTGCAAAGATTCCCCTGCCTACGGCAAGGAATCAATAAAAGGGAGAAAAAAATTAGCAAACTAATTACTGACTAACAGGCAAGTGGGGAAAAAGTGCAGTTTTCTAACATCAGACTTAGAAACCTCAATAGAAGTATTCAACTTAAGTTAATTGAACAATTGCTGTCATGCAAAAATTGTATTATAGTCTCCCAACATCAAAGGAACTTTAGAGACTGTCAAACAATTGCAAGATTTAATAATGAGTTGGTAGATGCAACCCAGGACCCTGTTTGCTGTATTTCAGAAATGCCAATGACCTTTTGCTCATGTAAAGGAAATTGTTGAGGTCTAAATTGAGCTAGTCTAGCATTTGGAGCTAGTTTAGCATTACTTGTCACAGTTAATGGATGACTGGTTAAGTTTTGTGAAAAGACAAATGCTTTCACAGCAAGTCCCTGTGAAATTTGCTTCACCATACCATAAAGGACTCATACTGAACTAAACAACCATTCCCATAAATTGAGCAGGTAAATAATTGACAAAAAAAAACCCAACAAAAACACTGTGCTATTTCACAACTCTTAGTGGTACAATCAGTTTTTCAAACTCACACCTTAAATCACTTCACCTTGGAAAACAAGCGCTTTGATAAGTTTGGTGAATAGCGAGAAAAGCATCAGTTAAATGTTCCTGTAGGATGCCTTTTGAGTCTTCAAACTGAAACCACAAATTAACTACCTAAGCGGTTGGTATGCTCTGTGAAATACATGACGATATCACATAATCATGATAATCATTTTTGGCAAATTCCAGGAAATTATTCTCTTTGCTCATAGACCGAGTGAAGAGCTTAAGCAATTAAGACAAGGCTGCAGTAAAAGGCGGTAATAATTCTTGGTTTATAATAGCTGTGCAGTGCATCTGATGTAACATGTTGGTGTTGAGTGCATATTGAGGTGGGGGACTTCAGTTTTCTGGTACATCTTGCATGATATTTGAACACTTGGCTATGTTGCACAGTAAGTCCCATACATCTACCAAAGGACTCGATTCTGCTTCAATAATTGTTTTGCTTAAAAATTAAAATTAGGGGCTAGTCACAGGGCCGGTCACAAGGTTGTAAGTATTTAGGGGCTAGGTTAGCAGCTAGGTGGCCTTGTAGACAGGCATTCAACGACCACACACTGGGGCAAAGGAGTGAGGACAAACTTTTCGAAGAGCTATTATGTGAATAGGTCTGACCATATTTGAATGGTTGGCCAATCTTGCTAGTTTTCTCTTTGTTTTGGTTTGAGTGAGCGTTGAAGTTTCTGTGACTTATGTTATAATTTTCTTCTATTTTGAATGCATTCCAAAAGAAATGCTGTTGAGGATAGTTAGAAAAACTTCAAACAAAAGTTTAATGACACGTAGGTTGATCTGGGTATTACTTTCAAATGAAGCAATTGGAGTTATGATCAAGAAGTAACAGGTTATGGAGGAACTTGGCCTCAACATACTAAGAAATTCCTAAATTTCTAATTAAAACCACAATAGACTTACCTTCAGGGCTATGTGCATCGCTGGGGTCTGTGGCTCCTTCGTACCAACAGAGCAGTTCTGTTCCACTGGAGATGGTCTGTCACATAAAACAAAGAAGACAGCACTGAAAAACAGAACCCTGTGACAACGTAAAACTAAATAGACAATAGAAGATACATAGCTGTGACAGTGAACAAATCAACAGACCATAGTAAAGAGTCACAGAGCTGTGACAATTGGTAACTTGACTATAAGTTAGACACCATGTGGCTGTAACAATAAACTTACATGAAACAGGCCAAGGTAAGAGGTCACATAGCTGTGACAACGGATATACAAGACTGACTATAGATAGAAACCACATAGAAGTGACAGTTAATTTATACTACCCAGAACCTAGTGAGAGATCAAATAGCTGTGACAATGAATAACAAAACTGACCATAGATAGAAAATACGTAGAGCTCTGTGAAAATGAATTTACTCAATGGACCGTAGTTAAAAGTCATGTGCCTGTGACAATGAATTTACACTAAACTGACCATAGTTGGGAGTCACCAAGGTGTGACAATGGGTAACTACAATGATCGTAGATAGACACCACATAACACATGACAAAGAATAACTAGACTGATCGTATTCAAAATCCACATAGTGATTGAAGGCCAGGAGAGCCAGTACACTTTGTACAAATTTGTATTGTTGTGGAAGGTGCATGCATACACTGTTGTCTCAGCAAGAGACGGCGACAACCATTTACACGTTAAAAGAATAAGTTACGACCTCAGTCTAGAAATATCTGGATACCGAAAAAAGTACATGCTGTTTCAATGTGCAACAACCATAAGTGGAATCAATGGAGCAGGGAATTAAGTCACAACTGGCAAAGTATTAGCTTCAATCTACTGTGCAGGGGATTTGATGACACTGGGCAAAGAATTCTGTCAGACCAAAGCTGCAGCTTCAATTGACAACAAAATGAGTGATTAAGGGTAGCTGGGCTAGGGTAGCTGTGACCTTGTCACAATACCTGAAAGCAGTACCATGCGGTCGGTCATAGGTCCTGCAGTACAGCCTGGATATCTGGCATTGGTCTTTACAGCCACAAGCTGACATGCAGAAGAGACACTGTTAAAGTTTATGAGTACTTCCTAACACAGAAGAGAGATGTGCATTACTTGTGAGGAGAAAGGTAAGTTTGGAAAAAAGCAAATAAGCCCCCACCCCCAATAGATCTTCAATTTTGAAGCCAAGCCACGATGCAAGTTGGACGGAAAGAGAGAGGGAATAGGAGGGAAGCAATGCCATACATGAACCAGCTAAATATCTAAATAAATCAAAGATTTATTATAACACTTTGAACACATGGATATAATATCTCTAACCTCGTATTTAAACTTACTTTGATCGTTTTGTAATATATCTTTTTCTTATGTTGGACTGGGTGTAAGTTGTGGCAGTCTCTCCCGGGAGCTGTTTTCACAAATCGCATCCAGTTTCCTTTGGTTGCATCACTGGCATCTACAGAGAACAATCGACGACCTCTAGGACCGACAATCTGGGAAGAAATAGGACCAATGTGATTACTGCAGGAGTTAGTTTTTGATGTGACATTATCTCTCTCATTAATTTAGCAGAGACTGATGCTATTAGAACACTGAAGACAGAAAACAGTAGATTATCTCAAATTGTTGTAGAAATAAGGCCATACCTCTTAAACTATAAAGTTCTTTTTTCAGACAGTCAAGATTATAAAGAAATTCATAGCATATTATTTGTAAGAAGTTGTGGCTGTGTGACACCACAATTACAGATGATGCAATGTACCACACTGTGAAGTATTGCATTTCTCTAACCAGAATACAGAAATGCATTGTGGTTTCGATGATCTGCTTAAGAGAACTTTTTTCGATTGTTTTTATGTCTTACAAACAATGTTACTTATTTTGATGTTCCATTCTTGGCAAGTTTTTTTATCTTTCTACTAAATGCTTATTTGTGTTTGATGTGCCCTGCAAGGTGTGCAGCTTTTGTGTACACAACTTGAAACGCGTGTCTTGGAATTTTCTGTAACCCCTTATCACGGACTATTCCAATTTCATACTTCTAACTATAGCATGTATATTGCAACGATCCATTGGGCAATGAAGCACAAGCCATTGCGTGAAGGTTAGAATATGTTTGCAGTTCAGTTGCAGTCTCTCTGATCGACTACCTGAGCGAGCGAGCAGGTATCAATTGTTTCCTTCACACGGCTTCACTTTTTGCTAAGTATTATCCACCTTTCTAAGTGCACCTGGTATGTTGGTATACATGTTAGCTGTTAAGTTTGATACCGTCGGTGTAGGTGTCAATGCCATGCTATGTATGCCAGGTATATTGACGCAGTGTATTTACAATGTTTTCACAGTTTGACCCTTGTTGACCTCAAGTGACCGTTGACCTCCACAGGGTTGGAAAACCTTGCTGAATTTCCCGCGAACACAGAAGAAAATCCACCGATTTCCCGCTGACATTTGTGTAGGGGTGAAACCCCTTGTTGGGGGTCAGGGGCAAGCTCCCGGAAGATTGGGGTTCCTAGCACATCGAAGGGGTAAAATTGTGCAGCTGAGCACAAAAAATATAACTGAAAACTCGTACAATGACTGAAAAATCAATCACGAAAGCTTAACGCTAGGCTATTTACATTGTTGCAATATACGGTACCTTTTTAAATGTGAAGAAGTGTCACTTACAAAATGTCAGAAACGAATGAAACTTGAGCCCGATATTACGCTATATAGATGTGCAATAGGCCTAGAATAAATGTCTTAATCATAGACAACTATACACTGTCAACTATACACGCTGTGCTACATACAAACAGCTCTGCGAGTTTGACGTAAAAAAAAAATCCTGGCATGTTTCCAAGAAAAGTTTTTAACTGCAAAAATGTGAACACCTGTCCCAAAATGGGCATTTATCGCATTCATAATACTCAAATTCAGCCACCTGTTGGAGCTACGACAGTTGTACCGAACTTTTTTATCCCTGATAATTGTGACCATTAACAGGCAGCAGAAATTTGCAGCAAAGAAAAAAGCTGAAATAAAAGTCGTCCCCCATATTTCAAAATGGTTTAATCGAGGCCATTTTTTTACTGCGTGTAACGTTACGTTTTCCAGAAAGGTGTTTGGCGCTACCATTGCATCTGGGTGTAAGACTGTAAATGTAAAGTAGGTACAAAGGTCAAGCCATGCCGCGTGGGTCTGTTGCGCCGCTATGTACTGTATGTATGCTGTGTACATACATACCTACTGCATGAAAGCACTCTGCTCTCATTAATTGCACAGAGAATCTTGTGCTCAATTCGGAAAAAATAAAAAACACTAAAACCGACAGAGATGAAATTGTGCACGAGCTCTGCGCGAATCATCCTAGGGCACTGGGATTCATAGGGTATGTAGGGCGGCTGAAGTGTGCCTAAAAGTTAACTGGCGATAATTTCTGGTTACTTGCGTGATTGTGGGGGATATACTGGCTATCGTGGTTTATTAGCATAGAGGTAACATGCGCTATTTGCCTATGTGAGTATCGTAAGCAATAGCGATCAACAGAGCTTCTTTTAAATAATTGTTTAACAGCATTTTCTCTGTTCTCCCTCATTTATTTTGTTTCTCTGAAGATTTCCCAGTTTTTTCCCCGTTTTTTATAAAAAAAAAACAGTGTCCCGACACGCAGAATTTCCCGCGAGCGTCGCCGATTTCCCGCGAACCAGGTTCGGAGGTTCGCAAGGTTTTCCAACCCTGGACCTCCATTAAAATAAATGCGTTCCTGTACTCAATTAGATACACCTACACACTTCATATGACATCTGTTCACGCTTCTCTTCTTGAGATATCGTGTTTACAAGGTTTTCACAATTTGACCTCTGTTGATCCCAAATGACCTTTGACCTCCACCAAAAACAATAGGATTTTTCTACTCAAGGTGGTACACCTACATACCAAATATGAGATCTGTCCAAGCTTCCCTTCTTGAGATATCATGTTTACAAGATTTTCACAATTTGACCCCTGTTGACCCCAAATGACCTTTGACCTCCACCAAAAACAATAGCGTTCTTCTACTCAATGTGGTACACCTACATACTAAATATGAGATCTCTCCAAGCTTCCCTTCTTGAAATATCGTGTTTACAAGATTTTCACAATTTGACCCCTGTTGACCCCAAATGACCTTTCACCTTCACCAAAAACAATAGGGTTCTTCTACTCAATGTGGTACACCTACATACCAAATATGAGATGTCTCCAAGCTTCCCTTCTTGAGATATCGTGTTTACAAGGTGGGCCGTCACAAACATACATACATACACACACACACCCCACCATGCATGATTACAAAGGTTACGATTATCATCGAAACCAAAAATCTGTAACTTCCAAATGGAACATAGTCAGTGTTGGGGATATTGTTTATTTCCTAGCAAGCGAGTCCAAGTTAACCACAATTCCTTATACTTTTTCTGTTCAAGTAAAGGTAAATTTCCCTCAATTGCCAAAGTTTCCCCTCCAAATACACAAATGTCCCAGCAAAGAGCAAGGCAGCTTCCCAACTTTTTCCATTAACATGGTTTTGAGATATGTTTTCACCGATAATGTCAGTAAAATTTCCCTTATTTTATACTTTTCAGTGGCCAATCCTTTAACTTTACCTGCCAAGAATAAGTGTCATTTATGACTTCACTGCATCGCTTCCGTTCCCCTTTAAATGGGCCATACAACCTGCCTTTGTTAACTTGCTTTCTTGTAAAGATACCTGTGGGATGAAGAAAGCAACACATAGTAAGACCAATGGCTCTTCACTGTTGGCATGGTAATGGGTTGTTGTTGTGAAAAGACAAAGAGGGCCAAATAAATACATCCTATGGGGCATTAAAGTTCAAAAGTTGAGAATCCAATGTTGTTCTTTCATGAGCAACTTTTTGATACTGTTTTTACAATATATACTCATAGGAATATGACAGTGATCACATATAACATCCCCACAACTCACTGGTGTGGGTATTCAAGAGTGAATATGCATTAATGAAGCAAGGGGTAAGTATATGTCAACGATGTGAATAGATGGATTTTTACTGAATTGATTTCTCTTACAACTGCCTTTCAAAAAGCCTATCCGCTGTGTTACATCCATGGCTGTGTAAAAATGATAAAACCTTCTAGGTTACACAGGTGAAAAGGGTTACAAAAAACTTGCACATACTGAATGATGTGCAAACAGCAACCTTTCTGCCAATTTACAGTATACCTGTAGCAATACAAACGATACTACAAGGTGGTTGAAATGTTGGCACATTTCTGCAGATTGAATCAGATAGTGGTGTAACTATCCCCAAAGTGTGAATGAAGGCAAAAAACTAATTGTGGCTGGTTGCTACAATTGATATCACACTTTGCTAACGATGGGTACAGGTCAAAAGGTCACAGCATGAGTGACAGATACGTCACAAAGGAACCATTCAACCATAGGGGAGCCATGAAGAGGTCAAATTGCTTTGTTCTTTTGCTTGTTACTGTACAGAAGTACATGATGAAAATGAAACTGCAACCACTTTGCAAACACTGTTATTCACACAAATAAACACATCTACAGTAGCAGTCACATGATTAAAAAATTATTAAAAAATGATTGAAAAATGTTACAATTATCATCAAAACCAAAAACTAATGCACCGCACTTTACGCGTTTGAAAATTGCCACTTTCCAAAAGAAAAGTTTTTGCATACAAGCTTCATTGTGGTTGCTCACCTGAAGGTCCAGTACATAGACCACAGGAACCAGTTCCACTAACTAAATTTAGCAAATCAACCTTCTTTCTAACATTATTATTATGGGAACACAACATACAGTAGATGTTGTTTGCCAGGTTGGTATCATTTGGAACGAGAGATGGAAGACTAACAACAAAGGCTTTTCTTTTTCTGTTCCCATCAAACAGCACATCCTGCTTTAAATACCATCAATTGAATCAATTAATGGAGTGAAAAATAAAGACAATGTCAACTTAACCTAAGAGGAGAAACAAATGGCAAGATGTGACAACCTGAGAAGAATAATTCAGAGGGCCCCAACCCTGATTAGTGATTGATACGACATTAAAAGTGAATGTATGTATGGTAAATACGGAATCTTTCTCATTTGAAATGTATGGCAGGGATTTCAACTGAATGACATTGAACCTGAGAAACCGAAGAAACAGTCACATTATATACTTCATGCCGAGCCCCAAATGTGATTTTTCGAGGTTACGCTGTGTAAAGATTTGAAGTCTTTTTTTCCCCCCCCTGACTTCAAAGTTTCAATTTGTTAATTTACATTGTCATCAGGCTGAGCTACTGAACAGTATTATGCAATCACTGTACTGTAATGAACTGATGTTATCGATAAATAAATCTGTTAAAAGTGATTGGAATCTTTTAATCACTGTGCCATTCTATGAAGTAACTGACATGTGCTACTAGACATTGATTCTACAACTGTGAAAACAAATATAAATGAGGTTTCAAATAGACTGCAATTCAAAAAGTACATGAGACAGAACATACCAGAGATAAAAAAACAACCTATTTTAATCAGAAGTAATGTACAATAACTGAATCCTTCATTCATGATGTTAATGCACCACAGAAAAGGTCATTTTTAATATCAGGATGCCAAATATTTCACTCTAAAGGTCTTCGAACCAGCCTAATACAAATTGTCAGACTTTGTGAGATGAAATCAAATCATAGATGACCACATTCGAAAGACATCCCAAAACTCACAGTAGATGGGAGAGAGGCACAGACCATTATAGGGTGTTTGTTGTGTTGAGACAGGAACAGTAAATGAGGTAAACATGTGAGGTAAACATGTAATACACCGCAGTCTATATGCAGTACTTACAGCACTCAATGTATTATCAGTTTTGACATTAACGTCCACATGTAAACTTGCAGTCATGAATCTTGTCCAAACTCACCACTCTTTGTCCTTTTAGTAATTTTGTCAGCAGAAATTGTCATTCATGAGACACAGTTTCTAAGTTACTGTACCACATGTTCTACAGTAAGCACTTCATCTGCTTGTCCATCAAGCTTTTGACAGTTAATATGGCCTTTAAAGGTAGGTAACAATTATATTTTGCATTGTGTAAGTGAAGACAATAGCGGCTTTATAGTGTCAGTTCAAATAATACAAATCTAGTAATGGCTCCCCCAGTTTACAATCCAATGGATCTGACCTACCAAAACTTTGGCAAACAGTACACACCAAATCCATACCACAAAATTAGGCCTACACTGCACCAGAATTCAAATCACAACTTTTGTATAAGTACAGACGGACTTGTCTACAAATAAAGGTGGATAAAAGTGTTACAATTATGGTGAAATTTGAAGTTCTCTAAGAATAAATTTTTGTATGTTGTGTTGTGTTGTGTTATTGTTTGATTGGTTGTGTCAATTTTTTTCTGAGAGCTTTTCTCCTATCACCACTTTTTAAGTGGTTTAGTGTAATTGGTTATATGTAACAGGGACAGACATGGAAACTCTTTGCTCCAGAAATCTTTAAGGAGGACAATATGTATCCCTGTATTTACTAGAATGTTAAACAACAAACACATTTTCCCTGAAATTACATTACCATTACCGTAGTTAAACATGTACTAGTGGGGAGATGAATACTTGGTAACAAGGAGAGACACGTAACAAAACTATATTCAAGTGTAACATCATAAACTTAGATCCAGAAATCTTCCCTTTCGGTTAAAATATCAACTATCATAAGATTCACTATCCAGAGGGCAGACAAATCTCAAAATTTTACTCCAAATTTCTCATTAAATTTTGTGGTGTTTGTGCACCTCAAAATATTCCTTCATTTACCATTCATTTGTACATTACATTTATGAATGAAGACAATCAGCATCAGTCACATCTGCAAAGGTCCCACTCATGTTATGAATTTACACCACATCTTATGTAACACTTATAGGTGGTCAAAGAGGACAAAAAAGGCCCAAATTCTCCCTAAAACAGCCTTTATATAAGTTGGACACTGATAAAATTGTCTTTATTATCTCCCTATAGTCTTCCAAATATGGTGAAGTGTAAAATCACCAAACCATTCTGACATCTTTCAACATATTATCAAAGGAAAAAAAACACCCACTGAATATTTCCCTATATTGTAGACAAACCCAGATAGTGAAAAGCAGAACCATGACATTCAACCAACATTTCAGGTTTACTGAATCCAGAGCAAACATCTACTGTATGCATGCAAACAATGCCATCTGACGTACGGTACGCCAGTACCGTACGGAAGAGTGGTTCACTGACAATTTATACATTATACAATCTCTACATATTCCCATGGAAACAAGTTTTCTGTTAAAATGTTCATGACTGCTGTACATGTGATCCTAAACACCATCAAGATACTGTACTGTAGGCTACTCAAATTAAGTGAGACACCTACAAAAGAGGTTAAAGCTTTGGTTAATCAGCTACTTTTAGGCTAACTTTGAACCTGCAGAGGGAGAAATGTCAACAAGTTATCATGCCACAGGTCTGTACCGCAAACTACTGTACTCTACACTCAGCTACCTATCAGTGGGCTCTGCCAAGTGAACAAGTCTGAAACATTGACGGTAATATGAATCAATTAATCATGGCATCTTTGTTCATCTAACTACCAATGGACTCTCACAGGAATACACTAACACATCCCTATAAACCATGGGCAAAACTGGTGTGACAACAATGCTAGGACATTTTCAAAGATATTTACACAAAGTGGCCCGACAAAATACCGACATCATCAACAGTGCAGTGAGGTGGTGCTCCTGCTGCACTGGGAACCTGCATGCTACAAGTTCAGATATTTATTACGCGCTGAAATGAGTAAACACGGCTCTTTGATATGTGACATCTAGTTTGCCCAGTCAAAGTCCCATGCTTCTTTGCTTAGAGCTCATTCACATTATGACTGGGGAGACTGAACACCAAATTATACCCTGCAAAATGTGTGCACATGTACTGTGTGCACAGACATGAAGAGCTCTAAATTAGCTGAGTTCTTGCACAGTGAGCATCAATCAAGCATAGAATCCTGAAACAGAGACTCGAGACAGGCTGGTTGTTAAGCCATACAACAACTAGTTGCCCTCAAGTAACTTCTTACACAAGATCGTTGTATTCTCTCAAATTTTATTTTGTCTCAAATCGCTTTTGTCCAAATATGACCACCTTTTCTGGCAGTTTCACAATTTTTAATGCAACAGTTTATGGAAGTTACTATATCTTTTTAATCGACAGAGTCTAATGCGGCCTTCACAAATGTGTAGAAAAACTCTGAGGATTAAAACAATATGGGATGTAGGACTGTGGCCTTGAAACTAGAGTTAAAGACTTAAATTTAGCAAATCTACCATTTACTGCAGTTAAAATTTGCAGCCCCTTGTGGCTACATACAGTGACCTTTGAAAGTCTCAAGGATATTACCTCTGGTCCCCAAATAGTTTCACCCCACTCTTTACAGCAAAGGCTAATGTGGCAATGTAAGGCAGATTCTTATATGTTAACAAGGGTTACTGATAAATTGATAATCTGTTAAATAGATCAAGAAAATCACACAATCTTTCAGAAGTCATAATTGTCCTAAAATATGCATCCAATCCATACTACAGTGTTGAGAAAAAGTTTGGTATCAATTTTCATTTCTGGCACATGGTCTAATAGTCTACATTGTCCCTAAATGTTATCATTTCAAGTGTGAATATTTGAGGAGATGTCTAATCAAGAATTTCCAAAAATGTGCCAAATACAGAACGTTTCTGAGCAACCAGCACTTTAAGGTGGTAGTTGAGAATGGAGGGGCTAATCCACTTTGGGCGAGGGGCGGTGCAGGTGGTGTTAAAGGTTACCAGGTTTTTTTTTTTTCCTGGCCGAGTAGTGGGACGTGCAGTAGTTGTGTGGAGACAGGTAAGTGAGCAGCAAAGTAAATTCATCTCACACAAAAAATGAATGGCAAGATATAATTTTGGTGAAAAAGAAAGAGCATTTCAGAGTCCACAAACTCTGAACACTGGTACCTCCAATTTAGGGCCAATGCTATGGAAGTCACAAAAGCAACTCCTTAAACTCGCTGGTGTGGGTATACAAGAGTGACTATACTTAATACCCCTTGCTCCACTAATTCATTTAGACTTGCTCTTAATGTCCTAAAAATTAATTCTAGCACTGTGCGAGTTAAGGCCTAGACTGCCCTCATTTTCCTTTCACTCAAGTTGTACACATTGTCTATGATGTAAAATCTACAGTATTTCTACGTCATCTTTTTCAATTTATGAACCTGAATATGAAGTGTAATCCTACAAAGACTGGGAGAAGAAAAAGCATGCGACAGTAAAACATTGTTACAAAAACACACAAAGAGAAACAAGACTGAATTTGAATTTTTCTCAGGAATGAATGGAATAGAAAACAAAAACTTTGAATCCTGTGTTTTCTGTGGACTGAGAGAATTGTCTGGCGAAGCTTGTGACATACTGTATCGTTGATGAAGTTAAGTAGGTGCAGTAGTCCTGGCATCTGAGACGCCCAATATGTCCACAGAACAACCAAATTTTGGTAACAGGTAAGTGCTCGAATCAAACTAAGATTTTCCTTGCAATAGCTGAAACATTATGAAATGAAAATGAAATGCGGTGATGAATTGCTAACAGCACAATGCAAGAGTGTCTCTGGTACACCAGTGGGCAAGTACTACAGTACAGTACTGTAATTGTCTGTAAATCCTGTCACTACACTATGTTTGGCAGGACAACTTAATTTTGAAAAAGGGAAACTTCACTTTACATTTTAGTGGTCCTTTGGACTACCAGATGAAATCCAACAACTCACTGGCGTGGGTATTCACGCATGACTCTACTTATCCCTTGCTCATAATTACACATTATTAGACAAGCTCAAACATACTTTCAAATAAACTGTCTAATAATGCATCAGTATGAGCAAGGGGTAAGAATATGTCTATGATGTGAATATGCTTTTACCTTTACCACACTGCATATACACTAAGTACTTCATAAATTTCAAATTATTACCTCTGCAGAAATGCATTTTCGTGGGTCATTTATGATGAAGCCATGTGAAAACTGGAAGGACATTAGTAGGGACAAGCTGCAATAATTTACAAATCAGATAAGACTTGGTTTCACTGGTCTTATCAAACTACTTCAACCAATCCTTTTCAAGCAAAGTGCACGTATAGGTAATATTTGTAGGTGCACTTTGCTTTAAAGGCACCGTACAGGAAACTAATGGTGATAGTTACATACTGTACTGTACTTTACAGTACTACAGGTTCTAAGGTGTGGTATGTATGGCATTTTACCATGCAGAAAAGTTTGTTTTTTTTTTTGCTTTCTCTCTTTCTTTGCAATAGACATACTGTAGCAATAAACATTGCGCATGTCATGCAGTGTCGACAGGCATGGAACTCGTTGTATACCCAACACACAAAGCTCTAAGGACATTCAGATTTTGTGACAAATACTTTGAAATTCCGACTACCCACTGTATTGCAGAGAGGATTTTGAATCGAACGAACCATATTTTTTTTTATGTAGCTACAAATAATTTTATGGAAAAACCTACATGGTTATGAATTTTACTTTGGAAGCTACATAAAGTGTGACTGAATATCAGGAGAAATGCAAGCATATAAAACTGACATTAGTGTTTGGGACAATAATCCCAACAACTTCCTGGTGTGGTTATTCATGAGTGACTATACTTTATATCCCTTGCATCACTAATGCATACATTTAACCCTATGCTCAAATCGTACTCGAAACCAATTCTAGCACCGCGCCCTCTAAGGCCTAGCTAGCCCTCCTTTGCTTTTTGCTTGAGTGCCTCAATATGTTTTAGGAAAGCTCCACTGTTTTTTGCCTCACACAAACCTCGGCTGACTCGGAAAACCTTGAGTATTCTTGCTTTAACTCTAGTTTAAAAAGAACCAAATTTTGCACACATACAGTACCATTACAGTTGTCATCAAATAACAAGTATGATACTGCAACCAGGGAGTTGCAGCAACTGAGATAAGCGCTAAAATGCCAGTGTTTCTAAAATGACACACATTAAGATCCTTCTCGAGATATTGCTCCTTGATCAAGTTAACAATCTACAAGTCACATTCATGTAACATCTTACATGAACAAGATATGAGCAAATCAATTGTTTTCTAAGTGGAGAAACACTGCCCCCAATATGTTCTGTTGTGTTTTTCTGGAAAAGCTACATTTACTTTCCACATCACTTCTACTCTTTATCAACCCCCCCCCCCTTTATCCACCTTACCACATCCAGCCAGTATCCACCCCATCCCAATATTCATCTCCCAAATTGAACTGCAGATTCACTGTAAAAAAACAAATGGCCAGTACGGTAATGTATGCAGATGATGGGGAGGGGTGAGACTGAGGTGGGTGGCTTATAACTCAATTCAGACACAATGTTCAAGACACATTTTAATCTTTGCAAAGCTTTCAACACATTGGAAATGTAACCTTGAAATTATTCAAAAGGGCACCGCAGTATAACAACCTCCGCTGCTAATCCATGAGAAACTTCCACAATAAGCAATAAAAAAAAAAACTTTGAAATTCTAGACATTTTACCTGAGGCCATCAGTTCAGAAGTCAAAGATGTGTGTTCCCCATGTAAGTTTTCTAGTACAGTACTATGCAGTGGGCCGACAGTACGTATGGGGATCTCAACCAGTATTAATTGAACTTGTTACAATAAGAGGCCAACTCTCAAAACAAAATCAATAACCGAAGCCTTGAATGAAACTTTGACAAACAATGAGATCTCAGTACCGAACTTCCAAACTTGTCAGGTCTCTGGCTGACCAAATACTGCTGAAATCAAACCACGACAATGAAGCTGTAGATCAATGGGATGACCTTCACCATCAAGGACCTTACACTGTAGTTTGACCTGTTTTGTGGGATGACTTTACTCCAATCAAAGCTTAGCACAAAATTACACATTTCTCTTCGAAAACAGAACAAAAAAATACAAAAAAAAAAAGTACTCAGGCCTGGCACTGTGCTTTGAAGAGATAAGTTTTCAATGGTACTGCAGGTGGTTTACAATATTTACATTTCTGTGTACATGTTACACATGACTATATCAAACGTACTATTTTTCTTATTTCTACAACCACACCAACCAAGCAGCAAATCACTAATATTGTATTTTATGCACAGAACTTCACTCAGTTAACAATGTCACAACAAAGGTCTTGAATCTTTTTATTTATCTTCTGCATGAATGGATGGGATACTGTTACAGGTCATTTGCTAAAGAGGGCATAAAACTCACAGTTGGACAAATGTTATATGATGGAATATAAATTTCGCTTCTCTGTGAAGGTAAGAAACTAGATGGTAAGTTTCACTGATAATTGATGAATGGGTGAAATGTACCCATTTATTGTAACACCAGTAATTATCACAAGTGAATTTAAAATTGAGTACACCAATGTACTCAGGCTAGCTGTACCAGCAGGCACCAATAATAACGAACAAATAAAAAAAAAAAGTGTAGGATTAATTTGATTGAGGAGAGCTGTGAACTTGTGAAGAGCATTTTCACATGCAGGCTGCATTTTGTTAAAGGCAGATGGTTTGGGTGCATGTTATCAAAGAAGGATAATCCATTATTTGGGAGGAAAACAAACTTCTTCAAAACAAAAGATTGTTAAGCAGTCTTCTGACAAAGTACCCACAATTTATGCAGTATAGATCTTGCATAATTATGAGTAGTAAGTTCAAGTTGCCACTGGTTTGATAACTAATCTGCAGAGTATAGCAATTGATTGGTGACTGAAATTCAGAGTGACTGATTAGGCAATTTAGTTTCAGAGTAGCGTCTGACTTTCTAACTGTACCAATTGACCAGCACAACTTAACTTCAGAGCTGTGATTGATTCGAACAGCCAGGCTTAGCAGTTGACTTGGCAACTACAATCCAAAGTTGCATCTGACTTAGGCAGTTCTGGTGTAGCAACCCTCTTTGGATTAGCTGCAAGTAAAGCTGGAATGAGAGTTGAAAATTTGTCAGTATAAGTCAAATTCAGCAGAATGTATCATAGCCATTTTAAGCCCCATTTTTGCATACAAATGAATATTCATATCCATTCCCATTGGCCTGTTTGATTTCAAATAATGGTGATTGACTGCTATGCTCTCTTGGAGAGTCTGAATTTTGTAGGGACAACAAAAACGCTGAAATTGATGAATAGCTCTCTTTTAGATTTTGTGACACGTGACCTTTTTGCAGTGCAACCCATATTCCAGCTTTAATTCTATAAAAATTCAAATTATCTAAAACTATCTTGAACAGCTATACATGAGAGTCTGCTAAAGGTGAATGGTGTGGATTCTCCCAGATAGTGAATTGGTTTTGATACTTTGCCCAGTGCAGGTGCCATTTTTTTTTTTTCAAGAAAATATGGAACTTCTACCTTTTCATACCATTCAAAACTTGGGCACATCAAACAGTAATTTCCTCTGACAAGAAAATGTAGGAAAGGTGAAATTTCTCAATTCCATAATTAAGGTCAAAGTTAAGAGTAAAAACAACAACAGCAAGAAATACAGTCAGTAACTAATACTTGATAACAAACTTGTCAATAAAAAAAATCAAGTATCTCTCAGACTCAAGAAGAGCAAACATCTTAACACCATGAGTGGGCCTATTTAAGAATGTGCAAATATAAGTCTCCACTCTATCCGCAACCAGCTAGTTAATTAGGTCACATGACCCATTCTCTTACATTCGCAACTACTGGAAACTCTCAATGAATGGCATGTCGCGGAACTGGACTGACAAATGAGGGCAAACTTTTTATTGAATAATGCAAAATGAGGCTTTCTCTTTTCTATTGTAGCAAGGTATGTGGACACTACAATTTTCCATCTTCTTGGAAATTAAAGATTCTTTAGGTATTATGTAGGATATTTAAAAACAGACACTATCGAATAGAGGCTGTTATTTCCCATGTCTCAAAAAGTGAGTTCAAACACTGCGGGTACCTGGCTCATTTAACAAGTTGATTCGACATTTTTCAATCCATTTTTGCAGATGACAAGCTTTCCATAACACCAAAATTATGACGTTCAATTGAAAAATCACCTACAGTGTAATCAATCAGTTAGGATACAGCAATATTAGTGCAGATTTTGTATGTACTGCCTATAGCCTGTATATATACACGTACATGCGGGTGATGCAAAGTTGCCACTCGTTTCATGTCACGTAAATAGTCCTGACATGCATACATATATTTAGGGATGCAGCTGATTCATCTTATAATTGCCGAGGACCTGACTTATTTACGAAATTTCATGGTACAAAACTGATATCAATGGATCCTGAGATAATATTTTCTTATGTTTTGATAAAAACTGAGTGGGTTAACCAACGTCTCAATGTAATAACAGCTAATTTTACGTAATGCTGGAAACACACTGTCACTTGTAGACCTATCATAAGAAAAGCCAAATTCATATTTTTACACATCTTTGCTCGCCACAGTGGCCATCAACAGCATTTTTTTATGTTTTGGCAAAGAATTTTCATGATTGAAATCTTTTGATAGTTTCACGAGTGACTATACGAACCCCTTGCTCAAGCTCAACCAGGGAGAGCTAGGGGTACAGTGACAGAGGGCGCAGAGCGAGAACAAATTATTTGAGATTGTGTTTGAGCTTGTCTAACAATGCATTAGTATGAGCAAGGGGTAAGTATATAATGTGAATTCTAAATGTTGAGATATTATGCTTGGAAAATCACCAATTCGTTCATTAGCATTCAAACCTGATGACATCACAAAACGTCAAGCATACAATGTAACGGAAGGAAGCTCTTTTTGTGTAGTTGAGGATAGACTGTCTCGTTCTAAATGAAACCTGCTACTTTCAAGTATCAAATGTACAACGCATTTACATTACTTCAAAGCAATTACCTCAGGACATAATATTACACAAACCTGCACTGGAACCAGCAGTGAAAATTACACTGGTACCTTAGCCTGTATTAAACTTTCACCTAAGTACATAGTGTAGACCTACTAACTTGCACCTCAGTACATATTACACTAATACCACAGTGTGTGCAACACTTTTCACCTCAGTTCATAGAGTAGACCTACAACTTGCACCTCGGTACCTAAGTGCATTCAACACTAGTACATCAATGCATGTACCTCAGTCTGTACTACACTTGTAACTCATTTCATTTCGCTTCACAAAGCAGGCACAGTGGAACTAAAACAGTTTGGGGTTGGGGGGCCAAGTGTCCGCAGGACTACCTACGCAGAGCGGCCCCATGCTGGCGAGGAGCACACAAGGAAAGTTGCAGCCTTGCAAGCCAACAGATGGTGAGAAAAGGCATTTTGCGAATGTTCTAACTTAGTTATTTATCCAACCTTGAAATGGATCTCATGTCTGCAATTTGAATTATGCATCCTCTTACATTCATCCTTGGAGCATTTGGTAAGTACTGGAGGTTCAACTCCTCCCCACTCCCAAGCCCCTCTGGTTCTGCTGCTACTGTCACATAGTAGTCCAGGCAGCGCGAATCTCTACACATAAACTCCGATAAAGTCCTGCCGATATGGTCAACATAATACCTTACAAGAGTTCCCCATTCTTACCTCTAATACAGTGACTGCACATCACAAATCCCAAGTGAACACAAAATCCCAATTACCATTCATTACTCCTTCCAAGTCAAGATAAAATCTCGATAATCACTAATTACTCTTTCCAATCCCGATCGTGGTATCACGTCCACCATAAAACCTGATGAAATGGACTTGAACCCAGCAAATGTGTACAACACATGCACGCAGTTCTTAGCTGTACATGACAAGACTTACCAACTCACCGATTTTATTAGGCTCCTGTTGAGAATGTCCAAATTGTAACTCATTGGGTAGATTCATTCCAACCGGAACAACTTCCATGCTCCCATGACACAGATGAAGATGCCTGCAGGAGAAGACATTACATGATTAAGAGTTAATGTGAGAGAGACCCACTGAAGCATTGACTTTTCACTGGCATAAGATACCAGGCGTGCGTTACGTTGTGCGACTGTTAACAACATAATACCAGCCATTTTGGAATCTTACAAAGGGTCAACAGCAGCGCTACACATACAGTACAAAGGCACTTGTTAAAAGTTCTTGAACATTAAGGCAGATCAAGACACTGTGGCATTATAATAGGAATGAGTCAGGGAATAATTTAGTGTTCAAAATTTGCATAGCAGTCTGGGGCTCTCTTCAGTATTTTGTTGCAAAATCAGACAACACCCCACTGCTGTATTTGCAACAACTGCTACACAATACTCAGTTTGTGTAGCAATCTTATCATTTTGCCTATGAGATGGAATACTGGATAAATAATCCACTGAATGAGTGAGAGTTATGAGTAATTTGTTACAGGATTAGTTCTCTAAAATTAAAGTCTTTGTGCTTTTCCACAGGATATTATCAGCCATTCAAATTTTTTCAACTGCTGCAAAAGGCTGGCGACCTGAAGTTTCGAGGGTTTCCAACTACATTTGAACGAAGGTCACCAGGCTCTGAACATAATTACTACATAGGAAGGAAACATGAGAAATCTTAAAGACGAACCACTGTGCACGCTACAGTATTTGCCCTGGGGACTGTATGTACAACAAAACTGGCCTGATACTGTACATTCTACAACTAATCAAAGTACCAGCATTTCACAATGGTTTGGCTCACAATACTTAGCCCTGTGTATTTGATATCGGAAAAATACAAACAGATGGACCAGACTGATGCCGTTAAACAATAATTGAAGGCACAAACTCTGTATGGCAAAGGGCATTCTCATAAAATTGGCACGTACAACACCAATCCGAAAGAAATTTTAGGATAGCATAACTCACAAACAGCTAAACGTCGGAACGCAATATTACCTCAATGTTATCAGGTTATCTAAAACATCAAACGGTAAGAGAGGAAAGAAGTAAATACTAGTGGTTTCTTGGTTGATACAGTTTTCCTCTTTGACAATGCATTGCACTTTAAAGTGATTGTGTGTGTACTGAAAAACAAAAAAGATAAGGTCAAATTTGATCGTAACTTTTTCTTTATTTTTAATGTACACACAAGGTTGTACATGAACAGACTATGTCTTTCAATGAAGAAAAATGACAGTAACTACTTAGAAAACCAACAGGATTGGCATAAAAACTGTAAAAAACAGAAATCACATTTGAAAATTAACGGTTCTTACTATAACTGCGTACATAATGAATATGCAACAGAACAGGTCTCTCTAGAGTATCAAAAACATACTAAAGTCATCACTCCTTGGAAGGTATCCGGAATTGTAGCATTTGTTGAAAGGAAACACTGTATTTACAAATAATTTACCATTTGAACACAACCTTGCCCGTGGCGTCAGTTATCCTAAGTTGTTAACTGAATATTCAATATTAGTATACTTCCCATTGGCTTGCTCAAAGAAGCACAACGTTGATTTGAATGAAAACTGTCAACCACTACATTATCGTATTCCACACTTTTTGTCATTATGTTAGAAGAATTTGAAATCATATGGCAAAATTAACAAACTGAAACCTATTTATTTTCCCAGATTGAATGGTGTAATTAAAAGCCTTCCCAAACTTTTGGAGATGAAATTTCAATGCTTTTACTTTTTGCCTACCCTCGCAATCACTTTAAGAAAAGCAAGTTGCTATCACTTTCTGTACCATCCTAAAGATTGGACATTTCCATTCCTCCCAGCCAAAATGGCACCAAGATGGGACAAAGACCTGCAAAATCCTTCCAGCAGTACAGCACATGGTTGACTGTGTCACATGGAAGGGGATAGAATAGTGTTTACCCCTCCAAAATTTCTAGATACTGCCCTTTTTGACAAGAAGTGCCGTTATTACACATAATATGCATTAGATTGCCCTTTTAAACACTGCCGCTTTCCAACTGTGAGATGTTTGCATCTTGCAAGACAGAACATTTATGGGAATAGTACATGGGATGGTACAGTACTTGCAAGTTTGGAACTAACTTTAAATCCACTCACTTCAGGTCAAAAAGTACACTTAAAAGTATGAATGCAGCTTCATTATTTGTACGAACTAAACAGTTAATATTTGTAAGTTTTTTTTTCAACGAAACTGATTTTCAGCTGCCACCCAATTATCAATACTGTACCACTGAAGGTTTGACAATTTTGAGTGGATATTTTCCGAAAAGAAGATTGGAATAGAACAGCTCACTGTAAGATGACCCAATGTACCTTCCTAACTAATGCGAGTGATACATTAAGTGCATCATACAGACGACAATTTTTTCTCAGACATGAATATGACAGGTAAAGGACTATAAAACTGTCAAAAGTTGGGAAAAAATTTTGGTAATATACATTCCACTAACTCCTTCAACAATTGGCCAAAGGTCTACTACACTGGCACTGTAGTATGAGGCTGTTTACAGCTTGCTATCTGAACCGCAAAGAAGCCTACCAGGGAGAAGGACCTCTATACACACTGTGGTAACAGAGGCAGCCACAAACCCCATAGAAAACACTCAGGTCGCCTGCCCGTTCAACCTGAACAAAATGGTCAGTGTACAATATGTTTGTACAAACACATGTGCTATACAGTAAAGGTGTCCACATAACCACCGTACAGTACATGCTTTGTGTTTATGAAGCAATCCAGAATACTGTATACACACAGATGGTATGGTTTAGACATCAAAATTTAAGAGAAAACGGCCAGGTGGGACTATGCTGTCTCCCACATGAGCAAAGCAGTCTAGAAATACTGTACCCTATATTAATGAGTCACATCTGGTCATTCTCAAATCTGTTTGATTAATTACAATTCCAACACCTGTCCTTGAGATGAATTTCTTCTTCTGAGAAGATAGTGTAGCCTCCTTCCCTGGTAACAAATGTACACAGTACAGTACATTATGTCAGACAATTGATTTATGCATATACACGGCAAGTTAAATTATGCAACATCTGTTTCAAACTTGATGTACTGTAAGTTGCAATGTATCTAGACTGCTAATCAAAAACGGATTCCAAAGGATTATGGGAAGCATCAGCATCATAGTCAGTATAACTCTAACAGAGCCAA
This sequence comes from Stichopus chloronotus, assembly GCA_021234535.1. Lineage (NCBI taxonomy): Eukaryota > Metazoa > Echinodermata > Holothuroidea > Aspidochirotida > Stichopodidae > Stichopus > Stichopus chloronotus. The sequence goes on from SFZH01000008.1 coordinate 1,930,879, forward strand.
AGATCTGTGCAGGCTCAACTTTTAGCATTCACTGCCAAGTGCCAAGTCACCATCCATAAGACGTAAGTGTTGTACACCTCTCTATGCATAGCCACTAATATCTGCCAGCAGTCAAAGTGCAGTGTGTTTTTCCATGCTAATTTGTACACTCCGTGCTAATTGCACAACAGAACTATATACTTTCAGTAATGGCTTGGAAGGCCCCATTGGCCTTTATTACCCCCACCTGTTAGACAAAAGTAAGTTGTAAGCAGCCCAGTTCCCATTTATACCTCGGTTTATGAAGAAATAATGCACTAGCAATACATTCAAAGTAATTGTTGTAAATTAGAATCTACTGTTTTCTATCTCATGCATTAGACTCCATTGGCTTTTGTTTAACATCATAGATATTTCATCTCTATGATGACATTGTGTGTAAAGGACTCTTCATACTGATTAGTGTTTGTTGTTATAGTTCACGACTTCTTCTTTCTCACTCTACTGCAGCCAGTGTCCTGTTGACATCAACATAAGGGATCCACCGGATGTCTGGTCCGGCCAGACTATCTGGCCCGATAGTGAAATAAAATCTCCTCTTCCAGCCTCTTACCTTCAAGCCAGAATTTTTTCTAACTCCAGCCAGATATTTTAAAATGTTTTGTTACAATTGTCTGACCAGAGGATCTCGATATAAAATATCTCTCAAAGAATTAAAAAGCAATATGAAAGGAAAGGTCTACAAAAACGATATAAAACACAATATGCTGACAGTTTACGTAACTTGTTAGTATTGATGAGGAGTAAAGGGGTGTATAGTGAGCTCAAAAATTTTGTGCGAGGAAAATGGTGGCAGAGATTTATTAGTGGGACAGTTGACAGGTGCCCATGCCTTTGAAATTGCATTTTAACACCTTGAAAGACAATAATACTGGGATTCACTCCACCGAGCAAAAATCTGCCTCCCTAATCAACCATTACTTAAAATTGAGTCAAGTGTATTTTAGGTTCTCAAGACTAGAAATAGTCGAGCAGGAAACATCACTGCGATCACGCTATTTGGCATCATTTGTATTCATTACCAAAATCTACCATCCAAAATCCTGTAACATACATGATCACTGGTTTTCAATTGTGACAGTCTTTGCTGAAACTTGAACAACAGGGGGTAGTTAATTTTATACCTATCAAGATTGCATGGCAGTATTTGGAACTCATCACTAGGATTTTTACAAGGATTTTTTTTCGGGCAGGTCCTGCCTTGGCCCCACATGTGAGATGTTCACTCTGACTGATCATCACTTAACCCTAACCTAATCATCACTTGACCCTTCTAACTCTGTGAAGAGATCATAAAATACAAAGAAGAAATAACAATCAATGTCAATCCATCTAATCAATTTGGGAAAGTATCAACTTGTGTACTTTAATTTTAATTTTTTTTTTTTTGGCGGGGGGGGGGAACAAGTACGTACTTGAACTTAGTGACCTCACCCCTGGTATGCTGAAAAGTAGTTAAGGAGGTCTGTGTCAAAATCATTTTAAAGAGTGCAATTGGGTAAAATCAATTGATTACTGTGCTTACATTTACTTCAAACGAGCATTTTCCGCTTAAAATGCAGAAATTCTGAAAATCTGATGAAAATGATCTTTTCAAAGAAATCATGTGATTTAAATCACAAATTAAGTGAGCGATTTTAATCAATGTGATTTTAATGCAACAACCCTGAATGTCACGCTGAACTGCATACGATAAACTGCATACTATTACTGTACAAATACATCTGAGGGAAGAAGTCTATTGCTACCATCAAGGATGGTTACCGTACATGTAAACGACGGTCCTTCACTGAACAATGTGAGTGTAAGTCCCATGAATGACGAGAAAATACAGGGAGGAGAAGAGACCCCAATGGGCTCAGTGTATGGAAAAAGTATGGACCCCATTTTGTTCTTAAGAATGCTGATCATACAAATGTACAGCACTCCACTACCATAGTACTTATATGGCATAGAAGGCAGCATGCAATGTCCTTTATCAAACTGCTCAAAAGAATGCTGGCTATAGCAAGCAAGAAGGAATGTTAATGACCATCAATTGAAACCTGTCTTCCCCCTCCGTTGACCTATATTTTCAAACTGGGAGTTAATGTCTAAATAGCAAGCTGATCAACACTACTGTATCTGACCTGTCTGACCCCGGAGGTGGAAGGTGATTGATACAGCACAGGTGGCTTACTTATTGCAAATATGGAATATTGATAAACTAACTTATTGTGAGACCAATTAACTACTTGATTTAAAGAATTGAATAATACCCATTCAGCAGCATGCTATAATGAATGGCAGTATAGCCCCATTTGTCCATAAGAATGCTGATCAGCCAAAGGCACTGACTATGACTACCATAGTACTAATATAGAAAACCCTCAACATTGTAACATACAATTTGTAGAAAAAACTATCGCTTTGCACAATGTAATAATTTATGGTCCATATGGCCCATTCTGAATTTGGACCCACAAATGTTGAACACTGGGTTCACTATCACAATGCTCATTTGACAAACCTTCCACATAGCAAACAAAATATGCAGAAAGAAACATTTTGCATGATTTCATGAAATGGTCCGTATGGCCCCTATGGTACCAGTAATCCTGAACCTAAAGAAACCACTACCATAGTAGTAATGTGACACAATTTAAACTGAATACTGTACCATACTATCTGTGAAAGCAGAGGCATTTGGCATGATTTCATAAAATGGCCCACATGGCCCACTTGGACCTTGGACGGAAAGTCCTGAACACTCCAGATTCCACCAACACAATGCTAATTTGACAAAAATTTCGCATTGTAAAGCAAAATATGCCGTAAAGTATGATCTCATAAAATGGCCCACATGGCCCCATATGGAACCAATAATCCTGGACAACCTGAAGGAGCATCTAACATAGCATTAATGTGACAAAACTTTCACCTGAATACCATACAATCTGTAAGAGAAGAAGCATTTTACATGACTTCATATTTAAGGGCCCATATGGCCCATTTGGAGTTTGGACCCAAACATTCTGAATGCCACGGGTTCCACTGCCACAATGTTAATTTGACAAACATTTCACATTGTACAGCAAAATATGCAGAAAAGAAATAGTTTGTACTTCATAAAATAGTCCATATGGCCCACATGGGACCAATAATCCTACACAAGGAACTGAAGGAACCTCTACCATAGTAGTATTATGATGCAATTTCATCTGAATAAAGTACAATCTGTAGAAGAAGAGACATTTGGTATGATTACATAAAATGGTCCACATGGCTCATTTAGACCTTGGACCCAAAAATTTTGAACATGCCAAAGGCACCACTACCACAATACATCCATACTCCCAGTATAAACTTTGTACAAGCTTTCTACCTTGAGATATTCTGTTAAAATGGTTAACAGAGTTTTGCCCCCAGTTCCCCCAGATAACCTTTGACCTCCAACAAAAACAATAGGGCGAACCTACTAAATATGGCAGACCTACACACCATGTTTGACTTTCATCCAACTTTTTCCTGTTGAGTTAGTGCATACCTTAGCAAGTGTCACAGAAATAAGTTTTGCCCCCTGAGCCCACAGATGACCGTTGACTTCCACTAAAAACTATAGAGCATACCTTCTCAATATAAACAAACATACATAGAGTGCCAAGTTTGTCTCTCATCCGACTTTCTCCTACTGTGAGTAAGACCATACCTAAGCAAGTGTCACAGATGCATGCACACACACACAAATACACACACACGCCAGCCTTACTGAATAGGTTCCTTCGCTGATGCAAGGAACCAAAAAAGGAGGGGGCGGGGGCTGAAAAGAGAAGTACTGTACATCTGCTTTCAACCTCGCCTCCAATTTACCATTACAAAGAAATGACATCATTGTCGAAGAGGCTAACACTTTGTTCAGTAAGACAAACGTCCTCGTCAGTACAGGTTTTGTGCATTTGTGATGTTAAAATGCATTCATGTGCAATGACTTGAGCAAACCTACTAGAGTCTGCTTTTCTCTTTATTACCACTACGGCGGTGGATTAGTAATTATTCATAAAGTCAGGCCTGAGTTATTAAAGGGACTGTCACAGAGGTTGATAAATTACTACTGGCATTCACTCTCTTCAGGCGTTGCGCAAATTTTAGCTTCACAGAGACTCGCTCAGAGGTGAAAGTTGTCAACGCTTATATGATTCACGTGATAGGCTACAGCTCCACCCAAATACAATACCTGTACTGTTACTTTCTCTTTAACAGTTGCTTCGGTATAATGTTTGATGGAAAATTTTAAACTTATGGCACTGCAGACTGCCACATACAATTTGATTTCTGTAGCTCTAGCTGACATCAAGTATGGAAGCAAGGCCTGGAGTGACTAAACAGTGCATTGGGCTGCTGATAAAGGTGAGTTACAAAGCACCCAGAGTACAGAGTTTACTGTACCTAATACACATCACATAGAAGAAACATTAACAATACCTAGTCAAGACACAAACCATCAAATACAATGTGCAATTTCGATTACACACTCAGTTCATGACAGTTATGTTATAAGCTGGATTATACATAAAACACAACTTAAGGTCCTTTGTCTGATCTCTATTGTTCTCAAGTTACAGTAGGGGAGGTTGCAAAATGGGAATTACTTCACAAAAATTTCAGAGTTGCAAAAAAAATCATCGAAACAAACTGCGATTGATCGGCATGGATCCCTGACAATTAGTTGCACTTAACTTGTCAACAGTGGACTTCAAATTTACTTAATGAAGTAGAATGCTTTTTGAACAAAACAAATTGAGAGATGACTAGAGAATGCAGCAATTAAGTCATTAATTACAGAAATTTTATTTTAATTTTATTTCCGAAAGGTGAATTGTCTAGCTGTAGCTAATCTTCATTGAGGTCTTCAAATAAAACAACAGGTAAATTACAAAATCAAAGATAAAAGGAAACGAAATTTTTCGGATAATAATCATGCCTTATCACAGACAAGTGACGTAAAAGTGTAGGGTTGAGCTTTCTAATAAGAATAACATCAAAACATGCTTAAAATAAAGTGGTCCCTTACATTAGTACTGTTGCTAGGGTTGGGCAGTACCTAGCCCTTGAACAGGGCTGTGTATTACATTACATGGCCTAAGCTCATTAACTTCACACCACAGGCCTTGTTCTGCTAACACAAATTTTTAACCCACTAGCTGATGCTGGCCAGGGTCGTTAAGTCTCACGTTCACAAACAGTTACGTTTTCTTACCAAACTTTACATAAATGATCTCTGACAATGCATTCACCTTTCTGCATAAGCTTTTTACCAAAATATGATGAAGGAATGGATGAATTGCACTTGAAAAGCTGAACGTAACACGTACACTGTTAAAAATAAAAATTGTAAAACGTAAATTTACAGAAAATACAATAAATAAAGAAGGAATACAGAAATGTTCTGGTAATTAGTTTCCACACAATTTCTGTAACTCTTATTTATTTCTTTGTTTTACTGTCTGTAAATTTACAGACATTTTTGACAGCGCATGTAACGTCAGTACACCGCTGTACGCCATATTTACAAGCCTCCGAGTGAGTGAATGACGCTCACTTTTCCTGTTTTGTGCTTCCACTGGTCACCAAAACAGTTTTATGAGTGATCTGATATTTTAGATGTACTTCCGTCTCATTTAGTTGTAATAAAAGTGCTGCATGAATCATTTTCGCTGATTTTGGGGCATTTAAGGGCAAAGCTTAAATGTGTTAAAAACTTGTGTTAGCAGCGCAAGGGCTGTGGCATGGAGAGTAACGTAACACACAAGGGCTAGGGGGTACCAGAGAGAACCGGTACCATTACTTTGCCCTACCTCAATACTGTATCAGTTCTGGTACCAGTATCATTCTTTGCACACACATGCTTTTCTAAAATGTTACCTTGGAAATAAGTCATAAATACATCTGCTCAAATATGTATCCAAAATCATCCATGGACGTTCAGTCTATACAACAACTTAAAATTAGTCATTTTGCTAAACTTGGTCTGATTTCTTAAGTACGCTCAATATTTTGTAAGTTATAAGAAAACTGTTTCCACAAGATTCTATGTTTTGCCTATCCTACATTCAATATCACTTGGAAAAATATAAGCTTAGGCCTGTAAATTGTCTGCAAAGTGACTTTGGACTGTAAATGTCTACTCATAAAAAGCAGAGAAGTCCTGAGAAACAAATTTAACACAAATTTATTGATGTACAGCATGTATCAAGCTGTTTTTTGTGAAAAGCTGAAGAAATTATGTACAGTAGGCCTATCTACTTATCTCCTATTGGTAGTAGCTTCATCAGTGTGTGAATAGCTAGCTTCTAGATTGAGATTAGAGTTGTTAGAATTTACAGCATATTTCAAGGAGCGGTGCCGGTTCCATAAATTAAGCCAGTACCACATGGATTTGTCAAAACCTCTACCGGGTGGTACCGGGCGTAGTTATGGATGATTTCAATTGGTACCGCCTACTGATCAACTACTACCAATGATAAGAGTTTGAAGTTCCAGCAACATTCTGTTGCTGAGATACCTGCCTTGATAAGTTTTTATAATGTAAGTTCTCGTGACCTCAAATGACCTTTGACCTCCATGAAATACAACAGGGATCATATGCTTAAAATGGACTACCAATGAACCACTTTAAAGTTCAAGTTCCCTTCGTGAGATATATGCGTTAACAAGCCAAGGCATCACATGTACACACACACACGCATGCCATCACCATCACAGAGATTCCTTGTCTGCCTTCGGCAAGGATAAAAAATCATACCTTTAATCATTATTTTAACCTGCTTGATTTAAGTGAACAACGTTGGTAGGCACTTCTACTTTTTACTGCAGATTTACACAGAACGATTTAACTAAATTGACAATGTGCATATCTTGAGAACAATGTACAGTACAGTAATTCCATAATATGACTGGGGCCAACAGGAGGATAGGGTAAAATGTACAGAATATCATGTTTTCATTATTGCAAAAATGTTGTTTTTCTCCTTTACCAAATAATCAGAACATGCTTGCTAAAATGCAAAAAAAAAAAAAACTGTTACAAGTTTTTCTCTACAGATGGCCTACAGTAATCCTTTGAACACTATGCATGTTGGCTCTTTTAACCTCACAATGAATGAAAATGCTTCTTTTCTTTGGTTGACAAACTTATTTGGAATAAACAATGTGCTCTTTCTAGTCCAACTGATGCCTAATGTATCTTTAGCAAGAATTTCCTGTAAGCTGTATAAGTGAGTGCATCATGGTTTTATTCCAGCACACTGAGCACAGTCATTTCAGAAGTTTGAGATCGCTTAAGCTACTAATTGTGTTCACATCAATTAATACAAACTTTGATCCAGCATGGTCAATCTAATTTTTCCCTGGTGGGTTGATTACAATCGCTGGATTTTCATCTTCAGTGAGTGCTGTTGGTCTCTATTCTCACTAGACATTGATCTACCTTAAAAAGTGTCATGTACCTAGATCACTCACTCTCAAATATTAAATACAATTACACTTAGTGAATACGGGCCATAAACTATACATCCTTCTCGAGTGACATTTTTTGTGATGAGAGGAAATGGTGCCTGGAAGCTTCCTTTTGATGCAAAATGTTTCATTGGCTGCTTGTGCAAACAAACTGCTGTTTAGGGGAACATGTGCTATGATGCATACCTGTAAGAATCTGAATCTCTCAGTGGAAATTCATAAATTGTGCTATAACATATGACAATGATACAGTACCTTAATTGTCTATACAGACGGTACTTCAATTAAATGCTTGAAATGAAATACCCACGACGAAGAAGAGCGTAAAGCATAGAGGGCGCGGTGCAAGAACAAATTACTCCACAGTCTAGCAATGCAAGTATGAGGAAGGGGTAACTATGTGCCTAGGATGTCAATCAGAAAATACCACGCTGCACTGCATGACGCAAATAATACTACAAGTACCATCATTGACCTTCAGAGCGAGTAACCAACGAGCATATATGGGTCATTCCATAAATAAGGGTACCAATGGTGTTTGGTGTCGCATTTACATTGTGACATTTTCTTACGACAGATTTTGTAAGAAGATTTACAGTTAACTTACTAATATTACTTCAGATACATCTATCTGTTGGTACATTTCAAACAGTATACAACAAAACATTTTTACTTCTTGCATTCGGACTTTATGTCACAATAGACCGTCATGTTTCACATGTAAACGGGACACCAAAGCCATGACATTAAAAAAAATCAAACGGCACTGTGTTTTTTCTTTTGAAGTAAATGGAAAGCTTTACTATGCTTGTGTTAATGTTCTGCATTATTATAATATAGGATAATTTTGTCATTTTCTTGTGTTATGATTGACTGTTAAAATGCTTAGCTGAGCTAGTACATTGGAGCGGAGTTCATGTGTTTCACGTGTAAATGTAAACCAAAATTTTGGTGTCCCCTTTTTATTGTTTAAATTGTAACATGTTGTGAATTACGGCCAACTGAAAAAAAAGTAGCAAATGAAATTGTGTTGCTATACTTAACCTTTGCAATACCTATTATGTGTCTGGATTTGGAAAAGAATGAGCAACTTAAACATAATAATTTTAGGAAAGTCTTGGTGTCACAGTGTAAATATTTTACCTGGGGACACCAAAATGGTGTCCCCTTTAACACAAGACTGTAAAAATTGCAATGTCCCAAGTACACCTAATTTTTGCAACTGATTGAAGTGTGTGAATGGGAAGGAACAAAATATTAGCTTAGATGGGCATGTATCCCATAAACTGTATGATATACTGCATAAAATTCTGAAAAATGGGCTTTGGTGTCCCATTTACATTGTGACACAAAATGCCATAAAAATAAAAAAAACATAATATTTTTATTTTCAAGAAGCAATTATGCTTTAGTTTCAGTGTATTTACTGAGGAATGTTATTATCTTTCAGTTAGCATATTACTTTTCTTTACCTTCCCTCGTCCAATTTTTGCCCAAAATGTCATACATTGGACCCCTTATTTATGGAATGACCCATATCCATCCTACATACTGCATGCAAAGGTATAAAGTTTGCCCACATGCAGCTGCAGCTAGCTCTACCTATACATAACCAACAAAAGGGTTGATGTACTTTGTAACTCAATCCATGCCATTTTGTATTCAGAATCAGTGTTATTACTACCAATAGTACCTATGGGTTTGCAGAGATCAATTTCAATTCACAATTTCACATTCATGACAAATGCATGCAAAAAGACAGGCCTTCCAGGCTAGCTTATTCTGAGAGCTGCGTAGGGTAGGCGTACATACTACAGACAACATTTTGGAAGCAGTACATTTTGCCAAGTACCTAACATAGTACTTAAGTCACTTTGGAAACTATGTGCTACACGTAACAAACATATCATGGCAATTACCGACGACTGCAGGCTGAGAATCATTTCTCTTCCTGTACAAGTGACCATACTAACAATATGTTCTGTACTGTATGGCATTAGAATGACCACAGCTAGATGATAATTGATATAAAACAAAAATTCCTAGAGTTTACTGTACTTTTTGTCACCTCTGAAATTATTACAGCTAATGTCAAGAGAAAAGGCCTTAATGGCAAAAGAATCTGTGTAACATCACTAAGGATATAGCTGTTGAACCAATTTGAACTAAGGTTTGTTACAAAAGCTACAATTAAACAGTTTTCCTTTAAATCAAACATTACCAAACAAACAATGGGTTTAAAATTGAGGTGAGGCAATCATGCATTGGACACTGCAACAAAATGTATTATATTCTTTCATACTTGCAACCAAAACCCTATCATACACAATAAGGCCTACATTCAGAGAGCAGTAAGCTATTTGTAAGTCATCCTGGGCTACCGATTACAACGATGCCAGGGGAAGTAAATCAATTCCAAAGTACTGTAGACCTCTTTATAACTTAGTATTACAACTTGCATACATGGCTGCTAGTCAAAGAACTTCTTCACTCTCTACTCTCGGGTCTAGTCTAGCTTTACTGTTGCCTTAAGATGCTTTTCAAGCCATTTCCGTCTGCGAGAATGGCTAACCTAAGGTATATGTTGAGCCAGCCAAGTTGGCTGCAGTCACTGCTCACGTGAAGCAGGCTGCCTTCCTCCACAGTAAGTGATACCCGAATGAAACTCTGGATAGGCTAATGCTTATATGCATGTAAACACACGTAAAACATTGAACGCCTAACGTTACTACTACACGCCTATATATTACGGAACAATCACGAGATTGTCCGCATCAGATCACCACTTTGTCTATCGCGATCGACTCAGAAATTTTAAAACGGTTTCAATTTTGCAACGATAACGACAAAACAACAACTGGGAATTCAACTAACGACTCTGTCATCACTTAGTTCTTTAAAAAATACCATTTTTGCGCCCCTCGAACGTTCCGTTCACAGCTAAAATCCTTAACGAAACGAGGAAGTTCATAAATTTTCCGTGATCCTGTGAGCGTTACAGATTGTCAATTTGCTACACACAGCAGATTTGGGAATCTCGCGACAAGACTCCAAAATTACCAATGTTCACTGAATTTCGTCACGTAGTCAAAAGTTTGAATCTTTGAACTTCTCTCGCGAGAGATTTACCAGAAGCAGTAGGAGTAGGACTGCCTCCCCTTGAAGATCGGACTATGTATATTTTTCAGTTCACTCTAACACAATATTACTACATTTGGCCTTTGTTTCCTCGTGAACACACCCTAGTCTATTGAAAGCAATGTTATTGGGGAGCACTGTTACAGTCTCAATATTGAAACTCGTCGGCTCCAAAAAGCATTAAACGTTTTATTAAACCCGAAATATATTTTCTGGGCACGATTTACAGAACAAAACTTACTCTATCTGCTAAAAGAAGGCTTCACCTTTCAGGCTCTCACAAAAATATGCTGGAAAAAAACAGCGGTTACTGACAAAAAGAGGCAAAATGCAGAATAAGTTTCGGGCCCGGCATTCACGGAGTTGTGTTCAACATGGCGTTTTGTGATAACTAAACGCGTGAAAAGATCTCGTGGTGATCAAGTACGTGTCAGTACGTGCAGCTGCCAGCTACTTTGTGGCTACAATTTTAGAGTTTAGTGGTTTGTGCATAACAGTGCCATGACTGTGTTAGTGTGGTGAACAATAGCTCCTGGTAGGATCGGTAGGGTTTATGTGAAGGCTTTCATCATGCTAGAGGCTTTTGGTAATTTTGTGGGGATAGCCACAGATGATTTTGGGGGGATAGACACAGATTAAAGGCCACATATATCCAGCTGGATCTCATAGAGTTCATGTGCTCCATTCCAAAGTATCAAGCTTGTATAGGTCTATCACAAAAATTTCGACCCTTTGGAATTGTAAACTGAGAAGAAATTAGTTAATCACGATGAGAGTAGTGGACATGCTCGGATTCTTGACATGAATATGCATTTTGCAAGAATTAAAGGCCTATTTGACGCTCCGGGGCAGGACTGAAAGGAGGGTAAGGCGGCCCTGTCACATGGATCCGTCCTCCAAATGAAAAAAAAAAACACTTTGTTCTGGTAACAAAAGGAATATACATTGCCTTCACGGTCACGGTGTGAGTGTATCAGGGAATCATTGGCCTAGCAGTTTCTGTTTGAAGAATTTTGAATTGATATTTATTAGTGTTTTTCGTGGGGTTTACTGTTTGACCATGCATAAGGGCTCGTCACAGTGGGGTGATGTGAGCTCAATTAAAATACAAGTGGCAAAAGTGAATATTGCCTACAGTATCAAAGAAGGCGTGGTAGTGATGTAAAGACCCAAATGATGAAAAGAAGATTTTATTCTCAGTTTGCAGTGAATTATTGACGGAATCAGTGACTTCCACCACAAGGCTTTGTCAAGTAGGCCTAGTCAAGTTCTGCAGACGCCGCAGTAGCCAGCTTGGTAGAGTTGTCGATGTTGCCTTTTTTTTTTGGGGGGGGGGAGGTCGGACGTACAATGCAAAGTTACTCATCGTCGACCCGGGAGAGGGGATTATTGATAAGAATTTGAAAATTTTGGTTTTGTGACTCTTGCAGTTGCAAACATGAGGCTAGTTACTTAAAGTACCACATTTTTTAACTGTATTTATGATGCTCAAGTTCTCCTCACCCTATATATTGCATTAAACAACGGATCAATAATTCGATATTTTTTTACCCCATCCCACCCCCCTCCCCTTAGCTATGACGTTGATCTTCTGTGTTACTGCTGGCTTTGTATTGATAAATGACCAAGTGTCCACATTTCAAATTATGATTTGACCCCCTATAGTTAACTGCACACGAGGTAGGCGTGTGGCAAATAGGATACCACTTCCCTATGTATCAATTACACACTCTTAAAAGGAACATTCCATTTTGTGGTTATAGAATGCACTGTTTTCAACACCTCCCCAGTTCTCACCCTTTCGTTTCGTCACAATTTAATTTTTAAAGGAACTACTTGGTATCCTGATAAAGGCTTAAAAACAGTGACGTAGTCTGATAGCAAATTGCCCACAGAAATTTTGAAGACGGGATGGATGATGTAGAAAAATAAAGGAGAGCGAAAAAAAAAAGGCAGAGAGGGATGATAAGTTGATAGAGTTGGTGCGAACTGATACTGGCCTAACTTGACGGAGGCCGGGGGGGTCCGGTCTTCACAAATGTGATGTTTTATGACATTGAAGGCTAAAGAGGAAATAGATTAACAACACAATTGAAACACGTTGTTCATATAAAGGTGTGAAATCGTTGGTTCGAGGCCTCGATTGGCCATATACATGTGCCTGTTAAACTTGTACGCAGTATACTAGTATGCGGTTAGCTGATGGAATCAGCAACAGAACGGTCTGCATATTTATTTCAAGCAGGACGCATTGGTATAGTACGCCTCACAGAACGGTCATTCAAAACTTTGAATATTAATGATGTCATGGATTCTAGAAACAATGTTCCTCTATTGTTTCCAACCCTAACGCTGAATTAAGAAAAAAATCCCCAAAATGTATTACTTTTCATTGCCAACTAACGTCATTGCCAATAAGAACCAATGTTCAGTCATATTACTATTTAAAAGTACGTCAATTCTAGCTACTACTTAAAGTAGGCCTATGTCAACCGCCTACCCTAATTTTCATTTTTTTTTTCAAGCTTAAAATTGGTCATTATCAACCAATAAAAAAGTCGGGTAAAGATATTTTCAGCAACCATCCTCCCCCTACTATTTGCCAACTGTTCCAAGACAAAATTATTATTCTTGTATCATCTCAACCCATCTGATATGTATTACAATTTATCATACATTGATTTTTATCTCATTAGGCTTAATTGAGAAATTGTAGGTATGAAACACTCGGGAAGTGCCAGCCGTATGGAGGATTTGAAAAGCCAAACATTTTCTTGCACGCGACGCACCAACCGATGGTGGCGCTCCGCTTAGATAATCCTGGCGGTACTCAGTCCCATCCAATACTTTTTAACCTTTACTTTAGGTTCTTGGGTGCAGTTGTCAAAGAAAGTTAATTACGCACCATGACTTTTCAACTAAGAAGGACAAACATGATCCTTTTGAGGTAAGTGGGGGATTTCCCCTTTCCTTACACCTCTCATCATGCCTCCTAGAATTATCTGTGGACTGACTGACTAGAAATCCTGAGTTAAGTCTTGGGCGAGCAACACCCCTCCCCTTGCACCCCTCCCACAGGAAGAGTAGAGCCGATGAGTCGATTTTGTCCCCTCACAAAAAGTCCTGGCTAAGCCCCTTCTTACAAAATTATGACTGAAGTATACTATATAGTAGACATGCTAGTCTATTGTTAGACCTTATGATCATTTTTCGTACAAATCTAAGTTTTTTCCCTTTTCGGGAGAAGGGAATAATTGCCCTCCTGTATCTTTTTTTCTGACTTTAGAGAAAGAAATTACGTTATAGGAATTAATTGAAAAAATGCCCACAAAGTACTTTCATTTCGTTTCGCAGTAATCCATGCTTTCTTGTATAAATCCACCACCACTACCGCCTTGCTACTCCAGCCAGTCGGGGTGTCACAGAAAGTAGTAAAAGAGGCTCTGACAAAATTCTGTTGCAGTTTTCAACCTATATTTTGGTACTAATAATTGACCTCCTTGGCTCAGTCAAGGAACGTTTGAAGCCTCACTCCTGCGTTAGCCTTGCTGAGACCCTTGTAATGTATAGCATCTCACGCATTGTGCTTCTTTTGTACAGTGCTACATGCGCCCCCTGATGTTCATCCCGGATTTCTACTTCACACTAGCAGAGCAGACCCGCAATCAAGGATGTTGAGCTGCCAAACTAAATATTTTCCTCACCTCACCAAACCCCTCCCCCCCCCCCCCTCCTCTCACCCTCTTCGAATTTGGGAAAATAAAACAACTAATCTCAAACCCAAATCGATGCATGAATGGGTGAGTTGAAAATTTAATTAGCTTGTATCAAATTTCCTGGTCACAGGCGAAGCCTCCCACTCCAGAATCGCATAAACCCCCAGGCATGGCCAAAACCCACGCTCAACACAAACTTAACATTATATCACATGGGCTCCCCTCCCACCCCTTCTCCCCAATTTTAATATGAACTGGCCTGCAACAGAGTATTAAAATTAGTAGCAACACGCGAAAAGTGACTCAATCAGAAACTTTAGTATTAAAGAAACGTTCCACAAATATCTTGAATAATCGGAAATATATTAATTATTAGGCAGAAACAAACCAATGTGATCAAACACAGCTGCTGCTTATTCGACTTAACGTGATAAAGTAAATAATACGCAGACTGTAAACCTGTGGCCTGCAATTATCAGCCTCGTTATACACACTCTTTGCTCATGTTTCAAATCCCTTCTTCGAAGCGTAAAGTTACTTGTCTTAGTACTAACGCGTATGTAACCACCCACTGACACACCTGTAAAACGAAGCTCGTATAGGCCTACTTATATCATCTTCAAGCAGAAATATTAAAGGACTGCTAACACAATACTGAACACAAACATACGGTAGTTGACATTGTCGTGCAGCTTGGTTCAAAACATAAAAAAACGTAGTTTTAAGCTTCAGGAGCTGAGGGGGTGGGGGAGGGGGTACTGGTGCAAACTGACGGCTCTGTCATGGACACTTGCCCCCCCCCCCCCCACCTTTCGTTCCCCACTGATTTTGAGCTCTGGTATATAAACTACATTTCTGAAAACGTTTTAGAAACCCCCGATGAAGTAGTTATGATTATTACCCTAAATACCGTGAACCAGCCAAGAAATTCTCCAAGAGACAGAGGTGCAGGTGGAGAGTACGGTACTCGTATGTAACCAAAATTGCAGCAGTAACGACTGGCAATGGGACGGCAACGATGGGATTATACATCCAGTCTGCATGATCGGAACCCTGCAGTTTTCCGGATGTAATCAATACTGATCCTTACCTATAAAAGCTTACGACACTGGCCAATTGATTGATTAACCCTAGAATCCATGCACCAGGCTTTAGATTTACCCATAGACTCGTAAGATACGGATATACATTCGGTATCACGTTTAAGCCTTCCATACGATATAGCCTTCCATATGGGAGCATGGCCTGGGTGATGAAGAGTGGGGAAGAAGGTTAGTACATCATAGTAACTGTTGCTTGCGGAGGTAGAAATCAGGCGTGAGGTGCGTGCGAAGAAGAGGGGAGGGGGTGAGTGGAGGGGAGGGGAGGGGGTGAGCGGAGGGGAGGGGGTGAATGGAGGGGGTGAGCGGAGGGGAGGGGTGAGCGGAGGGGAGGGTGTCATAGGTTTTAGGGAAAGTAAAGGGAAATACTTGACCAAAAGTATACGATATTTTCTTTGGACTGTCTTTAACATTCTCCTCGTCATTCCATAGAGGCAGCGATTTTTTTTTAACTGATCATAAATTATGAAATTTATTTCAGTGTTAGGATTTGTTTAAGATAAAGAGAAATATTTTCATACTAATGCCCTTATAGTGATATCTCGTACCCCCCACTCCCGGCTACGCCGCTGTTTGATACTGTAGCAATTACTGACCCCGGCATTTTGGGAATAAGGCGAAAATAAAACACGGCTTCAAACCACCAGTAATCCTTACAACTGGTGTACGTTGCTCAAAATCTGAAACGATTATAAATTATTTTGTTTTATCACTATAGGTAAAGGGAAATAAGGCGTATGTTTTAAAGAATACATTTCTATTCTGAAAACCAATGTTTGTGGACATATAGAGGTAGATCATTGAAAGTAAAGGGAAATAGGGCGTTTAGAATACCACAACATGACATACTAAAGGAAATAGCGGTAATCATT
This sequence comes from Stichopus chloronotus, assembly GCA_021234535.1. Lineage (NCBI taxonomy): Eukaryota > Metazoa > Echinodermata > Holothuroidea > Aspidochirotida > Stichopodidae > Stichopus > Stichopus chloronotus. Next base: position 1,947,238 of record SFZH01000008.1, read on the forward strand.
GTTAAACCATTCAGTGTCATCAATAAACATCTACCAAAGCTTCATCTCCTCAAAACATTATGCATGTGATGAGTAACGGAAGAAGCATCATTTGAATTTTGAAAAGTTTGGGTGAACAAATTAGTGTTGAGCCACAAATAACTGAACTTCTACCTTTGAGGAGCTTATTCCTTGAAGAGAAGGCTACTGTCCTTCCTTATTTTGAATAATCTATCGATGTGCATCCACAAACATTGCTTTCAAAAATATGGATGTCTTCTCTAAAAGAAACGCCCTATTTCCCTTTAAGGAAGACTAGAAGCTCTCTTTTTTATGAAATAACTTTTTCACAGAGAGAAATGCAGTTATTTGTTGCTCAGATATAATTTGTTCACATAAGCTGTCCAGACTTCAAATGATGCATCTTCTGTAGGCTCATCATATGCACACTGTTTTGCAGAGATAAAGGCTTTGAAGAAGTTTATCGATAAGACTGAATGGTTTAACAACGGTAAAAAAAAATTCTTTCCAGTTATGGCATGCTAATGTATTCTAAATTCACTATATCCCTTAAAGTACAAGTGTCAAACTTCATAGTTTACTGATATTAAGGCTACGTCATGTAACTTCCTGACGTACAGACGACCTGCTGTCTGGTTTGCTAACGTTGTCAAAACACCGAAGTAAGCATAAGCTAGAATAAATAATAGGCCCAAGATAATTAAGACATTAAGATTTGAGTAAAATAGGTCACGGACGACTTTCACCGGTTTGGGTTTGTTCATTGTGTTAAAAAGATTCCTGCAAATATTTTACGATCATTACAGTATTTTCGGCCGAAAAAAGGGAGTAACTCATAATTGAATGAAGCGAAAGAAAGGTAAATAAATAAATACCGTAAATAAATAAAAATACGGCGGGCTGCTGGTGCTTTTGGCTGTTTGAAAAGGACGTGTGTGTGTTTGTGCGGTAGGGATAATGGTTTATCAGTAATATTAACATCAGAGTTACGGGAGAATCAAGTTCCGTACACTGCCTTTTACAGCCATTCGTGCAAAATGACTTGGCTACGGACAGCAGTGGTACGACCAGCGGGTCTAGTGATTGATCAATAAAAGGGCATATCAGGCGCGTGTCCAAGGTTTCTATCACACGGGAGTTTGGCCCGAGGATATTACGCGAGCTGGACTATATACCCTAAGCGGAGCGCCACCATCATCGACGCGACGTGTACAAGGAAATGATGGCTTTTATAAATCCCTAAATGGCCGGAAACGCATTTCAAGTGTGTATTAATCTGCATGTTTCCATCCTTGAAACAGGGAACTCATGTCTGTAATTTCTCAATTAACAAACAAAAAAAAAAACAACAAAGCGAATCGGACAATAATGGCAGTAATTTGGATGTTTTTACCTATAGTGTTGCATTTATTAAATGGCGTTCGGCGGCTGGGCGTCAACCGTTAAAGTTCCTAAGATCGGCGTTGGTAAAACATGCCGCCTTCATGACTGTCTAAGCGGAGCACCGGAAGGCGCCGGAAAATTCTTGTCCGAAAAGGCCTCCAAGATCACCGGAAATCACACTCCGGAACCCATTTTTTCATGTTTATTTTACCCTCACCCAACCAACTACAAATACGGCCTAAATGTAACTTTGTTTTCAGATAAATTTATTTTTGGTCACCGTCGGAGAACTAGAGACAACACTACATTCCGGCGTCAGCCATAGAAATTGACAGTGGCGTTACCAGAGGGAGGGGCAGGGGGAAGAGCGCCCCCTCCAAGAAATTTTGGGGTCGCCATGGATGATGTTGAAAAAGAAAGGAGAGCCAAAAAAAAAAAAAAAAGAAGAAGAAGAGAGGCTGAGAGGGATGATAAGTTGACAGATTTGCGGAGAACTGGTACTGGCTTAAATTGAGTGGAGGAGGGGGGGGGGGGGCTGAGAAATTGCCGGGCTTCACAAGTCTGATTTTTTTTTATGAAATTGAAAACTATTGACAACACAATTGAAACAAGGCGTTCATAAAGGTGTAAAATGGTTGATTCGAAGTTTCAATTGGCCATACATATGCCTGTTGCTTAGACACAGTTTACGAGTATACGTCTAGTCAATGGAATTCGCAGCAGAACGGTCAGCATATTTATTTCACGCAGGACGCATTGGCAATACGCCCCACCGAACTGCCAATCAAAACCTTTTGGATATTAATGATGTTATGGAATCTAGAAACAACGTTCCTCTATTTTTTTCCAACTCTAACGCTGAATTAAAAACAATCCCCAAAGTGTATTGGTTGTCAATGTCAACTACATCCATTGCCAATAGGAACCACTATTCAGTCACATTACCATGTAAAAGTACGTCAATCCCACTACTTAAAGCATGTCCGTTCTACTACTTAAAGTATGTCATTTTCATTAAAAAAAATAATAATTGCAAATGTCTAACCACGGGTGCATGCAACAAGTTCATGTGTAATATGCCAGGGCGTCCCTCTCCAAAAAAGTGATCCTACAAAATGTTCAACTGCCTACCCCAATTTTCACTTTTATTTCCAAAGGGTCATTAAGTGGGTCATTATCAGTCAATGAAAAGTGGGGTCTATTGATATGTTCAGCACCCCCCCCCCCCCCGCCTTTCCCCTTCTATTTGCCAACTGTTCCAAGAATAAATGGAAGAGGATGAATAATTATTATTATTCTTTTATCATCTCAACACATCTGATAAGTGATACCATTTTTCATACGTTGAATTTTATCTCATGTTAGAACGATAACGATAGAGATATTCAACAAAAAAATGAGAGAGAGAAAGATTCGATGTGTGACCTGCTTTAAACTTTATCGCTATTCCCGCAATTACGAATATATGATAAGTAGGACCAACGATAAATCTTTTGGAGAAAACACGAATAACGAACGATACAACTTGAGTAAAATACGTCCCTCACAAGATTTCATGTTGTACATGTATAGCGATGCAAACTTTTAAGTCTTAAGTTTGATCTCAATCTTCTCCAAACTGTGTATTTTCCCTCTCATGTCTAATTCTACTCTCTCTTCTAACATGTTTTAGCTCTCTTTTGTCTGTTTTTGAAGAGCTTAAAATAAAATCTTTCCTAAACTTGCAATGGTCAATGACCCCGGAAGTAACTTTTCTCACTGAATCATTACGTAAGCTTTGTCCAGCGCTAATGTAAACAGTCCTTTGTTGGTGGACAGTAAATAAACCTGTAATGAGTCTGAGAGAGAGAGGCTGTGCAATGGATAAACTGTTTGCTTTTTATCACAGCTGTAATGTTTGTATATGTTGGTGACGAAGAAGTTACAGAGAAAAAGAGATCTTTTCTTTAAGATTTAAATAATCTCTGATAGTTGGACCGGATGTCGACCTCTGATCTTTTTTAACAGGATTGCTAGAACTCTAATCAGTGGGGAGATGGTTATGTATAACAACTGCTTGACGAACAATCTGACAAACCATTAAATCTACTAACTCCTAGTCCTTGTAGTAAACAAAGAGAGAGAGAGATCAGCTGTTTTCCTTTCACCATTTCTTTAGCCTGGCCTAATTGAGAAATTTTAGGCATGAGATCCCTACGTCAAGGCTGGGTACACGCAGCTTGGAACACTCGGACGTAAAGTTTCCCGCCATCTGAAGAGAGAGAGGGGGGGGGGTGGGGGTTGTATATCCAAACCTTTTCTTGCACCCCGTGCGCCAAATGATGGTGGCGCTACGCTTAGATATTCTTGATGGCACTCAGCCCCATCCAATACTTTGTAACCTTTACTTTATGTTCATGGGTGCGGGTGTCCAAGAAAGTCAATTTTGCACTATGCATGATTGGGAACGAAAAAAGAAGGGCAAACATGATCCTTTTAGGCAAAGGTTAAAGGGGTGCCCCTCCCCCTTAGACCTGTCTTCAAGCCTCCAATCCCCATCTGTAGACTGACTGATTTGAAATCCTGGTTTAAGCCTTGGCCTGCTCTTAAACCACTCAACCAGAACGGTGGTCAAAATAAGGGACTATGAGTCGATTCCCCCCCCCCCCCCCTCACACACACACACACACAAAAATACTGGCTACACCCTTGGAAATTGAAGTAGTATGATATGGTAGAGTCGCAAAGTCGACAAAGTCGACTAATGAAATGCCAATTTTTATTCTAAATACATGATTTTTTTTTTAACATAATTTTTTTTTTAACATTTCGAAATTTTGTGACTTTTTTTCATACTTTGAGGAATTTCCCCAGAATAATGCGTCACATCATTTCCTCACGGCACGGGTTTACGACAAAACAAACAGATCCTAATGAAATCAATTCTTCTCCTCCATGACACGCAGCTTACAGAAACTCGCCATTTCGCCGTAAGAATATATAAATAAAAAAAAAGTATAAATGTATAAAAAAAAAAAGTATAAAAGTATAAATGATCCTCTAAAATAAGTAAATGTGGGATGAAAAGTGTTTTTTTTTTTTTTTGTCCACAAGAATCAATCTCATTGATGAGTTAAGACGAAAGTCAGGAGTGTGCCCAATCAAAAAAGTATCCAATGGGTGTGTAATAGTATGATCATCACAAACCCAGTTAAGCCAGATCGTAAAACACAACCCTGAATGCTACATAAAACGAAGACCCTAAGATACACCATGCGCCCACACAGTACCATATTTGCGAAGTTTATGATCGCAACTTTTCGGTATGTCCCCCCCCCAAAAAAAAAAATCAAATAAATAAATACGAGGAAACAAGTCTTTTATGTCACTAGTAAAAGAGATACCTAAAGAATGAACCGGTCCATACGTAATATTTAAATGTAAATCATGGACAGTAAAGGGGATTCGTTTAACATAAGGGCCTACGGGGAAAAGGGCAAACTTAGAAAAATTTATTGATAAACCAGACGGGTTTCTTAAATCGTTTAATAAACTAGCAGTTTCAATGATAGCCTCCTTGCTACCATCCAGAAAAATAGTGGTATCATCTGCATATTGCATAATTTTGACCTCAGAGCTTTTTGTGGTAATTCCCATAATATTGTTTGTTTTGGATTTTCAGAGCAAGCACTTCCGCTACAAGTAAAAATAAATATGGAGGGCCTTGACAGACCCCTTGTTCCAGATCAAAAAAGCCAGTTAAGTAACCATTATAACCATTATAACAATTGCAAGAACTGTCACCATTGTGAAAAAAAAGCCTTTACCTATGACTTAAGACTAAACCGAAACTTAAAATATAGGAAAGCGCTCTGTAAATAAAATTCCATTCAACCGTATCGCGGAAGGGTTTTTCAAAGTCCAAAAGTAGTAGAAAACAGGGAAGCTGAAAACCAATAGTTTCGTTATTTCGAAATTTATAATACATCTATTTAAAAAAAAAACCTGTTTGCATGGGTACCAATAGCGTCATTCAATATACTTTTTAACCTGGAGGTGATTTATTTTGCAGCAATTTTATAATCTACATTTAAAAGTGTGATTGGTGTATAATTATTTAATAACGAAGGGTCTTTAGCAGATTTCAAAACTAACGTGAGAATGCCTCGATTTTGTACCGGAGATAACAAACCCCTCCTATAACCAAAATTCAAAGATTCTACCACCAAAGGGCCTAATGTGGGCCAAAAAGAGTTATAGAAATTGACTGACAGACCGTCACAACCAGGAGATTTATCATTTTTCATGGAAAGGAGAGCCTGAAGAGATCTAATAATAGTACCTTAAAAATTTAAAATCATAATAGGAGATAAGTTCACTTTGAGCCTCTATAAACTGCTTTCTTGCCTCAAGTGATTCCCTAATATACAACTGCTGTTCAAGGTGAGAAAGTTTTCAAGCAAGTTCCCTTTCTTCACTTCCTTCCCTTGCCCTGCCGTTTTTGGCGTACTTGGTAGAGGCCTTACGAATATTGAATTAAAGAAACTGTCAACGATTCGAAGGATTGCTGGTGTCATTACTACGTATTACTGATAGTACAACTTTATTAATAAGATCGATTTAAATAATAACAGAGCATTGTTTATCTTCCAAAAGCCTGAACCTCTCTTAGCTAGAAAGGTTGAAAAAGAAAGTAAAATGAAGGAATAATCTGACTGGATTCCTGTTGAGAATGTTACTTCATTTATAGCATGAGCGACGTGGCTCGAGACAAAGTAATCTGATCTGTAATGGATACCTGTGGTCACATTAGAACTCCAAGTAAAATTTTTCACTAAGGGATTTTTTTCTCTCTCCAGATATCAACAAGATCATGTGTAGACATGAGTCCTAAACATGATTCTCTGGCCTTAAAATTCGATCTAGGATTACAATCTATTTCCTCAAGTTCCAATCTAAAAACAAAATTGAGATCGCCACCACAAATGATTGAATCCCCTTCGAAATCACGTACTCTTTTTGATTCAATGGAATTTTTTCATATCTTTGCCTAGACAATTTTATGACATAAAAATATATCAAATCTTACACCAGATTTTTCAACAGATAACGGAACCTAGAAGTCGAAAATTTTTTTTAAAAAATCCCAATAAATCTGAAGCACCATTTGAAATTTCCCATGTTTCAGTTTAGGAGTTGGACAATAGTTGGACAATCTGAAACACTAGTTGGAATTTTGCATATCTCGGTTTAGCACATTTTATGACTTAAAAAAAAAAGGCAAGCATTGCATTAGATTACATCAAATGTTTACCTAGTAGGTGAAAAATTTCTTGAAAAGGAAATTGGGACATCTCCTCTCCCCCTCTCCCAGGCCAACCATTACTCCTAGCATGGTTCCCCCTAAACCTTCATATCAAAATATTATTGAATGACATTTTGTCCCATCAAGGTTCATTATCATTTACAAAACTTATCAGTACAAGAACTTGGTCTACCTTGTTATGCAGTAAAAAAAAACGGTTGTAGCAAATTAAATAAAAACTGTAATGGCCAGAGAATAAAATTGTTGGAATGACTGTAGGCTAATTTCTGGGGAAAATGCAAAATATTGCATCAGGTTTTGTCGAAAGTTACCTGGAACTTGAAAATTACTCAAAAAGAAAAAAAAATATAAGTAGAACATATCTATCATTAGAAAGTAAAAACTGTTTAACGATAGCATAAAATGGAGATAGGAGCAATTAAAATAAATACGGGTTTTCATAGAATGTTTTTCTCATTAGTTGAGAAATTGAAGGCATGAATCCCTATTTCAAGGCTGGTTAATGCAGCCCAGGATATCCAGGAAGTGCCGTTTCTGACCATCTATAGCTGTTTGTAAAGACCAAAAAAAAAAAAAAAATCCGTACGCTTCGCGCCAACCGATGGTGGCGCTCTGCTTAGATAGTCCTGCCGTTACTCAGTGCACCCCCTCCCCCGCAAAAAAGAACCGTCCCCGTCGAGCCTGAGAGTGCTCTTTTGTGAAGACTGCACCCCCTCCTTTATCTGCATCTCCTCCTGATAAGTTATTCGTGGCACCCGAAATTTTATCGGTCAGTGGCGTGGACACCCGGTCGAAAGAAAAGCAAATCCAGCCAGTAGGAATTTGGGACCTTCACACCTCCTAAAGATACGGCAATAGCTAGAGCCCTATCTGTGGTGTCACACAGACAAAAGTAATTAGATATTCTTTGTTTTTCTCTATAATCTTGGCTGTCTTGAAAAGTAACATTACGATAATTTATGAAATCTGTCTTTATAATTTCCACATATTTTTTAAGTTCAATCTAAAATACATTTTAGATTGATACAATTTGTCTCTGCCATGGGCTGACGGGTGTCAAATTTCAAGATTAAATGAGTACAAGGTAAAGAACAACAAACTCTTATTATAACATTTGCCGGTGTTACATGACATTTTCGTAACCTTGGCGCACCTGGAAAACTTTTTGGCGGCTGTCTTTCTTCAAACAGTAAATGTGAAAATGTCTTGAGGTATGAAGATAGCCTATCGGTGGGGGGGGGGGGGGGTTGAAATGCTCTCCAATAAAAAAAAAAAACTATGCTCTTTCATTTAGGAACCTGTCACATCGTCAGAGGAATATTTTTCTTTCAGCTTGTCAATTAAGCAATCGAAATTAACCAAGCTCACATTGGACTGTCACAACGAAGACATTTAGGCGCAAAAGAGTCTGGTTAATTAAATGGACAAATTCTCTACTTTTGTGACAATGTGGATAAAACAATTGCTGCACCTGATATAGCTATTCTGATTTCGATGCCTGCCCACCAGAATGACGTCAGTTTCTTTATATAATGATTGTTGCCTCCCCCCCTCCCCCATTAAAATGTAAATGTACTTTCAAGTATATACTTCCATATGTTAAATTTGCAGTGATACATAGTAAACAAAAAATATATTTCTTCCTTGTAATGGATTCACTTGATTCAGTAACCTCATTTTGTTATTTCGAATTTTTAACTTTCAAGGATTCACCACTTACAAAAGCGGCACATCCAGGCGAGGTTCTAGGAACACTACTACTATTTTTTTTTTTAATTTTAGGAGGGGTGGGGGATAATTCACGTTTTACCGTCTAAGCAGAGCGAGACCATCTGTTGGTGCGCCGTGTACCAAGAATTTTTTGCCAAAGACAAGTCCCAGGGAATGGCACTTCTTGGATCTCGTTAAAGGCATCTACAAATTCTTCATTTTGAGATCTTGTGTTTCAAAAAGCTTACTTTTCCAAAACATGAAGGTGAATGACAATTTATATATAATATATGCCCAATTTTGGTGGTCGGCGGGACTAAAGCCCTCCATCCCCTCCCCCAGCATAGAACCGTCCCTGGTCCCCCGAGTATATCAGTAGTCTTGATAGAGCTCTTCCTCTCATTCTCTCAATGTAAGATCACAATGACTAACATTAAAAAACATTTTTAAGATAGAGGTGGGGAGGGAAGGGTGATGGGGTTGGGTGATGGTGTGGGGACTGGTTTGAGTGTTTCATCGTAAGAGCGGGGAAATATTTGGTGTCTCATTTAGGCCAATCTATTGACCACCCTTCACCTTGAAAGCAGTGGCATAGGCAGGCTTTTCATCTCAGGGGTGGGGAGACCCTGGGACCACCAAGCACGGTCTGCAAACAGTGGGGTCCAGGGGATCATCTTAGGCTCCCTGGTAGGGTTCAGGTTGAAGCCCTGTTGGGGATCCAGGAGGCCAAGTGTCGGAAGCCTCAGTATTTATTGGATTTGTGATGTATTTAAGTAATCACTTTAAGGGGTAATTCTACAGACTAACCACAGGCCTAAAATGAAAATTGGATGACTTCAAGTTAAGGGGCAAAATCTCTGTGGAGAGCCCATTGGGTGTTGGAAGGATAAATCTATAGACTAAACACAGGCCTGTACCCAGCTGGAAAACTTCAAGAATGACTAGGCACATGTTTAAAGAAGGAAACCCTGGGAATATATCTGTGACCAGAGTCAAATGACTTTGTGACTCCTTGCCGATTTCTCATTTTTTCATACACACAATCACTTACAAATAAAAGCAACTCAGTGGAGAAGGGAAGGGATCATATCAAAATGAAAAACAAAATGCAAGAATGACAACCACATTCTTACTCATGAGTTTGATTCATTCATCAGTTATGAGTTTGATGGTACCAAGTGCTAATATGAATGAGTAATGTCATTCACTCAGCACTGATGACAATTGTGGTTATGAAGGAGGTAATTCACAAGTTGATGGAAAGTTCGTGACACCTAATTGTGGTTACAGACCTGAGATTGTTTAAGTCAACAAAGGCTCCCCAGGGAGGTTTACTGTCACTAAAACAACAAAGTACTTTGCAAATCTTGACAGGAGTTTCTGGCAAGAGGAATTCTCTCGGAAGGCGTAGAAAAAGTGATAAGAGCTATGTTAAGTGTTGTTTGGCATAGGAAATGTTCCACAAATTGAAAGAGAAAGAAACCAAAGTCTATCTAGCACAGACCTCTACTATGAAACAGATCAACATTTTGGCAAGCTTCAATAGGAAATAAATATCCATTATTTCCCCTAATATGTGTGATTTAACTTCTTCCTATGTTCACATTCAGGACATGTAAAGCACTCCAAGTATCACATGCTGGGCTTTTGAACCCAGGACAGATCTTTGGAATGATAGAACTTATTACGTTCATTTCATATTACAGTGATGTGAAGTCTCCCATGGGGCAATTCAAATGACAGACATCAGCTGCTTATCAAGGCTAACAATGTTGACACTTTGAAGTTCTACTTAAATTCAGTTGCTGAGGTACCTTCCTTAACACATTTCCATACTTGAAGCACTGGTGACCTCAAATGACCTTTGACCTCCATGAAAAACAATAGGGATCATGTACTCACAGTGAATTACCAACACATCAACTTTGAAGTTGAAGCGCCTTTCCCTTCTCAAGATACTGTGTTACAAGGTTTTCACACTGTCTTCTATTGACGTCACATGACCTTTGACCCCCCACAAAAATGACAGACATCATACACTCATAAGGTGCTACCAATCGTAAGAGTTTGAAGTTCCAGCAACATTTAGTTGCTGAGGTCTCTTCCTTAATAGGTTTTCTTACTTTAAGCTCTGGTCTTGACCTTTGATCTCAAGGAAAAACAATAGGGATCATCTACTCACCATGGACTACCAACATAACAATTTGATATTTGAGCACCTTTCCCTTCTTGAGATACGGTGTTTACAAGTTTTTTTTTTTTACAAGTCCTCATTTGACCACATGACCTTTGACCTCCACAAAAATGGCAGACATCATCTTCTCATCAGCTGCTACCAATGATAAGGGTTTGAAGTTCCAACAGCATTCAACTGCTGCAGTATCTCAATTGATAGGTTTTCGTATGCTAAGCTCTGGTGACCTAAAATGACCTTATTAGACCTCCATGAAAAAAAAAGAGAACATCTACTCATGATGGACTATGAACACATTACAATCTCATTAGAATCTCAGAATGACAGCTACTAGTTAAATTTTTATGAAAATTCAAATTGCTATATCTTGGACAGTAAGCAACATATTTAAATGAAATTTGGTGATGGTGCTCACGATATGTTAGTTTTTCATATAGAGATGTCAAAAGTTCTGAGGTTCCTAACTTTAATTCAAGGGACAAAGTCCCTGCGGGGAAGTTATCCAGGGAGCAAAGTCTCTGCAAGCTCCTCAGTGTTACAGCATTCATGATGTATTAAAGTCATCCTTTAAAGTGTACTTCTGTTGATTAAACACCCGTCTAAAATTAAAAGTTGGATGAGTTATGAATGCTCAGACTTAAGATCTATATTTCTTTGAAAATCCCAGCTCTCAGGGGTAACATGGGGGAACAAAATTTTGCAGGTGGCACTTGTCCTCTGCCCCTACCACCCCCCCCACATTCCCACCCCCTTAGCAGCTTAGGTTCAGGCACGCCAGTATGGCAAAGGTAGGAGTATGTGTTCTGGAAACTTCAGTGTCGTGGATTTTTGGTACCCAAAATGTAATTACCGGGATTATTTGTCTACAATTCATGCAATTGTATTCATTTTTCTTCAAGATCATGTTGTCTCCATGCTTAAATCCACGCAGATACCACTTCATGCTGAGGCCGGGTGTAAGCTTGCACCCACCCCAGCTCCCCTGCCAACCACCCACGACACCCCCTACGTAATGGCCACCGGTAATGCACCACAGTCTGACAGTTTTCAAGAAACCAATTTTCCTGCACCATGAGGGGGAAAAAATTATAACTTTCTATGACAATTTTGTGATCTTTACATTACAATTTCCTGACCAAACATGAAAATCTGATCAATGAAGAATGTGCAGTGATCATGGTAGAAAGTGAATATCACTTACTTCAGTATTTCAGAGAAAAGCTTTTCTACTTGCCTTTCTTTGAAGAGTGTGTTCTAACATTTCCTTTCAAAGTGATGCAAGGCTCGTTGTCTTCTCTCTAGACTGTATTACATTTCTTACAAATGCCAAAAGAGGAAGAAGGTGAGTCCAAAAACATCCAACACTTTGCAAATTATAGACAATTTGTAATTTATGACTTAACTCATTTGTCATTTCACATTTTACAAAAGTCAATATCATAATTCATTACAATGTCAATTTATTTCTTGGATAGTGTGGAACATTTTAAATCTGATGTAACATACAATTTTCTTTGGTTGAGTTGCATTCAAGAGTTTTCCCCAAGTCATCTTGATGTTGCACTGGAATATCTGGATCTTTAGGATAATATAAAGCAATAAGGTTACTTTCATATATGAAGTTCAAAGAAAAAAACGCAGGCTCTGTCTTTTAAAAAGGCCAATATGACAGACTAAAACTCAATGAAAACTGGGTTTTCTACATACTTGGATAAACTGATATCCAAAACTGCCTGCCTTTGGTGTCCCTAGGATGTCATTCAATGTTATGCAATCAATGTTTTCAGTTTCACAGTTGGAAGTACCTTTTGAAAAACTTTTTTCCTACCAGGCAGCCCATGATGTCACATAAGGAACCCATTCATGCACCAACAATGGATCTGAAATATTTCAAAATGCTTCTAAGGGGCACATGCCTTGCTGGATTTGCTTCTAACTTCCATAAAATATTTATTGGGGGGATGGGCAATTTGTGGTGTCCAGGTAGTTTTGGTCCAAATTCCCATATGGACCATAGGGCCCATTTTATGAAATTCTGCAAAATGCTTTCCCTCCTGCAGATTGCCATGTACACTCTAAATGGTTTATCATCAGGACATGCTGATGGTGGTACCTTCATTGTGTTCATGAATTTTTGGTTGAAGGTCTCATATGGGCCCTATGGCCCATTTTATGAGATTCTGCAGGATGTTTCTGTTCCAACAGATTCCATTTTATGATGTTGATGCTTTGTCATATTGATGCTCAGGTAGCACCTTAAGGGTGTTTATTACGTTTGGGTCAAAATCTCAGTATGGGACCTGAGAGTCCATATTGTGAAATTCTGCAACATACTTATCTCTTTCATTTAATTAATGTGAAACAAAGTTGACAGCATCCTACAGATGTACAATCTTAACGATTGGTCATAATGATTCTTTTTTAGTTATCTTCCTTTAGTGATCTGTTCATGCTATTAAAGAAGTTTTGGTCCATGGTCCAGGGTGGACCCTTTGAACTATTTTTCAAAAGTATGCAAAATGCTTCCCCTTCAACATATTATCATACAAGTGTACAATATATCAATGGTTTGTCATTGTGATACTCTGTTAGAGGCACCTTAAGCATGCGCATACATTCTGGGTATAAGGCTGAAGACATGCCCATCGTGGGCTTTGGAAACAAGTCTTTCTGAACGACCTAAAGGTGTCACTAGCAGAGTACCATTATGTTAAATCATCAACACTGTACTAGAGAATCTGCAGGGGAACAACTTTTTTGCAGAATTTCATAAAATGGGCCACAGGCCAATGACTTTAGATCGACCTGTATTTTGAATCTGGCATATTTATAGTGAGGAAATGTTGACCCCAAATGATTTTTGACCTCTAACAAAATTAATAAGCCTCTTGCAGCCAGTACGGTGCATCTGAAAACCAAACATGAGATCTGTTTAAGCTTCCCTTTACAAGGTTTTCACAACTTCATGCCAGTTGACCCAAACGACAGTTGGCCTCAGCAGAAAGCAGTGGGCTACTTTTGCTTCACATTCCATATCAAATCTGTCCATTCTTCCATACCTGAGATATTATGTTCATAATATTATGTTAACAGTATTATGTTCATGATCTTTTACCTCTACCAAAAATGATGAGCTCTTTGTACTCAATAGGGTTCACCAACATGTCAAATAGGAAATCTGTCAATGCTTACCTTCCTGAGATATTGTGTTTACACTGTTTGACCCCTATAGAGCCCAAGTGACCTTTGACCACCACCAAAAACAATAGGGTGTTTTTCTACTTGATGTAATACACTAAGGTAATAAGTCTCAAAAGTTTCCATAATTCCAAACAAGAGATATTGTGCTAACATTGCTTTCAGTGGGTGTTATTCAATTCTTAAAATAGGTGATTATTTGTCGCACTCTCAAGCATTGAAGAACACCCTTTCAGCAGCATGCCACAAATAATGAAAAAATAAGTAAACTGCAGTATAGCCCCATTTGTCAATAAGAATGCTGATCAGCCAACAGCACTGACTACCATAGTACTAATACGAAAAAAAAAAAAAAACCCTGAAACACTGTAACATGTAATTTGTAGAAACACCATCGCTTTGCACAATGTACTGTAATAATTTATGGTCCAAGCCGCCCATTCTGAAATTGGACCCACAAATGTTGAACATTGCAAAGGGTTAATTCCACTGCCACAATGCTAATTTGACAAATATTTCACATTACAAAGCAAAATGTGCTGAAAAGAAACATTTTGTATTTCACAAAATGGTCCATATGGGACCAACAATCCTGAACAACCTACAGGAACCTCTACCGTAGTAGAAATATGATATAATCTGTACAAAAAAAGGCATTTTGCACGATTTCATAAAATGGTCCATAATTCCAGATGTCCCATTTTGACCTTGGACCCCAAACATCTGTAACACCCCAATGGCACCACTACCAAAGTGCATCCATAAACTAAGTATAAACTTTGTCCGAGCTTGTAACTTGAAATATCCTGTTAAAAAGTTTTTCAGACTTTTGCTCCCAGATGACCTTTAACCTTCACCAAAAACAATAGGGCACACTTTCTCAATGTGGCAGATCAACATACCAAGTTTGACTTTCATTCAACTTTTGCCAGCTGAGTTAGAGAGTACCAAAGCAAGTGTCACAGAAACACACAGTTAGCCCCCTATGTCCCCAGATGACCTTTGACTTACACCAAAAGCAATAGGCCACACCTTCTCAATATGGCAAACATACATACCAAGTTTGACTTTCATCCAACTTTCCCTACAGTGTACTGAGGCAAGTGTCACACACACACCCAACCACATACCCGTTTAGCACGCCGATCGGGGACATGGACTTTTCCTCACGTAATTCGAGATATCCTAACTTTGCAGATGATATCCCCCGTTAGCGGCATTTAGTCTTGCACGTATCCTTGATTCAAGCCAGAAAAGTGGGATTGTGTGTACGTTTTTTGACACACATACACCCCTACACACAGGTGAAGATACATAGAATAGTTAGACTGACCTATAAAGTTGAGAGAGCGTATCTGATACCCCAGTTTGCATTACGTCAAAATATCGAGAAACGGGGATATCCCCGTTATTCGGAGTAACCCTGGTTGCAAGATGGAAGTTCTTGTGCGTGTCCCGTTTGGCGCCCTTTACAAACCTATACACATACACACACATGCCTACCTCACCGCATAGGTTTCTTAGCTGACGCAAGGAACCAGAAAATCAGTTTTTACAGCGTTTTAGTCCATATGACATGACGTCTTTAAAGCCACAGACAGCTCCAATTACTGAAGTGACCATACTCCCATTGCAAGTAGTTACTTTTTGCATTTAAGACACTGTAATTCCCTAACAAATTAATTGGCCATATTTTTGTATTTTTTTTACATTTATAAAATGGCTTGGTCAAGTTTCGTTCACAATGTGGAAGAACACTACAGGTGCGTAAACTCAGATGGCAATTACAAGGGTGAATACAAAATTGCTAGCTTTCAACAAATACAAAATTATTGGCTTTCAACACTTTTTCAGCCACACGCAATTGTGTGTTGGTGGTGGACTAGTACTTGTCTTCCCTTTGCAGGATACATTCCCAATATTACAGAAAATTGATTTTTAGCATGAATAATGCGGGTGAACACATACCCAGGCAAGTTTATAGCATTACTACTGCAAATAAATGTGAATAAATTTTAATAAATTGACGCAACATCGTGCCTTCTGTGACTACGTCATGCTGCAAGGATAAAAGGTTACCGCAAGGGGTGCTGTTATTCTTGCGTTTTAAAAATGAACCAAAGGTACTAACTATACTTCTTAAAGTTGTACAAAACACATAAAAAATACTGTACCATGGTCTATTTGTCCAAAAATGAGTAAAATATTGCCAGATTTACAAAATATTTTGATTTTGAAATTATTTTTTGAAAATTTTTTGATTTGAAAATATACATAACTGCCACTGGAAAATCGCAGCGGGAGAGTTCAGCCAAAGAAACGTCATCTTCCATCTACTACGCTACTTACTGAAATTTTTCATGAAATTTGGCAAAGAAGTTGTCTTGCAGGTTGGTATCTCGAATGGAAGAGGAAGATTATTGATAAAGCTAACTTTGTTTCATCATCAAACAGCACATCCTGCTTTAATAGAGTATGTCAACAGGTCACAACACAGAGGCTTATGACCTCAAAGTGAAACACATCGCCCTCAACGGCTGAATGACAGCAGTGATAATGTGTCCCTCAAAGTGGAGTTCAAAAGGACTGTGCGTGAAGGTAGAAAAACAAATATGCAGTAAAATATTTCAATGACAAGAAAGCTCAAATCATGTTTACTCTTTACATTAAAACTAAAAATAAGATCGAAACAAAATGATTGCACAAGATATCAGAATTGCTGACTAATTTAAAGCTAACCAGAGGGCCTGAATGTATCGGTGTGTCTAAATAAAAGAGTCTTTCTGACATTTACTGAAAACTTTGAAAAAGAAAAGGGAAAATTAAAGAGAACAAGGTCAGTGATTATTTAGAACTTTGCTCTCAAATCTCTCACTTATACATTTTCTTGCATACTTTCTTCTTATCATGTTCATTTGGCATGATGATGATGATGATGACCTTGCAACTTACCCAAAACGAAAATGTTTTCTTTTGTGACTCAGCGTTTAAGGACAACAAACAGCGCTTTTACATTATGGAATGTCCAAGTCGGTACCTTTCACAGTTTTGGAATAATTGGTTTGTATAAAGTTTACTGAATTCATGATGCTGAGCTCATGACATCATCGAGAAACCTCCGCTGAACCTCTAGACTGTCATCCTAATGCCTTCTGTTGCATTAAGATGTGACACCAAACTTTGGCCAACCAACGGCTGCTGGACTCGGTAGACTACGCATTTGCAACGTTTCCTTTTTCAGAAACGAGTAACTTGACTTTCAAATCCCAGAGTTGTGCACAAGATGTAATCATGGAATCTACAGGCTTGTTCCAACTTTGGCTAAATTTTCCTTTCCATCTTGGCATTACATGTTGGCATTGCATATTGGCGTTGCATGTTTGCATCGTATGCTGTCTGTATGTTTGACACTGCTCATATCAAGTGGTCCATTTCTGTTTCGTTGGTCTGGCAACCTTCTTCCATTGTATCTGTGGCTGCTGTTTCGTAGGATCGACGTTGCATGCATGTGAACTTGCTGCAGAACCTTCTCAGGACTCGGTTTGTAAGAAGATGAAACTGTGGGAATATGAAGCAACTAAGTCTGTGCATACCAATTCAATACGGATCAACAATCTCTGGAAATAGGGTAGTTATTAAGCAATATGTTTGCAGTACTGACTGTGCACAGAAAGGCAGAGACAGATGAAGACAAGTTCACTGTCTTCATATGTCTAGCTATTTAGTGATATGTTTGTAGTTCTCACCATGCACACGGAGACAGAGACACATGAAGACAATGAACTTGTCTCAAGATATCCATGCTGGTCATTTGCATAACAGACGATAGTGAAAAAAGTACTACGTAGTAGATAAACCACATCTTGTTTTTTTGTCGTGCTATGAGGTAGGATGGACGAAGGAAGGAGGTAGGAGCAGGCTGGAAAGGGTAGAAACTTCTGAAAGAGGCCAAAATCTTTGGAAGGTAAATGGATGTGTGTTTAAATAATTCATGTTCTGTAACGACCTACATTGTTGCACATTGCAGTGTAGACACTTTATGCTTTTAGGTCATATATAATACTGGGCTGCTGTTTGGATTTCTTCCTTGCAGCAGATTTGCAAGGACCGTGTAAAGCACTGTTAATACTTTATTGATGTTACAGTTCACTTGTAATGGTATGTTCTATCATGGAGCAATTTCATCTTGATAAATTATGGGATAAGGGGATTCCTTCACCCCTACCAGCTCAGAAGTATTTAACACATGCTTAAATTTCGGATAGGTAATTACATAAACATTTGTTTTTGTGTACATTAAAGTGATGCAACTTCCTCTTAAAGGAGCTGGCCATGGCTAGCTTACCTCTAAAACGTAGGAAATTATGGCATTGAGTAGAAACAGAACCAGAATTGAAACTCTAAACTTCCAGTCTGGAATGGCAACGAGCTGGGACAGAAAGACAGTGAACATGGAAAACATAAACACACAAGGCCAGTGAAATAACCGCATGATGTTTTGCTTGTAACATGATAAATAACAAGATTAGATCAGAAAATAAGAGGCTGTTAAAATATAAAACACATTCTGACTTGACGGCTTTCTTTGGGTCAGTCATCCTTTACACTAATCAGCAAACTTGAGCTTAACAGAGACAGAAAACTATGTCGGACATTTGCTCTCTCCTTCAACTGTACATCCTCTATCTCCTCTCTTCCTTCTCTTCTCCCTCCTCTCCATCCCTTATCCCCCAGACCATCCCTCCTCCCACCCTACACCCCATTCCTTCTCTCTTACTCTTTTTTTTGCTTCCTTATCATCATCAAAAGAAGTTGCAAACATTTTTCCACTTGTTGTGTTCTATCAATATTCATTACATCCAGGTTTTATTGTTTTGGACAGTTTATGCCGCAGTTTCATGAAACCAACAGCTGCAGGAAAGGGGCTGACCAATTATTTGAAAAGATCACTCATTTAGGCATAAGACAAAACATTTAAGACTTTGAAAAATTTATGATTTCAAAAAGTCTGAACCGATGACATTAGTCCTTTGCCAGAATGATCTAAGCCATGGATGGACAACTTTAAATTTTGAAGAAAAGGATACCAAATGGCTTTCATACCTCAAAGATGTTAAGCATCCATTCCATAGGCCAGCAGATCATCACCACAGAAATGGTGAATAAACAGATGACAGACAGCATATAAAGATCTGAAAACAGAGAAAATGAGATCAACAATGATTCAGTAAAGCCTAACATGCTTTCTTTCTCAGGAGAACACAGCCTAACCCTGACAGTGTGTCTGCTGATTACACCATGTTGCATGATTCAGGAGAAGTCTTCTGATGACATTAACACAAAAAGAAAATTCTGTAAGGACAAGGATGACTAGTCCATACTGGGGTTGCCAAAGGAAGATGCCATCGTGATGACAAGCATGCTACCACTCTGAGAAGAAACTGTATCGCCATGTCAGTGCAGTGTGAACTCAGTCTGTCCTTGCAGAGCCATCAAGTTAAGGGGGCATTTTTATGGAGATAGAACATTCTGAAAATGCAAATTGTGCAGTCTTTGCTCTACTTTTGAGCTAGAGTTTGCGATAATATATGCTTCAAAAACTTTTCAGACACTTTCCTCGGAGCTTTTATTGAATTTTGTGCCAGTCGGTAGTCTGGTGATTTGCTTTTCATGCAGGTTTGTGTCAATCTCCGGAAAATGTCATTGCTGTTGATAGAACCTTGGTCATGATGATCGGCACTTTCCCTTCTGGTTTCCTTCCAGTGTATAAATTAGGTCACCATCTGCAGGTTCTGACGATGTCATCACGTTTGGGAGTTGTTTTAATAAGTGCATTGTTATGCCTCATGAATATTCATGTCCTCATGAAATTACATTCCATTGCATGTTAAGCAGCACTATTTTTGTCCCAATTCCTGCTGCCATTATAATGTAATGAGAGTGTCATTGTCAACTCACTGTTCAGCTTTCCACAGATGCTAAGCTCTTCTAGAATTGTTGGAGTTCAAATCTGGAGCCATGTTGGGATGTGTCCATGCCAAATGGTCTCTCCCACCACTAAAACTTTCCACATTTAAACCACCAATCCTGGATTTAACCCTCCCCTACATTTGTAGATATGGTGCAATTTTTAACAAAAAGTGTCCATATTGAATCATTTACTTTCAGAGTGCCCTGTTGGACACATATTGTCCCCCCATCCCCCCACTGTAAGAGGGCTGAACTGGCCCTTCATATTTCTGATAGCTGGAAATTCTTGATTCAATATTTTTCCTTGAAGAATGAGAGACAGACTGTTCCTTCCAAACTTCTCATGAAATTTTTACAAACAATAGAGAAAAACATACTACATCCATAAAAACATGGAGTACTATCATTGTCCACATATCCTCTGCCATTGCATGAAATCTATCAACAGTAACTGCAAAACTATACGTGTATTTCTATCTGTCCCCAGTTGGAAGCCCCTCCTGTCACCAAAAATCAGGTCATCTTTCACTCAAAACTTCCACCACACATCCCAACAAGTCGGACATTCCGACATTCAGTGACATTAATGACATTCCAGACTGACTGAGGGTATAAGAAATGCACACTATTGTACCATTCACCTACAAAGGCATTGTGCCCCTTCAACTGAATCTGAAATACGCGAGTGAAATTTACGTAAATATTCCAGCAGCCGAATGCTGCAGCAAGGTAACACTTTTAACGTTATTCAAGAACATTAAAAGTCAGTAATGACAGACCCCACATTTGCAGTGAATTTAAATTTGCTAAAAGCTTCCAAAAGTGTTTTCCTGGAGGTGATGAACCAGTACAACATGTAAAACATTAACAAAAAATGCCACAGAATGTCTAAGCATGGGAAAATGCCAGCATGTTGAAAATACAGGTAAATGAAAGGTCTATACATAACAAAGTCCATTTAGAGTGATTAAATCATCTGTCAAAATAGTGTGAGAAATTAGACACACCACTGCATACATTATCCTGTAAAATTTCTACAATGTGAGAAGGAAAAACAAGCAGATGGTTCATTCAGTTGGTTGTAACCATAATTTTAAGTGTAATTTATTTAAGAATCGAATACAAAGTAAGGTTTTTAACACATTACACATAATTGCTTTGTCAGTGGTCAAATCCGTTTCTGTTATGCTCAGAGATGCAAAGTTCCAAAACAAATTACCTCTCGATAAATTTTACTTCCCGTTGTCACAAACTTCCTTATGACCATTGGTGATGGGCAGACATTTCCTTCTGTGTTCAAAGAAACATCTTGAAACAACTACAATCAAAACAATTTTTGATTGCAGTGCCTCGACTTTGTGGCAAAAATATTCTATGCTACTCTTCGTAGAGCTTCAAAATATCTTAATAATTTGCTTTATAAATTTGCTTTATAAATATGTTTTATAAATTATTTGAGGCAAAAGGTTACAATGTTGCCTAGATGCACATTTTTTTAAGCAGACTAGGCATTTTTTTGTTCCTCCATTTTTGTCTCGTTGAACAGGTGATTCTGTCTGTTCTTGAAAAGGAACTAGGATAACTTTTAAACAAAATCCCTAAAACAAAACGTTTTCACAATCTGGTGTACTGCACCTACATGACGCTTGAAATGATCAAATGAAAAAAAAAGTAAGCAACTCACAATTGGTGTAAATTGGTTTTCTGTAGGGAGCACCATTCGAGAAAATGAGAGAATATAGTAGGTACTGGAAACAGGACAATACAAAAACAGATGTATTCTCATAAGAATGTATAGGATAGTGAGTCGACATGTGAAACTCCTCTGCACCATGGTACCTAAGGACAAGGAAGAAATACAAAATTATGTGGGACATTTTTGAAACATATACACATTTGCTAAATAGCTACGTGAAACAAACCTGGGACCAAGGGATAAGACAATGAAAAAAAAGAGGGAACTACTGTCGGTGATGGGCAAGAAAAACATGTCTTTACAACATTTTGTATGCTATAGATATTAACACTGCTATCGACTTTCACTACTATGAATATTCATAAAGATAAATATGCATATTCATATCAGCTTACATGGTTTACATCCAGTTGGGACTGTATTTCCACCCTGTGCTTTAATGTACCACTTCATAGCACCTGCATTGTAAGCAGTATGAGCAGTGTCAATGATATGTTTTTTCATGTTTCTATCATACATAGGTTCCGGGCTGTTTGTTTTGTTAGTTTTAACATGGTATGAGAGAACAGCATAGGGTGGTTCACGGCAGAGGAAGTTGTCCCAACTGTATGTAGTTTAATGTTGTCCGTTACATGGTGCTGCAAGTCCACACCACACACAAATACAGTCTCTTTTGTCATCATAATCCTACATTATGATGACTTCATACTTATAATCCATCATTTTGTGGGATGTTTGAAATTAAAGACACATTTGGTGACAGAAAAACAAAATTTTGGAAAAACACTTGAGACAGCTTTTGGCAGGTTGGACAACCTAAAGACTGGGAGACCCACGTGAGATGAGCAACATGACGACATGTTGATACTTTCACTCAACATAACTGCAATGTAACTTAAAATCAATTCCAAATTTATTCCACAAGTGATTTCAAAAGAAAATATAAAGAACCCTAGTACATATTAAAAGAGAGCAAAAAATGATTAGAGGGATGCTAGAAAAACAGGGAGTGGTGAAAAAAATGAATACAAACATTGTTTATTCACTTACCAGGAACATCTTTGAACCAATAGGAACGGTATGACTTGAAACACTGCTTGGATGGTCGTGTGAGAGGCAAACGAAATGATGATGGGAGCTGAGATCAGTTTGGTTGGAGGTTTGACTGAGGTCAACTTAGGATTTGCAGGACTCCTAGCAACTGGGGAATAAAATGGAAATTTCAAAAGAAAAAAGAAAATACTAATAACCTACAGGAAACAACAAAAGTAAGTGAACACTGTACTTTATTTCCATGATGATACAGTTATATTTTAAATTTCAGATTTTGCTACTTTCTACATTCCCCCTCTCACCCCAGCAAGTTTGTTATTATGACAAGTCCACTTTTACTTTCAAATGATGTGCCATTTCTTAGTACGTCCTTTGTTTAATGCCTCTCAGAGATACAATAAAGGAATAAAAACTGAGCAGCAGCAATGTTGTCACAAAAACCACAACTGCATGTCTGTTACCAAACCGTGAATTATAGACAATAACCACACGGTAGCATAAATCATGCATAAAGCCGGTACCGAGTCATTTGTTTTGGAAAATAAGTAGGAACTTTAATCTACAGTGGCTACGAATGCTTACAACCTGACAAATTTGGCTGGAGAAGGTTGACGAATACTAAAAACAGCGATCTTCTTAATTTTAATGGTGATAAGATGACATGCTTTGAAAAAGCATGCTACTGGCCCTTGAGAAAGAGGACTGGTATAAGTGACAGATGCATATTTGATCTTGTGTTACTTACAGCACATAACCAGGACAATGCTTAGGAAGATGTCTATGTAGAGAAACTGCATATTACCGAGATAGAGTTGAACCTGCGTGGAGGATAATAAAAGAAAAATGGTGGGAGGGTAATAAAAAAAATGGTGGTAGAATCAACGGGTACCCAACTCCTATGACTGAGAAAACAAAAGATAGAAATAGCTAGTTAGAGATACAGAATAAGGAACCCATGACTTTCTATGCAAACTTAATTCTGATACATTGCAGACTGCATATATTATGATATTCATGACAGAAAATCCTCTCGAGATGTGAAAACAAATATTTCACGAGTAACGAAGTGGTGTCCTTCCAAAGAAATCTTCGCATGGCATCGGCATATGATGACTAGGGCAATGAAACTCACTTTTTAAAGGGAACTTTGACAGTCCTGGAGGGATCTGCAAATATTTTATTCACAGGCTTATAAATACATCAGTTTTTGGTTCAAAACAATGACAAAACAAAGGAAGCATCTTCCACTGAATTTTAGTACCAGTAAGTCACTTATCTTATTCCTTCACTTTTATACTGCATTTTCTTGAAATTTATTGAGTCCATACAGTACCACACCATGGTACATAATGTTTTATTACTTTTGTTGTTAGCTTGTGGTTGGTAACTATCAACAACACTACACATGACGCTGGTTTAGTTTTGAATTCTACTTCAAATAATTCATAAATTCTTCCACAAAAGCCAGCGATTCTAACGGTTTCAACCCCAGCAGAGTCTCACACAGGGGCAAACTTATCACCACTTTCGTTGTCTCGAAAAGTTCCTGCTAGCATCAAACCTTTCTTGTCCAGACCATACTTCACACTGGTGTGAAGTGGGTAACCAGTGGCAGTAAAGTTTATTCATCCATCTTCAAAATCATTCCTTAATACGACTTGCAGGATGATCTTTTTTCATACCATCGATTCCAATACTCACAATTCCTTTCATAGATGACTACATGAAGTATTAAATGGCTTGCAAGCTCCTCTTCAGATACATCCGATGCACATAAGGAACAAAGCTCCTCCAGTAATATCACATTACACAATTTATCATACACTATCTGCAACATGTCAAACAATTGCTGGTATAGTTTTGCTCATGCTTAGATTTAACTTGTAATAATGCTAATGAGCATGGAAATGTAGCTATTTACATGGTATGAGGTGTGCCAATGTTACACGGACAACAGTCACACACTTACACACAGCGGATTTCACACATCAGTGCTTCTTATCAGTGCATCTAGTTCTACAATGGTGTAAAATCTAGCTGTTGGCCTTGTCCCATACTGATTGCAATATGAAATACTGTGTTCAGAATTATCACTAAGAATGAAATACTGTGTTGAGTACCATTACTGATATGAAGAAGTGAGTTTAGTGTTATCACTGACATAACTCACTGAAATGAGTACTACTACTGATATAACTTACTGAGTTAAATATTATTACTGATACAACTTACTGAATTGAGTAATGTTACTGATACAACTTACTGAATTGAGTACTACTACTGATATAACTTACTAAGATTAGTATTATTACTGATACAACTCACTGATTGAGTACTATTACTGATATAACTTATTGAGTTTAGTATTACTACTTATGTAAATTGGATCATACTGTTTCAAAGGAATGAACTTGAATGAGATTATCACTATTATTGATATGACTTACCATGTTGACTATTGACTGGTGCTGAAATGATTACTCAAGTGATAAGCATTGCCAATTTGACTGACAGAATTGATTACTGTTTCTGATACGACTTGGGGACTTATTGCTATTATTGATATGACTTACTCCATTGAGTACTATTATAGTGATACAATTTAGTGATATAACTATATATACTTAGATTTGTGCCATTACTGAAGTGACCCTCTGAGTTTAGTACTATTCCTGATATAACTTACTGAATTGAGTAGTTTAGTGATGTAATTGACTGAATCGAGCACTATTACTGATATAACTTACTGAGTTCAGAACTATTACTGATGTAAACTGGATCATACTGTAGAGTGCCATGAATTTGAAGGCAGCAAATGATGTGGTCAGTGCAGCACGACCCTCCCTTTGACAAAAAAAGAAATAAATAATAATATAAAATGCAAATATATAAAAAAAATAGTGAAATTAACAAACCAATGAAATGAGGAAAACCTGTTACTTGAGACCAGTGAATGACAGAATTAGAAGATAAATTTCTCCTGGTTACTGAAGAAAGTATTCAGTGGGTATTTAGCCCACTAGCTTAATGGCCATTAACAAAATTAGCCAACAGTGTTGTCCAAGGACAAGGCTGTAGGTCTCAATATGTCATGTTTACCAATCTGCTGGACATTTGTGATTTAAATCTGATTTGAAGTTTTGACACAGAATCCACTGCGATGATATGGATTCATTCTATTTTCTAGACCTGAAGTTTCATTTGTAGAAGGAACTGCTTTGCCTCCAATGAGTGTTATGACCAACATATCACATTCACTCAATTTTATCCATTTCCCCTACATTATTCAAAACAGAAAAACCCTTTTTATTCTCCCTTGTGATAATGAAAAGAACATGGCAAAATTAATTAGACATTCTTTTGTCTCCCCTTGTGATAATGAAAAGACTATGACAAAATTAATTAAATGTTATGGTGTCTTTGGTGGTTATGCATATCAAGATTAATTTGAAACGTTGGTTTTCAACGCGGATTGCAAACAGGGCCTCTGGTTGCTTCAAGGGATTATAGAGTCTTAGAGGTATCACTACATAAGGGCATTTAACTTCAGTTGCTAAGTGTTCTGTCAGCCTCTCAGGAGTATCAAAAACAACATTATGAACTCACAATTACAAACAATAATACCTGGCTTTATCAAAAACCTTTAAGCACTTGCAAAATTACAGTAACAATTACAGTAAGACAAGTTTTTCTTTTTAAATTGAAACACTGGTAGTGGGTTTGGGATAAACTAAACAGTCATACTAAATACAAACACCAAACTGTTTACAGAAGTCTTCTTTGAATGAAATATTTCCAACCTGAGCAGTCTCGGTACACAAGAAATATCCTGTACTTTGGAAGTGAAGGGGGCAGCCACAGAGGCCTCTTCTTCCGAGAGGGCGACGCCTACGTGGGCCGTCTTGAGGGCCCCGCAGTCATTGGCTCCATCTCCACACATGGCGACGACCATCTGCCTCTGTTGGAGGAGCACCACCAGTTGCATCTTCTGATTCGGGGTCATGCGAGCAAAGACGACGCCATGCTCGAGAAGCTGCAAATTTACCGTGGAGAACATTCATCATATATATCGCTGACATCGATATAAACATTCTTGTCATCAAGCTTGCTTTGTTCATGAAGGAGATTTGTCGTTCTGCCAGGTATGGTAGGCCTAACCTATGCACCATGGAATGTAACTGTAAAAGACTGTCTTAACCAAGAAGCCCACATGATTCTGAAATTAGATTTAATTTGGTGCATGTACATTTTAGAGCACATAACAAATTATTTTTATATAATGAACATTATGAGTGACAGCTTTTGAAGCACGTGGATGGTGGATACAAATCTACGACTTTCATTCACTCGGCCTTAGGCCTGTCTCTCAGAAAAGGCCTCTGTAAAGACACAGGCAGAGTGAGGTATATTAAGCAAAAAGTACCCTTCTGCACAAGTACGAGAGGTAAGTTTGGTTTTTACAATGTGTGAATGGAGGAAACTTGCAATTTGCACACTGAAAGCTGAGTACTCACAGTATAAAATTAAATGATAATAAGTTCTTGCTTTCTTCCATTTGTTTCAATCTCTAAGTTTATCTCTCCTTGGAAATCCAAAAGTAACCTACTTACCTGACAACTTTGAGCCTACTAAACCTTATCCCTCCATCAATGGTACACTTATCCTGGTACCTATTCTGTACATGTTCTCTATTTCTATATCTTTGTACACATGAGGAAATCACGCTTTCCATACAGCACCTTGAAGGTCGACTAAATGTAATAATTCACTGCTGCCTGGCTGACCATACTGCTGCACAGCCTACACAACACTGATATAAAGAAAGTACCTTTGTGGTAGACTGGGCCAGGAGGTTGTTACTTCCATGCTGAACAAATAAAACAGCAAAACCCTGAAAAAGTCCTACAAATCCGTGACTTGGGGGAATTGGCCAAAGTGGCATAATGTTTGGGTTGTCTTCTTTCAGTTTAACTCTGACGAAAATCCTGCTACGATCAAAACACCAGGCAGATTTATCTTCACATGGGTAAGTTTCTACTCAGAATCTAAAGGTTAACCAGTTCATGGCTGATTTGGTGAAAAAGTGCATTAAAAATATGCATTCTCACGACTACCTCTCCTCCTAAAATATACTCATATTTTAATAAAGGAATGTCCCCAAAAATGAACCATGAAGGCAAATACACAAAGACATAGAAGTATCACATTACCATCTGAAGTTCATGCGGATGATTCTCTCGTATGATGTCAAAACTGGTGCCATCAGTCACAAAGCCTTTCATCGCCGCCGATGGCATTGGTGTGAGGACTTCCTGGAGACCAAAAACGAGCGGAAGCTTAATGTTGACTTGTGCATGCTGAGACCATCAGTCAAATTGTTAAAGATGAATTTCCTACTTTTCTTTCCTACATGTGATGGTCTAGGTGACAGCATTTTCAAGACACTGAAGAACAGCATGGTATAAAACTTCCAGAATACACAATCTGCATGACAGGAATCTCCCATTAGCTACTTTTTTTAAAAAAAAAATGCAGCAGAGTTTATCCATGGAACAATAAATGGTCAACCACAAGGTCTGTGGACTCAGAGGCTATACTTCAATAACCCTATTGTTAATATACACCCAAGCATGTGACACTCTCCAGCCCTATTGAGATGTGTGCCTCTCATCTGATCACTGTGTATGCACAGGAAATGACCATTGCCAGATAGAGACAACAAACTAATCAAGTGCACTGAAACAGAAAATCTGTCTTCCCCGACCTGCCAGTGGCAAGTCGGGGAAGACTAGCTAATGGAAGTTCCCTCTCATGTGTAAAGTTTGCACAAATATCTGTTCTACATGTTAACACTAAAATGAAGTTTAATGAAGATTCCGTAGCGAATAGCATCTGTTAATATACCACCTGAAGTACTAAATACGTTCCAGCTGACATAATTCTTTGGTGCAAAAGTACGACTTTGAAATGAAAAAGAAAGTAAATATACCAAAACTGTGCGACACACTTAACTGTTTTGACTGAAGAGAAGGCCAGAAATGTTTCAGTTTAATAGTTCAAACAATTTGTAGTCATCTTCGACATACCTCGGCCTTTTCATTCCCTCTGATAGGTTCCAGAAGCTCGTGAGTGACTTTGCGAGGTTTCTCAGCAGAACTGGGACTCTTTACTGCCTTCATGTGGTATACTCTCCTGCACTGTTGAAACATACCGCTCTCCTGCGCAATGTGCACAGCAGTTAAAATGTTATCACCTGTGAAACAAAGATGGAAGACCAGTCATTGGAGAATAAAATATTGAGACCCAAGGTTGAAGATTGTATGCAAAATAATTGGCAGTTTCCTGGGAGGCAAATATCTGAGGAAAGTTGCCAAGTTGCCAGCAAACTGAGAGAAAACTGATTGTTCTTTTCTTTTTTTTTTTTGCACTCTGAAACTAACACCACTATAGCACTACATGAAGCTGAAAAACACCACTACAGTATAGCATGACATGAAACTGAACATCACTACAGTACTGCATGAAATGTAACAACGCCACTACATGAACCTGAACAACACCACTCCAGCACTACATGAACCCGAACAACACCATTACATGAAACTGACAACACCACTACATGAAACTGAGGTTACTATGTTCTGGTAAATATGTCAGTTGCGTATTATCCAACCGTTCGACAAATCAGCTCTGCACATCCGGTGGACTCCATCCGGCCACTTCAGTTGAAACCAAGTGATGTAACAAAAGATGGTTCATATAATTCCTACTTGAATCCTTCCCTCCATCATGTTCACATCACCAAAGCACAACAATGTGAGAACATGAAAACTGTTGCTTTCATTCCATGATGATTCTTCCAGTGCTGTACGGGCGTGGATAAAGGCAGTGGCACTGACTTTGAAACAATCATGAAGTGTAGCAACGGGGAAGTTTGGGGTTCACCCCCGGGCCAGGCCACACTTGGATGGATTTATCATCTACGGGCAACCTAGGGTTACTCCATCAGAATTGAACTTTAAAAAAAAAAAAAACATGCTCAATTTCAATGAACTATAATTGTTGAGTTGGTAGTGATGTCAAGTGACATAAAGTCATAGGCTTCTGACACATTCATTTGTGGTTGATCAAAGTTGTAAAATAACTGCCCTTCATGGAATGAAAAAAAGGCATGAACTGTTCTTTTGGCTTCCTTTTTTGGGTGGGTTCAAATCTTTTCATTAAATAGTGCTGCTCTCAAAGTGAACAAGAGGTATCTGAAGAAGCAAATACAAAGAGCTACAGAGAAATTCAAACAAATAGTTAGGACAGAAGCTTTGAAGGATCTCCTAGCAACAAAAACATCTTTAATTGATCAGATTACTTGAGGTAATAAAAATCCACCTATGTCAAAACGATCCCTATGGTTACTTTTACGATGTAAATGAGATGAATATGTGAGGGAAGCAGTCCAATATTAATCTGAACTATGATTAGGTTTAATCTTGACACTAGGTGCATGATACATGGTAGCAACTAAAAGGTAAACTTCTTGAATGTTAACTTTTCACATCTAAATGCAACTTGTCAAGTTTTCTGGAGGAAGTCAAACATTCTTTGCCCTTTTGTTGCAGTTTCTTTCCAGCAAAGGAAGAAATGTTATGTGGCTCCTTTTGTTTGTCTGGGATCCACGCCCACTTAATAACCAGCCATTTTGTACATTAGGAGAAAGGATAAAACTGGGTTAGGTTGCACTCCTACAACTAGCTCAATCTGCCCAACAAAGTAGAATTAAATTTTTAATTAATTTCTGAAGAATTTAATTTCTACAGAAATAATTAAGAAATTAAATGGTTTTCTTTTACTAAGGACAAGAAAACCTACCCAAATTTGTAGTTTACTTTTAAAATTTGTTACACCTCTTACAGATCACTTCAAAATTTGAAATATTTAATTGCACCCACTGGCTGTATAACACCTCTTACATGTTTACAGGTGTATTAATATTACATCAATGATGGCTGATTAAAAAGTTATTCATTCACAAGTTATTTGTTCTCTTCATTGAAACAAATATCTTTATGCTGATTTGTCAATTTCCAAACCTTTTGAGTGGTGTCAATTTTTCTAAACAAAATTCAATACATGGTATGGTACCATTCTTTGTTATTGACACTGTTTTTATGATATACAGGGAACAATTTTCATGATAATATTTAAATTGAACTTTACTGAATTCCCCTCACTATTTCCATTTGGATAGGTACAGGGAAGTGTACTAATTAAAACTAATTCACTAGTAGCATTAGTTATTCCACTGTGTTACAGCACGTGAGTCAAGTCAAGAAATATCTCTTACAGAATTCTACAAAAAATTTTTTTGGCGCTGTGCATGTAATGTTTATATCCTGAGTCCTCTAACGAATCCTTCTCACTTTCTGTCTGCAATTCTGACATCCAATTAAAGGAAAAAATTTGGTTATTTAGAAGGGTGTGTTGCTGCAAGGGGCCATTTCATGGCATTTGATGCAACCCAGTGAGTGCTTTACAAATGAATAATCAATGTTAAGTACTGAGAACCGTGAAACGGTCAATAAATAAACCAGTCAACACAATATTCCACAGAAACATGAATAACAAAGTCAGAATCTGTATATTTTTTCTCCTGGAAGAGGTAGCAATTTCTAAAACACGGCATCTGTTGAATATTCGCACAACATGCAGCAGTGAGAAGTGTGATTGGTCAACATGTTGCTGCTGAGTTGGGAGTAAAATCTTAAGTGTTCAAGACAAAAAAGTTCATTTAGAGCATGCTCAAGGTCAGAGGAAAATTCAGTCCAACGAAGAGGGTTGTCAGTGAATAATTAATTAATCTGGTATTGCATCATGTGTATATTGTGCAGAACAAAGTATTCAAGGTGCAATGAAAGGGTAAACATATGTAGCTGAAGTCATTTGAAAATGGCTCACCTGTTACCATGATGGTTCTGTTTCTTGCAGAATGAAGTTTGTAGAATACTCCAGCAGTTTCCGGTTTGAGTTGGTTCTGCATCACCATCAGGCCAACAAAAGTTAACCCACTCTCTAGCTGAGCTCTGCGATGTAAAATATTGAAAGCATCCAGGTAAAACAGACTCGTCATGCACTGATCATGTGCTCATCATGGACTAATCATGCACTGATCATGCACATGTAACATGGATCTTTTGATAGTAAACGCACACTGAGGGACAATTTCATATTTAATTGTGCACAAAAAAAAGCATACCACTGATGATTCCAAAAATGAAACAGTGTCTCTAAGTGTTTAAGATGTGTTTAAACATCCCCTATTGATATTTTTCTCTCCCAATAGTTTTGCTATTTTTACCATTTATGAACCATACCAGATCTAAGTCTAATGAAATGATGTCACTGCTGTTTAACCCTAAAACAGCTTGAAGCATGCTAAATTGGAGCCACTAAAAATCCTGATATTTTTATAACCACACTAGAACAAAGGGTAAGTGTGGTATCTTGTTACCAATTTTATCACCCAAACAACAACATGGTCTATGCGACATCAACTGCCAAAAATCCTATTGAGCTGTATTTCATATAATGGCAGAGGCTTTTAAGAAAAAAAAAAAAAAGTGTAATTGAAAAGCGAAGAGGGTTTTTCTGATAATTTAGTGAGTAAGCAGCACTTTTAGGAGCTTCTGATTATCAAGAGCGTTAAATGAGTAAGTGCAAGAATCTCCCCAAAGCTCAAAGGGGTTTAAGGAGTAGGTACATGCATGCATCTACGGCACAAAGAGACTATGGGTGACTTATTATCAGTGACAGAAATGCATCAATGTAAGTGTTCTTGTGGGCTACCTATCATCAATGGTAAAATTACATCAATACTAAGGTGTTACTGTGATTTTGCTTGAAATCCAGATTCAGCAGGTGGTGAAGTTAAAGTAAGTCTCATATGACATCAGCTTCCTCCAATCTTCTGTCAAATGATTCAAGCTGACTCAAAACTGACCAAACTAAAAAACTTTTTTCTCATAATTTAACACAATTTCAGAAACCAGTAGAACGTAAACATTTACCGGTCGATCTGGTCTGCATCAGTGAACGACACATCTTTGGCCAACTCTTTGGTGGCGAGTCCAATGACCCGAAACCCCTTCTCGGTGTGCCTCTCCAAGATTTCCTCAAAATTTAATGGTACTGTTATAACACAGAAGAGAGTACATTGGTAACTTAATATGCCATAATATAAAAAACCAAGTTAAAGGCAAGGCTAATGCAAACCTAAAACACTTCTGTAGAAAATTGTGAAGACTTTGATCAACAATTCAAATTTAGAAAGGGGAAAATTTATGGTAAACATGACATTACAGCTACATCCTTGAGGAGTTAAAACAAATTTGTATCAGATAACTTTGAGTTGCCTCTTAATGAGATATTGCAGAGAGTCTGATTTCAGTGGCTTTGCATATTGTACAAAAAACAGTTTCGTTTAGAATTTGATGATCATAATGTCTGAAGACTAATCCAGGATCATGTACCATGTTGATCGTGGATAACAATGGCAAAATTGCCTACTCTTTTCGATTAGTATTCAGAGATTAATGAGGTGGGGTGAACTTACAATCCTACACAAATCCAAACCTGGTTCCGTGACCGCCATTTAATATCCCCAGTCTTAAGCTACTTTCCCCAAAAGCTGGGAGGGGTGGAGAACCTGCCCAGCTTAGCAGCCCAACACCCGTACCAAGCAACCTGAAGCGGATGCGGATATACCTGAATCGGTAACCCAAACTGAAATCGTCAAATAACTAACCACGAATAACAGCACCACTGCAAACAGCTTTACTGAACAAGTAGTTTTGAGTCAATAGAAAATTTCCCAGTTGTACCACCAGGATTTGATCCGGGGACCTAGTGGTTGCAAGACAGACAGTCTAACCACCAAGATAACCCTCCACCCTAACAAAATACAACCAAGCAGGGTTCTAGTGGAATGATT
Organism: Stichopus chloronotus; assembly: GCA_021234535.1. Lineage (NCBI taxonomy): Eukaryota > Metazoa > Echinodermata > Holothuroidea > Aspidochirotida > Stichopodidae > Stichopus > Stichopus chloronotus. The sequence continues at coordinate 1,980,728 of SFZH01000008.1, forward strand.
CTAAGTGGCAGTGGAGTATAGTGTGACTGTCACCCTGGGGAAGGGGGTGTGAAGGGAGGAGGTTGCCCACTCCCCTTTGGAATTTCTTTTTTGCAGATAGCTGAGATTCAAATTGCTGCAACTTTTTTTCCTATTTTTGCGTTAAACTTGTTTCGAAAAGTGACCGCTATCTTGGTGTTTGAAAATGAATTTTGGCAAAATATGCTTTTTGTAAATGGTAATTCTCTGCAATATTTAAGCTCTCTACAGACATTTCTTTCTGAACCCGTACTTTTGTAACACTTACACTATTTACTATTCTGTAAATTTCTGTTGCTTTATATTACAATAGTATATATTTCCATGAATTTTCAGAGGCTTCCAATGGAATTTCATTGAATTTTGTGCTGGCAAGGGGTCTAGCATTTTGCTCGTTATGTCAGTCAACAAGCTATAGTAACGGTTGCCTCCGGCCGTCGCCGGCCGGAGTGGCTGGTAACACTGCAGCAAAGTCCACCAGACTGAAGAAAAATGACCAAAACATTTTACAGACACCTTTACTATGTTGCTGGTAACACCAATAAAGGTTATACATTAGGGAATACAAGAGATGTAATTATCAAGTTATTCTCTCTCTCACAAACTTGCAACTTTGTGATCGTGTTTGCCCATTGGGATAGAATACAAGATGAGGAATCATCCTCACATCTTACCGGTCTGAGGGTTGCTCAAAGATGCTATTTTCTCCGGTGCACCCTTCGTGTAGACGGTTATCGGTGATTCCTTGTTCGACTTGGCTAACACCATCATTCTTTGGAGAGATGACACAAAAGGGAACAGCTTCAAGATTTCGAGGTTAGCCTGAAAGTAAAATCATGTAAAGAAAAGAGGTAAGGAAACATGGCAACGAGACGAAGTTACAACAAACGGCAGACAATAGACAGATTGCAATGTCCTTCCCGACAAGACTACAAAACAGTACAGTTGAATATTCATGATATGTGAAATTGCTAAAATGTTAGTTTTACAAAGTGACAAACTTTACAGTCACCTACTTCCAAGTAAACTCTGCTTGTTATGTACAAAATACAGGGACATTTTTGCTACTCACTTAGGGTGGCCACAAATATCAATTATAAATCTATGCACAGTTACAGACAGACACACAAAACACATTGGAATCAGAGTCAAAACTGGTGTTTAATTATTAGAACACCTTTCAACCTGTTCCTGCAACTTACGGGAAATAAAATTTCATGACTTTCCCATGACTACTTTATGATCTTTACACAACAATCTCATGACCTAATACCTTATACACCTATCACCTAGTTAAACTGGTACAACAATTGCAAAAGCAAGTAACTCGTACCAACATAAATTCCTTTAAGTTCATGAATTCTACAAGGCTTCCATAGTTTTTACAAAATTCCATGACTTTCCCGAGCCTGAAAAAAAAAGTTTTCCATGACTTTTTCAGGCTGCATGAACACTTTTTTTTCAGGCTGCCAGGACTCATTTTTCCCGCTGCACAAACCCTTTTCCAATGATTATAGGACTTCTTATCATATGAAGTCCCTCAGAAAATGACATGCATCACAAGTGTTCTACATGCACACTACAATTGAAAAAAAAGTCCACATGACTCGAATTCAGTCAATTTTATTAATCTAGACTAGAGATATTCCAACTTTGGTTTAATTGCATCTGAAACAAACCAAAAATATACCTCATGGCCCTTGAAATGTCTGAACACAAGTCTCTTTGTGACTGCATTCGATTGACTCTTATCTTCAGTCGGCTCCATCAGCGTCTGTGAAATAAAAAATAAGACTTGTTCGAATTGTTTCATCTAGGTGAACTGTCAATGGAGGCACCAAACAGCGATGAAGGGCTCTTACTCTCACTCCATGTTAGCTCTTAATATGAAAGTTGATGCAAGGGGGATAATTGAAGTGAGTGTAATTAGATGAAGGAAGCTTAAGGAAGCAAGTGATCAGTGTCAGATAAAATTAAAAGAAACATTACTGAAAAGCACCTTAACTTTGGTGTAAGATCATCAGAGAATAAATATCATTGAGATTAAAGCAAGTTCGTGGAAAATAATGGGGTATTTACAATATGACAGAGGTACTTCATATGCTGATACTAGGTGATAGGGTATTGAAGGTAAAATTGTTGGGTGTAATGGTATTAGGTGTAACCTTATTGAGTCAAGGCTATTGGGTGTATGGGTGACTTGGAGTAAGCTTATTGGGTGCAAGGGATATGAGTGTGTTTTGACTTAATCTACTGTTGTAGCAGGAAAAAAAAAATCCTGACTTTCTGATCAGGAATAGAGACCAAACATGTCGGATAGGTCACATCAACAATGCAGATGACCAAGACTCACATTGCTGACCCTTTGACATTTCCATCTGTCACACACGCCGGATGTTCGTCCATTCGTTTTGGTACTCACCCAGTTTGTTGCCAGGAACATTTTCAGGTCCAGGGGATCCCCGACGAGCTCTCCGTCGATGTAGGTGAGGGTGTGGCAAGACGCGAGCACCGATATCGTGGGACTGGTCGCTACCTCTGACAGAGTTTTGACCAAACCCGATAGACTGTAAAAAAAACGAATGGAAAAAATACATGAAGCAATGTGTACAATAAGATGCACTGACATTTTAGCATATTATGATCATTTTACGTTGAGAATTCAACATTGATTTAAAAGAATATTAATCATCCAAAATAATATGATCCTTCAAGTAATCAAAATTCTTGTCTTTTCTAATTAGTGTGCTCTTTTTACTATCCAAAAGTGACATTTAGTAAAGCTACTTCTAAGACAATGGTAACGTAGTAAAGACAAAATGGCTCATTTAGTTACCTTAGATCAGCCACCCCCCATAATCTCCCTATCCCCTTCCTCAAAACTGGCACATGTTAAAGGACTTCTAATGCCAAATAAGCATTCTGTGTTGTAAGTCCTTGTCAAAAGCTATTTGCCATTTTCTGTACCTTTGCACCCTCCCTGGCATTTGGGTGTCTGTGATACTTTCATACAAGGATATGAAAATTGTATTAAAAACAGAAAAACTTGCTTCATACACTAAATGGTATTGTTATCACAGTGTTCTTCTCAGTTACGATAATGCCATAGGTCTCCAAACATATAATGAGCATAGAATCACTGTATGAAACACTAAGTAAACGACATACCGTTTCCCTATTACTTCATGAATTCCCAAAAAGTCCAAACCATCTTCTGTCAGTGTTCCAGTCTGGGTAACAAAATAAATACGTCATCGACTAACAGAGACTACAAACTTAGATGACAATGACACCAGCTTACTAGTGAAGGTTCCCCCCCCCCCTTCTTCCCCTTTTAGTGCTTATACTTTATTCACATCGTGGTATTTAGGTGTAGCTTAAAATATCCACCAATGAATTATAGAAATCTGTCTCACATTTGAGTAAAGCAAAGTGTATCAATGTTTTGGAAACATGGTTTTACAAAATTATATATGTTATTTGTCCTTCAAAACCATTGTTTTAAATCTCCTCTTCCCTGGAGCTGTGAAAACTAGGTGCAGCGGTTATTCACGAGTACATCCCACTTTAATGGAAAATACACACAAAAACAAGAATAAATACAACCTTGCTCCGGCAACATTTCTGACTAATAACAGCAAAATGGACATTATTGTCTTTAAGCTTTTAGTGAAATACTTCCGGCTCTAGGACTTCCTTTTACACACACATCTAGGCTGTATTCGCAGAAAAATTCATTCACGAAATCCTAAACTTGTTAATGCCAGCACTTTGATTGTTTTCTTGCGATCATTCGGGTATTAAGAATGCTTCACCAAAACTGTCGACACAGCACAAGCGTCACTGAGGATTTAGTTCCAGTTTGGCCGGAATGCTTACATTGCATTCCTGCATAACCAGTATACTGGTCTAGAATATTCTAGGACAATAGTATGAAGGGCACAACCACACACAGATAAATCACACACACACACACACACATAATTACCTAGTGTGTACATTGAGAGGATACACTCTCCTTCAAAGGACCTTAAAAAAAAATTAAAAAGATATTTAGGTTTCCACTCAATAATCTAGCTACCTTTTCTGTGCAATTTCCATCAAATACCTTCATTTTACTGTACACCGTATCAAAAAAATGAATTTTGATATGATTTGGCTAGGGAAAAGGTTAGAAGTAAAACAGTTACACTTAGTTCCATTTTTTCTAGTACGTAACTCATTGGAAGAGTCTCCCTTGAGGTGTAATTGACATAGTTACGTTATGTGGCTAAAGGAGGATATGTAATCATAAGGATGTACTTACATTACGTTTTGATTCTAGCCTCCTCAGAATGTGCCATAAGCATTCATTATGCAAAGATTACTACTTAAAAAAACTGACTTTTAAAGATGAAATTCTTGCAACCAAAACTTTCATTGATTGATTGACAAAGATAATTTAAATTTGATTTTCCTTAAGTGTGTGTCCCATGTTTTGGGGAGAAGCAACTGAAGTAAAAAACAGTGGTTTTTGTCACAATGTGACCTGTTTGTGTTGGTTTCTATTCATTATCACTTGAGGATGTAAGCCCCTGGCCAGAGACAGATTGACCAGAAGCGACATGAAGTCTTTCAGACTACTACCTAATCTTCTATTAGATGGTTCTCTCCCTCCCCCAACCTTGTTTCTCTCCCACCTCCACCCCCTGTGGTTTCCATGTACATCAGACATGCCCATGGGTAGAACAATCCTCTTCCAATCCCCTAAAGGATTAATAATTTCAACTTCATAGCATAAAACTGATACAATCAATGCCTCTGGGTGTCATCCCTTAAAGGATATTTAATTTAATTTCCCAGCCACCATATGACTCTTTAACACATTTGCATCAATGGCCAGAAATATAGTGCATCGTGTTAAGAGCATATACGTTTAAAAACTGGGCATCACAGGTATCTATGTTGTACTTAGTCACTTGGAATTTGTGCGCCAGACGTCACAGTTGGGAGAGCATTACAAACTCAGGTGGATGTAGAATGTCCTGCTTTTGGGGAGCGACAGAAAATTTGGGTAGTCGAGGAGAAAAGATTCAAATGACTTTATCATGACAAATTACAATGACAAATTACAAATTACAATGACAAAATACAATGACAGATTACAATGACAAATTACCTTATCAAAGCAGATAACATCCACCATACCACAGAGATTAATCTTCGATGGATTGATGCAGAAGATGCCGGCATTCTTGAGTCGCAGTTGAGCGTAGACCATACCGATAGTTAAGGCAGCAGGCAGTGCTGGTGCTACAGCAATGGTTATGACATCAGCAGAACTAAATATGATGTCCCTAGTAGATGCCTGGTGATGGAAATAGGTATAACTTGAACACCAAGAGACTGAATGGAGGACACAACAACAGCATTATACAAAATCAGACTTAAGAAGTCAATGAATTTGTGAAAAAACAAATATATATATATGAAAGATCACTCTAACTACACAGCTGATAGACATCCTTAAATATTAATTTTCAGGACACTTTTCTGACAAACCAAAGATCACTCAAATTAACAAAAAAATGCAAAAAGAGTTTAGGGTAAGTGATACTTGAAGAGCCACTGGGCTCTGTACCTCAGTGATATCAAACAAACAAAGCAAACAAAAACACAGGAAAACATAACATAAACACAACTAGTGGTCACAGTATAACAGAATAAAACAACAAAGTATCTCCTAATTAGTCTATTCTAGCATGTGTGAAAATTATCTCTTTTCATATTAACAGTGCCAAGATTAAATAATTGATTCCAAGCAATCAAAAGCAAACAGAAACAATTTAACAAAAAACAAAATGAAACAACCACAACAGACAAAACACAAATAAAAACTACGAAGAAAAACAAGCAAAAACATACAAACAAAAGCATCACATTAAATCCCCCCCCAAAAGTGATTTTAGGTAAACATAGTTTTAGTTACAGAACAAAAAGGACAAAGTATCACCTTATGTACAGTGGAGAGAATGATAGCATCATAGATAAAGCCACTGGCAGCTGAAAACAGAAAAAAAAAATTGACATATTTTCCATATTCGATGAAATTCCTTCACTAAAACTCTAACAAGGGGGCTTAGACAGTTTTGTACGGCCTGCAGGGACACAGTCAAAAATCACATTGTACACATCTGCAATGAAGGAATCATCATCAGATTACAAATCATTAGTAAAATTAAATCTCTTTGCTGATGTATTTTGAAAATGAACAGCTTATAGAGAAGTTTCTTATCCCAAATATGGTTTTCAAAAATGGGGGGAGGCGGTGGTTTCATTGAAGGAATGTTGTCACAAGGAAGAAAAGCAACTTTGTTCTTTGTTGCCTTTGTTGACGTGGACATATCACCATAGGATCGGTAAAATCACATGTTTTGAAACACTGCATATTCATGGTAACCACTCACAAGCAAATGTGTCGCTTATTGGTTTTCACTGTTACAGTAAACAAGATACTTGAAGGGTACTCATTCTATGAGTCGGACCCTCTAGGGTTTGAACAATGCGAAGAGAATCTATGATTCTTTTAAGAATTGTGGCAAAATTATCTCAGGTGAACATTTTAAGCTTAGAAATTACAATTATGAAAAACAAACATGGACAAAAATTCATACAGAAAGGTAGTAATTTAACGAAAATTTTGGGTAGTCACCCTAAATGTTTGTAGTGTCCTCTGCAGTCTTTTCTACAGATTTTCAAGAGAAAGGGGGGCACCCAAGCATGTACGCTATACCCTCCAGACATTTTAGTAACTGAAATGCTAAACGATGCAAAATGGTGCCACTTAAAGATGATTCCTAGTTCAATTGAAATAGCAGTAGCCAGAGTCTATCAGGGTTTTTATGGGGGGGGGCACGATTTTTACGGGCAAATCGCCACTTCAGGGGGCAGACATTCTCACGCAAGAAATAGACCACTGCCGAGAAAATGCCATGAAGAAAGCTGGGATGTGTAAGCAGATAATTAGACTTAGGCTCAGTAAGGTATAGAGTTATAATGGGGGTATGACGAACACATCATCAACACCAAAAAAGTAATATGTTGACCGTTACAAGCCAGAGTAATTTTCCTCTCAGCATTGAAAGAGAATCCAAATTTTACATCCTACAATGACTGGTGGTGGTATGTCACACTTTAGCATTACCATTTTCCTCAAAAATAGCTCTAAAGGAACTATCAAATGACACCCAAAACTCACTAATATATCCTAAAAATGGCCATAATCCACAAAAGTTGCTTCAAAGACATTTGCAAGTTCAACTTACAGTAAAGAACAGTACATATATGAATTACACTGAGAGCCTGTGAGAAGAGTTTGAAGTCACTATCTTGCTACAGAGCAAGATAAAATTGTAATATATTCAGTTTTTGGTATGCTGCAACTGGATATTATTTCTGTTCTACCTTTTGATCGCACTACCGAAATGTGCCAACATCAACCAGTACCTTGACTTCTGTCCCATTATTGAGGAAACGTAACCACTGTCACTGATTTTGGCCTAATATTAACAAAGTAAGGAAACTTCAAACAGTAACATTGATTTTGGTCCCATCATTGAGGTATGCAAACTTCAAACACTAACACTGATTATGGTCCCATAACCAAGGTATGTAATATCCAACCTGTATTACTGACTTTGGTCCCATTACTGAGGTGTGTAAATTTCTACAAGCAACACTGATTACTCACCAAAACAAGCAAGGACGAGAACAAAGTATACGGCATCTCTATAAAGCTTGATAGAGCTAGGAACTGGATAAAGGATGGAATGAACTAGTTTCCCTTTCATTGTTGCAAAACCTGAAAATAAAATGCAACTGGTTAATGATAATATACTAGTTTTTAGAGTTCATATAACTTTAACAGTTTTCATCATCACCATCACATCGTCACTACCACCATCATCATTGCAATCACTGCCATCAATACTTCCATCAATCAGTAATATCTACCAGCATTTGCGTCGAGCACCCAGGTAGCTGGCCGACGATGCCAGACCCATTCCGAAAATGCTATCTGAATCTAAAGTTTTACTAACATACAACTGGTTGATGATTATATACTAGTTTTTAGAGGTCATATAGTTTAATAAGTCTTCATCATCACAATCATCACCATTACCATCACATCACCACCATCATCATCATCACCATTACCATCAGTCATTATCATCATCATCATCACTCCATCATCATCTCCACTATCATCATCATCACCACCATCATCATCAGTCATCACCACCATCAACATCACCATCAGTCATTATTATCATCATCATCACCATCATCATCACCATCATATCATCATCTGTCATCAGCAACAACACCACCATCATCATCATCACTACCATTCATACTACCATCAATCATTAATATCTACTTGTGTTTGCATCGGGCACCCAGGTAGCAGGCCGATGATGCCAGACCTATTCTGAAAGTGCTATCAGTATCTAAAAGCATTATTACTGACGTACACTGTATGTGTGACGATAAGTCTCATATCTGAGAACAATTTCAATGTCATGCCTGCACTAAGATACTTGGTATAATACGATAAAGTGCAAAGCAAAATTTCTTATTCGACTTCGCAATGACCTCGAAGCCTAATGGAAACTATATTATCGGATACTTACGTACCAGACCGACTATGGGAGTGGGGGGGTGGCAATGGGGTAAAAATCAATATTTACATCACCATGGAGATGTCTACTTCTATCTGTAATTACAAATGAATGGCCAAGGTGCAACAATTCAATAGCTACAGAATAATAATTCAAAGCCACACATATCATGCATACTTTATGATGTGTATACCTGGGACCATACATGTGGATAGGAACTAAACCGACGGTGATTATAAAATCTTTAATAGTATATTTTAATTTCTCATCAACAAACTCACCGGTGTTTGTAACTACAGCTAGCAATCTCTCTTGACTTCTTGTCTGTATCACCTTGGTCCCACAGAGGAGGGTGTGTCTGAGATGAGAGGCTGTATCATACACCTCTGATGACTTTTTGCTGTACGGCAGGGAGGTCTTTGTGACAGGAACACTCTCACCTAATAAACAAAAAGGACAAATATGTTGCTCTTCAAGTCTTGTGCAGATAAAGTAAACTAGTAGCTGAGACTTGAGCTTACCATGTAGGCAGAGATAAGCTGCCATAGTTGCCAATGACATACAGATCAACATCAAAAATAGAAATAAAATATTATGAAATATTCTGAGAGAATACTATAAACATCTTAGTTACACTGATTGAAACCCTCTCCAGAAGGGGATTATTATTTAAAGTTCCATTTTTTCATGACTTTTTAATTATTGAAGGAATATTTTGTGATAAAAAAGTACACCATAATAAAGAAACAATCTGCAACCTATGAAACAAGGACATCAAACCTACTTGCTTTGAATTAACAAAACACATCCTAAGATGGCAATCACAACTCTGAACTCAAAATGCAAAAAGATAGGAATTGAATAAAATGTTCATCAAATCACTTGCAATTTGATCTGCTTCCTCCTATTGAGATGGAGTTTTGCCTGGACAAGTGTTCTTTTTTTTTTTGTCTTACTGATAAACATGAATTAGCCCCAGATGGGCTGAAACTTCTATACAGTAATAGGTTTTGAACATACTTTTACGTAAGTCAGGATATTAGGAAGGCTAATTTGGAGCTTTTGAAGGCTCAGATCAAGCTTTTTATGAGTCACTTGAGAAATATGAGAGTACAGGGAAAGATCCAGGGAAAGATCCACCAAAAAACCACCATCTAAAAAATCTGGACTTGTCTAATGACAATGCAGTATGACTTTGACTTCAGTTGCAGAAACAGATTTCATTTGTTTGATGCTCACACAACTGAAGCTTTAAAAGTTCTTCCTTACAGCAGAGGCATTTCATCTATAGCAGACTAGAAGTTAAAACATACCACATATAACCACTGACTTTCTGCTATATCGTAGAAAATCAAAAATCAAACAATTGAAATTACAAACCATTCATGAAAAGGGAAGGAAGTTATCAATTAATTGGAACTGCAATCTTACGATATCAGAAATGGAAATCTTTTATTGCGCTGCCTATGAAACTATACGAAACAATTTAAAGGGCTACTAGAGTCACTACAGTTGCTATTGTTTTTGGTTGATTGACATTGTTAAGTTTTTTCAAAATATGTCAACAACATACTTTTATGGCCTACAATACCAGGCTAGGATGCCACGTTACCTGTAAGCATGCTCTCGTTCACTACACAGTTTCCTGTAATGAGTACAGCATCACAGGTTAGGGTACATCCACCCCATGGAATGATCACAACATCACCAGGTACAGCCTCACTTTCTGGAATATCTACCTCTGTAAAAAGAAAGAACCAGAGAGCCAAAACTTGGCTTTGTGATTCCTTGCCATATGGATATATTATAACAAACATGAATTATCCACCTGACAAGTATGAGATCGACTACAGTTATTGTTCATGAAACACCATATAAATAAGCCTATAACAGAAAAATGACCTCTTCTCAAAACATAACGGTGCCAAAATTGATTGAAGTCATCTATTCAACATGGGCAATACACATACTAAGTACGAATCCCTCACAATTAACTTTCTTGAAATAAAGTGTTTACAAGATTTTGAATACTAAATACTGAACTACTGATACGAGCAATAGACATGCAAAGTATCAGATTACTCACAGTTGCTCTTGTTGAAATACAGTAGTTAACATGATTTTGACCCTTTGACCTCTGGTGACTCCAAATGACCTTCGACTTCCATCAAATCAGTAGGTATCACCAACTCAATATGGGCAATCCACATGCTAAATATCAGAAGCCCCCACTGTTACCCTTCCCAGGATATACTGTTTACGAGGTTTTCCCAGTTTGACCTCTGGTGACCTCAAATGACTTTTGACCTGCAATAAAAACACTAGGATTCACCTTACCAGTATGGACAACCACACATCAAGTATGACATCAGTCAGCATCACCTGTCTGGAGATAATGTGTTTACAAGGTTTTCAGTTTGACCTCTGGTGACCTCAAATGATCTTTGACTTGCAATAAAAACACTAGGGATCACCTAACCAGTATGGACAACCCACACATCAAGTATGACATTAGTCAACATCACCTGTCTGGAGATAATGTGTTTACAAGGTTGTCAGTTTGACCTGTGGTAAGCTAAAATGACTGTTGACCTCCACCAAAAATGAAAGGAGTCTTCTACTAAGTATGTACAATCCAAACATCTAGTATGACAATAGTCAAGGTTACCCTCCTGGAGATATGTTTGCAAATTTTTAGTTTGACCTCTGGTGACCTGAAATGACCTTTGACCTGGACCAAAAACACTAGGAATCTTCTGCTCCTTATTACTAACCCACACACCAAGTATGACATCAGTCATGGTTACCCTTCCAGAGATATTGTTTTTAAAAGGTCTGTACAGTTTGACTTCTGGGGACCTCAAATGACCTTTGACCCTGCCAAAAATAACAGAATCATCTACTAAGTATGACCAACCCACACAGCAAGTACAACAGTCACAGTTACCCTTCTGGAGATATTGTGTTTACAAGGTTTTTACATTTTGACCTTCGGTGACCTCAAAATGACCTTTGACCTCAACCAATCATCTCCTCAGTATGACCAACCTACACACCAATTATGTCAGTCACAGCTATCCTTCTAGTGATATTGTGTTTACAAGGTTTGTAAAGTTTGACCTCTGGTGACCTCAAATGACCTTTGACCTCCACCAAAACAAAAGGGATCATCTATTCAGTGCGATCAACCTAAATACCAAGTATGAGATAAGGCATGGTCACTCCTACTCAGACACCTTGTTTACAAGAAGTGTCACATGCACATACACAAACACGACATCACAATCCCACAGATTCCTTCTGTCTTCGACAAGGAATCAAGAACCCATCATAATAGTTCCTTGATAGTAACAAAAGTTTACCAAAACTACCTCCAACTCCTTCCCCCTACACACACACTTACGTTCACCTTGAATTCAACAGTGATTGCAAAACATGCTAATGTGGCACTGTATGTGATCAAGCATGATATCAGGGAACTAATGTCTGGGAGATATAAACGACTTTACCAACCTTTTATTTGAGTGAATTTGATTCTGGCATAAGTAACATGATTACCAGGGTATACAGATAAAACAAAACCTCTATTCCTTATTATTCCAAGCAGAATGAAAAAAAATCCAGTCTCACTTCCCACACCCTTCTTTTAGCTTGGCTTTCAATCAATCAATAAAGTAATCCATCAATCAGTCAAATCAATCAACCAACCAATCAATCAATCAGTTAATCTTCAATCAATCAGTTAATCCATCTATCTTTTAGGCAATCATGCAATTATTTGATCAATATTAATTATCTAATCAATATTAATTACTTGATCAATCAATCAATCTTTCAATCACATAAATCATTCAATCGATCCATTAATTGGTCAATCAGTTGACCAATCAATCAGCTGATCAATACATCAGTCTTTCAATAGTTTAACACAATGAGTCTCCCAAGGACAAGTAACAGGTTGGTGGAGCCAGGAACACACAGCATCACAGATTTCATTGCTGATTGCATGCAGTCCAGTACAAATGTGGAATATTCGAGAACCAGTTCAATGAGAAAATAGGAAATTACAATTTAATGACTGCGATACAGAGTACGGAATGCCAGGTGCGACAGAAAGATTGTGGTAATATCTCATCCCAAGGAAGACGAAAAGCTAGTCGGTCAAAGAGACTCAGTCTAAATGAGATTATGTATCCAAGAAAGTGAAAAGAGAGAGTGAGTGAGAAAAAGATTACTCAAAAGAAATGTATAGTGCTGCACCAAATATTGAATGAATTAAGCCATATTAGTGGAAAGGACCAAACTCCAAGACCATACTTTCTGAACATGTTGTAAAATCACAGCATTTCAGTTAAAGTTGCACTCATTGCCAATGTGCTCTCATTGCAGGCCTATCAGTATCAACTTGTATATTTGTCAGACTTTCCACTGAAATGGATATATCAGCAAAATGTTTTACTTTTTGTTGGCAAAATGTCAACAATTGATCTTGTTCTTCTGTAACACTTTTTGTGGCTGTTTCTCTTTTAATCACAATGGATATACAGGTAGAGATACTTGCTATAATGGCTGAGTCTCTGTAATACCAACCCTGTGGTGCCTTTCAAAATAATTTCTTTTTGTGTGTAACGAGTAGGTATGATCAAAAGATTTTCAGTTAAATGTTTAATTCTCAAGTTTGACCAAATATTTAATACATGTAAGTGTGTTACACTGACATCACACCTTTTGTTTCAAGTTCATATTGACTTGTTTGCAACCGTACCTGTCAATAGATTAAACAATAACAGATCATAAGAAATGGATGCAAAGTTTACTAAAATGGTACCAGCATATTCCTTTTAATCTTTTTCACATAATAAAAAATCTTGGTCTGGGTTATGATCGCACTAATATCAAGTCAGTCAGAGTGATGTATTTATGTTAATGCTTCTGCTTCTATATAGTCAACCATATAATATAGGATATAGTCAACAATACAAACTGCATATCTTTCTGCCAATAACTGCAATCAAATTCTCAACCAACGATGCTGAAGACAGAAAGAAAATCATGAAGCGATACACTTGCAAGAAACAAAATAAATGGACAAACGATAATTTTCAGATTGCACATTAATTATCAGAGCGAAGGTCGGGCTACGGGTGGGATATCAACACTGCCTCTACGAAAATTACTTTCAGCAGAAATGCTATTTTCAGAGAATCTCTAGGCATTTGGTTCATTGTTTGAGTACACAGCAATGTATATTCATCCTTTAGGAGGGTGAGTGGGGTAGATGACAGGGAATTCAAAATAAAATGATAACAGGGAAAAGGGCAAATGGCGTACAACACCATGAAGGACTTCAAAAACCATACTTTGTACAGTGTGCAGGTTGTCCCAATGAGTTTTTGACAGACCTTAAATTTTAGATTTTCCAGGTGGGCTACAAAAAACACACTAATCAGGACAGTAAAAAGTGCAGTAAGTCTGCTGTTTTATTTTAATACATTTATCTGGGTCCCCATTCTTTATTTCTGCGTGCAAATATTCCTACTTGTCACAATGATTCAAGCCTTTAGGAGAATGGTGGCACGCCTGACAACATCAAGGCCTGGTTTTGTCCATTTTTGGACAAAACCCGTTGGGACACATCGTCATCACTCATGTGAAGATGATCAGTGAGGTTGACATCGTTCTCGTTCCACTTCACAATGTTGCAAGGGAGGAGGGGGGGTGTGGTGGGATGGACGTCGATATAAGTCGATGGAGGCAAATATTAACAAAACCAACACAGTACTGTAAGTGAGGTCTCGAAACAAATTGTTAATTAGTTTCAAATTGACAGACATCAAAGTTTCTGGATGTGCGCTAAGTTCAAGGTTGAAAAGAGTCTGCTACATTCCTCTCGTGGAATGTGACATCACAGCTGATGGCTGGACGTCAAATATTTGAGCAGAGTTGACCCGAAACAGTTTAGTACAGGACGTATTCAGCGACCAATCACAACACAGAATTTTGTCATTGCTGGTTACCAATGGAAACTGCTGATTAAACAGTTTGGTAACAATGCTGCATCACAAGGTAGGAGGAGGTGACTCCTCGTCGTCTACAACAAGTGAACAAACAATTATCGGTACAAAAATTTCCGCTGACCTTTGCCGTCACGGAGGACTTTGATGGAGGTGTGAGATGCCACCATCTTCTTCAGAGTTGTCAGTTGCTGAAAAGAAAGTAAAATTAAACTGATTTAAAGAATAAAGTGACTATAACAGATTTCTAAAATTAGCCAAACTAGGAACGCTAAAAAATGGTCAAAATTTGTGATGCATTTGAAACGATCTTGTGATACTAGTTCTCTTATCGGATCTGAAATTGTATTGTAACCAAGAGTTTGTGATAACACCCACATCCACATCCTGAAAGTGAAACTAATAGGTTTCTTATGGTTACCAGTGCTCATGACACAGTAAATGGGGGTGCAGTTGTTGTGAAGAGACAAGTGCATGAGGAGTGAACAATAAAATAAAAGTCATCAAAATTTTGGTGAGAATGCTTGCTTGTTATGTTACGAAAACTTAAAATAATGTTTTTCTTTGTATGTAATAGAAATCACAAGTTGCCTTGCTGAACTCAGAGTTCTCTCATACATATAGTACTAATGCTTATAATTGGTACTACCCAACTGCCAGTTTTTGCTAACCAGTTGATTCAACCATGCATTTTGCTGCCTAGACCCCTCCCCTAATGCCTCCATCACAGAATCTTTCAGCAACTGCCAATATGCCATTATAATTATACTTGTGAATTTTTCCGAATGAAGTTACAAGCATACAAATGACATGTTTAACACAAAACTGAGTGACAGGCATTCATGCCAAAAGGCACTTAGACTGGAAAACCAAGTATGACAGTACTACTGTAGATGCACTCCACAAAATACCCTGTAGTCCAAACTCCAATTTGCTCAAACAAAAGTTGCTGAATATGTCTGAAGGCATACCAGATGCAAACTAAACATGCCATAGTGTAAACTCCTATTTGCTTTAAAGGCTGTATTGCATCACCCTACGCTATATTTTTACCTACCTGAAAGGAAAATTCTCAACTGGTTCTAAGTTACAGTACTCTTAGATTGCCAGCAAATTCGAAAGATGCAAAGCAGCTCGTATTACACAGCGTACACAGGGATCCATTGTTTTGATTACACATGTGGAGGAATGTAAGACAGGCTGAGGGAGGGACTAGAGGTAGGTGGTTGGGAGAATTGAAACTGTCTGGGTT
Source organism: Stichopus chloronotus (assembly GCA_021234535.1). Lineage (NCBI taxonomy): Eukaryota > Metazoa > Echinodermata > Holothuroidea > Aspidochirotida > Stichopodidae > Stichopus > Stichopus chloronotus. The sequence continues at coordinate 1,996,672 of SFZH01000008.1, forward strand.
GATGCATTACAGCCTTTAAAACTGGCTGAAAAGGTCATGAAATTTATTTTGACATTGTCATTGCTTAATGTAGCTGTTCTTCATACTGTAGCTGTTCTCTACACTGTAGCTGTTCTCTACACTGTAGCTGTTCTCTACAATTCAGCTGTTGTCCATACTGCAGCTGTTCTCTACACTGCAGCTATTTTCTAAACTGTAGCTGTTCTCTACACTGTAGCTGTTCTCTACAATTCAGCTGTTGTCCATACTGCAGCTGTTCTCTACACTGTAGCTATTTTCTAAACTGTAGCTGTTCTCTGCACTGCAGCTGTTCTCTACACTTCAGTCATTCTCTATACTTCAACTGTTGTGTACTCCAAATGCTCTTTACACTGCAGCTATCTTCTACAATACAGCTGTTCTTTCTACAGCAGCTGTTCTGTGCACTGCAGGATAGAGCTGGTCTTTACAATGTAGCTATCCTAATACACTGCAGCCACATTTTACCCTGCAGCTGCGCTCTACAATGCATTCACATTTCCTATACTGCAGTTGGTCTTCATACTGCAGCTGGTCAGTACAGTGAAGCTGTTGTGAACTATGTAGCTGTTTTGATACTCACTGTCCTGGTCGTAAACAGGGAGATCGAAATGGACACGATCGAGATCGCCAATATCACGACGGCATAAAGGACGTAATCGTTGAAGCACCAGACTGTCACGGAGAAAGCTTGGAAGACGTAAAACGGATGAAGAGCCTTGAAGAGAAAAAAATGTACATGAATTTAACTGAATGAGGAGGGTGGCGAGGGCTACAAAGCTACTGACTACAAGTTATCTCAAAGATTAAAGGTTGTGTGACATACATCTAGAAATGAGGTAGCTTCATTCAGAAATTGCAAAATGAAACCCATTCCGTTGGAATTTTGCTCATAACTACTACCGTTTTTGAGGCATGACTTTCAAAGTTTGATGAAAATGCAAAGCAGATGATGTGGAGTGTTGCACAGTGTCAGTATTTCTTTAGTCAACTCTTTATATGTTGTCTCTCATTACTTTATAACTGAGTTTCACACTGGTGAGAGATATTGTTTTTGAAGAAGAAAATATATGCTCCCAAAATAAATATCACGTGTCCTCGAAATAAACGTAAACTAAACAAAGGGTTAACATAAGACATATCATGGGATTCCATCTCTGGACCTCACAAATTTGCATACTTAGCCAATGTTTATTCATGATACAGGTGTGAGACATGAATTTCCCTGTAAAACTGTCAATATCTGATGGATTTTGATGGAATTTACAGCTTCTTTCAACATTTACAATGATTAATATGCCCAATAGCAGAATGAACCATGTGATGTTTCTTCATCACTGTGGTAACTGCAAATTGATATATATCTTGACATTTTATCACACAAGCTACTTTAAAGACTTGAACAAATCTTAATATTGTGACACTGAGTTGCTGCATTAGGTTTTATAAAGGTATGGAAAGGCAAGAAGGAGGTGGTGTGAAGTATCCCCTTACATATCAGTTTTAACTCATAATGCTTACAACATGTTTATAAAGACAAAATAAGACCAAGTATACATGTTTGTCTTTCACAGGTGAATTTGATACCTAAACTGGGCATTCAATCACGTATTACAGTACATGATCGATGGCGCTGCGTGCCACGGACAAACTTAGTGGGTGCACATCATTGATTTCGTGCATACATTGAAGGGGCATAATTTCAGCTGACCAACGTTTTCTTGTGGCAGCACTGAAGTAATAGGGAGGTCCTTCGTATCTTTTAAAAGAGATGATTACAATCTGATTTTATCGGATGACCTACAGGACGATGTTGGTTTGCAGTAATCTCTGGCGGCGTGAACGCCATCTGTGCACCAGTCATAGCACCCCTCACTGAATACCAGCAACATATTCCACTGAAGCCACCAAAATTATGCTTGTCAATTCTACCTTTCATCAAAATCACTAGAGGGTAAGTTATTTTGTAACTTCACAACAAAGCCACGCACCTCTCTCGGGTTTCTGCCATATCGACATATCGGCCAGCAATTGAGAGATTTAGCTTAATGATGTCCCTTTCACATGCCCATAGCTGTAAATGTATATTAAAGGGAAATAGGGTGTTTGTTTTACAGGAAACATCCAAACATTTAAAAGCAATGTTTGTGGATGTAGAATGATAGATTATTCAAAATAAGGTAGGACAGTAGCCTTCTTTTCAAGAAATAAGTTTCTCATGGATAGAAACTTAGTTATTTGTTGCTCAACACTAATTTGTTCACCCAAACTTTTCAAAATTCAAATGATGCATCTTCTGTTACTCATCACATGCATAATGTTTTGAGGAGATGAAGCTTTGGCAGATGTTTATTCATGAGACTGAATGGTTTGACAATGAATAACGCTATTTCTTTTGTATATCAGGTTGGTGTATTCCAAATACCCTATTTCCCTTTAAGCTCTGTATATGCCAGCAGTAATGCATTTATTTGTGCAGATTACCAAATCTGTCATAAGATAAACTGTGCAGTTGAGTGTTCAGTCTGTGTCAGCATTTTAAACTTCGGTTATGTTAATATTTACTTTAACTCTCTGAGTTTACATACAACAAAGATTTCAAAATGATTCTGCCAGGGAGGTCATCTTAAGTCAAGGAATCAGACACTCTTCACACACTCAGGTTACAAAACACAGCAAAACCCTCGCATGCTACCTAAATTGTAAACTGCAGATATTCCACTGTTCCAGTCAATTTACATTTAGAATTTTGCCATTTAGTATTCTGCGTATATGTGATTCTATGTGGGACATGTCCACTAAAGTTTCGTTATCGGAGTATACTTACAAGAAAAGGTATTTACAGCACATACTTCACTGATTAAAACATGGAACACGTGAACTGATTACTCGAAAAACACGTCGGTAAACGTCTGCCTCCGACTGAAATGTCGGTTGAATACTGTAAGCTAGTTGGTCTTGATTTATGTGCACATATTTATATTTCTATGCAATAAAATTAAAGAGTACCTTAAATGCTGAAGCTGTGAACAAGTAGCGGGTAACTTTTAGTGATAATTGATATTTGCAAAAAAGTGATGTCACAGAAAGAGGGAGAGAGAAAACCACAAAGAGCAAGAACAGGAACTAAAGGTCAATATAGCATGCAAGCACTACAGTGAAAGGCAGAGGGGTCAAAACAAGTTTTCAAATATGCAACTTTTATGACATAACTGGTGGGAAGGACACTTTGTCCAACTTAAACATCAATGACCTGGGTTATTTGAGGCCTGTGCACACTTTTAACATTTCAGGATCACATGTTTCAACACAAGTCGACGCAAAAGCAAAACAAGAGGGCAATCCACGGAGTTGCGTATCTCATCACCAACATGCATCAATGCTTAAACACAGGGCCTGCATATGGTAATTTGTAAATTTAAGTACTTACAAAACTAAGTTAATTGGTTTAATAGTTCTCAAGATATGTTGGAAAAACACATTTTGGGGCAAAATTGGCTTTTTTTCTCAAAAATCAGCAAATTTGTCTCGATTTACCATTACAGGTTATATTATGTTGAACAATGTGTTCTCAGGTAAGTACTTACAAAACCGTAAGTTAATTGATCTAATAGTTCTCAAGATATGCTGGAAATACAAATTTTGGGGCAAAATTGGCTTTTTTTCTAAAAAATCAGCAAATTTCACTCTCTTTACTACAAAAGTGATATACCAAGAAATTTTTAATTCTCAGGTAAGTTTTTGCAAAATTTGGCATAAAAAGCTCAAATACTTCTCAAAATATGCTAGAAATAGCAATTTTGGGACAAAATAGACTTTGTTTCTCAAAATCAGCAAATTTGACTCGATTTACCATACAACTAATACATCATGCACATATTGGCATCATGCATAACCTTTCAAAGTTTCAACTTAATCGCTCATATACTTTTCAAACTATTCTGGAACAATTTGGACAGGTCCAGACACATACACACACGCACACACACATTGGCACGGATACGTTTTCATTTCTACCACCCAACAGGACCCTCCTGTACCCATGGTCACTCTACCATGGGGTACCCCTGGGATGTCGCTACTCATCCACTCCAAGCGTTTCCATGGCAACCATTCTCCCATGGGTGCACAGTACAATATATAGCTCAACTAGCCAAGTGACTACAATATCTCATCTAGCCCCTACAGGGCGATGAGATAAAAATGTTTCCAAAAATGTTGACAGTGTGCACAGAGCAAAATAAGGTTGGCAACATGTATCCCAACTAGATGTATTGACACATGTGGCTAATAATTCAGAATCTATTTTCCAGAAACACGTGTCCTTAGCTGTAACCAATCAGATATCATATTTGAATCAGCTGACCAACCACCTGTAGTCTCGTATAACTTAACCGACGCAGAGTCCAACTGATTTTATTCGGGGAAAACCCCCGGGGTATATATGAGCTTGCCGTGCTCTCAGATTTGTGGAGGAGCTTTAGCAGTTGTAAACCATTTTATATTGTTTTTCTATATTTGAGTACATCTCGTAATATTTGTACCAGTCAAAAATGAATCTTTTAGGGCACACAATCGAGTATAAACTCATTTGCAACTGTGAGTACTGACTGTCAAACAGTTCTTCCTTATATACATTATAATCTTGATTCAGGAAAAAAATCATGTAGATTTCAAGCCCTCATATAGGCAAGAATTGGTTCATTTCGAAACAGCTTGGATAATACCAATGCTCTGATTCCAGTGTTTCAGAGTAGCCTCTTTTATGTGCTGGGGAGTAAATGTCACTTTGAAAACTTCATGTAGTTCCCTTTCTTTGGGGTTGGTGGTTGAAGGTAGTGCATACTGCTTTTGAAAGAAATGCCTTTCGTGGCTGCGCACAACAAACGTCATGTTCCTACGTCGAGCTAATGTACCTCAGTAAAATTATTTCTTTTGCCAATGGAATCTGTCTTGTTATCACAGAGCAGAGAGAAACAGAGGCTCCAGATTCATGGGAGGGAGATAAAGAAAATTTGAACTGAATACACAAAAGAAAACAATACAGCACATGCTTCAGTCAATTTTTGTGAGAACTGCTTGATTTCCGATAAAAAACAAAAAAATGTACCTAACACCACTTCCTTCAGAAGTCCTTTTAATCACAGTTTCAGCTAATTTAAAAAACAATACAATACCCATTCCCTTGCAACAAAGCCCACAAAAAAATATCACAGATATATGGTAAGGCTTGGCTTTCATGCCGAGGCCAATCTTTGAAAGATCAAACTTGTTTTTTTTTAACTCAAAACAATTCCTTTAGAGGATGAGTTCAATTAATTTTCAGAGGTTCGTTCACATTCATTAAATTAATGTAGCACAGTCTGTCTCCCAATTTGAGTTCTCAAAGAGACAGTGGTACGCTCCGTGTTGCTCTCTCTTGTGGTGATCCCTGAGCTCTGCCCACACTAGCCTCCTTTGTTGTGCATTTTTCTAATTCTGTCTCCTCTCTGGAACAACGGCCAATATTGCTGGAGCGGCTCACAAAACACATCTTCTCCACGGTGAATCCTCCATCAACCTTCCAACATCCTGCTTTCCCGCCCACTGTTTTTAACGTGTTGCGGACACGTTGCCAAGTGTGTTGCAACATGTGTCCGCGACATGTGTCTAGTGTATACCAGGACAAAATTTCTGTGTCCAGATGTGTTGGCAACATGTGTCGACACATGTATCCTAAAATGTTGATACTGTACACAGGCCTCTGGGGCTCGTAATTTTATCACGATAGAAATACATCTTGGTAGACTTGTATGGATTATCCTGTGCTGTCTCTGTGTGCCTACTCAATCTGTACATCAGGAACTCCTCCCTTTTTTGTGACTTGTTTGATAAATTAAAGAGCAGCTTTTGGCTCAAAATAATTTTGAATGGCTAAAATCATGTGGACACAAATACAACTCCTCCAAAAGTTACACAAGGCTTCACAACACTTCTAAGGATTTTGATATTTAATCTTTTTCCACAGACTGGCATTTTAGTTTACCTTCAAAGAGGAATAAACAAGGAACCAGAGAGTTGTCATTAAGTGCTGATATGAGGCAGTGGGAGCATGCAACCACAAACTATGTCAATCCCCTTTGGACATGTTGTCCTAAAATATGATACGCATGCAACAGTCATATCCACAGGCAACATATATTCACCTATTATTGGGGCCAGGGCAAATCAGGTTCCTCACCTTCTGTTGTATTTCATGACACAATTCTCCTTCTCTAGGTGAAAAACTGAGCGAAATGCCTCGTCGGATGCCCACCCTGTAGCCATAAGCTGTGCAAAATAGGTCGTCTACTACTCAGAGTGCTGCGGTGATTGAACATACCGGAGGCTTCTTACTCAAGATCGAATGAATGCAAAGCGCATTTTTCAAAGGTGAGTGAAAAGGCTTTATTCCGTCACAAATTTCTCATCATCAAATGCCACATACTATGCAGAAAGTTGGTGAAATTCCATCAACTTCCACATTGCAAGCCATGTAACTCTTAGTAAGAATCCTAGTTTACAGTCACTCTTTGCACCTACCCATGTACCAGTGAATAACACTATTATGATACCAAAGCAGTATATAACACAGACTTGATGCTACCGATGTTCCATTGCTACATGAAAAGAGTGACCATAAACTAATGATGTTTGCAGTGAGATATCAAGGTGAGATTTATACATCACATGACATAAATATACCAATCACCTTTGAGATAGTGATACTAGGACGATGGTTCCAACAAAATTGTGACTCTTACCACAATGTAAGTTAGACTAACATTACTAAGGCAGTTCAGATGTCTGGGTTTGACAAGGCTGAAAATTGTTCACTGTTAAATTGAATGATATAATTTCACCACACTCTAGATCAAATTTCAGTTGTGTGAGTGTGCATTGACAACTACGTCAATGCAGCATGTTTTATTTAAAAAAACACACCAACCAATCGTGGACTGACCTCGAACTGGGGGTGATTCCCATTCCACAGTTAGCTTTACCTAGCCTTTCAGGGCTATGTAGTGGTGTCATGAAGCTATCTATTGAATACAAAGGAAAATAGGAAATTCCCCAACTGAGAAAGTGTTGGGTTTTGTCCTAATCTGAAGGTGTCTGCATGTAAGGTGTCATGTCCATTGGAATGTCCATTCCCTAGAGAAAAATCCCATGAACACTCACTTTTAGATTAGTATTACATGAAAACATTTTGAGCTGCCCCAGTTTTTGTTGTGGCAAAGCACATTATTTTCCATCGGTATAACATACGACCAGATTTATCTACAGCAGACCAACTTGAAGGATGAACAGTAAAATGAGGGGTCCCCTCATTTTGGGGCCGTTCACAAAGTACCTGTATGTGTGTATTTGCATGTGTTCATGCGTGTGCTGAGTGAACACTGTGTGAGGGCAGGGGACGTACGAGTGTGCACCTATGAACGTCGCCTTAGCAGAGCGAGAGACTTGCACGTCCTTCCTCGTTCACGTGGAGCTCGAACGTGGTGTAGTTGCCCAAACTTTATGACACTGCGGTGATCAACGAATAAAATGCAAATCTAGGTCGTCCACGAAAGAGATACCTTTATACATTATGTTTCTCCAAAGCAAAAAGGTAACCTAAAATCGAGCCACCAGTGGCTTTGGACCGTTGAGGAAACGATGACGGTTGGTATTCCATTTGCAAAGGGTTAATGCTGCTCAGGTGTAGATAGAGTCACTAGTCCACAATTTGTGACAAGTCACACAAATTTTCTTTAAAAGGTATAGGATTGACCGAGTTTGAACAGAGAAACCTAGTCTCTTGACTGACTGAAAGGAAGCCACAGACTATGGAATTGCCTTCTGCAGCTGGTGTACTATTAAAGCTACATTTATAGCTGGAGCAAGAAAAAAGGTTAAATTGAAATCAACAGACTGTAAAAGATGTTACACTGAAAAATGTGGTATAGTATTTAAATTATGATTGTGATTGATTTTAAATAGTTTGATTAGTACAGGTGCAATACAAGACAACCACATTCCTCTTCCTAGACAAAAGTCAGACCAGGCAGCTCATACCAAAATCAGCATATTGCTCTGACCAAGAAACAAACATTTTTGCAATTGAAAATCCTTCGGGGTAGTTATGAAGAAGAGATAGGACTACATGATTTCTTTCCTATCTTATCTACAATGGAGTAATTAGTCTGCAAAAAGCAACAGGTACCAGCCTGAAAGGATAACGTTGATGATGATTTCAAGAAGTTGATGGTACGATACACCTATGTTCCACATATTCGACAGGCTCAATGTGAGTTTGTAAGACATATCAACGCGTGCACGCCTAATGCTAACAAAGCTGCGCTGTATCAAGATAGACTGTTTGCACGGTAGTAAAGTCAACCAGTCTGTTTACAGTTCACTGCCTATCCTGTGATATACCAAATCAATAAATCAAATCTCAGACAGCAATTGACACTTATGAAGAAAACAACTAAAGGCCAGAGTTAGTGCGGACTCACAACGTCAGATATCATCAGTACCGTGAATGCCGTACAACCAAATACTTTTTGAGGCAACTATGTGAATACAAGGTTCTTCCTTCAAGTGTGTACAAATATAAAGTCATGCAGTGTTTGGGAGTTTGGGGTCTTTGAATAAATTACTTTTCTTTCACAAGAAGAAAATTCTTTCAATTTTTTTGTCACAACAAAAATGGTCCATGGTTAGGAGCCAAATTAGACTCTAACTGCGCTGTAGTATAGAACATATTTAGTTGCCAAATTTATTTGCAGAACTGGTACACATATTAAGTTATTGCATATGATACAGCAGAATAGCTACTTTGTTACTTCTATTCTCAAAGAAGGTAATCAGAAACTACTTTGTTTTTTACAAATTATAAATGTTTTGTACATTTTCAGATTACTCTGATCTGCTATAATCTGTTGAAAAGAATGTTATCAATCGACACTGATTTTCGCTCTATCTTGTACCTACCTCCTGAAAAAGCATCACGAAAATTGGCTTCACTTTAACCACGATTGTGTTTTCCCCGAAAAATTCAAACCTGGTTGCAGGGAAGAAATGAAGAAGCACTTTTCACAAATCTGTCACTCTTTGTGTAATAGATGCAGTGTTAAAAGCAACATACAGACTATAAACTAAACAGAACTACTATGGTAACTCACTCCTTAAGGGCTGCAAGTTTTCTAAAGTAACATCAAAAGCTTTAAGTTTACAGTTGAAACCCTAATGGAAGACTATTGAATTCTTTGCATTCATTATGGTAATGTGGTAAGATAGAAGTATGTGTTCCAATTGAAATCCTAGACTGAGGTTACTAAAATACTATTTACTGTAAGGCAGTAAATCAATCAATGATATCCTAGCAGAACTCAAACTGGCGGTGTAATCAGCACGTTCTGTGAGGGTTTAAAAAACAGTTTAGACTCAAAGTAGATTCCGGCCCACATGACAACTGACTGGTATGGGAATTCATAAGTGACTATACAGTACTTAACTCTTGCTTCACTAACACATATGTTTCACAATGCTCTAAAGGTCCTTGAAATCAACTCTCGCAGTGCGCCCTCTAGAGCCTAGCCCGCCCTCGTTTGCCTTTCGCCCAAGTTGCTTTTCCCCATTCGCTCGAGGTTAAATGTATGTATTAGTGAAGCAAGGGATAAGTTTATGTCTACGATGTGAATTGCTTATTTAAACGCATGTTTTACTGACAATTGAAGGGGTTCTTAAACGAAAGAGGACAATTTTCCCTGCGGGCATTTCAAACCCCATGCGAAGATCTTGTTCCTAACTCAAGATATTGCTGTTTCAAGGAGAGTTCTTTGGTCAAGGAAGATTTGCGGTTGCTTCAATGTTACCAAAATGCCATGTAACATAGGCAAATTATTGCAAGAAGTCCTTGCATTTTTTGTTAAACTGAAACCCTCATTGTGCATTGAAATTTGACACTGGTGAAAGTGTAGATTGTACATATTGTAGATCGACCTTAAAATACTGTGGAAAGAAAGGTCACATCTCTTAAACTATTGCAATGTTTCTCTTAAGGCAGGTCAAAATTATAAAGAAATGCAAAAAATGTTTTTGTAGTTGTGCCTGGATGACATTACAAATTTCTCATCACGCAATGTACGACGTTAAAATAGATCTATGCATATTTCTCTACATATTTACTTCAAATACGTAACCAATAGTCCACTGACCTTTTCTTTACATCCTGGTCATTCAGACCTTGCTTGTACTTTTCATGAAACTCTGAACATTTGATCCCTTTCTGAATTCCCCTTCGAATAAAGGACAATAAAAATAACTTGAAAAAATAATCGATTAATGAAAAGATCTTTGAAATTGAAAGTAACATGATATGCTGGCCAAGACCAACACATTTGTTCCAACATATAATTGCGACAAGGCTGACAATGCTACAGCGAGATGAGAGGATGAGAAGAGCGAGAGAGAAAGTGGGAGAACAGGGTGAGGGAGCATATAATGAGAGGAAATGAGATGAGTAAGAGGAGTGGTTAGATCTAATTCAGATATGATTTAATCTTAAAATTGAATAGATTAGACAAAAATTCTTGACATGGGTCAATCTTTGTGGAAAGAAGAAAGAATATTTGGACCAGGCATTCAGAAATGGTAGTAAAGAATATGTCATGGGCTAACATGGGGTTGGTTACACAGGGCGATCTCACTTCCAATGGAGCAATCTACTTTTATTTAAATATCTACCACATATATTGAATGCAAATCTATAATTTTATCTCTACTACTATTTACATTCAATTCTATGGCACTTCTTAAAATGCCCAATACAAACTCATCAATGAGAACTGCTGAGTTCTCAGTTAGAAAGCCAAATGGCTTTGTGATGCCTTGCCATATGGTTATATTATAACAAACATAAATTACGCACATGACAAGTATGAGATCAACTACAGTTATTGTGCTTGAAACACCACACTAATGAGCCTTTAACCCCAAATGACCTGTTTTTGGTGACCAAAAGCAACAGGGATCACCTACCCAGTATGGCCAACCCACATATCAAGTATGACATCAGTCATCATCACCCTTCTGGAGATAATGTGTTTGCAAGGTTTTCAGTTTGACCTTGGGTGACCTCAAATGACCTATGACCTCGACCAAAAACAATAGGGATCATCTTCTTAATATGAACAATCTATACACCAAGTATGACATCAGTCACATTTACCATTCTTGAGATATCGTGTTTACAAGGTTTCACATTTTGACCTCTGGTGACCTCAAATGACCTTTGACCTCAACCAAGAACTATAGGGATAGTCTACCCAATGTGACCAACCCACACACCAAGTATCACATCAGTCACAGCTACGCTTTTGGAGATATCGTGTTTACAAGGTTTTCACAGTTTGATCTCTGGTGACCTCAAATGACCTTTGACCTCCACCAAAAACAATAGGGATCATCCACTCAATATGACCAACCCATACACTAAGTACGACATCAGTCACGGTTACCGTTCTTGAGATATCGTGTTTACAAGGTTTTTGCATTTTGACCTCTGGTGACCTCAAATGACCTTTGACCTCAACCAAAAAACAATAGGGATCATCTACTCAGTGGGACCAACGTACACACCATGTATGACATCAGCCACAGTTACCGTTCTTGAGATATCCTGTTCACAAGGTTTTCACAATTTGACCTCTGGTGACCTCAAATGACCTTTGACCTCCACCAAAAACAATAGGGATCATCTACTTAGTATAACCAAGCCACACAACAAGTATGACATCAGTCATGGTTACACTTCTTGAGATAACGTGTTTACAAGCAAGGGGTCACATACACACGCACATACGCACACACACACACATGACATCACCATCGCATAGATTCCCTCTGCTTTCGGCAAGGAATCAAAAAGACAATGAGAGCAGAAAGTCCTAAAAAAGATAAATGAAATCATATCAAACTACAGATCCATACCATAGAGCAATCAGACAGACGACTAGCATTGCAGAAAAAGAATGGAGAGGATGCAGGGAAGTGACCAGACCTCTATCAGTGGCCAGTGTCAAAGGTCACCAAAGGGGCACCAGCCACAATTTGTAGACTGTACATAGTCACACAAACAGGTAAGACAGCCACAAAGTACTATAAGTTAGTGTTTGTGGATGGTCCAAATTCTGACCAGCTTTCAATAATTGGTCAGGTACAGTACCTGAAAGTATAGGAACCGTTAGGCTAAAGAGTTGTGAAGTCAAAATAGAAAATACCACTTCATACTCTGCATGTTTATAATACAATGGCATGTAATGTACCCTACACAGGAGCATGACAAATACAAATGGTTATCAATATTCTGTTTGTAAACACAAACAAGCACATCCACTGAGCTATTCAAATACCTTAAAATGATAAACTCTTTGAGGGAGTTGTTCCAAATGTATTTTATCTTCTGAAGATGGAAGTAAATCAGCAATCCATCCTCCGTGTTTTCCGATCCCCCCAGCAGGGTGGAGGCAGGTCCTTCGATCAGGCTGCAGGTGACATGAATTAAGATATATGTAAACCTACTTTAGAAGAAAATCGGTAAACTTGAAAAGAAAATCATGAAATTCAGTTTGAAAAGCCAATTTAATCAGGAAAGTCCAAAATCGTTTGAAAATTTTTACTGTACACACAGGCTTTGATGAATGCAACAACATGAGTTGCACAAATTATTACTAAGTAGATGATAAAAGGAATTCTCCATGGATTTATCTGAGAAAATTTCTTATCTACTTTATACGTTGGCAGTCTAAAGATCAAATACTGAAACCCCAAAATGTAATTGCTGGCTTTTATAAAAAAAACTACCTTGATTCCCAGCTGGAAGAGCTGGAAGCATTGGTGAAGGAAGGATAGGTACACGACTACACAGTGAGCAAATTACTGCGACATTGTAATGACAGTAAAATTTCATTATCATGGCAATGTGCTAAGATGCTATGATATTATTTCTTGTTCAGTGCTCAAGATGAAAGTAGATCTGGGGCACTGAGCAAAGGCTGAGGCCCTCCCTGTGCTTTTGGAGAATCCCCATCTGGAGAGGACTTATTTGAGAGGAAGAGGACCAAGATTTCCTTTGCTCAACAAATCCAACTGAGCGAGATGTCGTACGGCAGACCACAGAGTCAAACACCGTAATTACAAAGATCTCTACCCCGTCCCACCTATCCCTCCCTACCCATACCTACATCACGTGTGAGGGTGTTAGTTAGACTGGGTGGGACAATCATCGGTGTGGGTACGCACCATTTCTCATCCACAGGAACTTGCTCTCTTGCCAAGACTGATACATACCTCCTTCCATCTGCTGTCTGTAACAGATAAGAAATGGGATATTTCATGCTAAATTATGACCAAAATAATCAAAACAAAAGAGATAGCCGGCACTTTTATCGTTCTCATTATCAATTATACACCTGAATAATCTTTTATGATATGAAGATATTCTCACTGCAAAGAACAAGTTGCAGACACTCATAAAGTACAGGCACATCAAATTCATGTTATCAATCCGGTCCATCTGGAAAATTTATAACTTTTGGCACTACTGCATGATGTTAATACAGGTCTGTTTTTAAAGAAACCTACAACAGATATGTAGTGATTATTTTACACTCACAAAAAAATGTGCTATAATTTCATCACTCCGTTCTTTGCTCTTTCACTTTGAAATTTCATTTTTTTTTTTTTTTTTGAGTAAGGTGATCAGCATCCTGATTGTCATGGAAAGAACTAATGATGATTGTGAATGAACCCTGCTGGATAGTGTTTGACTGTGGTCTGTTGCTCCAGTTATAGTGACAAAATCAATTTTTTCCATAATTCCGTGTGAAGCATAAAGATGATTTTTCTAACCACAAAATAAATGGCAGAAATATCATAAAAAATAGTACAGTGCATCAGAGATTTAGTTTTGCTTTATTTCAGAAAGGGACGGTGAATGAGAAGATGTGGCGCATTTGAGAAGGCTGCTGCCATACAATGCTGTAAGTTGCATAATCTGAAAAACATGGCCCAGCTTGCAAAGACTTCAATCTACCCGAAGTTATTAACAGTCATGATGTGATCAATGGGTGATTCTGTTGGTGCTGGCCTGGTGTTACCATGCCACTGTACACAGAATCTGTGTATACAATAACAGATCACTCGATTTCAGTACATTCAATAGAATACAGTACTGAACAAAAAGTGTTCAGGTGGAAGAAGCTAATGGTAGCAACAGTATTGTAACAGTCACTAGGAGATGTACAAACACTGAACATAGAATAGTAAATTCAGGGAATGTTAAGGGAATGTCATTCAAAAACAGGTAGCACATGACTGACCTTAAAGTATGTTTTTTTTTCCAATTTATGGTAGATTTGGGTTCAATAAATATTTTAAGTTAGACATAAAGTTGCTGAGCAAATAGCACTACATACCAAAACTTTCTACGAGTGGAATCTTCTTCACTCACAGTTCACATCCAAAGATGAAAAAACTTTCTTAGTGCAAATGACCACTACTGAAAATTATGCATACATTGCACAGTACAGCATCTACAGTACTCAAATTCTGGTAAAGGGCAGACTATATTGTAAAGCTTCTAGATTGTCTGGCGAAGAAAGTTCACTCAGCTGAACCAGCGCTGTCTTTTTTCAACTAAATCTTGAAAGTGGAGCAAGGAAAACCTCTCAACAGAGCTACCAGATAACACAGTCCTTTGTGGAGTTTTTCAGAGCTGCTAGCGTCAGCCTTTTCTCTGAGAATTAGGCCACGCAGATTTTAAGTGTCTTTGCCATGGTAACAATATATGACTTTGTGTCCATGAGTTTGCCCCCACAGGCCCACAGTCAGTACTGTAGTCCTCCTTAAAAATCAACGACCTGGAAAAATGCAGGTCTGTTTCTCTGTGTTCTTCTTGTATTCTTAGTTGTTCACTGGCTGCCATAAATCCATACCGTTATGCAAAA
The DNA here is from genome assembly GCA_021234535.1 of Stichopus chloronotus. NCBI lineage: Eukaryota > Metazoa > Echinodermata > Holothuroidea > Aspidochirotida > Stichopodidae > Stichopus > Stichopus chloronotus. The sequence continues at coordinate 2,011,704 of SFZH01000008.1, forward strand.
CCAGAATGCAAGAATACATTGCAGTTTCAATGAAATTGTCCTCATAGAACTCTGAAACTAATGTTCACAGAAAATGGATTTTGCAGACTCTCAGTGTTCTGCACCACCATTAGGATCCTTCTACTGTAGCAATAGAGTTCCCAGAGCTTGACCCCTGGTGACCCCAAATCTTCCCCCCCCCACCTTCAACTAAAATTATTTACGGCTGACTGCATCTCCTCGATAGGAAAGTAAACATACAAGGTATGAAAGTATAGGTACTGTATCTATGCTTCCTATTTTTAGATGATTATCAATTTGTAAACTCTAGAACAGTGACACATGACCTCTAGACATCATGTTCACAAGCTATGCATCACAAACACACACACACACACACATGCACAACACCAACAGTAAGACTAGAAAAAAGACCACCAACAGTGAGACTAGAAGTAAGGAGGAATTCATATTTAATAGATTGTGGAAAATATGGAACACATTACCAGAGGAAGTAGTTACCCGCTCCATCATTAAATACATCCCAGAGCAGACTAATGGAATGAGGGATGATTAAGGGTCAATGACATCCTATCCCTTGGTGTCATTCTTCCAAGAGTACTCTTTTTGAGCTGAAGATGAGGGGGGGGGGGGCATCCATGCAACAGACATACACACACAATGGTGACTGCATAGGTCATCACGAGTTAAGCCCAATGCAGAATTCTTTAGCAAATACCGCTGACCGATGGTCTTTTGATGTAAACAGTACTGAGTCAGATACCGCAGTACTAGATAACAACCGTGCTTCGACCCCCCAGGCCTGGTCACACCACCTCATCTCCATTTACAAAACTTGTGGATAAACCCACATGCTCTTATCAGAGGTTGTTCTCACAAAGACAATGGACTGTTCTGTGACAAACAGAAACAGCAAAACTGTTTACACATTGCCAGGTGAACTGTGGGCTAATTAAATGGGATCATCTAATTGATAGCGATGCTCGATTAGACAGTTTAGTGAAGACAAGCAGAAGGTGCCCTTGGGAGAGAACACGTCCATGTTATCTCTTCATTGAAACCCTAAATGCTTAAAACTACTTACACCAGTTGGGTTTAGCGTATTTCATAATTTGCACAAAGTTGTACAGTTTAGTTTGTTTAGTTTTAATTAGTTTTTTGTTTTAGACACATTTATCACTTAAAACTTTGTCTGCCTGACTGTGCATGACTAAGCAACTTGTTGGACTTCACATATTACTGAGCAAAAGTGTCATAACTAGATACCTACTGTTCATAATCCACCATGAAGTTAGTCTAGCTAGGAGTAGCAAACATTCTCTGTTGGGGCAGTAGGGTGGGGGAGGGGTTAGAAGGGAGATTCTAAGGATGAATTGGTCTTCAAAAGCCAATGCAAAAGACAGCAACCATTTTTGTCGCAACTTGCTCAGAATAAAAAAGAATATCATGTATACTGTATATACTGGCAGTGCTGATATCGCTATAGAATCTGATATACTGACCCACATTTCAGCTTTTTCTGGTTGAGCTGAGGGAGGGGGGGAGTACTAGAGACATTCATACCACATGAGTGACAGCAGGTTTTGTAATTGTTTGTCTAGATCTCAGAAGGATCTTACACAATTGAAAATAATGTTCTCACAGTACCTAACATAATAAAAACATCTGCACATTACTTCCCTTAAAAAGGCCAAAAGGTTGGTACCAGAGGAATGTCAGAGAAAAAAAGACAAACGGAAGGTGCCTATCCTCAAAGGGTCTATGGGGTCACAAATCCTGCACACCAGTAATGTTAAAACGTAACATTACGAGCCACCATCTGGATAATATCTGACAACCACATTACTGGTATCAGCACGCTGTTGGTATGCTACCAGGCCAATGAACCCAAAACACATTTCATGAAGTATGTGCAATCCCAATTACTGTACAGCAACTTACTAGTACTAAACAGGGTACATGTTGTTATATATGTTCCACCACAAGCAGCAACATGGTAAACTAATGGCCACACTGACTGCCTGCCTACCTTCACCAGAACACTCGTGGCTTTCTGGATGCTGTTGGTTTGGTCGTGGGTGAGCAAAAGCTTCCAGTCTTTTCTCCAGAAAAATACCAGGAAGAGAAATCCAACTGACATGACGCCAACTGTTGTCCAAAAGACCTGCTTGACTGGATTTGACTTGAAAAAGTGACATTCCTAGAAAAAAGAAAAAAGAAAAACTAAATCAAAGGAGGAAGAGGGAAAGAGAAAGATACCAGCTTCTATAAGAGTCAAGTAACGGATGATGGGGATGGGTAAACTTCAAAAGGGTCATTTGAGGTCAGAATATCATGTTAAATTGTGAAAAATCACCTTGTGAGCAAATGAGAACAATTGAAAATCTCATATTTGACATACATGTATTGTAGATGCTCCACAAATGAAAACTTGTGAACCCTGTCTAAACTGGGTAGGGATCGAAAGACGCATTTACAACTTTGAGATGTGTTCCCTCACGTCTAGATTTCATACCAGACAGAATAAATCATTCATGTATCTACTGTACTGTAGCTAACAAAACAAAACCTATGTTTGTAAATTATAGCTCTATGAAAGACAATGTCTATGAAAGAAAGGTCAAAGTTGAAAATACTGAATCATGTAGATTGAAATTGCACCATATAAGTTTGAGGATATCTAACAATATTCTGTTTTTCAGTAACTGTTGCACCTATCCTTCAACCAACCCCACTGGATGAGTTTGCTATAATATAAAATGATAGTCCATACAAACATTTTACTTTGAAATGTCTACAAAGGAAATACTGTAAGCCTACATCTATTGCAGTTATAAGAATTCTGACAAAGTTGCATTTTCCAAAGCACTGCTTCATTGGAGATATATTTCAATTATTCAGATACCTGAGGTTTCCACAAAAGATGACCACAAGCAAACATCCCTGGTAGCATTCCCATATGGGGCCCATGTGGGATTTACCTGGGCCATCTGGGAATACCCATATATCCATAAACCCATATGGGACCCTTATGGGCTGAATATGGGAAACCCTACAAGAATAATTACATGGGCTGACCCATATGGATCCCACATGGGCACCATCTGGGCCAGTGTATATGGGCACAATATGGGCTGACCCATGTGGGTGTCACGTGGGATTGCACTGGGCTGTCCCATATGGGGAGGATATGGGCTCACCCATGTGGGTTTTATATGGGGTAAACATGAGATACCCTCATGTGGGTACAACATGGGTTAACCCATATGGGTATCATATTAGAATAACCTGGGCATACCCATATGGGTATTATGTGGTGAAGCCCATATGGGCTTTATATGGGGTAAACATCGGTTGCCCCATGTGGGTGCAATATGGGTTAACCCATATGGGTATCATATTAGAATAACATGGGCATACCCATATGGGCATTATGTGGTCCAGCCCATATGGGCTTTATATGGGGTAAACATGGGATACCACATGTGGGTGTAATATGGGTTAACCCATATGGGTATCATAATAGAATAACCTGGGCAAACCCACATAGGCATTATGTGGTCCCGCCCATATGGGCTTTATATGGGGTAAACATGGGGTACCTATGTGGGTACAATATGGGTTAACCAATATGGGTATCATATCAGACTAACCTTGGCGAACCCATATAGGTTTTCTGTGGACTGTCTCAACAATATGGGGAAAACATCAGGTATGGGTTCAATGTGGCTTAATTCCAACATGGGTATCGTATTAAAATAACCTGGGCACACCCATATAAGTATTGTGTGGCCCAGCTCATATATTTCAAAAATAGTTCAATCAGTTTCAAAAATGAAAATCACTTGGCAATTAAAGCCAGGCCCAGATGTTGTTATTATATTCCTTTTGCCCTGCATTCACAGGCCTACAACTCCTTATCAAATTGATCATATCGATCACCTTCAATTCTTACATCTCCTGTACACCTGATCCCCTAAATCCCCTAAACGGGCCCTCATCCTATATTAATTCCAACAGTCACCCCCTCCCTTTGATCTCTCCCCTACCTCCCCATACCGCTGTAGCCTACCTCCCTCTTTCCCGACACCCACCCATTTATTCCCCGACCCTGCCTCCACCAATTTCAAACTCTACACAATAATGTCTGTGTACTTCAGGAGTGTACTACCCTATATGAGGCTCCATGCCCGTACTACGTATGTGTTTAAATGGATCCAACTTTGCCTTTTGCAAGAACGTAACAGCAAGAGCTTGCCATGGCAACAGAACTGAACAAATGTATCCCTTATCTGAAGAACAAAGAAATCAGTCGATGATAGTATGCAAATTCTAACAGCCCGCCAATTTCAAAGAAATCGTGACTCATAAATGCGGTTAGCAGTTACTCAGTGTATGCAGTACGTACAGTGCTAGTGTTAGCATCTGTACTTGTATGTACCATTGTGAATACACTTGCTCACACAGTATATAACGTATTATTCGATGCATGGTTTGCCGTTACATCTCACCGTGAGGCAACTTTACCAACTTCATTGTTATCATCGTGTCAGTTTTGAATGAGAAGAATCATCCACGAATTATTGCTAAGTCCGCCTCACGTACAGATGTGGACTGGAGTAAATACTGCAAGTTAAACTACTACAATTTCAGCAAGAAAAGCAAGAAATCACTTACAAGTCTGAACCAAGTGGAGCCCGAGGTAAGCTCTGAAATTCTTCTTTAAAGTCTTACGATGTTAGTTATTAATTTATTGCGCACACTGCACGTACGTCTCAGCCTGCGATTATTAGGAATTGTGTAATTGATAAACATCACGCAATGCAATTACGGTAGACAAGGTCGCAATGGCGACTATACAAAAAGCCCGGGACTACAAACATCTTCAACAAAACTACTGCATGTTACCGCCAACCTATCTATGATAGACAAAAATATAGACGACTAGATTTTCTGTAAATAGGGAAACTGAATATGACCTAGTCTCAGCTTACCAGTATACCTCAAACTGGACCCACCAATTTAAAATCGTAAAAAAGTATAAATGTTATAAAAAATATATAAAAAACGATGGACTTTCTAAAAAGAGGGGATGCGGGGTGTTTTTATTTTTCGTTCAAAATGGCCGCCTGTTTCTGTTTCCGTCACTATTGTAGCCCCATATTTTATTGAAACAACTATATTGGAATAAAAAATCTGAAAGTTTTGAAACGATCGTGACCATCAAGGTTGATTTCGTTTGCTCAAGAAATTTGCAGAACCTGATATATTTGGTACGTTGACTTATTATTTTCAAATATCCCTTAAAAATGTGAAACCACAGGATGCAATTTTCAAAAATAAAAACGAAACAGATGTGTCGGCAAATAAAGAATGCGGGCGGGGATGATCAGCTTTCTCCTACCTTTTTAGACGGGCCTAACGAAACGCTTGAGAAAACTGGCGCATGGAAGTTGTCTGTGAAGGTATCAACACAAAACCAATGTGGAAGTTCCATTGACTTCAGTACAGGCGATAGCGTTTGTTCTTTTTTACACACAAAATGTGTATTGACCATATCGCGGGTTAGGATTGGTTGGAAAACATGGAACCAATCACGATGGTTGTTATATACATGAAGACTTTCTGTCGTATGTTCAGTTCAACGGGCTTTCATTTCAATCTCTTGAAAATCTCCCTAGTTATAAAACACACACAATAAACAAACGAGGCAAAATGATACATAAAAACTTTTCCATACAAAATATTTATGTTTAATGAAATTGTTAAGTTTTCAATCAAATGTTTCAAGTTGTTAATTATTCAAATTAAAACTTTCCTTAATCAAATTAATTTTTATCTCCATTTTGAATTTGTTCACGCAATTATTAATTTGTGCAATTAAATTTCTAATTTCTTTAATCACATGATTAACGTCTGTACTCCAATATTAATTTCAATTATTGTTACTACTAATCAAATTAACTATTTCTGTAATCAAATTTATAATTTATTTAGTCAGCTTAAACTTATTTGATCAAACAAATTGTTTTATTCAAATTTATATTTTTACTCAAATTATTAATTTGTTTAATCAAATTTTTACTTTATTTAGTCAAGTTATCAACTTGTTTGTCCAAATATTAATTCCAAATCATTAACTTGTTTAATCAAACATTAATTTCAAATTAATCTTGTTTAATTAAAATATTAATTCTTAATTTGATTTCTTTAAGAGAATTTCCATGCATCCTCTCATTCCTGTGTGTGCCGAGGTAAAGAGCATTTGCCTTCAATGGCACTCCCCTCCCAGCATTTACCCACAGCATATGATAATTCTGTCAGTTTCTAGTATTTTCTGTTTATCCTTTTTTTTTTTGGTTCGCCTTTAATACCTAGTAGTCAGAAATAAGCTTTTTTTTCATCATGCGGTTAATCAATATGAACCCATGTGATCCATATGTCTTAGAATTTCTAGGAGTGCTTTCGATACCACCTCCTATGATAAAATACTCAATGTGTGAGAAAATGAGTGTGCCTCTCTACAGTAAATAGAAAAATATATATATATAAAAACACCATATATAAACAGATCTACCTTTTGAAAGTAAACCACGCTTTCACATTAAAAACCCATATACCTATACAGCCTGAAATTTCAGATCTCCCGGGAGGAAATTTCCGTAGATTTGAGTGCAAAGAAGTAAATTGTTCCGATTTGACACTTGATGTATGTTAGAGCTGGCTTAAAAGTCAAAGATCAATGGTACCTGTGTGCATAGAAGTCTCTCTGTTGTTGTGGTATGCTGGTTTGTAGACTGAAGTGAAGGATGACCTACTTTTACGGAATGATGAAATATGTTAAAAGGATTTATAAAATGTTAATGTGCTGTATTAATCAGATTTCCTTGATATGGACACTGTAGTTTGATTAATTTTGACTCCATTTTTTTTTTTCATTTTTAGCTAACTACTGGCTCCTGAATGCATGATAGTATATTGTTATTACAGTTAGGAGTGAGCTGTTATCGATGGTGGAGGAGGAGGAAGTCTATATTTACTTTGATAGTTTAAAGGCTGTATTGCATCACCCTAAGCTATGTTTTTACCTCCCTGAAAGGAAAATTTTCAACTGGTTCTAAGTTACAGTGCTCTTAGATTGACAGCAAATTCGAAAGATGCAGAGCAGCTCGTATTACACAGCGTACACAGGGATCCATTGTTTTGATTACACATGTGGAGGAATGTAAGACAGGCTGAGGGAGGGACTAGAGGTAGGTGGTTGGGAGAATTGAAACTGTCTGGGGTGATGCATTACAGCCTTTAAGCAGTTGCGTATTAGTCCCTCTACCTGTAGACAGCTAGTACATTTGCCTTTTTACCCTAATTCGTGAATGCAGCATAGAGGATTGACTGACTATGTTCAAGGGGGTAATGTTATGTACAACTAACCCGTACAACAGAAGTGTATTATTCATGCATCAGCCCTGACTGCATTCGTGATACGTCAAAAGAGCGTTACATACCAAGTTACCAAAACCTGCTGGAAATGTATGGCTGCACCAGGAGCGGATAAGAAATACTTTAACTCATACAGTACCTAATTGTTACACATAATGCACAGTATATATCCACCAAAGCTTTTCATTGCATTCCCCTAAAGCTAATTCCCTCTCACTGGCCTCCCAACCTGAATTGCATGGTATCTTGACCAGTCCCCAGAAAATATTATCCTCAATTCAGTAAGATTTTATTTTTCACTGATATGAAAGAAACAATAACAAAGCCAAGTGTCTTTTGTGGGTTGAATGAGACTATAACGTTCTGTAAACGAAACCTGTACATGAAAATTCACAGCATACCCACTTTTGTTTTCTGGGGTTACCATAACCCTCTTACAACTTTCCTCCCTGTGACCATATCTTTTTCTAGATGGTTGAATTTTGGTTTGCCTCTGTAAAAAGGTGCACACTTTAATTGTCTCACAGTTGTATTCCTCTGAATATATCTCAAAGTGTGCAGTTGTACATCTAAATACAAACCCCTAACTTATAATTGTGACAATCGTCCTTCCTGCTATTTTTGAAACGTGAAAAATGTCAGGACGTTAAAACCATGTGCCACTTTCACTGAGACAGTAGCCATGTTCATGGACAGTTTTCTGGCCTTATCAAGATATGAATTAGGCTTTTAGTTTAGTAAATGTATGTTACACAACAGTAATTTACATGTAGTTAAAAACTTCTAGAAAACATGTTGTGTTCTTCTTCACAATGGTCATGTTTAATGGAAATTTGTTTCTGGTTGTTTCTGGAAAGCTGTCCTTTTCTGATAAAAAAAGTAAAAATGTTTACTTACCTTTAGTACTTCGTTCTATATTGCACAGGTGCAGAAACTCCGTGTTCTTGGAGGTACAGATGTACCCGCCACTGTGAAAGTAATACTTTCACACATCCTGACACTGGAAGTTGCGTGCCAGTATAACTGGACTGGAGCTAAAGGCAAGAATGAGTTCCGGGCTTTGAAGCTCAATAAAGCTATACTTCGTAAGTGAATTCCTGAGTACACAAAGTTTGCATTTTGGTAATTGTAATAACTAATATATCTGTAGAATTATTTTCTCTAAACCGTGTTATCACAAAGATATCAGTCCGATGTGTAAATGTCCGCTTGATTAATTATGATAGAAATTTGGTAGTCATGCACTGCTCTAATGATACCGTTGATCGTCACAAATTTATCCTTTACTAGAGAATAGTTGAGCATTGTTAATATTTAGCCGCATTAACACCTGCATGAACGCAATTTCAATGGCAGGATCATTTCTTTTCCCCTCCATCTCCTCGTTCCTACTTTCATATGTGCTTCAAGTTTAGTATCTGTTACCCTAACATTTGAGTTTTGGGCCTTAAAGCAACCTTCAAAATTAAACTTTTCGGACCAAAATGAAACTTTCATATTTGTAGGGAAACATTAGTAGCAAACGTGACCATCTACTGCTCGTAAATGGATATGCAGTTAAGAATAGTTTTATTCAGCAAAGGAGCAGAAAGTGAGTGGTTTTAGAGAAAGTATGGGTTGGCTAATCTCCGAGGTGGTTGAAAACCGTTTCCATCATACATCGGTGTGCTAATAACAAGAAACGATGGAATACACAAGTAGTTAGTGAGAAACAGTTTGTTAAAATTTGGTCACTATAATTGCCTCGATTTCAGTCGATTGTTCAAGAAATGTGATTCCTGCCACAATTCCTTCCTTAAATTCAGCCTGGTTTGTAGAGGATGACCAGCCAATATCTTTTAGGGAATTTGTTGGTTTTGCATGAAATGACATACATACGAATACGCGATTCATTACAAATGTTCCTTATAGAATAATTCTGAGATGATGTATACTTTTGTATATGCAAGTAAAAAATTCCAGTGTAATTTTAAATTGACTCCTATGACTTCACTTTCAGGTGCAGTATGACAGAATTCGAGGACTGGACAAGCAACGCAAGATGAAGTAAAAAAGTATGTGGTTTCATACCTATACAATGCACGGGGAATAAAAGGAGGAGGGAAAAGAAGATCAAACGGGCAACAGGTCCTCCAAGATGAACTAGACAATGAAAGGATCAAAATGAACTATAAACTAAGACTTTGCAAATTGATTTTTATGTTTAAAAACAAAAACTACATGCAGAGACATATCTATTACACAATATACCTTGAGGATAGACTAATACAATAACCAGAGTCTTTGTGCAAACTACCTCCGTCAGTTGGACACGAGTTTAACTGCTGTTAAAACTGAGCATTATCAAAAATGAAGAACACCTGGAAGTTTACTTTCAATGTAAGAAAAACTGTGTAGATCGTAGAAATAAATAAATCATAGTGTCTTCACTGTCATTACCCACACTCTTAAAAGGATGGTCTAGCCACAAATATAGCTTTGATATGTTGTCGAGCAAGTTAATCTGACCATTACAGTGAATCTTCCATTCAATTCCCATGTGTGAGATATGAGCAGTTGAAGGTGCCATATTTGTTACCAACAGTTGACTTGAAGGAGCAAACAAGAGTGATGTCATCTCCCCACATTGATGAAGCATTTTATGTTTTTTCTTTAAACTTTACACAAATTTAATACTTCAATATCTAGTGCTATCATAATGCGAATGTATGAGGGGTATGACAGTTTTGCGACCTTCTCATAACCAGTACCTAAGCTGACCACCTATTGATTTCAAGGTCAAAATAATAAATTCAATAACGAAGAAAACAAAAGACTATTCAGCCATGTGAGGAGATGATGTCACTCCTGCTTGCCTCAAGTTCACAGTTGGTAGAAAAGTGGGTACCTTCAACTGGTAATATCTTGAGAACCACTCATTGGAACTGAATCGAAGTTTCACCAGAATGGTTGGATAAACTTACTCTTCAACATAGTCAAGCTAAATTTGTGGCTAGACCACCCTTTTAACAAATGAAACCGAATAGGGAAGGGGCATCCTAAGCGTTAAGGCAAAAAAGTTCTGCCTTCAACACTTGCCGTTTATAATGCCTGTAATAATTCATGTAATAATGTCTTCGTTCTATACCTAACCATTTTTGTGGGAACTTCCAACAGAAGTAGATAATTTTTTTTATTTATTTATCTTTTTATTTATCTATTTATTTTTAGAAAACCTGATAACATGCAGGGAAAGGTATGTCTTAGCAGATGATTGAGAGTTATATCATCCTAAAATTGAAGACTGAATTTGTATGGTACGCGGTTTCTTGAGGATGCCATGGGTTGACATGCACTCATTTGAAGAAACGTTCAGTTGTTAGTCACACATTCGTTTGTTTTTACCCAAATTCTGTTACTACTGAGCAGCAATAGACAGATGCATGCATGCACTGAGCATTTTTGGTTATTATCTCATCCTATAGGGGTAAAGATGAGATATTGCAGTCATGCACTTTGCTAGTAGGGCTACAACTTGTACTGTATACTCATGGGAGAATGGTTGCCATGGAAACACATGTAATGGATGAGTAGAATCACTGCTGCTCTAGTATTCTAGAATGGGTCAATTTCATAAATTTCTATCGCACTTTTTTCTTTGGTTGGAATAAATTAACAACAACAAAGCATTTTTGCAACCTTGATTTAAATGTCTTCCAGTGAGGTTATTCTTAAAATGTTCATTTTCAGAGTGTCTGTTCTGTTTATTGCTGAATCCCTAGGTGCATGGTGAAACTGATTTTGCACTTAATTGATCCCAAAAATTGGTAGCATTCAGAATATAGCCCCAGTAAAAAGCATGAAGTTCATGCATGTTTGGGATAGATCAATTTGGCCCACATACTTCGTACCCAAAACAGCACCGCAATACGGAGCCCATATGTCTCCCATATGGATTGTGCCATCTTCAGCCCACATTTTACCCACATATTGGGAACCTAGACAGAATCCATTTTGTTGCCCATATGGGATTTCCCATACTGAGCCCACAAGTCGTACCCACATGGGCACCATATGCAACCCATATGGGCCATATTTAGCCCATGTATTATCAGCCCAGATAAAACCCATGCATTGCCCATATGGGATTATCAGTGCCCCTATGGGCCCCATATGTAGCCCATATGAATGGATAGCCAACCCAGATAAAACCCATATATCGCCCATATGGGATTTCCCATATTGAACCCAGCAACTACTTATCCACATGGGCCCCATATGGAGCCCATGTATCTTACATAAAGGACAGCCCTAATGTAACCCATATTCTACCCATATACTGCTAACCCAGATGGGACCCTAACGGGCCCCAGATTGATCCCATTTGGTTAATATGGGAGAACCCATATGGGGCCCACATGGGTCTTGGGTGCAAAACCTGCTGGGGCCCATATGGGAGGTCCCAGATGGGTCCCATATTGTAGTGGATCTGGGTCCCACATGGAACCCATATGGGAATGCTACTTGGGATGTGAGATGCATAGTTCCAAACAGACCACAAGAAGTTGTATTAATCTTCATTTTCTGTGGCAAATTTACTGACCTTTAAATTGATAAGCAGTGGGAAGTGTACAGTACTGTGCAGTAGGTGGAAAGGGCATATCATGCCAATATAATCCAGTAAAGATGATGACCACTTAGATGATGATGATGATGATGATGATGATGATGATGATGATGATGATGACGACGACGACAATGATGATGATTGTGTCATATGACAATTGTCATCTTTTGGGAGGGGGTATGAAGTGTCACCAAAAAAAAAATCTGAATGTGTAGAACCAACTACATGTACAGTACATGTCACACCTAGTCATTCAGTTTCAATTGGCTATAAAATGTTCCACGCCTTAAGTCATCCGTGAGGAAGAAACAATTTAGCGGACAATGGATGCACATCCTACCATGATGCTGTATCTGACAGTGCTCCTCTCCTGGATGACAATCACTAATCTTGACCTGGTCTATCCATCTTAGCAAAAACATCATATCTACCCACACAGACTTTAATTGCTTCGACAATGTTTTCATATTGTCTTGTTTGCACACTTGTGTTGATACAGGTACAGGTATATGGTCTATATTCAAACAGAAGCCAAGAGAACAGTAACAATAGGAGGACTTTGTATCCATGTTTTACTTCAAACAGCACATGTACAACCCTGCTTTTGTGTGTTTCATTTGTGGGACATTTACAAGTATGAACAGGCATCGAGAGATCACTGTTCATACATGTATCACTTCTATCTAAACTTACCATGGCAGTCACAACCTACCAATGAAGCAGTACAGATTAGCCGTCTGTAGCATGATGGACATGAAAAAAATTAAGCAAATACATTTTTTGTCACAAAATATGAGACTTGTTGAGATTTTGTGGCAAAGTGGGACTACTGTACTTCAATGTTAAATCTCCCATTCAAGAGTTCACAATTTTACAACTGGGCATGAAATGTGACAAATAAAAAATATATCGAGGGGGTTATTTATACACAGTATAAAAACCATATTTAACCAAAACTACAAACTTGCTGAGGAACTGATGAAGGAATGAATCTCAAGAAGACATAATCATCAATTTGAAAAATAAAGTCCTCTATAAATTCAACATTGAGTGTGTGACATCAAGCAGAATGTTAACCATGAAGTGGTAGATAAAACATTGTGTGCAAACAACCAGTCACGCGTACAGTATTTTGCAACCACTGCGGCATACTATACAAATAATGGATGTTTATGAGTCTGTTGAATAAATGTTTATCAGTTTAATATGAATCATTCAAAAAGTTGGAAGACTAAACATTCTATTCAATGAGGCAAAGCCACATTGAATAAATCATTCACGGTCTTTTGACAAATGAAATTAATCATACATGACATGGAATGACCTTCTACCTCCATTAAAGACTAACGTTCTTGTGCTAAATGAGATACAACCACACATTGAATATGACATCTGTCCAAGCTTCCCTTCTTGAGATAATGTTTATAAGAATTCCACAGTGTGACAATGTTGACCGCAAACGACCTTTGACCTTCACTAAAGAAAATGAAAATTTTTAAAAATGAGATAAACCTACAATCTAATTGGGAGATCTATTCAAGTTTTCCTTCTTGAAATATTGTTCTTATAATATTTTCACAATCTGACCCCTGTTGACCCCAAATGACCTTTCACCTCCACCAAAAATCATAGGGTTCTTCTACTTGATGTGGTACACCTACAAATTTAAACATGAGATTTGTCCAAGCTTTGCTTCTTGAGATATTGTGTTTACAAGATTTTCACAATTTGACCCCTGTTGACCCCAAATGACTTTTGACCTCCACCAAAAATGGTAGGGTTCTTCTTCTTGATGTGGCACATCTACTGTTCATATTAAACATGAGATCTGTCCAAGATTTCCTTCTTGAGATATTGTGTTTACAAGGTTTTCACAATTTGACCCCTGTTGACCCCAAATGACCTTTGACCTTCACTGAAAACAATAGGGTTTATCTTCTCAATATGGTACACCTACATACTAATTATGGGATCTGTCCAAGCATCCCTTCTTGAGATATCGTGTTTACAAGGTTTTCACGATTTGACCCCTGTTGACCCCAAATGACTTTTGACCTCCACCAAAAATCATAGGGTTCTTCTACTTGATGTGGTACACCTACATATTAAACATGAGATCTGTCCAAGCTTTCCTTCTTGAGACATTGTGTTTACAAGGTTTTCACAATTTGACCCCTGTTGACCCCAAATGACCTTTGACCTCCACCAAAATCAATAGGGTTCTTCTTCTCAATATGGTACACCTACATACCAAATATGGGATCTGTCCAAGCTTCCCTTCTTGAGATATCGTGTTTACAAGGTTTTCACAATTTGACCCAGTCTGTTGACCCCAAATGACCTTTGACCTACACCAAAAACAATAGGATTCGTCTACTTAATGTGGTACACCTACATACTGAATATGAGATATGTCCAAGCTTCTCTTCTTGAGATATCGTGTTTACAAGGTTTTCACAATTTGACCCCTGTTGACCCCAAATGACCTTTGACCTCCACCAAAAATAATAGGGTTCTTCTTCTCAATATGGTACACCTACATACCAAATATGAGATCAGTCCAAGCTTCCCTTCTTGAGATATCGTGTTTACAAGGTAGGGCGTCACCAACATACATACACACACACACATACTGTACACACACTCACACACATGCATACATACACACACATATATGCATGATTACAAAGGTTACGATTATCATCGAAACCAAAAATTAGATAAATTACTAGATTCTAACAAACTGACAGTGGTAAAGTTCCCTCTCCTCTGCATTATACTCTGAACTTCAGACCTGTCAACCTGTCTTGCTCAGAAACAGGGAGATTTGGAATTTTCTAACCTGAGAAAACCTGCAGGTTTGTAATTAGGTTCTGGCTGTTCACCCAAACATGTCTGTGCGAATAATTGTGATAATTCGCCCGAACGTGATCTGACAAACTAGCGATCGAAGTCAACGGATACAACCATCAGGAAAGGGGATATCAATATCAAGTGAGCGAAGCACGTACTATAATTATTGCAACAACTGGTGCCCTATATACTACAAGGGGCTGCTGGACATATGAAAAGACTTGAATTTTGATGATTTGATAAGATAACTGTCCTCTGAGCGTCCAGCATTATGAAACATTAATGCGATTCATTTATCATGGAAAATAGAATGAATCTGAAAACTGTTGGCTTATCAATGGCTGAGCCCACAGGTTGTCCTAGCGTTAAGTATGTACTAATACATAGCGCTAGTATATATATAAAATAGTGCACGACCTGTTGCTGAGCCTCCCGAAGTTGGCTATACAGCTGCATGGTAGGTCTAGTATGGGCCTACACTTTTACTGTCTTCATAGCTACAATCTTGGACAAAATTGTTGGGACACTTTGTCGTATGTTGCAAATATAATACTGAATTTTACGTGACAGGATAACATGAAACCCGGCTCCCCTTTCCAGTGTTGCGCTGTAGAAGTGAATGTACCCTTTGAACGGCAATCCTACAGCCAACATTGAACAGGGCGCGGGGTGTCCCAAGGTTTTTTGTCCAAGATTGTAGCCTAATTCAGATGGGTGATTGGAGTTAGTATGGCTAACACTTTAACACTTATGGGCCTGCACTTGAGTTAGAGTCACTTAGCAACTGGAGTTCCTGCAAATAAGGCTGACTACTGGCACATGCACTGGCAAAAAGACATTCATGCAATAGGTGTCTATTTGCAGGTGTACAGACTAACAGAGGCTGTCTAACTACACAAACATGTTCGTGTGCAAATAAGACTCATTATTTGCAGGAACGGGGGGGGGGGGGGGAATAGATCTACACTAGTATACTGACTGCATGCATGTTTATTCACACAGACAAGTTCGGGCAAATAAGCAAGCTTATTAGCATGTACACAGGTAAATGGGCACTGTCTATTGACACGAACACGTTCATGCGAAAAACGGAGGCTATTTATTTGTGCACGTGCAAATAAGCTTCCATATTAGACCATATATGGGCAAATAGACTGGACCATGTAATCAAATGCATAGCTGGGCATACAAACAGCTGGGTTTGAGTTATCCCTAAAATCCCCCCTTCTTTTGCTGAGTATTTTTTTTTCGGGAGGGGGTTGTCCCCTCTTTTACAACCTTGCAGAAACCCTGTGAGGTACTGTACTGCTGCCTTATGTATCAACCATCAATTTCCCACTTTAGTCATTATTGCAGGTCTTTCGTCCATACAATTACTGATGGTCAATTTGACCCACAGTATCTGCATTAATCACGTAACCTCTCTACACATGTCAATATGTCTAACCAATTAAGACTTACCCATGGGGGTTCATTCACATCCCTCCTTATCACTGATCTTCCGATCCTTGGGCTGCCCATATCCAGCTGTATGTCTTTGTTTCTGATCGTTAATTGAGACCGAAGTCTGAAACAAACCGGAATGCACAAATGCATTGTGGTTTCGATGATCCAAATATGAGCATTCTCACCTCATTTTCAAAAGAGGTTGTTGGTCAATCACCATTTTCAGACCAAAAAATGTCTCAGATGGAATTAATTATGGCTTTGAAAACTAAGTGAGCACTTTTAACTGTCAAAACAAGAGTAATAAATAAAAGAAGCATGATACCAAATTCTGTACTGCTGAATTGTGGACTAAATAGAAACTCAAAGGTGTATTCTGAACTTAATCAACCAAATTGGGCTTTTAGATACTTTACAGATGCTTTCAGACATATTTTATCAGAAACCAGCATAATACCAGCTGAAGATGCATAGATGAAGTTTCATCATTATAAGTCAAAGACTTGTGAAATTAGCACAGCAACTACACTTTATAACCTAATTGACAGGTAAAAGTTTTCAAATTGGAACTTCCTAAATGTGCAAGCATTGCCAGTCTTTGCTTGGGAAGGAGCTCAAATACCTTCTACCCATAGGAAAAGACAGAAAAGTGAAACAACACCAGCAAAGGTCTTAAAATTTTGTATTCAAGGACCTCAGATGACCTTTGGCCCACAACAAAACCAAACCAATAATGATATTTACATACTCCATCTAAAAAGAACAACTTTAAAGTGTGAAATTGTCTCTCCTTTGTAAATAGTGAAATTATCTCCCCTTTGTAAATAGTGTGTTTAAAAGTTTTTTTTTCATGTTATGACCTTTGATGACCCCACATGACCTCTGATCTCTAGAAACATCATCTTATTTACTTAGAAATTCCTACATACCCTAAAAGGTTAAAGTTTGCCCAATGTGTGGTTCATGAGATATTGCAAACATGGTTTGTCGATAGTCTGTGACCTCTGATGACCCCACATGACCTCTGACCTCTAGAAACACCCTCATATTATTTACTTAGAAAGTCTTACTGTACATACCCTGCAAGTTTAAACTTTGTGCAATGTGCAGTTCATGAGGTACTGCAAACATGTTTTGTCTATAGTCTGTCTGCAAATGACCTCTGGTGACCTTTGGCATCCACCAAAATCAAACCCAGTCAAGATCTTTGTATGTCCTACCCACATGCTGACTTTGGAGTGTCTTGCACATTCCCTACAAAAGATACAGTGTTCACCAGCTTTTTACATTATGACTAATGATGACCCCAGATGACCTTTGAATACCCTCACAATCTCACTTACTTAAAGGGCAGTACATACTGTACCACCCAAGTTTGAAAATGATGCAACTTGTCGTTTCTGAGATACTGCAAATATAGTTTGTACACATTGTGCCTGATGGTGACCTCAGATGACCTTTGACCTTCACCGAAAACAATCCCAGCCGAGATCTTTATATGTTCTATCAACACACCAACTTTGACCCACCTTGCCCTTTCCCTTCAAAAGCTAGAGCGTTCACAAGATTCTGTCTCACACACACACACACATACGCACCCACATACACCGAATCACCATCGCAAAGATTCCTTGCCAGACTTCGGCAAGGAATCAAAAACAACAGGGCTCTTGTACTCAATGTGGTACACCACGGACTACATATGAGATCCATACAAGCTTCATTTCTTGAGATATTGTGTTTAAAATTTTTTCACAATTTGACCCCTGTTGACCTCAAATGACCTTTGACCTCCACCAAAATAAAAATGGACCTTGTGCTCAACATGGTACACCTAAATCTCAAATATGAGATTTGTCTTAAGCTTTCCTTCTTGAGATATCCTCTTTACAAGGTTTTCACAATTTGACCCGGGCTGTTGACCCCAACTGACTTTTGACCTCCACCAAAAACAATAGTGTTCTTGTTCTCAGTATGGCACACATATGTACTAAATATGAGATCTGTCACTCTTTCCTTCTTGAGATCATGTTTACAAGGTAGGCATCACAAACACACATACATAAATACCCATACACACCCACACCGCTGCATGATTACAAAGGTTACAATTTCATTCAAACCAAAAATTATAATAATCACATCAAACTAAACACACTAAATCCATTGGTGAGTCCTACAGCTGCAACTTAATTTACGCAGATACTACAAAACATCATTAACTGTCATTTATACAGGAGTTCTGCATATGTCTCTTAAAAATTAATACTGTATGCATCTTTGCTACAATCTGCCCCAAACAGCTGCCTGGGTGTATAATGATTCAAGAGCTGAAAGTACAAGGGAATTTCTTGCACAATCTTTTGTTGGTGAAGCCATCAACTATTCTATAACATATCAACAGCTCTTTTCAACTTGTACTTTTAAGAAGGTCAAAACTTAAAAACCCTTTCGACACCATTTCTCAAAATACAGTAAACTCGGTGCATATAGATATCATATCGAGTTGACCATGTAGCTCCCTGCGCAAATTTCACATCTTTGCAAAGTATCGATTGTGTTTGACAATTGGTCAAAGGTCTATAAACTTGAAACCCTGAAAATCACAACACTAGTAATTTAGTGTTTAGCCACATTTGTTATGTTGCATATACTTTGTAAATATTTGCTAGAGGTAAACAGAAAAAACAACAAACAAACTAAATTTGCTCTAGTTATCACTCTAGACATGACTCGAGATATTACTTGAACAATTATACAGAGACTGCATTCTTGCGAAGTGGATTTGTGTGGCATTGCACAGCAGTTTGCTGTTCGTCTTAGAGTAAGTCAAAGGTCACTCAGTGTCAGCAGTGGTTAATTCTTAAAAATACATGTATGATTTTCCATAGCAGGTAGTATCAGACAGCCTTTATCATACTTGACTTGTGACTTCCTAACATCATGTTGCGTGTTGTACATGGGCCCATTTGATCAGGATCAAACGCCATTTGGGATTTAAGCAAAGTTGAAGACCATAGAGCTCTATCTCCAGAACATGAGCAGCTAGGGACACAATATGAACAATGAAGAGTAGATCGGTGTAATAATAAGTCTGGTATACAATTCAAAACAACAATTCTGCAGCAGGCCAAGGGTCAATTTAGAATGGGTCAGGAAACATTAAATGTGAAACCATGAATTGACAGTATCGCAAGATAATTAGATTTCATTGACTGCATGCATGACTTCTTTCAAACTTAGTGATACAACTATCAAAGATGCGAGAGAGGGGAGGGGGAAGGCATAGCTCCCAAGTTCCGAAAGGCTACTGCAGATGTGGGTCCACCTCTTATCTGTCTGATGGTGGATCGCCAGTCTGGGAGAGGGGGACCCCTTCAAAAAAATTTTTAACTTTTTGAATTTTCAAAATGTTTTTAATTTTAGAATAGTCTATGCAAAATCATGGCACCACTTATGGGGCAAATCAGTCAACGCAATTTCTCTAGGTTAATTGCTGCCAAAAAAATAAGCTCTGTAAGCTGCCCACTGATATTTTTCTCTTTTATCATCTTTGTCTACTACGGAGATGTATATCGTGAAATGCAGGTTTTTCAAAGGGAGTGGTGAGTCAGCGTGTTTGGGTGTTCAACTGCAGGTCAAACCTGTGAAATATGGGTCACTTGGGAAATATGGATAGGGCATCTAGCTAGCTCATGGTACTACAGCAATTCACTGTGACTGCAGAAACTAATGACGCAATATATCACCCAACACTAGCGCTCACAGCAAAACACATGATACAGCAACCACATGACACATATAATGGTGAGTTCTCAGTAAGAGTAGCTGATCACACAGTACAATCATTGCACTACGCAGAGCAGCAGAAGAGAAGTGTATATGTAACTTACATGTAACTTCTTTCTTTAACAACATGGGTGGCTAAAATTACGGGTACTTTCAAAATCTAGGGCATACTATACTAACAGTTAATACTGTGTATGGCCTTTTGTAAAAGCCATATTTGATGAAGGTTTTGATCATGTTTATACATAGGTATTTTCAGACTATGCAATAGACACTGCAGAAAAATCGGAATTATAAATTCTCCACCGAATTAACCTAGGCTAGCCTAACAAAAAGTAACATTACACCCACCTAGTAATGTAAGACGTCCCTGTCACTAAGTTGTCGGTTGTTATGCTTTCTCAGTAGGTCCCGCTGCTACCGAAACATTGTGCATATAGTCGGCTCAGTCCCGTCTTGAGCCGATGTGATTTCCTCGCCAGTCTTCACCCTGTTACAATGAATGATCACGACAAACTTTACTCTTCGGCGAATCCTCGTTATAATGTTATTGTTACTCCCTTGCAAGTTGCTCTCCAGCTTGTTGTATCAGCTGCAGACACAGAGCTCAAGTTCATATCACAGAAGGTATTTCTGTGGTTCATATGTGTGACTGTGAGGTCAACACCACATGTACTCAGCCTGCAGCGAACTGACTGCTGTTCTGGTATCATAGTGACACAGGTTGGACTCCAAACAAACAGAGCGCCCAAAACTTTCAACCAATGTATGGAAAGCCGTTTTAACTTGCCCGTCAAGGTTACTCTTCAGTAATTAAGCACGTCACATATAGTATACCTTATAAGCAACTTTTGTCACATCTTGCAATATTTCACTATCAACCGGTGCTTTTCCAAAGTCAACAAAACTCGCTGGAATTATTACTCTGTTGGACGCTTCAAGTTACAGGCCTCTTTCCATTTTGTCATGCGCTGTATAAAATCATTGAAAAATTAACTTATTACAGAACAGTGGCTTGTCTAAAAGAAAAGCAACTTTTTATCTGAGAATGGATTTTCGTCAAGTTGTCCGCACGATCATCATGGCCGGTCTTGATGTCACAATAACTGGTTTCAATAACAATTGAAGATTGAACACGTGGATTTTTTTAACTTCTAAAGCATTTGATACTGTTAATTATGATCCTTTTAAATAAATTATATCATTATGGTAAAAGGGGCTTGCTTTAAAGTTACTTTAGTAGCTACCTATCTGTCTCAATTGATAAACATGCAGTGCCCTCCCGACCGGGGGTGAGGTGTCTCACCTCCTCCCCCCCCCCCCCAAAAAATGTCAGAGCGACGATAATCGGAAAATTTGAAAAGCCAAGTTGAATTTTCAGTCTAGCACATTTCATGAAAGGCCTAAAACATGTAAAGTATTGCACCAAACTGTGTCTAAGATTAAATGAAAATAGCAAAATTTCTCACTAAATCTGGAATATCATATGAAATTTTCATATTTAATTCTAGAACCAACTACAGTCGAAAAATCTTAGTTCTCCTTTGGAATTTTCATATCTTAGACTAGCACTGATTTTATGAAATCAAAAGGTGCCAACTATTGCACCAGACTGCGTCTAAGGTTACCTGATATAATTGAAAACTTTCTCGAAACGAGGATGGGGACACCCCCTCGCCGTAAAACCCTCTCGCAGGCCAACCATAGCTCATCTCATGCTTCCCCGACCTATCAAAATACTATTGTATGATCCTTCTTCTCATCAAAGTCGCTATCATTTACAAAAGTTATAAGACTTAATGTAATAAAAGAGTAAAAAGTGTCGGAATAAATTTTCTGGAACCACAATTTCTCAGGAGAAAAAAACGTGACTGCAATAGATAATGCAAAATATCGACCAAAGTTTGTCCTAAGTTACCTTCTATTTGAAAATTTCTCTCTCAAAAAAAGAGGTAATCGTTAGAAAGTAAAAACTATTGAATTACCTTTTCTTGAAATTACGGTAGCATAATGTTAAGAGCAACCCAAATCATTACTATTTTCGTTTGTTTAAATTTAGACACTAGATAATAATTTTTTTTTTTTTCTCTGAGTTCTTTACATTTTGTCTGGTGAGTGAGATGATGGGATTGTACATGATTTTGTGGTCTTCTGTTTTCATTTGCTTTTCCTTTTTTCTTTTGTATGCGTTTAAGGTGACCCTGCTTTGTACTAAGCCCTTCGCTTATCCGTATTGAGCCATGTTGTTCTTCTCTTTGCCCTTGTTGTTAATATAGCTACTCACTTTGTACCTGTACATCAAGGAAGCGAAACGAAATTAAAATCAAGTGAAATCCTTTGAATTAAGTAACGGATTTACGTTACGGATTTGTTCACCTTTGTTTTTATGATTTCATTAAATAATTGTATATGTTTTAAATGACAGAATACCAAACAAAGGTTATATTCATAATCATTTTTAAGGTTCCTGGTGGTGATAAAAGCAGTGTACAGAACTACCAACCCGAGATTACAAGGCAACCTTATATGTAACATAGTGAGGGCGCTAAAATTAGAAATGTCCTTTCTGTAAGGGCGAAATTGTGGCATGAGCCTTGTAAGATATTTTTATTTTTAAGTTTGTTTAATCAAAATATTATTTTTTAATCAAATTATTAGCTTGTTTCTGATCCTCTTAAAAATGGATCTTTCCATTGTTTAATGTGTAAAAGCCTCTACTCTAATGGACTTTCGTAGAACTGGAAATGAAATACTGATGATTTGAAAATTAGGAAGATTGAATGGAAATTTAAATTTTTCTTGTGTCTTCGTGATATTTGAATCCCGGGGACTTGTCAAGAGGGTGGGTACAGCTCTCAGATCGCCCACCCGGCCTACTACAATCTAAATGGTCGATGTAAGTAAAATTTTAAATGCTATGATAGGCCATGTCTTACAATGACACGATGGTATGTGGTTATAGTGGTATGGATACCTGCACGTTATGTCTGCTTGATTAAAAGGACAGGTGACCTCAATTTCAAGACGGTAACGTTAATTACCTAATCACTTCCTTTTTCAAACCTTGGCACCTGAGCAGTGGCAATTGAATCAGCATAAAAACATTTCATGCAATATCTCATATTATTGATATTTACTGATTGATAAAACTTCGAATATAAGTTTCTCCAGTATCACGGCTAGTTCTGGATCAAACTGAAATGTTCAATTTAGCTCAAATGAAATACGGCCTAGTAACTCCTCCACCCCTCTCCATTTAACAAGAATTCAATTCTACTCAATTTTATTGCATTTGCTTTCGAATAATTTCTATAGTCTGTAAAATTTAGGCTACATTTTTTTTTTATACAGGGGAAACAGTCGTGCCCCCATACGGACATGATTCTGAACAAATTCGTGGTATGGTTAGCACTCGAACCTACCATACCGGTCTTTATTGTTCCGTATCACCTGCATTGCATATAGCACAAGTAAAGCTTAAAGGCTGTATTGCATCACCCTAAGCTCTATTTTTACCGCCCGGAAAGGAAAATTCTCAACTGGTTCTAAGTTACAGTACTCTTAGATTGACAGCAGATACGAAAGATGCAGAGCAGCCCGTATTACACAGCGTACACAGGGATCCATTGTTTTGACTACACATGTGGAGGAATGTAAGACAGGCTAAGGGAGGGACTAGAGTATAGGAGGTTGGGAAATTGAAACTGTCTGGGGTGATGAGTTTTTGTCTTTAATATAAATGGATAGCTATAGGGCGTCTCCTGGCTCTACAAACTACTCATGGAAGCAATGAAATAGCCATATCATTTAGACCATGTGAATCTAATTAGGACCACGGAGAACTAGGAAGGTGCGTATATTTTGTAATTTGTATATGGGACGTTAGGGCGATATTGTAATATATTGTTTTTTTGTTTCTTTGTAGGTTCGACGGTATTTTGTACGTCTGAATGTATATATTTTTTATTTTTTCTAGATTAAACGTAAATTGTTAGTAAAAGTATTTTTGTTTTCTTTTGAATGTTTTGATATATCCGTTATAGTTATCACGAAGGTGAGACTGAAAGTGAAGGCTGATGCAGGATTGAAGACTATCAATTGGCCAAAAAAAAAAAGGGGAGGGGGGGAAATCTCTATAGCAAATAAACGTTATCCTTCTGTGAAACTACTTCAAGTCTCTCTGGGACTCTTTTCGTCCGAGTTTGGCATTAACTTACACCGGGCCACTCTCCTGTCTCCCCGCTATAGGCTCAGTGTGCTTTCCAAAGAAATACGGTATATCATAGTTCATTAAGTTGGTCCTATATCAATGTAGTATTACGCCAATCAACAAGGTACCGTAACTGTCTTTTAAAACAAAATTATGCTAATGTCAATATCCGTAAGATCCCACAAATAATAATGCAATAGTTGGAATTAATTCTTCCACAGTTTTTGAAAGACGCTGAAAGTGAAGTACTGCAGATTGATGATTTTAAGTTGAAGCAGTGGCGTAGCCAAGAGTGTTTGAGCAGGTTGGGGACTGCACCAGAATGAAGTACCCTTTCTGGTAAGGCACAACTTTTGAATGTTCTCTTTCTTACAGGACTAACTGTCAGCCTATAGGGCCTACATATCCAAAATTTGTCACAGGGAAACTTGAGACGATACTGATTTGTCATGCCTCGCCTCCGTCCAACATCCAACTCAGTTCCAATTCCATCCAACTAGCCGCTGTAATGAAATGAATGGAATTCAGATTAAATCATGGATGAGAAGGGCAGAGAAAGGCGAAAAGTATAGCAAGTACTTCAGTCTGAATCTGGAAGATTAAAAAAAATACTATCAGCTGTAGAGTCTTATGCCTCTTCAGGAAAAATACACTCGTAGGCTTCAAATGAATGTATTTTAAATGACCTTTGTAAGTTGTGTTGTTATTTATACACCTCTTCACCAAGTGATATGCTTTTAAAGGTTATGGAATTTAATATTAAGCCCAATTGATGTTGATGCTGTCACTCTATAAATAGCTTATTTGGTGAATGCCATGTTGCATTGACGAGTATAACACCACTGGATCCACCTATGGCCTTACTTCTAAATTATACAAAAGTTTTCTAAGAAGAAATGAGCCTATTAGTGGTAAGTTCGTTTAATTACGGTTTTTTTTTTTCGAAAAGGACCTTGTGTTCGGAACGATTTGGACGCATCATAAAAGTCATTACGAATTTTTCCAGGCAAAAACTCCTTTAATGGTGAAAAAATTCGTCCTAACAAGATCCTCTGTCTACCGATGATAAAATTACAGTTACGCTCAGTGGCGTAGCTCACGGAAGGGGGCACATGCAAAGTCGTACCAGCCAGGTGCGCCCGCGTTTCATTTCTAGGCTATATATGTGTAGGGCAGAAAATGAGTTGCGCCCCCTGAACGGTTCGGGACTGTTTCCGTGACAGGCGAAACTTTAATAGAGGGCGCGATGTTAGAACTGCTATATGTACATCATTGTTTATAACCAAGCAAGTTTTCTTTAAGGGGAAATCAGGGTTTGACTGAGAAAATTCACCTTGAGTTGATTTTTCTTTCTAAACTGATTGTTCACCGAAATATAGAGACATGGGGAGGTGTTTGAATGTAGAAGAAACGGTAATTATTGCGTAAATTACTGTTGAGTGAGAACTCTTAATATTTGTCGGGCACAAAAAATAAAGGTTCATGTACAAGACAAAACAGCCTCCTCTATACGATGACCAATCACAGCGTAAGATTGAGATGACGTTTTATGAATAAACATAACCAAATGTTTACGGTTCCCATGCTGTTCGTGCATTGCGCAATGCTAAGAAAACCAGAGTTTAGTAATAGTTGATGATACATACAGCACACGTAGGCTACATATGAAACTGTTCAGCCCTACCTCCTCATACCTTGAAAAGGAGATAGTATTGAATATTCATATTTGATTCGATGCCATATGGATGTTACAGACTTTGAGGTTTCTTCACCGACTTTTTTGCGAATTTGACTCGTTTCTCGAAATTGCCCACATGTTTTAAGATAATCTTGATCATATTCGTTAGTTATAACTCATTGTACGATAGCGGTGGGGAATTGTAGTGAAATAAATTTTGAAAATAAACCCTGATTTCCCTTTTTTAACAGCGTAAAATCCTACTTTTCAGAGCGCTTCATTGTGTGTAACTCCATCCATAAAATGAGCATTTGAATAGTCGGTTAAATTTGTATTCCCCAGTATTTCTCAATGTCTCTGGCCATATAATCTAATCTTGTCAGGCATATCGAGGTATGATTGAGATAAAAATGCAAAACCTTTAAGACAACGAAACTATGGATTTGGTCACAGTGCAAATGTCCGTCGTTGAATGATTGTTAAGCCACACAGATGGTGTAAGGCAAGGCCGTTCTCTCAATAGCCTGCAGTGAGCCTACCAATTAGGCCTACACGGCATACCCACATGTCTGTGCATAGTGTAGAGGTAGCACACACTATACAGAAGTTGGAAATTCCTCCGCATTGTTCACCTGAGTCGGTGAAAGTCCCTATCAGGGACTTTTGGGCAACTTTTTTGGTATTTTATCCTTTGAGATGGGTTCTTTTGTGGAGTGAATTGAAGGCTAGTGGGAGTATACATGGTGTGAAATGGTGCCAATTGAAGCAATTATTGACAAGTTATGGACTTTTAGCCGGCGCGGGAGTAGTATTATTCGAAGCGATGTGTGATTTGCCCCAGTGACCATGTATGGTAACGTGGACGGCCTCAAGCAGAAATGCTAACCACCAGTGGTACGGAAAATTGAAGATGTCAGGAATGGCCACTTTGTCAGCTCTCCAAAGAGTGGTAGCTTATATCAGTTGAAAACTTTTACAAGGCTTTAGAGATCACATTACTTTTGCGATTTAGTGTGTAAGTCAATGAGGCAATTAATAGCGGTAGGCTACCTGAAGAGACGGTGTGTTGTGATTTCTGAGAGAGCGTCATCTTCAGAAGGCTACCTCGGCGTCTGCTTCGATTCGCTGGCCATTCTCTCAACGACTATCCTTCTATCGTTACAATTTGAATTTTGGCTCGGAAAATTAATTTTAATAAATATTTCATTGCGCGGGAAAGCATAAAGTAAAAAACATCAACGAGCGACGACTTGAGTATGGTCGTGGCCTCTTGACCTAGAAATGTGTAGGCTTAATGAAAAGAATGACTGTGTTTACAAATACCCTGCACACTGAAGGCGTCAGTGATCGGCTGTTTTGACTAACTTGATATTTACTACCAAGTGTATGATTTCTTTTTGTTTTGCTCTTTACTGTTTGGATTCCGTTCCCGTTGAATTTCGTAGTTGTTACCCTGACTTCATTCACTGAATGCCGTATTCCGTATTTCAACGTCTGGGTTTTTCTTTTTACACACGATCACCTTAAAGCTAATCGCTACTTAAACAGCGAAGTCAAAACGCTTCAGTATGCAGAAGATACCGCCCGTCTTTATCAAAACAATCACATAGCTTAACATCAGGTGGGTCTCTGATTTTCTTTGATGCCGCAGGAGCCATATTGAACTAGTTATCGCGATTTCGATAACGCGCGGTTAATGTCGGTGTTGATCAATGGCCATTTATTTTCTGGAATGTGCCCATTTTCTCCTCCTACAGTTTTGCCCATGACCATGACTACACCACTTCCCCACATGAGTTTGCGCGTATGCAAACGCGGTCCTGGGGATTCGCCACGTAAGCGTCCACACGTTGGGGGAACAATTGCGAGTCAGGGGGGGGGGGGGGGGGTTATGGGATTGTAAGGTTATAGATATGGCCGGATACCACGGGGTACTACTAAATCGTACCATTCCACACAGTCCACAAAACTATGGATCGTACCAATACATGGTGGCCACAAGCGGACTAGTCCCCTTCCTCTTTTAATGGAGAATTTGTCGGAATTTCGGAAACTGCGTTAAATCCATATAGAATTCTGTATGGGATGAGTTAAAGTGCAAATTTTCTAGAAATTGGAAAGTATAGTCAACTAGAATTTTTTTCTTTTTTCTTCAAAAGAATTGTTGTTTCTCCACAAGGAAAGACCCAAAATTTCTACTGCTTTGTAATGTATGTATATACCACTCTTTCCCATATGTAACGTTGATGACTTACTACTAAAAATTGTCGGGGAACGCCACCAGAAGGCAAATTCACTTGAAAATTTTTAAATATATAATATGCACTATATATAGAAAATGAAATAGAAAATACCGCACCCCACTGACAAACAGAAATCTATAGCTTACAAGCAAAGTTCCTGATAACTCTAAAAACAAGAGCCCAAGGGCACTGTGGTTCCTTCCACAGATGTAATGTAAAGTATGAAGAAAGAAGAGCATTTTGCATGATAATAGCCCATATATGCCATGAACCTTCATATTCTGAACATCCCACAGCTACCATAGTGCTACTGTGACAGACCTTCCACATTTGTAACATAAGCACTAGAAGCTTATGGGGCTATGGGGCACTATGGTTCCTTGCGTGAAGAGTACCGTATATTAACTGTAGTCATTTAGTCTAAACCAAGGTCAATCCAATTTATCACATCCCCCAAAAGTTTGGTCCCATTTCGTCTCTAAGAATGCTGATCAGCTAA
Source organism: Stichopus chloronotus (assembly GCA_021234535.1). Taxonomy (NCBI): domain Eukaryota; kingdom Metazoa; phylum Echinodermata; class Holothuroidea; order Aspidochirotida; family Stichopodidae; genus Stichopus; species Stichopus chloronotus. The sequence continues at coordinate 2,040,468 of SFZH01000008.1, forward strand.
AGGCACTCGACTACTGTTGGAAAGAAAATTAGTAACCTAAAAATTGGTGGTCAAAATCAGTGTAATTTTCTTATTTTATCTGCTTCACTCTACCTAAAGGTAATTCAGGATCGTCGCGACCGGGAGGGGGGGGGGGGCGACCCACAACCCCCTTCCCCCAAACAAAAACAACTTGTCGAGCAGAGCGACAATATTCGGAAAATTTGAAATACTAGTAAGAATTTTCAAATCTCAGTCTAGCACAGTTAATAACTTCAAAAGATGCAAGATATTGTCTTAGATTTTACTTATCTGGTAATTGAAAAAGTTCTCAATAACTCAAAATGCCTGGCAGAATTTTTCATATTTTAGCCTATAGGTGCGACGATAGAAGTAAAGTGTGAAATACTTGTTGCAATTTTTGATATGTCAGTCTAGCACATTTTATGGCGGCAAAAGATACCAACTATTGCACTAGATTGCATCTAAGGTTACTGTAATAATGCAATAGAGTCGTACAGAGGTTTTGAACTTCCGTGTTTATTACAACTTCAACATAATATTCAATAAGAGAAAAACATCAAAGGTCAGGTGTGCGTCAAGGAGGCAACCAAGTGTTAATAACCAGTGGCTTCCTGCTGCAGCTGCATATAGCCTACCTATTGTATACATGAAGGTATGTTCAGATGTAATGTTGCATAACATTACATAATAATACATAACGTTGCAGAAACGGAGTAAACAAGTTACATAACATTACAGTTACCTATATAGTATACAGGTGAATAATTTCTCCAGAGGGAACGTGACACTTCCTCCCTTACAGCCCTCTCTCAGGCCAACCAGTGCTCATTTCACGTTTGCCTCACCTATCAAAATGCTTTATTGCATAACAGTTTTACTCGTCGAGCTGGCTGTCGTTTCCAAAGTTATCGGTACAAGAACTAGCCTAATACGTTATTATGCAATCATCGTCTGTTCTAGCAAAGTAGTTAAAAAAAGACCCCGATGGGTTCTGTGATTCCTTGAGTGGAGATTAGTCTTACTGTAGTCCTTTGCAGCATGCAATTTACTTCATCAAACTGCAAGGAATGCTGGCTAAAGCAGAAACAATCTCTAAAATACTCAATTCCTGTCAGTCTTTTTTTAAAACAAAAACTGAATCCGAGGAGGAATGTTAATGGCCATCAACTGGAACGTGTCTTCCCTCTCTGTTGACCTATATTTCAAACAGGGAATTAATGTCTAAATAGCAAGCTGTTCAACACTCTCTGACCTGACTGACCCCAGTGGTGATTAAGTAACTATATTGAATAATACCCATTCAGCAGCATTGTTGGACCCACAAATGTTAGACACTGTGAAGGGTTCGCCACTAACAAAGCTAATTTGACAAGTCTTTCAGACTGTGAAGCCAAATATGCAGCAAAGAGACATTTTGCATGACGTCATCAAATGGTCTACATGGGACCAATAATCCCGAAGAACCTGAATTAAGGAACCACTACTATAGTAGTAATGTGACGCAATTTCAGCTTAATATCTGTATGAGAAGATGGGTTTTGCATGATTACATGAAATGGCCCATATGGCCCACTTGGACCTTAGACGGCAGACCCTTGAACACCTCGGGTTCCACTACAACAATATTAATTTCATAAACATTGCACATTGTAAAGAAAAAATATGCAGAAAAGCATTTCATAAAATGGTCCACATGGCCCCATATGGGACCAATAATTCTGCACAACATGAAGGAACCACTACCATAGCAGTAATGTAACACAATTCAACTGACTACCAAGTATTTTGCATGCTTTGATAAAAAGGCCCATGGAACCAAAAATCCTGAACAAGCCAGACTCCACTACCACACTGCTAATTTGACAAACCTTCCACATTGTAAAACAAAATATGAAGAAAAGAAACATTTTGCATGATTTCATAAAATGGCCTATATTGCCCATATGGAACCAACTTACTCCTGAACAATCTTAAGGAACCCTACCACAAAAGTAATGTGACACACACTCTGTGAGAGATGAGGAATTCGCATAATTTCATAAAATGGTCCATACGGGCCATTTGGACCTAAAAATGTTGAACACCAGGAGAAATCACTACCATAATGCATCCATATATATATATATATATATACCATACTACTGTACTAATGTTTCAAGCCATTTCCAATATGTTGCCTACATCCATTACTAGGCTTTTTACAAAACACAGTCATGTTTTAAAACTAGGCATAACTCTGACTACATTATTCCCTACTCTAGACTTTCAATAGCCAAACATAATATCAGATACACTAGACCTGCTGCTTGGAATAACTTACCAGAGTCACTTAAGGAAATTGCTATCTTAACATCATTCAAACGGAATTTAAAGAAATATTTTCTCCAAAGCATATGTTTCTCCAACTTGACAGCATAGGTTCCTTTGCTGACACAAGGAACCAAAAACTTATCGCCAAAGCGTAGTAAAAATTGTTGAAACTTAACTTGGACTATAATTTTTCAGATAAAATTTATTGCAATAAAATGCAAAATACTGCACCAGATTTTGTCTAAGGTTACCTGGTAGTTGAAAGAAAAAGAACTGTTATCGTTAGAAGGTAAAGGTTTTTGAATAAACTTTTCTAGAAATGACGATAGTATAAATATCCTTACTAAGATAAATCCAAATTATTACTATTTTTCCATAAAATGTTTTTATCCTTGATTGAAAAATTGCAGACATGAGATCCAATTTTAAGGCTGGGTGCACGCAGCTCAAGTACGCCAGGGAAGTGCCGTTTCCTGCCATCTGGAGGTTTTGAAAAGCCAAAATTTTCTTGTAACTCCGCGCCAACCGATGTGGCGCTCCGCTTAGATAATAACCTCGCGAGTTAGTAACAAACATAATTAGCTCAAACAAATCTCTGCCTCCGCCCACTTTAGGCGCAGGTGGGCCAATGCGTTCATCAAAAAAATATTTGTCATGAACTCAAATAAAAAAATAATGAAAGAGGCTGCGTGAAGGAGGCAAGAAGCTTATTATGATTCCCGTAACTTATTAGAAACACTGATTTGTATTACCAATGTTAATAAATTGATTTTCTTTTCTAACAAATTGATTAATTGCAGGCACGATATCCATATTTCATGGCAGGGTACATGCAGTTCAAATACACCCGAGAAGTGTCGTTTCCTGGATTCTGGAACTTTTGAAAAGCCAAAATTTTCTTTTCCGCTAAACTAAGGTGCTGAATCGCTTATATAGTAACCACGCTAGTAAGTCACAAACATAATTCGGGGAAACAATCCACCCCGTAAAGAATTCTAGGCACTAATGTGCCAACGTGTTAAAAAAGCTGTTGTTAAATACTCGATGAAAAGTACTAGGTAAGAGAAGCGGATGCCTCCTTTTTTTTATTCTTGTACCACCTCCAAAAAACATGATATGTACTACCACTTGTAAAATATTGATTTTCCTTTTCACATGAGTTGAGGAATTGCAGACATAATACTCATATTTCAAGGTTGGGTACATTCAGCTCAATCACATCCGGGAAGTGCCGTTTCCTGCCATCTAGGGTCTTGAAAGCCCAAATTTTCTTGTACGCTTTGCGCCAACCAATGGTCGTTCAGATAGTAATTCGCTAATTAGTCACGAACGATGAAGACAATCTGTGCCCCCCCCCCCCCATAAAAACATCTAGGTGTTGGCGTTCCTATATGTGTTCAGGCACAAAGAACTTTTCAAAGTTCTCAAAGAAAAAAGTGGAAGAGGTTAGGTTATTCCTTCCTATCATTGTATCACCTCAAAAACGCCTTATTATCATTTTTCATAGACTGATTTTTTTTCACATGAATTAAGAATTGCAGACGTGATATCCATATCTCAAGGCTCACGTACACACGGAAAGTGCCATTTCCTGCCATTTGTGGGTTTAAAACGCCAAAAGTTTCTTGTACGCTCCACGCCAACCAATGATGTCGCTGGACTTAGATTGTCCTGCCGTTACTCACCTTCCCCGTCCCCCAAGCTTTTTCTTTCGTTTGTTTCGTCGATAATGTGTTTCACCTGATAACGCCACCCTTTTCGTGACGAATGCAGCCCTTCAATTCCTCATCCCCCCGAGAAGTTCCTAGCGTCTGAAACTATCGGGGTGGGGTCGCCACATAGTTGGCAAAAACACCCAGCCAGTAGGATTTTTTTACCTTCACACCCCCAAGAATGTGGCCCTAGCTATACGGCCCAGCAGTAATTGGTAATAGTCCTACACGGTACCTACCTGAATGTCCCAGAATATCATGTAAAAATAGGTGTCTGTTGGGTAACAACTCGGTCTCCAATCGAGGCAATTAAAATTCTTGTGGGCTGGTAAGTAGTCGACAGTTCATTGGGGTCAGCACCTGTTGTTCTTCTGTCCAGTCATTGCCCCTTTGTAAATAGAAATAATTGATCCCTTAGTTATATCAGGGAGGTGGTAATGACACCTCCCTGCTATTACAACTTCCCTGGTTATATTCACCCAAAAGAATGTATCTTGAAGCAGATCGGAACTGAACATTAAAGAGAAAAGATCTAACAGAAGAAATAGCGTAAGAAGGTAGAAATGAAAGTCATAAAAGGGCACTACGGTGCCTTGCGTGAGGATTGTTTAAACTGTGAGTCATCTAATCTTAACCAACGCTTATCCACGATTTATCACATCCAAAAAAGTTTGGGTCCCATTTTGTCTCTAAGAATGGGATAAACCATTTAAAGAGTAAAAACAATATGACCAAAAATGTTTTTCATGATTTCATGAAATTGTCCATACCGCCCATATACCACCAACAATCCTGAACAACCTAAAGGAACCTCTATCATAGTAATAATGTGACAGAATTTCAACTTAATACCATGCAATCTGTAGGAGAAGAGGCATTTTCCATGATTTCATGAAATAGACCATATGAACCTTGGACGGAAATATCTTGAACACTCTAAAAGCACAACTACCACAATGCATCCATACACCAAGTATAAACTTTGTCCAAACTTTACGACTTGAGATATCGTGTTAAAAAAATTTTCAGAGTTTTTCCTCCGGTGTTCCCAAATAAACTTTGACCTCCACCAAGTACAATAGGATACACCCCCGAAATTTTAAAAATTGTCCAATGGGGAGGGGGAACCCTTCCTTAGAATCCCACGTCCCATGTAATGGATCGTATAAGAGATGTGAACCCTACCCTTCGAAACATGTCATATATGGGCTTTGCGTGGCCGATTTTAAGTCATTTCTAGAATAAAGCAATGCATTATGAGTCACTCTGAGAGAAGTAGCTCCGGTAGCATAGAAGGGCCACGCAAATGAACCATCTCGGCAAAATCACGACGAACATCCGGGAAGCATGGGCGTCGATTTGGGGGAGGGAGGGCGGGTGATATGTTCCCTCCACATTTTGAGGGAAAGGGACACTAACACATTTGTTACCCCAGACTTTTTGTAGAGCGAATAAATAATATAACAGCAATATACATTATTCTTATTGGAAGTGTAAATTTGTTAACTTATGTTCTACGAAAACAACAAAATTTAGCAGAAACTATTCAGGCCAGAGGGGTTAAGAAGTGCCAATTCCTGCGATCTGAGCGATATTTCTATCATTTTAGCGATATATCATACAAGTCTATGTAGAGAAAGTATGCAACCTTGATGGAGTCACTTCTCCCAATTTCTGTCCTTTGTTCGAAGTCGACGTGTAGTGGTAGGGGAACAGGGAGCCTCAGGTCTACTGCTGTAACTTACGTAATTCTGCTTTCCTTTTGATAAAATTAAAACACAGCCTCAGTTATGACTAATCAGCAAAATAGGGGAGGAGGTTTGCGGCTACTAGCTATGGATACAACTGCCGGTAATATGCACAAATTTAATTTTTTTTCCATCTTTGTGACGAATTTAGACATAGACTTGTTGGTGTTGTATACAGATAGTCATTCTTCGCCACCGAACTCGAAAAGGTCATACAAAGTTCAGTCTTCCGGGGTTTACCAGAGTTTATTCACCTTTTTATTCACCCTCAGACAGTCAGATTAGACAAGGTAATACGTTAAAAATGGAAAACTTAGACACTGTTCGTAGAAAGATTTCGTAATACTTAGCTGATTGGTAGATCACGGGCAGCGACCATTTGCATATGATGTCATAGACAATCGTTTGCTCTATGATTGGTCAACGTTGTGACGTAGACCTCGTGACCATCTACCCCAGGAAGCCACGAGGCCCGCACTGGTAAATCAATTGCCGAACTGTCAACGTCGTTCTCTCTGTACATAATGTAGGCCTGTGTCATCATGATCTCTCCTCGCTTCCCTGCTTTTTGTCATGGTCATGTCACTTAACTGTATACGCTTTTCTCTCTGGTTTAATCATCTCCGTCAATTTAATTCTCGTGTATTTATGTGGCAGTCGAATCAAAGAATAAAATGGAACGCTGATCGTGTAATCGGAACCTCTCTAAATGTTTCTGTTCTGACGCTTCTCTCTCTACTGTAACGGGAACTTTCTGTGTTACTAACGTACAATATCTGTCGATGGGGTAGTCATACCACGACTGAAAAGTCCCCTAAAATTACCATAATACGACACTAGCACGCTTCGCGTGCCCGTTATAGGGTACACAAACGCTAGCGGGAAACCAGAAGATTTTGAATCGTGTTCGTGGGAAACTGAGCAAGGTTTTCCAACACCGCTGGGAGGTATGTTCAGCTGCAACATTTGTTAAGTGCTCAAAACGTAAAACAGGATGCATAATTCAATTATATGACTTTTATTTGACGTATTATCTCACGAAATTTTTTGTTACTCATGATTGAGAAATTGCAGTCGTAAGATCCCTATTTAAAGGCTGGATACACGCAGTTTAGAACACACGGGAAGTGCCGTTTCAAGTCATCTAAGGGAGGGGGGAGGGGGGGGGGGAGTCGCAAAGCCCAAAATTTTCTTGTGCGCTCACTAATGGTGGCGCTTCGCAAAGACAGTAGTGCCAGCACTCACCCTCCCCCGTATTGTTTCTCGTTCCACCGACTTACGCTATGACTTACACTACTTTTAGGGAAAAATGGACCAGAGTTTCCCCTCGCCTCTCCCCCCCCCCCCTCTTCGATGAGTCGAATTTTGTCTCCTCACGTAAAACTTGGCTTCGTCCATGTTCTTACCCATTCCTATGTACGGTGGGGTGTGTAAAATATCAACTTACATCGACACTTGAAGAGTATTCGATCATCCATGGAAATATTGTGATGTAGCTCAGTAATGTCAATTGTTTTCGTTTTGTCTTTTAATATATTAAATTGTTGATACATTGTTATCATTATGTATATCTCAAACGCCCCCCCCCCCCCCCCCCTTGGTAAACTATTCTGTTCTCTGCGTACCTGTTACGCTATCAATGTTAAGCTAAAAATGATATACACAAATTTAATGAAATACTAAATTTCTGAACCCCCCACTACGTTATCACTATTACGGGTGTGGAGATTTTAGAAATAATCCAGTATAGCCTATACGATCGGTGATACCGTATCGGACGTGTGCACGTCAACCAGGTGTCACTGCAGATGCACATTGGGCTTACATATACATCGGGAGCTGGAAGACAATTCTATAATCTGGATAAATGCGTGCCTTCTCGATCTCATTCGAAAATTGATACCAGATACGGGGCTGATTAGTCAGTGGGTACAGCAAGACCTCCATGTTTGCTATTTTCATTCCCTGACATGACCTTAAAGCTGATGGATACGATATTTGTATAGTATTAGCAAGGAAAAGGACTAATTAACTGTGTTAACTCCAAAGAATGAAATATGGGATCATGCCAATATATATATATATATATATATATATATATATATATATATATATATATATATATATATATATATATATATATATATATATATATATATATATATATATATATATATATATATATATATATATATATATATATACGATGACTATACACTGTATTTGGACTTGTGGCTGCAACTCAGAGGTTCATGCTTTCCTCGCAATCTTCAGGCAGCAAGTATATACATAGCTCTGTGCCTAGCATATAGAGCACTTTGTAACCTACTTTAGATAAATTCATCTCATATATATGTAACCTTCCAAGTTACAGATCTCATAATGTGTAGTATGAGACCAGAGTGCGACGCTGTTTCCCTAACAGTCGCTTGGGTCCATCCTCTGTGCAGGTCGCTCACCAGTATGTGTGACGTTACGAGGAACCAAATATAAGACAGGACGCATATGTTAGGCAGCCCAGTAGGGTATACTATATTTACAGCCGTCTGTCATTAATACAATTTCATCCAGCTCGGCACCATCACACTCTAGTGGTTGGTCCAGCCAGTATACATCAATAGCTACGCCAGCGTCTAATATAGAGTACGCCGATGTACATACAACGTCTAAGACCAGGACGCTTTGGCTACGCCCATGACATCATTGACCTGTTAGAAATAAACAATGATAATTTCTAATATATGCTTCTTAGGAATATCTTCTGAACAGTCTCTTAAGTCTGACTTCTGACGTCGTAGAAGCGAGTGACCCAAATATTTAGAATTCTACATTTAGGTCAGAACATGGTCCCATGACCTTGGGAACACTATCAGTCAATTCTCTTTATGTCTGAGCTGCCCAACTTTTCTTAATATATTAAAGTATTAAAAATATGTACAAGGATAGTGAATTGTCTTAGCAGACAACTCAAGCTACTATCGTAATGGTAACTCCTAAGGCACCTCCACATGGTTTGACTTAGTTACTAGAATACAACGCATTCAATATTTGATAAAGCAACTTGGGTTAATGAATACATAACAATTATGACAGTTCTGCTCTTGTCAATATCATGAAAATAATGAGTCCTTTACAATTCACAGCATGTCCCATACCTAGCCGGTATAGGGGGGACTAATTCACAGAAATGGTGTGCAGTACGTACGTAACTAATTAATTGTCTTAATTATACATTGCATGCAATGTAACACAATCTTACACACACAATAAACTCTTATTCCTGGAAGCAAACTTCCAGCCATTCAGGTTACTATACACATGACTCACGGAAGGTCTCTTTAACACAGTATTGCCATGGTAACCAAAGTTCTCTGTAGCAGAGGTTCCCCAAGGACATCCTTCTGCACATACAAACAAAGCCAGTGTACACAGAGGTACAACAGTAGGTGATCTCTAAGACCCCATCAACTGTGTACAGAGGGCTAACTCTCATTACGTCACTGAATGAGATTCGATTGGCTCAATGCATCAAATATAATACACTAATTGAGAGGAGACTCGTTGGAGTGCACTATGCCTTGAACATTCTAATGAGTCAATTTAGACACATCTTTACTCCAGATGCTGATTTAAACAGTGCGGCATCCTAACAATGAAGTAGGCAATTTACTTACAATTATAACAATATTGTTATACATTAATATCTACATGAATACGTGAACAGTCACAATATATGGTAAACAGGGGCACCTCTGAGTGCAAACTGCCATCACAGAGGGGCAGCTCAATACTGTTATCCTGACAAAGGGTATAAGGTAATGGAATAAGTGCTCACCTGTTAGAAATTAAAAATGATAATTTCTAATATATGCTTCTTAGGAATATCTTCTGAACAGTCTCTTAAGTCTGACTTCTGACGTCGTAGAAGCGAGTGACACAGGTTGCTGGTTGCACCCATGTTTTAAAGAGTTTCGGGGACAAAGAAACCCCAGAAAAGGATCACTTCCTGCCCCCATCCTGGAAATGAATCTTTAACACCCACACAAACAAGAGACATTATTCCTAGAAGCTGCACTGTGATTCACCATAAGCATGTCAAGGGTAACAAGAGGGTTGCATCAGTTGTTTACGCTCCACTAGCCAGTATTTTGGCTGGAGAGCAAGAATTGTTTACTCTTCTCGGAGAACCTTGTGTCTCGATGTGACGTCACCTGTTGGCCAGTAGGATCATCCCTCTTTCCGGGAATGATGATGTAACTAGCAGAGGAGTAGACAGGAAGTGGCCGGTTGTTGACCCAAGACAGAGCTTGTGCCTTGGAACATTGGGTACTGTTAGGAGGGGGCTGGATACAAAGGGGGGAAGGGAGTTTACACAAAGAACATCTACTAGTACACTAATGGTAATTTTAGGGGTGCTACACACTCCCCTCCTAAAATCTGGTCGTCCTCGACCAGGTATTTCACCCTGGGATAGAACTTACCTGTTACTAGCCATCAGTGTCTGAAGCATTTGTGCAGACTGTTGCATCAACATCATCTGCTGCTGTACCATACTCGTCATAATGTTTGGGTCTACTACGGGGGCACATGGTGTACTTACTTGGTTGCTCAATGACCAAGCTGCTGGTTGCCCAAGTTGGTCATAACTAAAGGGGACTGTCTGCTGCCTCCGTCTACCTGAGGATCTTGGTGGCGGGTTCTGAGTGTCTGCCAAAGGTGGAGGCACTGGTGGGTTGATTGGCACATGTGGGGCTATCTCTTCAACCTCTGATGTGTCATCATCTGGCGTCTCCAGGGCCTGCATTTCCTGGGGCATCTCAGTGGCTTGCCGCCCAGTTTCTTCCTCAGGGACATCGTCTTGAACTACTCTATGTTCTGCCTGGGGCACTGGCGTGGGATTAAAATCTCGAAGCACCTGGAAGGAGAGGTCGTCGTCTGACTCTGAATCTACATCGGCCATCGGCGGTGCATCCAGTGGGTGTTGTCTCGTTGTCCGTCTAACCCGTTTTGGGGGGCTTGGCTTTGGTTCAGGGGGGTGTTGTGGAGCAGGGTCAAACCTGCATGGTAAGAGCATATTCCTATGCAAGGTGCGGATTGGACCATCGCACCCTTCTGGTCTTACCTCAAATACAGGCATGTCAGCTCCACACTTCCTGACCACTATGTAGACTGACTCCTCCCACCGGTTTGTGAGCTTACGGCCACCTCTCGGATTCATGTTCCGGACAAGGATGCGATCTCCTGGCTGGAGGGCTAGTTCACGCACCCTGGCATTGTAGCGTCTCTCGTTAGCTGCGGCCCTGTTCTCAGCTCTCCCACCAGCTAGTTGGTGTGCTCTTTGGAGTCGTCTCTTGAGTCTCTCAGCATATCTTTGGTGAGACACTGGCCCTTCTGGTTCTGGGGCCACTCCTAATTTGAGGTCAATCGGTAGTCTGGCCTCCCTACCAAACATAAGGGAGTATGGTGACATACCTGTAGCCTCATTCCGGGTACAGTTGTAGGCATGAACGAGTGGGGCCACATACGATCTCCAGTTCTCTTTCTGTTCATCCTCTAGGGTACCAAGCAGATTGAGAAGGGTCTGGTTGAACCTCTCACACTGGCCATTCCCCTGTGGATGATATGGGGTGGTCCGGGACTTTCTTATGCCTAGCAGGTTACACAGCTCCCTGATGACATGCGACTCGAAGCCACGACCCTGGTCAGAGTGAAGGCGCTCTGGAAATCCGTAGTGCACAAAAACGTGTTCCCAGAGTGCCTTAGCAACGGTGGTGGCCTTTTGGTCCCTGGTTGGGATGGCAAAAGCATAGCGGGTGAAGTGATCGGTGATGACCAGAACATTGCGGGTGTCCTTGGAGTCTGGCTCAATCTTCAAGTAATCCATACACAGCAACTCAAGTGGTCTGGTTGTCATGATTGATACCAGGGGGGCTGCGTTGATGGCCTTGGCCTTCCTCCGAATGCACCGCTCACACTTCCGGCAATGTTCCATCACGTCTGATCCCATCTTAGGCCAGTAAAATCTTACCAGGTCTAGAGTACGATTGGAGCTTGGGTGGCCTACGTCATCGTGCATACCCCGCAAGGCCTCGACACGGTACTTTGAGGGGAGCACAAGCTGTAACCTACCTTTGTCACTAAGGGGATCCACCACCTTCCGGTATAGCACGTTGTCTCGGAGGACATACTTGCCCCATTGCCTTAGGAACTGCTTTGTTTCCACAGGCAAGTTAGCGAGTTCCTCCCTCACTGGTCTCTTCTGGGCCAAAACGAATCCCTTGATTCTTCCGATGTGCTCGTCATCGTCCTGGAGTTGGGGCCAACTTTTGGGGTTGATGCCAGGCAGTGAATCTTGCCCAACAGCCAGGGGCTCAGAATACGCATCGGGGATAGCTTTGGAAGAGTCGCACACTGTCTCCAGTAGCGATGCCTCAGCCGTGCGCTCTTCTTCATCACTGGATACCTGGGGGAAATCTAGAGAGGGGATGGATCTTGGGACCATGTCACTCACCTTGAGCCCGGCACACACTGCAGCCACAGCCTTTCCAGGGACCACTTCCAGTTGTGGATTGACGCACAAACTATTCAGTGTTGCTGCTGTGTAAGGCTCAAGTGGCTTGGTGAGGAACCTATCCCGCATGCGATCAGTATTTTGGCGAAACTCAGCATATTCCTCATCCTCGGGAGGGGACTCCTGGGGTCGTCGAGAGAGCCCATCTGCATCTTGATTGTTCTTACCTGGCTTATACTTGATATCGAAATCGTAGTTTGCCAGGGAGGCCAGCCAACGGTGCCCGGTTGCATCCAGCTTGGCTGTTGTGAGAACATATGTTAAGGGGTTGTTATCGGTGAGGACTGTGAAGTGATTTCCATAGAGGTAATCTGAGAACTTATCCGTCACTGCCCACTTCAAAGCTAAAAACTCGAGCTTGTGGGCTGGATAGTTGCTCTCGCTCCTAGACAGTCCTCGGCTTGCATAGGCAACTGGTTGTAACCTACCGTTGTTCTTCTGATAGAGGGCTGCGCCTAGACAGGAAGTACTCGCATCAGTGTGTAGGACAAAGGGGGCACTATAATCTGCAAAAAGAAGGGTAGGGGCTGTAGTTAGCTTAGTCACCAGGCTGTCGAAGGCGGCCTGACAACTATCACTCCAGTTGTCACCGAATGGGGTGTCAGGGCTAGGCCTCTTCCCTGTCGGCTTCTTGGACCCGTTGGGGGACTGGAAGTTCCTCCTACCATGCTTCCTCACTGGCTCGTAGAGTGTGCACAGGTCATTCAGGGGCTTGGCTATCTTGCTATAGTGCTGTATGAAGCGCCTATAGTAGCCAGCAAAACCCAGGAATGACTTCATCTCCCGGACATTCTGGGGCCTGGGCCATGTGGTGACAGCGGAGATCTTGTCAGGGTCAGTCTGCACGCCCTCAGCAGAGATCACATGACCAAGGCACTTGACCGATGACTGGACGAACTGGCACTTCTCTGGGTTGAGTTTCAATCCAAATTCTTCCAGCCGTGACAGAACTTTCTCCAGCTTCTGTTCATGCTCCTCTAGTGTAATTGAGAACACTAGAAGGTCGTCCAGGTACACCAAGACATCGGTGAAGGCCATGCTTCCCATGCACTTTTCCATTAACCTCTGGAATGTGGCTGGAGCATTGCAGATCCCTTGGGGCATTCTATTAAACTCATAAAAGCCCAGTGGGCACCAGAATGCTGTTTTCGGTTTGTCCCCTTCCTCCATTTCTATTTGGTAGTAGCCTGACTTCAAATCCAGGCATGAAAACCAAGCAGCACCAGTGAGAGAATGGAGTGTATCCTCGATCTTGGGGATGTTGTATTGATCCCGTACCGTCCTAGAATTCAGCAGACGATAGTCTACAGTCAACCTGACATCGTTGTTCTTCTTTCTTACCAGGACGATAGGGGACGCATAGGGACTGGCAGATTCTCTGATGATGCCCTTCCCTAGCAGATCTTGAATGTGCTTCCGTGCGTCTTCAAAGTCTGCAGGGGGAATCCTTCTACTCTTCTGACGGAATGGCGTGTCATCTGATAGCCTGATCCTGTGTCGGACAGCCGACGTACACCCAATGTCCAAGTCGTCATTGGAAAACGCTGCCCTGTGACGACTGAGCATTGACAACATCCTCTCCTTCCATTCCTCTGAGATGGGTGAATCCTTCAAGCTGAAGGGAAGGGAGTCCTCCGACAAGACCTGATGGCTAAGCACAGATGCACTGGGTGGAGACATATTGGGGACTACTGGGGAGACTTCACTGGGGAGAAATATTTTGCCAACGAGGTGCTTATATCCTAACTTTACCTCCCGCCCCAGGTGGTTTTGTATCTGCACTCTTACTTTAACCAGGGCATCTTTAGGCAAGGTAATTAAGCTAGGGGGTATACTTAGGCCACCAGGAAGGGATCTGTGACCCTCTATGAGGACCTGAACAGCAACACCTAGAGGGTTCCTTATCCCACAATCTACCAATACAGTACCATATCTCGGGACTACAGCAGCCTTCTGCACCTTCACAGGGCCAAGGTAACCATCTTGCCCACCCTTACCCAGGGTGGCAGCCATCTTGTAGGCCTTAGCCCACAGAGGGCTTACCTTGAGCTTCCTGGTAAAATCTTTGCCACCTCTCCGGAGGCAATCTTGCAGAAGGGTCTTCAGCAGAGTCGTATTTGTTCCGAGTAGCAGTGGTGGTTGTTGTTTCTCTAAGACCAGGGCAAGCGTTGTGACTCGACGTCTTGTCCCTGCGTCATCCCTAGCTGGGGCAACGTCAACCTGGATATACCCAAGGTAGGGCACATTGATCCCTCCTGCCCCACCAAGTCCTAGCTCAGTGAGGGGGTGCAGTTTCCTGTGGGACAAATTATCCTGGTAGAACTTTCTAGAAACACATGTTACCTGGGACCCAGTATCCAATAACGCCTTGCACTGGTGGCCATCTAAGAATACTGTGGTAGTGGATGACTCTCCCACCAACCCAGGGGGCACACCACTATTACTACTACTGCTGTGATTGTGGGACCTCACGCTTACTGCTGGGGCACCGGGGAGTCCCGCTGCTGGTGCCCTGCATCGTTTCCCGACTGTTGGCATTTCTCCAGAAGCTTCTGCTGTACTAATGCAGCATTTGGGGGGTTCTGGCAACCTCGTGCCATGTGCCCTGCCATCCCACACCGGAAACATATTAATCTTCTACCACTGGGACCCTTGCCCTGTTTAGGCTTGCCAGGCATTTTTGGAGCTGACAATTCCTGACGAAGCTTGTCGATCTCCTTCCGAAGTTTCTCCTCAAGTGATGGGGTGGACAGGGGACTAGTCTCGGAGGTGACTGGTGTAGGGGCCACTGCCGCAGGAGAAGTCTGCATAGCTGAAAGCTGAGTTTTAAGCTTACTCACCTCTAGCTGTAGCTCAGTAGCAGCCTGCTGTGCCTCCAGGGAGTTTGTCTGCGCTTTTCGTGCTGACTTACTCTGCTGTCGTCGAGCACTCCGGGCAGCCTCAGAGGCTTCTTCCACTCTAACCTCCTGCAGAAGAGTAATGAGGCCTGGGGGTTTTGCCCTGCGCTGTCGTAACTGCAGGTTGCTAATAACGCCATCATCAAAAATACATCCCCTGATGAACTGACTTAGGCGGAGACCATCAGCCTTATCCTGGTGTACCCCACCATACTGGATGGCCTGGTCTAGTCTCTCCTCCAGCCTTGTGAGGTAAGCAGAGGGCTTCTCATTTAGCTCCTGGAAAGTTTCTCGGAAGAGACTTACGAGGTCATCCCCCTCGCAAGCCACCCCAAAGGCTTGGACTAATTGTCCTAGGAGGTCCTCTGTTCTAGCAGAGGGCCCTAGCTCCTTGGAAGCCTTGCGGAACAGTGTCAGGGCTGGGGGCATCAGGCATTCCGACAGGCGGCACCTCTTCTCCTCATCCGTGAGACTAGTCTCCTGCACCAGTTGGTCAGCTTGCTGAAACCAGACATCAAACGGCAATTCTCCATGGGGTACAGGGGCCCGCCCAGAAAAAGTGCGAAGGCGTTTGTGACTTACCTGTGTTCCTGTAAGCCTGTGGATATGCTCCACGATTTGTTTTTGAATGCCCTCTGGGGTCCCTGCCTGGGTCTCACTAGGCGTCTCTCCTTTCACGTCACCTATGGACTTGTTATGACGGGATAAAAGCTCCCTCAATTCCCTGGCAAAAGCATCCTCATCTTGGGCCTCTACTCCGGCCACACCCTGGCTTTCTCTACTAGTCATTTGCGATGAAAAGTTGTTAAAGTCTTTAATACAAAAGAACAAGTGCTCTATGGTGAATCACTTAGCAAGTTGACCTAGGATTGTGCTGTTTAACGGGGGCTTTCCTTACCTTGACTCCCGGCAGATTGCAACCCGTATCACACGCCAACGACCTCAGCGTCAAACCTGTAGTGAAAATACTAAAAACTCTGGAATAGCAAAAGTTTAAACAAGTGAGCACTTCACAATGCTTACTAAATCTAGACTTAACAACTTAAACAGTTACCGGTTCAAAACGATTAGTTACCACATGTAATTGCACAACACACTCTCAGATAGTGGAGAAAAACAATGAGCATAGCAGCATGCATTCATAATTCAAAACAAAGAATCTTCTCTGTAATATCACAAGGATCGGTTAGGACCTACTTTGTACTAATCTTCAGATTAATTAACAATAATACAGGTCTCCATATATTCGGGCGCCATTTATGTAACCTTCCAAGTTACAGATCTCATAATGTGTAGTATGAGACCAGAGTGCGACGTTGTTTCCCTAACAGTCGCTTGGGTCCATCCTCTGTGCAGGTCGCTCACCAGTATGTGTGACGTTACGAGGAACCAAATATAAGACAGGACGCATATGTTAGGCAGCCCAGTAGGGTATACTATATTTACAGCCGTCTGTCATTAATACAATTTCATCCAGCTCGGCACCATCACACTCTAGTGGTTGGTCCAGCCAGTATACATCAATAGCTACGCCAGCGTCTAATATAGAGTACGCCGATGTACATACAACGTCTAAGACCATGACGCTTTGGCTACTCCCATGACATCATTGACCTGTTAGAAATTAACAATGATAATTTCTAATATATGCTTCTTAGGAATATCTTCTGAACAGTCTCTTAAGTCTGACTTCTGACGTCGTAGAAGCGAGTGACACAGGTTGCTGGTTGCACCCATGTTTTAAAGAGTTTCGGGTACAAAGAAACCCCAGAAAGGGATCACTTCCTGCCCCCATCCTGGAAACGAATCTTTAACACCCACACAAACAAGAGACATTATTCCTAGAAGCTGCACTGTGATTCACCATAAGCATGTCAAGGGTAACAAGAGGGTTGCATCAGTTGTTTACGCTCCACTAGCCAGTATTTTGGCTGGAGAGCAAGAATTGTTTACTCTTCTCGGAGAACCTTGTGTCTCGATGTGACGTCACCTGTTGGCCAGTAGGATCATCCCTCTTTCCGGGAATGATGATGTAACTAGCAGAGGAGTAGACAGGAAGTGGCCGGTTGTTGACCCAAGACAGGGCTTGTGACTTGGAACATTGGGTACTGTTAGGAGGGGGCTGGATACAAAGGGGGGAAGGGAGTTTACACAAAGAACATCTACTAGTACACTAATGGTAATTTTAGGGGTGCTACACACACACACACACACACACACACACACACATATATATATATATATATATATATATATGTATATAATGGGATTGCATACTCACTCTAAAAGAGTGAAATTATTCTTTTTCGATTGAGTTGTTTCACTCCCAACTTAGATTGGTCCCTAATTTCACTGTCAAAGATTAGTTTGTCACTCTAGTGTTTTAAAGAGAAGATTCAATCAGCTTAAGTGGGTAAATCGAGAATGTTCATTTTGCCAAATATGGTTTGACGATCGGGAAATTACATTGTCATAGAGCTGTTATTTAGAAGGAGATGAAACGCTTTGAAGTACAGTTGCCTTCGTTAATGTTAAACAGTTATTTGTCCTTTGTATCGCTCTTGGCAATTCTATAAGGCTTAAATGGGATTAGTAAGTAAACACAATATGGGATTTGTCGTCTGCTACTGTTTGCAGAAAGTCTAGGAGATGTCCCAACTGTCACAGCATTGTCAGCGTTGGGGAAATAATTTTTCTGTCCGTTGTCGATCGGTGTCGAGTATGACAATTTACACTGGGCTATTTCGTGAAGTTTACTGCCGGGAACGTCTCATCTAGTTGTCAATAAACTTGAGTCCTGCCTCTTCAGCTCCGCTTATATCTTCATCCAATAACAGTCACCTGTTCTTATACGCCACTCAATGTTGATTTCGACGAGATAACCAGTCGTTTAGATTCACAAAGCAGCGGTCCTGACTTGAAGGTCGGCAACAGACTTCACATCAAAGTATTGTTTTACCTAATCCTTTTCACGAGGTTTAAGCAGGTGTGAATAACGGTTACTTGGGACTGACTGTAGAACTGGATTTATCACACAAAAGTGAAAGGGACTTTAAGCCGTAGTACACGATACTTATGAATTCAAACTTTCATCACACCGGAGACAGTTTTATAGGATTAGGGTAAATTAACTTTCAGTTGCCTCTCGTTCTCAGTATAGCTCCCTGTTACTGTGGTATCGTTTTCCCCAATCGCTACCTGCTGTACTACCTGTTTTGGTTTCGCGAAAGGCTTCCATTTTGGATATCGGGACTAGGCAGGGCAGGTTTGCGTCCGTTGAGCCCTCTGGAGCTCTAGGCGAGCATTTAGTTCTGTGATAGCTCTCATTGCACCACCCAACGCCCAGCCCTGCAACTCAAATAGATATCCCGTTCTCATCCATGTAAGGAATATCAGCTCAGCACCGCTAAGCATATAGGCCTACCCACACACTGATTAGTTTCCTGAAACATTCATTGTCCGCTGCTTCTGGTCCATTGGCGAAGTGTCCGCGATGCCATGGTACAATTCTCTTGGCGTCAAGGATGTCGGCACCGGTATACCATCGTCTGATGGTTTCGACGTCATTCTCTGTCCGACTCCACACCCTTCATTAGGGTCTCCGTCTCCTCTCAAACCGTTTTCAAACTGTTTTGTACTTCAGCTAAAACATTCTGACATATTTGGAACGTTTGCCGTTGTTCTCTCCTCACGTGTCTGTCGGGCAAACTGAGCTGTTATTCTACGGTATTGAAAGCATTCACAATGCATGAACAGATGAATGGTTATTCCAGTTTCGTGTGATGCCTTTTGGGTTGTACAATGCACAGAGAGACGTCCGAGAGGCTGATGGAACGGTCCACGGTGGTTTAGCTTGGGAGAGTTATCTGGTGTACTTGGATGATGTGATGGTGCATGAAGAGATATCCGAAGAACATGCTCAAAGAAGTGCTAGAGATGCACCTATAGCAAAGGTGTGCTGAGAGCTTTCGCTGAAGAAATGCAGTTTCCTCCCCTTGGACAAGACAACATCCACGTAGAGGGCCATCACGACCGTGTGGCGGACCAAGAGAAAACATTACTGGCATAGCTGGTTTTGGATGACTTGGGGTGGTTTCATGTTAAACATGTGCTCATTTGGGCAGTAAATTGTTGACTGATCCAGTTCAGTCTAGACTGCCAACAAATTAAATTAGGTCGTAAGTGTCTTGGAATTATTCCAGGAATCTCGCCATTCATGAACACATTAACAGGTGTTATGGCTGCAACTGGTCTGCTGGGGTGGAGGGTGGAGTGGATTTGTGCCTCATGCAACAGTAGTTTCTTTGATATCAATTGTAAGGTTTCTTCAGGCAACTTCAAAAGTTGCACAATGTATACTTTTAATTCTTAATTTGATGTTTCTTAAACTCGTAAGTGATTCTAAAATGATTCTAAAATCTTTTTCCATCTCCGTTGTCCGGAAAATTGGTGGCCCTTCGTGGTGCGTGTAATGAATTTGCATAATGGACTTGTCAGATGCGGTGGACGCAAGGAATGTAAACCGAGGAATTCACTTCACTGAATGGGTAGCTTTGTACCAAAGGTTTTAGTTCCACAAAGGAGGTGCTCCTCCTTTGATTTACTCATGCAGCTCTAGGCACTTGCAATGTTATCTCAACATCGCCTACAACCTCGGACCAGACTAGACTTACTGAGTGTTTGCGGGTAAAGACTGTTATGGGTACAGTTCAGAGATCCTAAAGGAAGCATGTAAAGTGTTATCTCATTGGTTTATGTAGAAACGTTTGCTACGGTTGGATATACAGGTGAAGAAAATTAAGTTAACATGATGGAAAACTTTTGGAAATTGCTGCTAAAAACCTGCTACAAGTGACAATATCCTAGAGTATATTTTTATATTTGCTTATTGGTTATAGTAATATACCAGTTAATGTTTCAGCAGAATTAATTACCCTGTATCGTTGCACGAGTTCTTTCATGCTGTAGGCCTATGTCCACACAGTTTACACGGAGGTAATATATGGTATGTGAGTTACTATTGGGTCTCCTACCATTACAGCGCCTTTGCCAACAGCCAGACCAGTTTTTCAATGTGCACTTCCACTTTAGTTTAAGAGCCTCTAGGCGCACGATGCGCGCGCGATGGCACGCCTTAAAGACTGATGACAAAGGCCTACCTGAAAAGTATGTGTTCTACAAATAGACGTTCTAAATTACATGGTTTTGGACTTAAATCTTTACTAAAAAGTATTATGGAGCAAAATATATGGAAAAATATGGAACGCTTCACGATTTTGCGTGTCATCCTTGCGCAGGGGCCATGCTAATCTTCTCTGTATCGTTCCAATTTTAGTATATGTGCCGCCGAAGCGAGCACGTTTGAAGGTGTGGTTATCCCCGTACTTATACTGTACAAGGTTTAGCAATGTATACACTGTGTAACTTAAAATACCTCACATACAACCAATATAAAATAGCAATAAATCTCTGAATAGACGATGCTGAAAACTTGCATAAAACCAATGATCCTCGTTGAATTTGATACCGAAGTCAAATTGAAACATGAAATTACAGCTTGAAAATGGCCTTTAACTGCCATAACTGCTGTTGTGTGTACACGTTGTGTGTTGTTTACAGTCACAGTGATGACGTCACGAGTGGGGAATTGTTTACAAATGTTGCCCGTTGAAGATTCTTCTCTTATCTGTAAAAAAAAGGAAATTGACATAAAATAATATTACGTAAAAACACATAAAAAAACATGTTTTCATGAATATTTGCTCTTTAAAACTCAGCTTGGTGAAACAAACTTCAACATTAAACAAACCACGTTGTTGCATCGTTTTCTGTTTAATTTGATGGCGCTGTTCAAAGTGAGGGCGCGATACCAGAACACGCAACTTTATTAGAACTTATCATATATCATGTAAGCAACGGACTCTTATGAGTAGCAATTAGGCTGTAGGCCTGTAGACCTATTTATTATTTCTGGAATCTCCGCACACGGTATTCCTTACATGCAGAAATTGAGTTCATTCGGTGAGGTAAAGCAATATCAGCAACTACTGTAAACAAAGAAAACAGTATAATTTACTTTCAATAGCAATGTGACAAAGATATGTCTTTGAGAGAGCCTGTGGGATTTAATTTTTCGAATTCATTGTGCACACGGTCAACAATTTTAATTCCGCGCGTACATACCAATTATTTACTACAGTAGCGTCCCCTGAATTAAGGCTCAGTTTGTTGAAATTGCCACTGCAGCGCTACTACAGCTTCACTTTGATGCAACACTACTCGTGCATACAGCTGGGGTAAATTTACTGTACTGTCGCTGGGCCTGTTTAAGATCACGGAACTGCGGCAGTCCAGCTGGCGATCCCTATGTGAAACTGCTCCATTTGCTTCAGCAGTCTTAGTGCAATATAGCCTACACGATATGAAACGCAGAACAAATTGCATCCATGATAAACAGTACCAACAAATCCATCTCGAGTGGAAAAAGAGAAGAAAAGAAGAAAAAAAAAACGAAAGACAAAAACAACACGTGGCAAAGAGATGAAAAGCACACTCAGCACACTATGTAGCAACTTTCTCTGAATTATGATTAGGCTTGGTAACCATGCAGTGGTCTACATGTGGACTAAGGAAGGACCGGCACATAGGGGCAGTGGCGGCACTAAGGAGGAGGGAGGCAAGGGGGCATTTTCCCCAGTCAGAACCTTTGCCCCCAGTTGGCCTCCACTCACCTGCAGTAACCTGACAAATGCATACATATGTCTATTCCGTTTATACTCATATCCTTCTGTTCTAGGAAGTCCGTGAGACCGTAATTGTTCACCCACAGATACGCTAAAACCTCAGAGTTTCCGAGCACTTCGCCCTGGACCCCCAACAGACTTTGCCTCTGGCTCCACGAGGCATCGTAAGTTTTCATATTTGAAGCGTACTATCTTCAGACTTAATTTTTCACCCAGATATATGCTAAAACCACAGAGATCTGGTGGACATGGGCCTTGCCAATGGACCCCACGAGGGGGTCCTAAGTTTTGTTCTTGTTAACCTAAAGGCTAAAGGAGAGGAATAGCCAAAAAATTGCAATCGTTTGAATGTTTGAGTATAATGAGGCACTAAGAGCAAAAATATATACCTATCCTTAAATTTAATTTTTCACCCAGAGATATGCTAAAACCGCAGAGCTTCAGGCCCTGCAGCTGGACCCCACTCGCTGGGCTCGAGCTTCGCACCAGATTTCGTGCTACGCCAGAAACGTTTGCCCCCCCCCGGACACTTTGCTTTAACCTCCATTTGCCCCCCCCCCCCCATCTTAAACCCTGGTGCCACCACTGTCTAGGGGAACTTAAATACCTTTTTGTTAACTCGGAATAATATCCTGTATGGAGTAGCCTATATTTACAGCAGGAGGCAGCCGGACTGCCCTTCTCGGTATAATTCTGATGATTTCGGGCTGAGATAAAGCATGAGTTGGTAGCTACCGACACAAATCTCTCAGGCGGCACTGGGCCTATAAGCACGCACTCTACAATCGCATATGGTCCTATGACTGGCTACTGAACTTACACTGCTAGGCTCGGTCCTTTATACAAGTATTTCAAATTACTCTTATAGGCCTATGTCATGAGGGAAAGTGAAGGGAAACTTTCCTAATAACCTAACTCTAAATCTGCCTGTGCAAATATTCAACTGTCATTTACGGTGTGAATAAGCAAAGACAAAAACTTACCATTACATTTTCCACACTAATATGTATGCATCAACTGAGTATCTTGTGCAAACTGAACGAGCTCTTTCACGCCAATGCAAACATTCCTCTCAAACATAGAAAAACAGCGTGCGAGCTGGGTACCACCGTACTGTGCCTCCCAACCACACACTACGACACGCGTTACACACAGCACCACTTTACGTAGGTCCACGAGTGCAGGGCAAACGTTGAACTAATTGAAAATGAACACCTCTCCATCTGGCCGTCTGCACAGTTCAGTTTACCGATGCTACTTCAAAGATATTTCATAAGACTTCTCCCCTCCCTTTCTGTTCTTGTTTTGTTCTGATTTTTTTTTTCTGACTGTTCAGATTTCTGACACTGCAGATTTATCTGAGTAATGTTGACATGGTGTTAATAATCTGCCAAGAGGGAATTAAAACTGCGCTGATTTTATCGCCTAAATTGTCATAGTGGTTTCTGTTTTTGAGAAAAGTAGGCCTACGATCAAAGAGCCGTTATGGTAAGACCTATCGTTTTCGTTCAGGTAGTGGGATGGACAGGATGCAACTGTTACCGATGAGTGTGAAATTTAGAAACCCTTTGTGTAGCTAAGCCTTATGTAATTAAAATAGCTGTCCGGGTAGTTTTGAGTTTTGTTCTGGACTCGTAAAGATGAACCATTATTGTGCAGATAGTTGCACCTTCGTGATATTTCACGATTGAAGTCGTAAGAGTAAGCCCGCCAGAGTTTTCAACGAGTTCTAAAGGCGGTTTGAATGAAAAGGTAAGGTCGATACCGGGGCATACAGGAGTATAGTACGTCCGAAGTACATGGGTGGCGCTGCCTGCTCTCCCGCTATGGTGACAGAAGGACCGTAACTTGAACCCCCACTTTCTCTGAGATCCTACAATGGCGGACTCCATGAGAGGAAGTTAAAGGCTGTGATGCATCACCCCAGACAGTTTCAATTCTCCCAACCACCTACCTCTAGTCCCTCCCTCAGCCTGTCTTACATTGCCCCACATGTGTAATCAAAACAATGGATCCCTGTGTACGCTGTGTAATACGAGCTGCTCTGCATCTTTCGAATTTGCTGTCAGTCTAAGAGTACTGTAACGTAGAACCAGTTGAGAATTTTCCTTTCAGGGAGGTAAAAATATAGCTTAGGGTGATGCAATACAGCCTTTAACAAGTCTATGGGTGGCGCTTTGCCTGCATTCCCGCAAGGGTTCCTACATAAGGGCCCTCACTTGAACCCCCACTTTCCCTTAGATCGATCCTACAGTGGCGGATTCCATGAGAGGAAGTTAAGCTCCCCGGCCCTCCTCCCGTCCAGAGTTTTTTCTGATTTTTTCCCCTAGAAACCAGTTTCAAGTAATTGTGTAATCTTTTGAATGGAGTGTCCCCTTATTTCCCAGGAAAGTGAATTAACGCACCTCCATGATTAACTCAACGTACTAGGCTAACATAATTTCTGAAAATTACTGAACATATATCGTAAACATTTATTGTTTCAAATCTTCTCCATAGAACATGGTAATTTCTAGTTCATGTACATATCAGGGGCACAGATGAAGACCCGCACAAAATGTCCTCAGTCCTCTCCACCGGCGTGAAAATCATACGGAAGAGAGCAAGAGATACGAATACGACTTGCTAAATACGAATTCTTGTATGCGAAACCGGGCCGTCATATAAGCATTAAACGCATTTTTTTTTTTTTTTTTTGTGCTGCAACAGCTTAGGCTCAGAACTCAGCCAATGATGTGGGTCGGCGGGTCTGGATCAGCCCCTAAGGTTCAGTCCTCTTTTTCGAAATGCCTGGGTCCGCCCCCGAAATGAGACGTAAAAATAGTGGAAGCATCGCTGATAGGCCCCCCCCCCCCACCCACAGCTACGGCATTTGAAAATCTCTACTAATTGCAAGTAACTGAGGGCGCACGTCAATGAGGACATGCAACCATCATCGATCGAATTCGTTTAGCCTATACAAATAATTCTTTCATTTGAGTAGGTGTAAAGCCACATGCAGTGATTTATAACCCATTGGGCACCCTTTCCTTTTATTCGTTCCTATAAAATGTTTCCCTCATTGTGGTTTTAAGTATGTGGGTTTACACATGTATTTATAAATACCTCTGCCTAAGTGGAAAATATATGCATCAATTGCAAAGCGCTAGCGCCAACAAAAAAAAAAGTCATAGTCGGAAACCGCTTTTGGCTGGAGAGTACAAAGCGCGAATATTTTGGGGTCCTTGTATAGATTAAATATGATGTTTTGATGATTTTTTTTTCGGTGATTATCACAGCGCGCGCGAAGCGCGCAATGAGCATGGTTGAAGTTTCCGTTGTGGACCCCACCTCAACCCCTACAGAAATCTATAGCTTAAATCAACGAACTTCCATTAGGAAGGAAATGAAACCCTTTAATGTACAGGAGCCCGCTGAGGTTAGACAGTAATGTCTGTTGTACCGTTCCCGGTAGTTCTGTGAGGCCTATACCTGATTAAAAAGTAAACATAATCTGGTATTTGTCGTCTGCTACAGGTTGCAGAAAAATAAACGGTGTCCTAACTGACAAAACATCGCCGATCGGTCGGGGAGACAATTTTTCTCTCTCTTGTCGGTCTGTGTTACGTATGGCAGGCTTATAACACACAAGTTATATATGTTAAAACCTGAAAAAAGAATTTGGATATGGCTATTTCAGAACATTTCGGGAAACGGTTTTTTCGTTGTCAAAAAGTTACCTTGTCTGCTTTGTTCATGTCTCCATCCAATAACAGCCCCCTTGTTCTGATATACCAGTCAGTGTCTTGAGTTCAAAGAGACAACCAGTCGCTTTGATTCATGAGCCAAGGGTTTAAAGGGAAATCAGGGTTGGACTGAGAAAATTCACCTTAAGTTGATTTTGTTTCTAAACTGATTGTTCACCGAAATATAGAGACGTTGGGGAGGTGTTTGAAGGTAGAAAAAACGGTAATTATTGCGTTAATTACAGTTGAATGAGAACTCTTAATATTTGTCGGGTACAAAAAATAAACGTAAATGTACAGGAGAAGACAGCCCTCTCTATACGATGACCAATCACAGCGTAAGACTCATGAGATGACGTTATATGAATAACCATAACCGAATGTTTGCGGTTCCCATCCTGTTCGTGCATTGCGCAATGCCAAGAAAACCAGAGTTTAGTGATAGCTGATGATGCATACAGCACACGTAGGCTACGTAAGAAACTGTTCAGCTACACCTCCTCATACCTTCAAAGGCTATAGTATTGAATATGCATATTTGATTCCATGAATATGGATGTTACAGACTTTCGGAGTTCTTCACCAATTTTTTTGCGAATTTGACTCGTTTCTCGAAATAGTCCACATGTTGTGAAGTAATCTTGATCATATTTATTAGTTATAACTCATTGTACGATACCGGTGGGGGAATTGCAGTGAAATAAATTGTGAAAATAAACCCTGATTTCCCCCTTTAAACGTCGACAATCCCCTCGGCGTCAAAGCATTGTTTTTACTTAATCCTTCCCATGGGTGTAAAAGCAGTACGAGATACCTAACAGTAAGGACTGAAGACTGGGTTACAATGTTGTCCATTTGGACAACCAAATTGGAACTCAAATCAGATATTTAGTCTATTCAAAATTATAAAATGACATATTGCAATGAATTTTTATGTTAGATCAGTGGCGTGCTCACGGTTTGACCCTTTCATGGGTGGGTGGACCTGGGGGGTGGCAGATTTTGTGGAGTATCCATTTCCCCAAATGACATGGGTGAAGGGGTGAGGGGGCTAAGGGGAGGGTGAGGGGACTGGGGGGGGGGTTAGGGAGATGTATATACGTAATATATGACTTTGTGCATGCCACAATGTTTTTACAAAGTACATCAGGAGTATTTTCATCTGAATCAAAAACCTGGTAATAATTACAAGGATGATTTAGATACCTTATGAATGTATAAGACTTGTGAATCCACCATATTTGGAGACAACATTCAGTTTCTTAAAATAATACTTCATATGTGTGTGCCTCAACTCTAACTTGTCATAAGTTAAGACTACCAGTTTATTCAAGTATAATCATTGTGGCAAGGCGCTTGTCTTTGATAATACTATACTAAAGGAAGAATAATCAACCCCCCAACCTAAAAAAATAACCCCTTCTCCATGTCACAAACTACCACCACAAACTACCACTGAGAGGACCTGGGGAATGGGTGGAGGAGGACAGTGGATGTAGACTTCCAGAGGGAACAGATGGACAGACACTTAAAGTAGTAGGTGTTCAGAGTGAAATGTTTCTAACAGCCAGAGAAAATATGTATTGTTCAGAGTAGAAGGAATAGGGCCTAAGCGAAAATATGACTTGAGGAGAGTAGAAAGCAAATTCAAAGCAGAGGAGGTTATGCTCAAATCGCACACCATATCCAATCGGCATTCTCTGCTAAACTAGCAGCAAAGTGGAGATCAAGGCCCATTTGTGATAAGGGAACAACTTTCCCCGGTTAATTTCACCATTTGAAAGAAAAAAGGTGACACAAGAATTGCTCATATCGATCAACTCAAGCTGGTATTTTAAGGGTGGAGTCTTTTAGGGTGGGGGAAGATTTAGGGATGCAGTGTATTGTATTGGTTATATACTCTTGTTCTGTGGGATTCCATGTATGTTCTGTGTTATTCAATGTATGTATAGGATTGGCTTGAGTGGTTTGTTGTTCAATGTACATATTGGTAAATACAAGTCAGTTCAGCCCAGACCACCGGTGTGTCAACTTCTTGTCTATTCTATCTGTCCTCACTGGGACTCCACAATAGTATACCATACAATTTTGCCAACCACACTTTATATTACTGACACACATGTACTATGTTACATCACTTAAAGGTCGGGTGACATGCTTCCAGAAAAGAGCTCCCTTCATGCAAACCTTACAAAGTAAAACCCTGAGTGAAAATCCATTGGAATTTTGTTTGTATCTATTACCATTTTTGAGATATGACTTTTCAAAGTTTGAAGAAAATGCAAAACAGATGACGTGGAGTGTTGCACAGTGTCAGTTTTTCTTTTGTTAACCCTACATTTTTTGCCTCTTAATTACTTAATTACTGAGTTTCACATTGGTAAGTGATATCGATATTTTTGAAGGAGAAAATACATGTTTCCAAAATAAAACCATCTGGGCATATAAAATTATCAAATGACCTTGAAATAAGGTTACATAAACAAAGGATTAACATAACACAAATCCTAGGAGTCCCTCCCGTGACGTCACAAATTTGCATATTTAGCCAATGTTTATTCATGACACAGCTGTGAGACACTAATTTGCCTGTAAATTTGTCAATTTTTGACGGCTTTTGATGCAATTTGAGGCTATTTTCAACATTTTGAATGCCTAATGCACCCAGTGCCCCAAAATGTCATTTTCATGTCACCAGACCTTTAAGCAAGTCACACTGAAGGAAATTCTAGGTCCTAATGTTGTGGCTTAATACACAACACTGAAAAACTACTTAGATAGTAAACCTGTTTGGTATGTTGCCATAAAATGGAATCAACTTCTTTAAATATATTTTATATTCATTACGTGTAAAAAAAAAAAAATTGACGGTGTACATTTGTAAATCAATTTAATAACCCCTTATGTTTGACTTTCTTTGAAATGAAGTATAAAGAACGTTGGCTATACCATGACCTGAGCCACTGATGTTAGAGTTACAGGAACAAACAGTTGGTATTCTTCAACAACCAATAGTTCCTCTGCCATTTTCAAAATATTTACAACAGCACATGCAGTCTTGAAATACATATACACCCTACCCTCCCCCTACACCTTCCAGTGTCCCAGGACATTACGATCACATCATAACTTCTTATTCCAAATGAAATGTGAAGGTAGGTGTGTTAGAATAAGACATTCCTCACACCTGAATGAGATAAAGAGGTGACTTTAAAGACCTCTCTACTGAGTGAAACAGATTGCATCCATGTGTTTGATACGTAGCAGCACTGAATTTGAAATTTGGTGCAGTTTTCTTTTCCTCTTATGATGTCAGCCACACATTATGGAATGCTTCTATATTAATAGTTCCACACCACCAGTGAGACATCCTAATGAGTCATCATGCTACTAGCGACCATTTCTCTGAGATGTTTCGTTTTTGGTAGCATTTTCTCATCTCACATAAGGCTCGATGGACCATCCATCCTAGCGATGAAACACCGAAGGTCAGGATCAACTCTGACACATGCTGAATCCGCGGATTGACCTTTGACCCAGCTTCCATATGACAGACTTCCGAACGATCCCAGGATCCATATTGTTTTCGTCACATCCTTTGGTATTTTCAGAGGAAAATCTATTCACAGCGAATCTTCATGTCTTAAGTATTCCCCGATGTCCGCTTGATGGAAGACTACGATCTGCAATGGATCCGTATGTCTGCATTCCTGTGTTGTTTTAGCAGCGACTCCAAAACCCTGTTACCAAGTTGAAAGAGCAAACAAACTCTATAATGAAATCGAATGGCTGCTGACTGTTAATTTATCGATGGTTAGTTGAAATTGACTTTTGAAGAAGAAACATCATACAAAATTCCCAGAAGATACATTCCAAAGCATTCAAGCACAAAACACGAGATGCACAAACTATCGCTGTGGAATATATGGAAATTTCTGTGGAATTGGCAAGGATGAAAGTGTTCATGTTAGGTGAAATGCCGAATCAATGTAAATTTTAACCTAATGTACCAGATTGGCAACCAATAAATGACAGGTCCATTCTGTACTGCCATGATTTATTATTCCAGGGATAGAATGCGACCAACATAACAAATGCTGCAATCGCCAACAAAAAAGGTGATACAGAACACGTGTGCAATGGGTTTTCAGCTCAAGTAAGGACGCTGGACCGTGCATTAACTCAAGGGCAATGCGTAATTGGGGGTCAATGCAAGCGATGCACGAGGGCACAGCTTGAGTGCATCCAGTGATAGCATCAACCCCTGACAGTGCGTTATCCTCACCTAATGTCAATGACTATATTTTAATTGAAAATGAACTCCAAGGAAGGTCAAACACCATTAACGACTTGTCAACAATAGTCTGCGACTTGACATAGTACCACCATTGTTTTCATTGCATAAGACAGCAGATGACAAAGCACTGTTGATTTACAGTTCTATTGTATTCATCGACCTGTGGATTTTACCGATAAATTGCATGAAGACCGTGCATTATTCAAAAGATAATGCATGGTCACCTGACTGAGATGGGTCAATAGGAGTTGAGGATTCTCACCATGTATGAATGAATTGCTGTAACAAATTGCATTTCAACAAGACAATGCACATGAGGAGTGAAATAGCTCAAAGCAAGAAGAAATTCATGTAGTTTCAATGGTTCATTTTCAAGGTGTGGATTGGAATGCGGGCACAGTATAATCTAAGGGGCACCTATGGGTATGGCTATTTATGAAAACTGGAGCCACAGAATAGTGCCTAATATATTCAATAATTGACAATTGTTTTGTGCCACTGCTTCTCACATGAATCAAAGTGGGAATTAATCTCAAAAAGAATACCCATCCAAAAATGGAAAAGGCTTAGACAAGTTTTCACCATTTTGTTACATGCTGATCACTTATTTCTCTTCTGTTTTCTAAATTTGAAATGATTTCTGTTTTGTAAAAGAAATTTTCCATTTTGCAAAACGAGAATTTTGTTTCGTGAAGATGTTGGAACAAGAAGATTGTGTCGGCTGTTTACATTTTGGTGAAGGTAAAAAGTCTTGAATTATATTTAAATGACAAGATACTTGTTTGAAAATGATACAAAAACAATAAAATTGCTATACATTTGGACACTTCCAATTTCGCCCATTTTTTTTGCATCTCTCCAATTTTTCATGTTGTTCCATGATGCACTATGATTTTTGTGACTACTGTTTTGGT
Source organism: Stichopus chloronotus (assembly GCA_021234535.1). Classification (NCBI taxonomy): domain Eukaryota; kingdom Metazoa; phylum Echinodermata; class Holothuroidea; order Aspidochirotida; family Stichopodidae; genus Stichopus; species Stichopus chloronotus. The sequence continues at coordinate 2,071,388 of SFZH01000008.1, forward strand.
TTTACCCAAAACAGTACACACAATGAACTGAAATGCTACCATTCATCCACCTGCATCCTTAAGCAATGCAGGTGCACGAATAGCCCATTTGAAGGTTGGTTGGTATAAATAGATGACAAAATTTCACATTTTTCCAAAAGCAGAATACAGGCTAGAGTGTTTATCAATAGTAAGTCATCGTGACACACGCAACACTCCTATTGAGCATTATCTTGTGAGATGAAGGAGAGATGATTTCCACTCAATAATCTCCAAAATCCGAATGAAACGGTTCAAAATTCTTATTAATTCTTACCAGAGGAATGTCGCTCATGGAGTAAACTACCACTCCTTGGTACTTGGAGGTGTTTTCTGTAATCCTGGCCAATCCGGATTTCAAGATGTGGTTCCCGTAGAGGAACGACTGCTCTGATCCAGGCTTCACCCACACTTTAAACTGAAGTAGCAAAATACATGACGCAAAATGTAACGGAATATTACCAAATAGCAATTTTATCAGATCTAATGTGTGGTATATTGAAAGAATGTTGCAGAATTAAAACAAAGTGTCATAGAATTAAAACGAATTGTTTACCAGAGGGAGACGCTGTGCTGAACTTTTATTGTATTATACTTAAACATATTTTTGGAACACACTATAAAATTCTTAATCACTTTCTGCCACCTCATTTTGCATAATGATCTCCAATTCCAAATAGTGTATGCTGCTGTAAGATTCATATCCAACTTTTGAATTCAAATTCCTTCTTTTTTTTTTCAGTCTAATGAGGAATCTGTGGAGACTACAGCTTTTTAAAATTATTCTTCAGCCTTCTTTTGAATCCATCAGCGCAACAGCTTTTAACTTTGTCCTCCATCCAACTATAGAATACATCACAACTTCAACTCTTAAATTTGTCCTTCAGCTCACTTTAATATCTTTCAAGACTACAACTTTTAAATTCCTTCTATAGCCTACTTTAGAATCTGTCAGGACTATAGCTTCTTCTAGGATGTTGTGTCTTAATTCAAATAAACACGATGTCACACTTAAACGTTCAAGAGGACCAACTTAAGACAGATTATGCGTACCTTTGCATACGGTGCCAAGAAGTCCAAGCACGTTATGTGAAGTCTGAATTTCTTTGTCTTGGTGATCTTGCCAAAACACGTCCCCAGGGAGACCAGTCCTTTCTGAGGCATGGTACCAGCCAACTTCATAATCTCCTCACTGCAAAAATAATGATTTAAATTGCATTCACTACAATATTCCACCATTTTGAACACCAGCTTTCTGAAGATTAATCAAAGAACAATGCAAAAGTCAAACAGTTCTTTAATGTATTTGATTTAATACTTTTACCTATATTGAGGTCGTCTTTGAATTCGTCCAGTGACTGAGTACTTCAATTTACTTTAATTTGTACAAAACTATATCAAATTTTAATGTGAAAAGTGTGCTACAACCTATGTGCAACTGTAATTGCGCTGAACTTATTATCAAGTAGAGCTGGGTCTGTGGGTTGGATAACAAAAATCGATGCCAAGTACCCAGTTTCATTAGGCTGGTTGTGCATTATGGGAACAAAGTTCATTCTCAGACGCAATTAGGAGTTTGCAGAACTAATATAACACTATATACACTACCTTGCAGGACAAATGCAAAGTATGACACTCAAGGAGTGTCACCAACAACACCTTGACCCTCCAGTCTAGCACTGGAGCATTGTGGGAATAACTGTATTGAGTTGTTTGCTTCACCACATCAAGCGCAAATCCACACTAGCTGTTACCATTTAATCCAACACAAAGATAGAGATAAACGGACAAATTTGCATGTAAAGTTTCTTGCATTAGTGGCTGACAAATACACTGTTAATTCAGTATATTTGTCAAGAGTACAATTACAGTACAATTGTACAATGAGCACGCTACACACCTTGCATAATATATTCTATCGTGGTGTAGTCTAAAGCAGTACTTTCCATCTGGTCGGTCGATCAGTAGCTGAATGTTTTCTCCGATGCTGTGAAGGAAATTATAAAATTGCAAATTACACGTTTGTATAGCGTACTGTTGGCTAGTGTGCATAGTAGTCATTCCTTCAATATGTGCTGTGTGAGGTGAGAAAGATCCAATGGAAGCATGGTCACTCACCATCTGTAAAGTGAAGCAATCATTCAAGAATTATGTGACAATCAATTCACATGGCTTGCATATAATTCCTGAAATTAATTTCATCACTTGGTGATTCCTCACCTTTGCATAATAAAGAGGGAAGATTGATAACTTTCAAGTACATGGTTTGGCCTGACCTACTAGGCCTACAGTACTTCAACTGCATTTTTATGCATTTACATTTTTTTTCAACTTGGTGAATTTTTGCATCTCATTTCCAACTAATCATCTTATTTTATTACGCATGTGACCCAAGGTTCAAAATCCAGAGTTATCAAAAATGAATTGCAATTTCTTACTCATAAACTGGTCTACAGTATGCAGCCTGCTGCCTGCTAGTGGTACATTTGTCATGTCTACAAAAATTTCAGCAAAGATGTACACCAGATTTTTGGCCTACGACTCTATGGAATTTTGAAGAATGCAAAGGGAAACACACAAACCAACAGCCATGATCTGTGCACACATGTCAAGTGCATAATTTCTTCACAATATTTTCTATTAACTAAGCCCTAAGTCTTCAATTAGCCTCTAAACATGCATTTCTTAACACTTGATCCTATCTGTGCAAATTTACAACCAATGTCATCAATGAATATTCATGTCATAACTAGCTCCGCTGAGAGCACAATTTCAGGTGTACTTTTTAAGTACTGTATATCAGTGACTACTTAGCTCAATGAGTACACTTAATTCAAGCGGCCTAATAGAGGTTGGCTAAAAGTCTTAATGGAAGAGGCTGTCCAGGACTTCAGTTAAGGATTAGATCACTTACTTGTAAACAAGAAATTGCTCTTCATTGTGGTGCACCCAGTTTCATGTTACTCAGGGACTAATTTAGTGTTCAAAAATTTACATAGCAATTATGAGGTTTCTTTGGTATTTTGTCACAAAATTAGAGAAAATTCTACTGTCGTACATGTACAAAAACTGCTACACAATTTTCAATTTGTATAGCAATCTTATCATTTTGTGTAGCAAAATGAGATGCGATACTGGATAAATTATTTTCTGTTACTTAAATTTAGTGTAACATATTTATCGTGATTTAAAAGCCTTTGGGCCTGTGCAAAAATTATGATCAATTTCATTCCTTACAGCTACGCAAAAAAAGGGACTACCATTCACAACTGTCAGCGCGGAGGAAAAATTACTCCCATATAACAGTACAGGTCTGGAAAATCACATGGGTAATTGAATTTAAACCAAAACCAAATTAGCCATTCTCGAAATGTTGCTACATAAGAGTAAGAGTACCTGTTCAAAAAGTGGTGAAAATATTTCTTTAAGTCAAGCAGGCTAATGGGTAAGGCTAAAATTAGGCCTATTTTGAAAAACCACATGATTCATTATAAAAGGACAATGAAATAAAAGGCTCCTGGGCCTAGCCTTTATTGCCAGGTGTAATACTAGTTTGTACAAACCGGCAAGATTTGTGTCAAGATCCACTTAATTTAACACATTCTAAACAATGACTGTGTATAGGTCAGTGGTTCTAGCCAAGATTAGTAATGTGTTCGCTTCAATGTTTCAATGTTTGCTTCAAAGGTATCATTCTTAAAAGTCACACTTTAAATATTAGGGCCTGACTATTGATGAAAATTTGACTTCGAAACAGCATGCAAATGATTTACGAAATTCCCTCTTTAAGTATATTGAAATCTTTTATCACATAAGCTACATTCTCCCTGCTACTACAGCAATTCAAATTCACTATTCCTTCACTTACTCCAGGCTTTCCTACGCTATTGAAGTCTATGGCACAGCATGTTTTAAAGTCATTAAACCTCTTTAGATTCTGCAAAATACGAAACTTAAGTTAAGGCTCTCACAAAGAAACCCAGGCAGGCTCGTCTAAAATTTCAGTCCTTGGGTGTCGCTTCTGAGGGTCAATCTAGCTTAGGTGACATATTGGGCAAACGTAGGACATATAGGACTACGTAGTGGGTAGTGCAGCGTGCAGTTTCCGGAGGTGCATGAAGTAGCAAATACGTCCTTCTTTTAATGATCCAAGTACCAAGATTTCTTGCCAATTTTTCCACTAGTGTTATTCTGGTACTGGTACAAACTTTGTACCGGTATATCACTTAAAGCTGAAATGTTTTCACTTTTCAAGCGAGTGTGATGTGTTGATGAAAAGTACTGTGTTTTTCTAGTGTTCTTCATATGTAAATATAATGTATTTTATTTTGATACATGTGTAAGTGTGTACATACCATAAATAAGAAAAAGTCTACCTGGTATGGTACTGGAGTATTTAGGCCTAAGTTAAGTTTAGCCTAACGTGAACGTAACGTTAGTCCTACCCCAAATTCAATATTGTTCATGCCATAGTAATATTTTCAACACATGAATTTGGTCAAGAATTTTTAACATACTACTTAGATAATTTTTCGAACAGAAGGGTTGTTTCTTCATCAGTCAAAGGCCTCATTTTGTCACAAATCTTGATAACCTGATCGGCAGCATGTAACCTCACACGACTCACGTGTACAAAGTATAGTTACTGTATAGTGCACTGGCGTCTGAACCGTGCATGCAACTTGTATTCCACTCATTGCATATTGCGCAATAGCATTCGCTCTAACTAACTAAATAAAACGACTGGTTGTTGATTGCTAGATTAGTACTTCAACTTTGACCTACACGGTGCCATGGTTTCTAGACTCTTTTGTTTATGTCAGCTGCTAATGCGGAAGCGCAAGCACGAAGGGCAGTACTACCGAAAAACGTACTCACATACACGCACGATTAAAAGGATACAAAGGATGCAGTTTCAGACATAGGCCTTGGCCCACCAATAAAACTTTAAGGGAGACAGTGCTTGAACCTAGACCGCAAATGCCGTGGATTTCATTTGTCTCGAAGGAAGGAAATAATATACGAGATACGACTGGACTGATTCATAAATCATGTAACCCCAGGTCTTCTGTGGTTTAGACTGCTTAGTAATAGTATTAGCCTAACTAACGTTAGTACTACTACTAACAATAGGCCTAATCCCACACTCTTGATTCCCGGTGTGAGCGTTGGACTGGAGATCAATCTGTGTTGTTCAGACTCAGATTTTGTGCACCTTTGGAAAACATCAGGGCTATCCTAAAAAGTCTGCCCAAAGAAATGGCTCCCTGATTTACGACCCTCAACGGGGGAGTAAGAAAGAAGAATATGTGTCGAGAAGCACTTGGATGGAAGTCGTGTCTTTCATGGGTCCATTGGCCTAATGTTATTGTTACAGTAGCCTGAGCATACTTCAGCAGTTGCAAGACTGCATGCCAAATACAATGAATGAATCTTGGGTAGTATATGTAAAGTAATATTACTCTTCGCTACAGCTGTTCTGTGATATCCCAAAGAAGCAAACTCAAGTTTCAACATGTAAGATGTGTTGTTAACACCTAAGCCTACACTACAGTAGCAAGAGGTATTTGATTTCTCAGCATGGCAGGCGCATCACTGATTCGAAGAGAAACAACGATGTCAGCTGTCTCCGTCAGTCGACCAGTTGTTTTCTCAGATCGTCCTTACAGTAGCAGGATCCAAAGTGCAAGACTGGTTCTGTCTCAAGGCAGAGGCCTGACCACAAACAGAGGCTATATTAGTGATGAAGTATTTCCAGACATTCAGAGTCTCAGCATATCGCATGCATCAGGTAGCACCAGAGCTGCAGAGACTAACCAGGCACTTAGTAAAGAAAGTGCTTTTCCAAATTTCAGATTGCTTCAGCGACTAGCAGCCAGTGCAAAGGCAAGAATATCTAGCAACTCCTTAAGCAGTCAAGTAATACAGCCTAGTCAGGAGGATGAGCTATCCAAGTGGAACAGTTTTATTTTACATTCAACAGAAGACCTCACTAATGATTCTGCCAACATAACCTTACCATCAAGAATTGAGCCACCGGCACCACCAGCAAATGCAATGACAGGTAAGTCAATTGCTGGATCTTTCTCCCAATATTACCTCTGCTCAGTACAGTAGGTATGTGCAAGTTAATGTATTATGAGTCTTATCAGTAACAACATCAAATCACTATGTTTATTGTATGTCATGCAAATTGTAGAAAATAAATCTTCACTGTCACTGGTAAATGCCTGCAGCTTGTTGCTGAATGTGCCTCTAGGCCATGTCGTAAAGTCAAAATTATCTTGCTTCTGCAGGTTCCTGAAAAGGATTAATATCAATTTTTAGACATTTGGCAGCCAATAAATATGAATTTGAATTGGTTTTTTGTTTCTTTTTTGGCAGAGGTTAATGGAAATTGCAAAGTACCGAGATCAAAGTCACGAAAACGACAGTCTAAATTCAAAACAAAGAAGCTTGGTAAACAACCCTCTCACTCAAACAGATATGGTGGGAAAACAACTTTTAGTCACTTGCAGCCATGTACCAGTAAAGTCTTTCCCACATTCAGCCAACGATATATTAAGCAGAGAAAATCAAACAATCAGCCTCAGGATAAACGAACATCCAACGCATCCCAATCTTCCAGTGGGCCTGTTGCGTTACAGTTTAGCCTTGCAGCTTATCCTGAATACCAAAGCATCAAAAGTTCAAACTCAGATTTGCAAAATGTGCTCAGTAAAGGAGATTTACGACAACATGGCAGCAATGCGATTCAAGAAGCCAAACTTCGTGCCATTTATGATGCCCCAGAAGGAGCTACAGTGTCTGCTACCTCTGACACTTTGAACAGAGTCAGGTTGAAAAAAGTGTTTCAGTCAGAGAAGCAATCAGGTTACATGACCCAGTGTGGACGACTCTTACCTTGTGCCCCACCAACGTCACCTACCCCGTTGGTTCTGGACAAGTACGAAATAATACCAAGTCTTGCAGATCTTAGGGTGAGTACAATGTAGTGATGAATGACATTTGAAAATTTCCTCCATAATGAAAACCAGCTTCTAGAAGAAGGAATAAATCAACTTGTTTTCAATTATTTTGGGTGTGTCATCTATGATGTAGTGGTACTTTTCCTTGCTGACATTTAGCGAAAATGGCTGGGTTGCAACATCTGTGATTACCATTTTGTGAGTAAGTATAGCTGTTTCAAGATAAGACAACAACCTGTTAATATCAGCTCTGATTCTACTTTCCTTTTACAAGGCTCCATGGAAATTTTGGCTCTTGTAATCCAGCTGTCATCATAATGCAACTGTCATATTGTTATGGTCATTTAATAACTTTATTTGTTCTTCCAAACTTACAGTTCAACTGGTACAGTATACCATACCTCTGTTGTGTGGACACCTTGAACAGACAGTCCTTTTACTGTAGCTTGAACAACATATCAAATCAGTGATGACTGAAGGAAAATATTTCAGGATGACTTTGTAACTAGTAATTGAGCCAATCAGCTGACATTTAAAGGATATGTGGTCTGTCATATCTGAGAAACAACATCTACCATTAAAAAATGCTTGTTTAAAGGCTGTAATGCATCACCCCAGACAGTTTAAATTCTCCCAACCACCTACCTCTAGCCCCTCCCTCAGCCTGTCTTACATTGCCCCACATGTGTAATCAAAACAATGGATCCCTGTGTACGCTGTGTAATACGAGCTGCTCTGCATCTTTCAAATTTGCTGGGAATCTATGAGTACTGTAACTTAGAACCAGTTGAGAATTTTCCTTTCAGGGAGGTAAAAATATAGCTTAGGGTGATGCAATACAGCCTTTAAATGCCTGGTTTGTCTGTGCTGAAAAGCTTTGCCTGCTGATATTTTGTAATTGATTTTGAAGGAGTGTGCACTGTATGTAAGATACAGACTAGCAGGTGATTTTTTTTTGTGTGGCTTAATCTACTCTATACCGGAAAAAGAAAGTGGTTAACCTGATACCACTTTAATCATGACCAGTGATGTACTTTGAGAATTAAAAATGAGATTCTGATTATTGTTGTCACTGCTGTGCCTTAAAAAAGGTAGAAAGCATAAGACATATTGATATTAAACATAAACATTACAAATGAACATACAGTACGGAAGATTCAGTGAACCAGGAACTGTTTAATTTTCTTGTTTCTTGAGACTGTACTTCATCTCATCACCCTGTGGTAGAGGGGTGTGGCTAATGAGACTGAAGAGCAATGAGGAGGATAAACTGTACTGCTAGGGCTGCAGGCCATAGTGAGGGTACCGTGGGGCTGTTGGGCAGTGGTGAGGGCCTAGCAGTGAGGAGCCTAACCCCTCCAGTGAAAAAAGTGTCATTAACCACTCCACAGTATTTACCAAGCGCTCCAAAAATAAATGAAAGAGGATGCATAATTCAAATTGCAGAAATGGAATCCTTATCTTAAGGCGGGATAATGCTACTTACAGTAGAACACTCGGAAATGTCGTTTCCGGTCAGTCGTGTGGCGAACTTGTATTGCCAAAACTTTTCTTGCACATGCCATGCCAACCAATGGTGGTACTCACTGATATAGTTCTGCTGACATGCAGCCACCCTCCATATTTTTTTTTTCATTCTCCCATTCCTGGGGTCTACTGTGTCACTTTAGGGGCAGTGATGAGATTGGGATTACAGTGGGACTTGTTTGGCAGCAATGCCGGCTCTACTGGGGCTGTGGAGTAATGATGAGGCCCTCCTGGGGCTGCAGAGCTCTGTGCATATAACTTAGGATTATCATAAATGTCCTGACCATTCAGGACTGTCCTAATTTTTAAGGATAAAGCAAGCAGATAAACTGTCCCAATTTTTAAAACAAATGCAGGTTGTATTCTGTATGCACATTTGTACACACGCAGTAGAAATTAATTTGCTTTAATAGGATTATTGTTCTGCATGGTGATAGATCTCCCTAAAAAGTTTCAGTGACTAGCAAAGGGGACCCTTCCCCCAGATGAGTGTTGAAAAGTTATGTCCCACTTTCAGCTTAATAAGGGGAAAATGGTCCCCCTAAATACACCTCACACCCGTAAGAGTGTGATTCCCATGGAAACACTGAGTGTCATAGTCAGTAGGGATACCCATATACAGAACTACGCATACTGGTGGGTCCCCCTTGAGTGGCATATATACCTGTAAATGACATACAGTACATCTGTGTGTGTGCGTTTACTGTATGTGTAACATGATTTTCATAATCTCTAGTCATGTGAGGACTTTGCCTGATATCAGAATGAGCAATAATGTTAAAAATAATTACGTATGATAAAATCGAGTGAAATTGTTAATTTTGTCAGAGAAATAACCTTGACACATAGTGTTAGATGAGATACTGCATGGAAATCCAATGTTTGATGTTTTGGTTGTTTATGTTCTCAAACTGACTGTGCAATACAACTTACTTAGATACGCCCAGCATATTACCCACTGTGGTTTGTTAAAAGGCTGACTGAAACTTTACAATCTTCTTAAGGGGCTCATTGAGTTGGTTCCCAAAATTCCAGATATTTTGTCACATCTGTTGAGCTTAACTCATATGTTGATGTTAAATGGTCAAAACTAAGAGATTCTAAAGATCTGACACACAACTGAAGCAACAGAGGTAGGGTAATTAAATATTGAAATCACTTCTTGAAATTCTATGACCAGACATTATTTACCACACAGGGCTATTAGCATAGCAACTCCGGTTCCTAAAAATTACAATTTCTCACATTTTCAAGAAAAGCACTGATAGATAGATGACTAATGAGGTTAATTAGAAGTATTAGCAAGCAATTGTTAACTTCAAACATGTCATGAAATGAACAATATCAACTCAATGAACCTCTGTAACACTGAATTGTGGTGCAATTTAGCGGTGAGCATTTACTGTTCTACTGTACATGTAGGTCAAGTTTGCTATCATGATTCTACATTTTATGAATCGATTTCTTTCTGTTTTGAAAAGTATCTGAGTAATTTTTTAGCAAAATTTTATCCTTTCCATCTTCCTGTTTTAGAGCCAGCAATCCATCAAGCAACGCTTGAATGCTCTAGAGAAGGAAAACAAAAAGAAACGACAAGCCGAGGATCAGGAGAAGAAACGAAAGGAGAGGCAGATCCTGCAGACGCAGTTCGAGGCTCAAAGAGTTCGTACTCGTCAGGAAATTTACGCTCTGAACAAGATCATGACCAAGCTAGAAAAAGAACATTTTAAAAAGTTCCAGGAGAAGATGGAGAACAGATGATTGCAATACTATGTACAATATAAATTGAGAGGGAGTTCTGCAATAGATAAACTTATTAATGCCATATCATATGTTATTTCTTTCATTGATAGAATCATGTGTAAATTTGAATTATATACTTTTGTAAACTTTTAAATTTTTCTTTCTAATGAGTAGTAATATGGAGAGGAAGTGAACTCTGCTGGGATTTTGACAAAACATGTTTGTTTTGCATGATATGGGCAGGTAGGTAAAACAAGTTAAAGGTGATACTCCGTAGTACATACATGTATAAATCTCCATGCTGAATTGAAACCACTAAAAATCCTGTTTTCCAAACCTGAAATCTTTCTATCAAATAATTGTCGTATATCGTTACCAAAACCCATCACTTTGTCATTTTTTATCACCTCACAGTGATTGTATTCCACTCAGGTTGCAAAACAACTGCATATCCAGTAAGACATCAGCCTTCTTCTCTTTGTATTTGAGCAAGTTACAGCTCCTTTTGACTGGGGTGTGCTGTACAGCATTCACGTCGTGGCCTGGAATATAACTTGTCACGTCTGTTAAAGCCCCAGTCTGATTTTGTGTCTGGAAAACCTAACCCAATAAATGAAGATCATACAAAAACTGCAGTAGGTGTGTGAACTTGAAGACCGTCAAAAGCTTTGCATCTACCTAGATGTGCCTTGTTAATTTATTATTAGAGTACTTTCTGCCCGAAAAATGAATATGGAATTTGCTTGAGGAATATGGTGCGCATTTTTTTTTTTTTTTTTTTTGTGCCATTCAAGGTTGCTGACAGTTTCACACTGAGCCTTTAAGCCAAAAAATCTGTAAGTGAGAGGGGAAGAAGATTTGATATTTTGGCAACGTCAATTCATCATGCAGTGAACAATTGTGAGGTCAGTGTAGCTGACTGTATCATGTACCACAGAATTGTTCTGTTCTGAAATTATGCCATCATCTCTCTTTATACCTTACTGTATAAAACTTTTAGTAATTTTGAATAGAAATACAGTGACATTTTGTTCTTTGTCAAATGTGAGGACTTTCAAGTAATATCAGGCCTGTATACAGCTTTTTCAGTAGGGGGGTTCGATTTTACCACAAGTGGAACATTTTACCCGAAAAAGCTCTAAGGAGGGACTAACAAAGTTAAAACTCATATATGTTGCTAACGTAGGCCTACTATCATAGGCTGAGCGGAACTCCAGATCTCGTGGGAGGGGGGTTCGCCCGAACCCCCTGAACCCCCCGTGGATAGGGGCCTGAATATCCAATAGGTTTAGGGTCTGTAAGCAGCTAACTGCCTCCAATATTTGAGTCTTCTGTAAGTATCACAATACCAGTTCATGATGCCTAGATGGCATTCACCAAACTTTGAATTAGTTTATGTTCCTTTGATCATTCCATTACCTGCAATAACAGCCCACTTTATATTTCAATAGTCATGAATTCTTTTACCATTTTTTACCTGCTGGAAAATACTTTTCTATCCTACAATCTTCATAATCATCATGGCATTGTTTTTTATTATTGAAAATCAGTGAAATAGAGTAACAATTTTTCTGACAACTGCCTTGCTTAAGTGTGTGAATAAAGCAAAATCAGGGAAGAAGTTTTTTGAGCAGTATTATAGTGGCATGAGAGACTCACTGTGATAGACAAGCAACTTTTGCTGTAAAACATTTGTCAGAAAAATCAAATTAGGTAGTGCTTTTTACCAAATTCTGCTACATTTTTATTTAGAATGTATTTTGAAACAAAACTGTGATGAAATTTGGCAATTAATGGTTGCATTGCAAAGAGCACATGTATGAACCTGCAGTACTGTGCATAAATTTTGACAGGAAAACTTAATTTTGAAGGATACAGCCACAGTTTGCACGTTATTTATCCTTTTGGACAACCCGATAGAGTTGTTTTAAATTTCCGTACATACTGCAGAATTCATTTGTCAAGTACTCTGTGCATATGTGTTCATGCAAATTTGTATGATAGGGACAAATGATCACATGATCTCTGTCACATGATATTACTTCATCAAGTTGATATAACTTTCAGTGCTAGTTATGAGTCACTAAATTCAATCAAAACTTTGCGTGAAGAAAGTCAGTGATGGCCAGTTTATACATATGCAGTGTTCCCCACAGATTTTTAAGAGTGGTCCGGGATACACATAGCACGCATACATGACCACCATGGGAGAAGTTTTGGGGGTGACCAAATGCTAAATGATACCACTTAGAGGGATGATTTTTTTCTTCCATTCTTTCTCTCATATGGCCTACAGTTGGTTGAGCAGAAGTCTAAATATTTTCAACTTTTTAAGAGGTCGATCAGAGTTTTGAAGCAGACGGAGTGTATTTTAGGGGGGGGTTGCTATTTCAGGGGCTGGCAATTTCACTTGGGGTACCCTCTCAAGCCCTGATGGAGAACACTGATAGGATATGAAAGTACCAGAATAACAAGTAATGTTCCTCATGTCTTTAGCAAAACCAATATTATGCATTATAATCAAACGGTTCATCAAACATTCCATTTGTTCCTAATTACTGTCTTGTCCAGCTAGTTTGTGGCCAACTTTGAGCAGGGTTTCTTAGTAATGCAAGCTGCATTCCATCGTGAAGTCTTTCTATCAAAAAGTATATATAAAGCAGTTATTATGCAAATTTTGTTATTTTGGAGATCAATATTGTATACAAATACTATGCATGAATAGGGCATCAAATCAACCAGAAAACATTCACGGCCTATTAAACATTTCTACAAGTCATAAACATGACCAAGAACAGCTTTCAATACCATAAAAGTGAACAGTTAGGAAAATATTGAAATTCCTCTCTTAATGCTTTTCAAGCGGAGATTGTAAAGATTGTCATTTATATATTGTATATAGTTTAAATCTAAGATATTTGTAACAAATTACGAACTAATGTTTATCATGCATCTCCTTTTAACTGCCACATCGAATATCGTTCACTTTGTATTTCTTCATAGTCTTGATTGTCATAAAAGAAACAATATGATAATTTAAGAGATGTGACTTTAATTTCCACATTTTAAAGCCAATCTATGATCGGCCCCGTCTAGATTTTTCATTGGTGTTAAATTTCCGATGTTAAATGAGCAAGTCAGTTTCAAGGAACGATGGAGGCTTGTTACCTAACTTGCCAGCATCTCATTACATTGAGATACCTGGAAAAAGAGGCATCTCTCTCAGAACAAAAGCATCTTCAAGTCATGGATGAGATATTGGTGTGGGGTTTGATCTGAATGCTGTGAAGAAATATATGCTCTTTCATTAACAGCTTCATAAATTGTTACTGGAATAAGTTTTACTGTTGTCAACTGTTGATTTTCAGCATATCCACCACCTATCTATCCAAACTGCAATCTTTTTTAAATATGTTCACATGAGATATGTTCATATGTTCACATGTCACATATGCCCAGTTGTGAACTTAAAATGATTCACTTTGTGACTGTAAGACATTTTTTGCGCCATCTTTGTCACAGGTTATTAAAACTTTTAAATGCACTTCTTTAAGTATACATGTAGTTACAGGGATGTCATAATATTTGTTAAAGAAAAGGTTATAGTTAAGTTTAGTTAAGATCTCTCGTCCTGGTCTCACAGTTAATCCATAACCTTGTATGATCCAATTACCTTCGTAGAAAAATGGCGGTGAGCACTGTCCAACCATCCGCCTCCACTGCTTGCACATTTATCAATACATTTTTTTGTGAACGCAACGGTCTGAGGAACTCCTCCTGGCAAGGGAGTAAATTGTAGGCCAACTCAGCTGTTCACATCATCATGGAATTATAAAGACAATGAAAAAGTCCTTAAGTTGTGGTTTAGGATAAATGTGAAGGCAATTACAAAATACGACCAATATTAAAAGTTTGTTTCACTTAGTCTTGGGTTAGTGAGACAGGTTATATTACATATATCATTCATTGTCACTCATTATCAAGTAATCAATTTTTACATCATTTTTCTTCCTGTACTGTAAGTACTGTTATAAGTAGGCACAATTTGAGAATGCCTGTGCAGATGTGATACAATTGCATTGAAACATTTGAAATTAAAAGGAACAAAAATTAAACCTACATATAAGACATCACTTTTTCTTGCATTTTCTTTTTAATTTCGTCACTAATCCCCAGCTTTTTATCTACGATGGTGTGATTAAATGCAGAACAAAAACTGCAGCGGGTAGAACAACTTTAACCAGAATGCAGAAATGCATTGTGGTTTCGATGATCTATTTAAGAAAAATTTTTTTCTGAATCTGATATAATAGCATAAGTATGTGTCACATTTTCACAATTTGACCCCTGTTGACCCCAAATGACCTTTGACCCCTACCATAAACAATAGGATTCTTCTTCTCAATATAGTACACCTACATACTAAATATGAGATCACTACAAGCTTCCTTTCTTGAGATATCATGTTTTCAAGGTTTTCACAATTTGACCTCTGTTGGCCCCAAATGACCTTTGACCTTCACCAAAAACAATAGGATTCTTCTTCTCAATATGGTACACCTACACACTAAATATGAGATCTGTCCAAGCTTCCTTTCTTGAGATATCATGTTTACAAGGTTTTCACATTTTCACCCCTGTTGACCCCAAATGACCTTTGACCTTCACCAAAAACAACAGGGTTTTTCTTCCAAATGTGGTACACCTACATACTAAATATGAGATCTGTCCAAGCTTCCCTTCTTGAGATATCGTGTTTACAAGGTTTTCACATTTTGACCTCTGTTGACCCCAAATGACCTTTGACCTCCACCAAAAACAATAGGGTTCTTCTCAATATGGTACACCTACATACCAAATATGAGATCTGTCCAAGCTTCCCTTCTTGAGATATCGTGTTTACAAGGTTTTCACATTTTCACCCCTGTTGACCCCAAATGACCTTTGACCTTCACCAAAAACAACAGGGTTTTTCTTCCAAATGTGGTACACCTACATACTAAATATGAGATCTGTCCAAGCTTCCCTTCTTGAGATATTGTGTTTACAAGGTTTTCACATTTTCACCCCTGTTGACCCCAAATGACCTTTGACCTTCACCAAAAACAACAGGGTTTTTCTTCCAAATGTGGTACACCTACATACTAAATATGAGATCTGTCCAAGCTTCCCTTCTTGAGATATTGTGTTTACAAGGTTTTCACATTTTCACCCCTGTTGACCCCAAATGACCTTTGACCTCCACCAAAAACAATAGGGTTCTTCTTCTCAATATGGTACACCTACACACTAAATATGAGATCTGTCCAAGCTCCACTTCTTGAGATATCGTGTTTACAAGGTTTTCACAATTTGATCCCTGTTGACCCCAAATGGCCTTTGACCTCCACCAAAAACAAGAGGCTTCTCCTTCTCAATATAGTACACCTACAAACCAAATATGAGATCTGTCCAAGCTTCCCTTCTTGAGACATCGTGTTTACAAGGTTTTCACATTTTCACTCCTGTTGACGCCTAATGACCTTTGACCTCCACCAAAAACAATAGGCTTCTTCTTCTCAATATGGTACACCTACACACTAAATATGAGATCAGTCCAAGCTCCACTTCTTGAGATATCGTGTTTACAAGGTTTTCACCATTTGATCCCTGTTGACCCCAAATGACCTTTGACCTCCACCAAAAACAATAGGGTTCTCCTTCTCAATATAGTACACCTACAAACCAAATATGAGATCTGTCCAAGCTTCCCTTCTTGAGATGTTGTGTTTACAAGGTTTTCACATTTTCACCCCTGTTGACGCCAAATGACCTTTGACCTCCACCAAAAACAATAGGGTACTTCTTCTCAATATGGTACACCTACATACCAAATATGAGATCTGTCCAAGCTTCCCTCCTTGAGATATCGTGTTTACAAGGTTTTCACATTTTCACCCCGTTGACCCCAAATGACCTTTGACCTTCACCAAAAACAATAGGGTTCTCCTTCTCAATATAGTACACCTACAAACCAAATATGAGATCTGTCCAAGCTTCCCTTCTTGAGATATCGTGTTTACAAGGTTTTCACATTTTCACCCCTGTTGACGCCAAATGACCTTTGACCTCCACCAAAAACAATAGGGTACTTCTTCTCAATATGGTACACCTACATACCAAATATGAGATCTGTCCAAGCTTCCCTCCTTGAGATATCGTGTTTACAAGGTTTTCACATTTTCACCCCTGTTGACCCCAAATGACCTTTGACCTTCACCAAAAACAACAGGGTTTTTCTTCCAAATGTGGTACACCTACATACTAAATATGAGATCTGTCCAAGCTTCCCTTCTTGAGATATTGTGTTTACAAGGTTTTCACATTTTCACCCCTGTTGACCCCAAATGACCTTTGACCTTCACCAAAAACAACAGGGTTTTTCTTCCAAATGTGGTACACCTACATACTAAATATGAGATCTGTCCAAGCTTCCCTTCTTGAGATATTGTGTTTACAAGGTTTTCACATTTTCACCCCTGTTGACCCCAAATGACCTTTGACCTCCACCAAAAACAATAGGGTTCTTCTTCTCAATATGGTACACCTACACACTAAATATGAGATCTGTCCAAGCTCCACTTCTTGAGATATCGTGTTTACAAGGTTTTCACAATTTGATCCCTGTTGACCCCAAATGGCCTTTGACCTCCACCAAAAACAATAGGCTTCTCCTTCTCAATATAGTACACCTACAAACCAAATATGAGATCTGTCCAAGCTTCCCTTCTTGAGACATCGTGTTTACAAGGTTTTCACATTTTCACTCCTGTTGACGCCAAATGACCTTTGACCTCCACCAAAAACAATAGGCTTCTTCTTCTCAATATGGTACACCTACACACTAAATATGAGATCAGTCCAAGCTCCACTTCTTGAGATATCGTGTTTACAAGGTTTTCACCATTTGATCCCTGTTGACCCCAAATGACGTTTGACCTCCACCAAAAACAATAGGGTTCTCCTTCTCAATATAGTACACCTACAAACCAAATATGAGATCTGTCCAAGCTTCCCTTCTTGAGATATTGTGTTTACAAGGTTTTCACATTTTCACCCCTGTTGACGCCAAATGACCTTTGACCTCCACCAAAAACAATAGGGTACTTCTTCTCAATATGGTACACCTACATACCAAATATGAGATCTGTCCAAGCTTCCCTCCTTGAGATATCGTGTTTACAAGGTTTTCACATTTTCACCCCGTTGACCCCAAATGACCTTTGACCTTCACCAAAAACAATAGGACTCTCCTTCTCAATATAGTACACCTACAAACTAAATATGAGATCTGTCCAAGCTTCCCTTCTTGAGATATTGTGTTTACAAGGTTTTCACATTTTCACCCCTGTTGACGCCAAATGACCTTTGACCTCCACCAAAAACAATAGGCTTCTTCTTCTCAATATGGTACACCTACACACTAAATATGAGATCAGTCCAAGCTCCACTTCTTGAGATATCGTGTTTACAAGGTTTTCACCATTTGATCCCTGTTGACCCCAAATGACCTTTGACCTTCACCAAAAACAATAGGGTTCTCCTTCTCAATATAGTACACCTACAAACCAAATATGAGATCTGTCCAAGCTTCCCTTCTTGAGATATCGTGTTTACAAGGTTTTCACATTTTCACCCCTGTTGACGCCAAATGACCTTTGACCTCCACCAAAAACAATAGGGTACTTCTTCTCAATATGGTACACCTACATACCAAATATGAGATCTGTCCAAGCTTCCCTTCTTGAGATATTGTGTTTACAAGGTTTTCACATTTTCACCCCTGTTGACCCCAAATGACCTTTGACCTTCACCAAAAAACAACAGGGTTTTTCTTCTCAATATGGTACACCTACATACCAAATATGAGATCAGTCCAAGCTTCCCTCCTTGAGATATCGTGTTTACAAGGTTTTCACATTTTGACTCCTGTTGACCCCAAATGACCTTTGACCTCCACCAAAAACGATAGGGTACTTCTTCTGAATATGGTACACCTACATACCAAATATGAAATCTGTCCAAGCTTCCCTTCTTGAGATATCGTGTTTACAAGGTAGGGCGTCATGGACATACATACACACACACATACACACAGGCACATACACTCACATATGCATGATTACAAAGGTTACCATTATCATCGAAACCAAAAAACTGTGCTAGGTTGTGCAGGCCAAGTTTCAAAATGTCACCAAAAGTGAACTGCGATTCATAACTTGCAAGTGACTTGAAACAAACATTTAGCTAAAGCATGACGACTTTCAATTGGGTGTTGAGACCTGTTATGCCTTGGTGTATGACACTTTTTGTGGAGTCCCAAGGGTTTAAGGTTACAAATGCAGGGACATGTACACATGCAGAAGGTTATAATTGTAGGGTCTTTCCCTCAATTACGTTGGCCCATTCATGGAAAAAAAAAAAAAAAACCATTAAAGGGATTGGAGAGTGAAGAAGATTGAAACTGGTAAAAGTTAAGGTATATTTTTCTCTCTTTATTGGCAAAACTCATATCTCAACAGAATGTTCCATTTGGAATCTAAACTTTTAAAGAAATACCTTATTTCAAAATGATACATTGCATTATGGGATATCTATGACACCACACAGGCACAACTATTTGAATATCTTTGTATTTATTTATAATCTTGACTGAGAAAGAAACACGATACCTTAAGAGAAGCTATCTCAATTTCCTCAGTATTTTACGATAAACATACAATATACCTGATTCAAATTTTCACTGGTGTCAAATTTCAAGGTTAAATAAGCAACTTTTTCTTCAAACAGCAGCATCTTGAGTTATGAACAAGATAATTGCTGAGGGGTTTGAAATGCATGCAGTGAGAAATTATTCTCTCTCACTTGAGAGCTTATTCACTTGTTGGTGGAATTGTCCTTTAAGGTGGTGAGCTTAAAGTATACTACAAATTTGAATGACCAAAGCAACATCAAAAGCACGGCTAGGATACAACACACCCTTACTAAAATGTAATCAGCACTGCATATAACAAGGTTCATGTTTGGGTGTCCTTGTTATCAACACTGAAAATAGTAAGGTCCTTTATAGTAGACCACTTTCAGTGTATGTTCTCAATAAATTTTGTGAACTGCTCAATAGGAAACATATCCTACAAGTGGCATATCACTAACAATTTGGTGTCTGCCATCATCAATACAAATGCAGAGTTTGTGGGGATACACCCATGGCCAGACAAATATCCTCACTGGACAAATGCCCAAGAAAATAGTCCCGTAGTGGGTGTTACTTCACCTACTAGCCCCCCCTAGTGGTAAAAGATCTGGGTTTTGGTAGAGGTATTTGTCAGGGAGGGGGGGGGGGGTTGCTGTCGTGCAACTGGTTATGCAAGTCACAAATTTGTCCCTATCTGGATGGTAACATTCTTCTCAAGAAGTAAGTTTCTCACAGTCAGATATTCTAATGCTCAAGAACAATTTATTCACGCCAACTTTCAAACATTCAAATGATGCATTTGCCGTAACTCATCCTCCACAATGTTTTTCGGAGATGAAGCTTTTGCAGATGTTTATTGATGAGAATGGTTTTAATAATAATAAGAGCTATTTTCTTTGTATGCCACGTCGGTGCGGTTCAAACACCTTTAGTATTTTCCTTTAAATAGCAAGCAAGTATCGATCTAGAGTCTGGTGTTCAGGAAAATGAAAAGTTGATGAATACCAAAATACCAATCAAACACTTACGAGTAGAAAATGTTGGTAGCTTGCAAGTATCACATGATTCATACTCTACAAATTCAAAGCGAATCAGAAGATATGTTACAAATCTGGATTCGATGAAACCGAATTATCAGAGATTGCATCTACTTCTTCTTCTCAGTCCATCAACGTGGGATGAAGCAAAGTGGAGGATACGCTTCATTGATCAGTGATGTTGATTTGAACCTTAAAAGGTTCAAGTGACATGCAAAGGTGCAAAGATAGAAAAGAGCTGTAGAGTGAAAACCTGAACAAAAAAATCTGTTGGAATTGTGTTTCTAGCTATATTATCTTTTTTGAGATATGGCTTAGCAATGTGGGACAAAAATGGAAATATGATGATGTGGAGTGTCACACAGTCTTGGCATTACATTTGTTAGACTTATGTGTATTTAGTATCTCTTAATTACTGGGTTTCATGTTGGCAAGTGACATCAGTAATTGTAAGGTAGAAAATACATGCTTCCAAAACAAAATCATCCAAGCATGTAAAATTCTCAAGTGTCATTGAAATAAAGGTTTGGTTAAAAAGGATAAAGTAAGATATATCATGTGAGTCCCTCTTTTAATGTCATAATGCAAAGACTAAGAAAATGTTTATTCATGATGCAGATAAAAGGAATTTGCTGGTAAAATTTTCAATACTTGATGGATTTTGATGGAAATTGTGGCTATTTTGACCATTTTTAATGGTTATACAACCAAAATTTGGAAATGTCATTTTCACGACACATAACCTTTAAATGGCTTAGCATAACATTGTAAACACAGATCATGAATATGGATGACGTTTCAGCTCGGATTCTTCAATGAGGAAAGTCTGACATAGTTCAGTAATCACTGGAAACATATCCAGCGTCCTAAAGATAGGCCTTATAATCTGCTCGATCAACCCTGATACTGAAATCAAAAATTGCGAGATATTTTACTGTAATTGCAAGTGGCTCACCACATTCGTAGTTTAATTGGAAAACATCAAAAGCAGACGCAGCATAATCACGTCACACTGAATTGACTGTTTAGCACACTGACAACAAATCATTACAAATGACATTGACTATAAATGCTGCAAGAACCTTCGACGTTCGAAGAACAGTCAATGGTCCGTTTTCAAGCTTTGTGAACTTTGAGAACTTAGCAGTATCTGTAACCAGCCGATTTACTGGATAATGATTGTTTAATTGATTCAGTAGCAACCAAGAGACCCACAAATTTCTGGTGTGAGGTCAGCATTTAGGTATGAAAGATTATTACAAAAGTAGTTGGACAACAAAAGCCTCAGAATAGCACGCCAATTAACATTTCAATGAAGTAACACAACAAAAAATATTTTAACCTAAACTTAAGAGTTATCATGTTTGAAAGAATCTTCGTAGATCAGATGACACTATTGTCATACAACTAAAATAGCTGCTTTTAAATATCTTTACCATTACAAAAAATTGTTACCTGGAAAAAAAAGTTACGACTCACACCAACTGCAGGCAGATAACAGACACTTGCAAGTATATAAACCTGAGCCAGAACAGTAACATACAACATCCAAAGAAATAAATTTCAGAGGAGTTTGGTGGTTCTAGCCTCTAGGATGTCAAATGGGTGAAAGGTTACAGAATTTTGTTGTAGTAGAGGTAGGTCCTGGGAGTTTGTTATGACCTAGAACTAAGAGCACAGCACGTTGAAGTGAAGTCAAAGTATGTTACAGGATGCTGAAGGCAGAGCAAAGGCACAGTTAAAGTCACAGAAATTACCAAGATCAAGGTTGGTGCACAGGCTGCGTAACAAAAATATAAATATGGCAGGAGAACAGAGACCTGTGGACACATACTGTGGGTACTACTATTGTTTTCAAAGGAGACCTACCTTACATTTACTGTACAACACAGTGGCAAAAATGACTAAACATTTCCTTTTGTAAATCATGGAAGGATATCTCCAGGCTTCAACTTTCTTATCAACATATTTTTCTAACATTTTGTACAGAGCAGAACTGGACAAGAAAGTATTGTTCTAAAATGTTCAGCATCAATCAAAGCACATGGTTTAATGTCTGAACTGATTGAGTGCAAAATCTCAGGGTTTGCACACTTTTCTGAGGATAAAAGTCAAGCACTTTTCAAGGTTGCCCCTTTGTTTTCAAGGACATCAAACCACTTTTTAAACACTACGAAAATATCTTCAGAAATTCCTATGCACACTTGGGGTTGGTAGAGAACAAGACTGGTCCAAGTCCAAACATTTGTAGTAATAATTAAATAAAAATGTATAGCAATGTTTCAAATCACTAAAACTGAAGCACTTATCAAGGACTTTGATGCAAAAGAACAAAGTTCAAACACTTTCAAGGCCTTGACAAAGACAGATTGAAATTCAAGTACTTTCAAGATTTTCAAGGCCCCCTGTGCGAACCCTGACTATAGGTCAATAAATACCCAACATCAAGACGTGTGGTTCCACTGAATCCATGATGGATAGTTTATGCCAGAAGGGTAACCAATGATTAAATAACTTTCTCTTAATTGTCAAAGACTATTTTTCATTAAAACCTCCTTTCTGAGGAACATTTAGAATATTTCAGAGATTTATCTTCTTCTATGCTAGATGCCCCTTCCAAATGTCACCAGAAAATAAGGCAATGAGGCATTAAACCTAAGATGCAGATATGAGAAATTTAGATGTCAGAACCAAGCACCTTTCTTCTCTTGAACTGAAAAAAAAAATAAGGAAATCCATAGTTAGAGACAAGGATGGAGGTGAAACTGAAAGACCTAACGTCAAATCAGAACGGTAGGCAAATGCTAATGTTTATACAAGATCCAAATGTGGACGCAGGTATTTGCAGTGGTGCATAGTCTGCAGGGTACCTGGGCACCCGGTTCATTGAGAAGTCACAATGTCAAATTTTCATTGAAACATTGATATAACACCATGTATCTCATGTAAAGACATGAAACCTAAAATAATCAACCTTTGAGGAAAAAAAACATTTGAAGTTTTTTTTTTGTCACAAGTGCAATGTAAGGTGGCGGTCGAACTTTAGATCTAGATAGCATGTCAAAACAAGTGCTGTCATCAATCCCCAAAAATAGCAATCAGGTAATTTCTTTCTCATGCTGGTCCGGTACCCGACCAAACCAGCAGCTCTATTTTTAACACTGGATTTCCACAGTACCATAAATCAAATTTGTGTGGAAGGAATCTTTCTAGTTCGCTGCATGCACCCACCCACACCTCCTCATGAGTAGGACCACCTACTTTTTGTTGAAAAAAAGAAGAAAATTTCATATTGAGGTATTTGCTGTGAGCGGTACCTGAAATATGTCAACCTGACACGGTGTGTTCACAAAGCAGTTGCATCGTATTCCAATTTATGAAGGAATCGGGTAGTAATTTTGGATCGAGATAATAAAATGCAATGCGCGTACCCGAGTAACTCCTGAAAACACATGACGCTCCTCTCCAGGTAACTAGGATATCACAGAAGCATTTCGATAATTCCTTTTATTCAGGGGCCAATTGGTGTCATTTTACTGATTTTGGTGTCCCTTTTTAACATCAGAAACTTTTTTGGCTGATCTCTGGTTCAGTTGCAGTAAATTTTCGGCAAATGACCGCAAGTTGTTGAAGACTTTCAGCACATTGCAACCAAAGAACAGTACTTCTCTGAAAGTTGGAAATTTGACAAAAACAAAGAACCAAATGAGTTCATTCAAACTGGTTTCTTTATGGCAAAAGGGCCGATGCCGTTCCATAAACTTAGCCCCCTATACAGACATTAACCCATTTCTATCATTAAGTTACATTTGATGCATCACCAGAGTCTGCACAAAAAAATGTTTCTTTTCTTGATTTACATTTACCAACATAAAGCTCATCAAATCTTTGATAAAAGCAAACATTTTCATTTCCCAGTCATTTCTAGAATCTCAGTGACATCCGAAAGGCTGGCAATTCTTGTTCTTTCTATTGATCTGTTAAAGTGCCACCTTGCAGCGGTCCAGTGACAAGATGATTTGGTTCACACACACATATACACGCACACGCACACCAACACACACGCAAAACAAAAAGGGAGTGAGATGGAGAGTGCAGAAATCATTTCAACCATTCCTTAAAGTTTGCCTTGAACAACTTAAAAATAGACTTTGTGCTACATATATCTTATATACATCACTATGTACAAGTATCTATATTTACTTGGCAATATTTTTCTTTTGATACAAAGCTAGCTCGTCAAAACTGTGCTATGACAGTATGAAACTGAAACAATGTCGACAAACACGGTTAAAACTCAAACTCTGGTCTATCTCAAAGTTTTTTCACAAACTGTTAAATGAAAAAAATAAATGCACAAATACGTGCAAGTTGCACTTCCTTCGAAACAAGAATCACACGCTTCCATCGGCCCACACTTTAGGTGGTATCTCAAGAGATATCTCTCCCATGACTTGCCAATAAAGAAAGGTATTCTGCTTTGTGAAGAGTAATCACCATAGTTGGCACTTTGCCAGGTTCTTCGTAGTCTCTAGTATACCTTTTACCAATATAATAAGAACTGTCACGAGTACAAAGCGTTATACGGGAAAGGACTTTCGGAGGAAAAGTGTCCTCGAAGCAGGTGATACGCTCCTTGCAAGTTGGTGAGAGTTGATGATCGGACTGCATTTCTTGGTCAAGTCTGAAGAAATTGCAAGTCAGACCTCAAAGGAAAAATCCCCTTGGAGAAGCTTACACAGATTTTGATCCTTATCCTATGACTGTAGTCCAGTGCCTGAGGAAAGAATAAAAATGAGAGACTACAGCTGATGTACTATGGTTTGCCCATTACGACAAACAGCAAATTCACTCAAATAAAAAAAAAATTATTTGTCACAATTATTTGTCATACTTTGACATTGCTTCATAAAAAAGGTGGCACATTCTTCACACCAAATTCGCTCTAGTAAATACTCCAGGGAGGCAGTGAAATTTTCAATAGGAAAGGGGGTATTAAAGTCACATTTATTGGCTAGGAATTTCACTTTAATATCAGCATTAGAGAAGTTTACACAGAAGCTGCAACAGCAGCTTCCTCATTCTACTATTTGCTTTTATGACATTTCAACTGTTACACAGTTTTCTTGTGCTGATTTTATAATTCCATGTTCTGCTATTATGATAGGCTAGCTATCTCAAAAAATGTTCATCCACTGTGTAATCAAACTACCGTTTCCATCCCACCAACACATTTACAATTTCACAACATGCAATGTGACAAGAAAAAAAATCTAAGGGAGGGTGGTTTTATTAGAGAAGGGGTGGGGTATATATGGTATAATCTATTTTAGTATGACCTTCCACGATCAGACAAGGTAGATATCTGATCTCTTGTGCAGTGTTTGTTACAATGAGGTGAATTTGTTCTTTGAGATTCAAAGGATGATCAACAACAGAACATTGATCAAATATAAGACTTCATCAATTGGATGATGGCAGAGGATTTTGTATTTTTTAAGGGTTTATGAAAATCAAAAAGTTTCTTGACCTTTAAAACCAGACTCTGGAGGAAGGCTGCCACTGTCTGTGTAGAAATGAAACAATCAATGTATTACAGACAATGCAATATCCAGACGTAATAGTAGGTTCATAGCATATTGATCAATTGTGTATTTATATCTAAAATAAAAAAAATGCATCTCTAAAATTCGGTGGTCTGGTAACGATTACAAGTATTTTACATTTGTGTAAAAAAAAACTTCACATAAATATATATCTACTGCAGAGAAGCCACAACAATACAAAACAATGTAAAAAATGTCTTTTTAACCAAAAGCAGATAACTGCATCACTTTGGGGTAAATGTCTTTTTGTGTCAGCAAGTATGCTTCAGCATATAATATACTGTTACATCCATACATTGCAGTATATTGTTGATGGTAGTGGGAACACTGAAAAAGTTTAAAGCAAGCGTGTGAGGACTTTCAGGCAAAAACCAACGTTCTCCCAAAACAGGAGACTGTGACAGACCATGGCAAGATGGTGACTCCCACAAAGACATTTTCAATACATATTAGGGAATGTTAAAATTTCTATCGTCCTGTAATGTGTAAAGACCTTCTTGGGATACCAGACATCTGCTTGCAGCACTGAGACATTACATAGCTTCAATGTATCTGTACTAAAGCAGCGTGTGCTTTCCATGCTTCTCTTCCATTTGATACTGACCTGGACCTATTGCACGATCTTTTCAAGAAACTTTTACTAAAACTAATTTATTCAAGTTAGAAAGAAGATTGATTAGGTTTTTTGGGCTAAAAAGTTAGTGAAAGCGTATCTGATGTTAAATATACGGGACCTTAGTGAGAACAACTACGAGCAAATTCTGATGCAACAGCATTTCTTTAAGAAATTTGGCAATTTTCGGACGCATAAAACATGGTACGGTCGTTTTAAAGCTAGTCATAACTGTGAGGAGAAAAGCCGGTCCACCACTCGGGGGATGGAACAGAGAATTACCTGTTCTGAGAATGTTCTGCAGATTTAAAGCATCTTCAGACACATTGGTGTCAACTTTTAAGGAGATGACACTTTCTGGTTCAACCTGAAGGGAAGCCAAAGTCGCCTCGTCGGGGGCGAGGACTCTACCGTTCAACGCAAGGGTCTGGTCAAACGGTGGCACGCTGAATGCATGCATCACCTGAGGGAGAGAGAAAACAAGGAAATGCATCAGACCACGGTTGTGGTTCCCTAGATTGCAGCAACTCAGAAAGATTTGAAGTTGGCCAATCACGTTGGCCACCAGTACCTGTGGCAAGTTCACACAAACACACATAGTGTTGCAGTTAAGTGAAGGAGTAGTATTGCTCTGTGTAACAGCAGCCGAATTTTTACCACTTTTAGAAATATCGGGCGATAAAAACATCACATGCATCGATAGCACTCTCTTTGACAAGACTCACTACTACACTTTTTATTACAGTCTTCATGGTGCAACTTACATTTGATGGAATCTACTTTCAATCAGGCATTAAATCTCTGGATGTAAGGTTTGGGGACCAAGCCAAAATGCCCTTTATTCGCAAGAAATTGTATCTTTTCTCTATTTACATCATGTCTTGCATTTAAAGTTGACTCCACATAAAAAACAGAAACCTGGTAACAGAGGACCAATTCTTTCACTTTTTCCTTTTTTTTCCCTTTTAATTTACATGAGAACTATGCATCCTAGACACCAAGTACAGAAAGCTTGATTTATTTATGCATCTAAAAGTTCTTGATTAATTTACAGCATCGCCAAATAAAAGGAATTTAACAGTGGGAAAGATTCTAATTTCATAGAAGTCTAGGCAGTCTAAGCATTTCTCTATTTATTTGTATAAATCTTATCTAAAAAAACAAACTCAGTTTGGAATGGACTTTTACACAAGTTTTTAAAGTGGTTGCATTTCATGGTAGAAACTGTGATGTCATACCATAGCTACTAACGGAACTGCCTTTGTTTTTTTTCTTGTAATCTTCACCATCTTAAAGGAAACATTACAATACTTTCAGCTCAGTTTACAATAACAACTGTCTAATTTTTTCTGCTGTCAAATTAATGATTAAAAATGCAACTATTTCGCCAGCAAACCTTGAGCCAAATAGCAGTAATCTTGAGTTATGAACAAGATATTGGGAAGGCATCTGAAATAAATGTAGTGACAAAGTATGCCTTTTTAAGCAACCATTAAATTGTCAGTGGAATATTCCTTTAACAGAGACAACAAGACGGTTCATCGGAGCATAGAAGAACAATGTGAAATTTGTCTGATAATCCAAGAAAGACAAAATAAAAATGCAATAATGTTCGAAAGTTTAGCAAGAGGAGAATGAGTTGGACAATCTTTATATATCCCTGAGAACAAATCTGAGAAATGCAAAAGTTTAGCAAGAGGAGAACAAACTGCAGAGTCTTTTCTGATGTGATTCTGGCATGAGCTTGAACATATTTCAGTGAGATGGTGTGATCCATACTCACTTTTATTTTGAGTTCTTTCACAGTATTTGATGACGAAGCGATGACTTCCTTTTCACCACGCACCCTCCGATGTCGAGAGCTTCTCCTCTGAGCGTCGTTGAAATCGAGGCCCTCGGACATCTTCTGTTTCTTTGGTGCATGTTCCTGCAGATTTTAAGAAATTGCTTACTTGGCAAAATAAAAGAACACACTGAGATAACTCCTTTTCATTAATACTTTTTATAGTTTACAATGGTATTACTGCTAGATTACATGAGTGTTTTGAATCATTTTATGGAAATTAGCACCCCTTAAAATTACATACAACTTGTGCTAACTGAGAAGTGTCTGGTTGAGGTAACCTTACCTGCAGTTTCTAAATATGTGTTCTTGCACTTGAATATAAACAGACACAGTTGGGCAGTGTAATATCTAGAGGGTTACTGTGGCTCACACAAAGGGGTGGAGACACTGTCAAAGGAGACTGGGTGTGAAAGGGAGAGGATCTATGTGGATTACATGCGTCGTGTCGGGGGCGGGGGGTTTGCTATGGATCACACAAGCCACAGCAGTCTACGTGTCATCGATGACGGACTGCTCACCTGATAATCTGGGTCTTGTTTGGACTCTTTCATGGCTTCTACTTCCATGTCATCCTGGGTTAGCTTACGGATGTACAGCTTCGCTCCGTTGTAGACGTACTTGACGATCTGCCAGCTCTCCTGGATGACATCCCGACATTTCATGCAAACCTCTGCGACGGATAGAGCAGAATCGAGTATGGGGTGTGAGAGTTCAAATACCATCCAAGTAATGGGACTTTAATGTAATGGCAAGAAGAAACACACAAGAAAAAGAGCAATTACACAAATTCAACAACATTAGAAACTTCAGGAGACCATGAAGTGTCACACTAATTGATTAGCGGATTTCGCTAATCAACATTTGGATCGGTTGGCAGCCAATCCATTTTGATAAATAGCTGTTATAGAAACATTGCGATGGGAAATGGTGGAAGGCTTAATTCACTCACATATGTGTCATGAGCAACGTTGTGGCTTCGACTCCACATAATTGGAGAGAGCATTCGACTATTCAAGTAGGACAAGAGAAAATATCGGTTTGCAAACTATTGCTAAGCTTACATGAAAAACTGAGTTGCAACTGGACTCTTACGGGTAGCCTATTGCGATGTAAACCCAATTATTTCGACCCTTGAACTCACGCCTAAAACTGCAACATCACAATACTCACACCAGCTGGCAACAACAACACCTTCAGTTCATTCTGATTAAAAAAACCAACAAGAGGGCAATCCACGGAGTTGCGTATCTCATCGCCCACATGCATTGATTTAAATACAGGGCATGCACATAGGGATTTGTAATAGCTTACTGCAACCACATTTCCCAGAGACCTAGTTCGGGGAACTGGTTGTAAATGAGTGGCAAACATTCTTCAAGTATAAAATGGTGGTAAGCATCTCAATACTGATATCTACTATAGGGTAGCAAACTTAGGGTTATAGTCTGGTGCTACAAGGCTCAAGTAACAATAACTTATGGCTCACAATTATCTGTGCATATTACGCTACATAACACAATCATAACATTGGGTGATTCCGTTTTGGTTAAGCTTACCACTGATTAGAGTTAGGGGCAGGATATAAGAGCATCCCTCTATGGGTATTTGCACACAAGTCTCCTATTTACCTGTGCAGGACCTGGTTCTGCTAAAATTATTGTTTGACTTAAAAACAATGTTCTCATGAAGGACATTATCCACAGGGGCCAGTTCTGCTAAAGGTGTTTTGGCTAAAGTTAAAAAGGTGGTGTCTATTGACCCAGATGCTGGCTCTAAGTTTGTTATCAAACAATCATACAATTTCACCAGTTTACTTTAAGAGTAATATACTGTATCTTCATTATTGTGTTCATAGGAACAGCCTTGCAAAATTTTGCATATACTGCTTAATTAGCTCTCACGATATGGCGGAAATACAAATTTTGGGGCAAAAATGGCTTTTTTTCTTAAAAAATCAGCAAATTTCACTCTCTTTAATACAAAAGTGATATCCTTGCAAAATTTTGCATTAAATACTCAAATACATCTCAAGATATGCTGGAAATACCAATTTTGGGACAAAATTGGCTTTTTTTCCTCCAAAATCAGCAAATTTCACTGGATTTACCATTACAGTAATACTATGTTGAACAATGTGTTTTCAGGTAAGTCCTAACAAAACTTTAAGTTAATTGGTCTAATAGTTCTCAAGATATGTTGGAAATACAAATTTTGGGGCAAAATTGGCTTTTTTTCCTCAAAAATCAGCACATTTCACATTCTCTTTACTACAAAAGTGATATACCTTGAATATTTCATTCTCAGGTAAGTTTTTGCAAAATTTTGCAGTAAATGCTCAAATACTTCTGAAGACAGCTGGAAATACCAATTTTGGGGCAAAACTGGCTTTTTTTCTAAAAAATCAGCAAATTTGACTCAATTTACCATACAACTAATACAACTCGCACATATTGGCATCATGCACAACCTTACCAAGTTTCAACTTAATCGCTCATATACTTTTCAAACTATTCTGGAACAAGAAAGCCAAGAGGCTTAGTGATTCCTTGCCACTAATACATGCACTTCCATTAATTTTTTTTCAAGTTGCAGTTTCCTGTAGTAACCAAAGGATATACCAGATGACGCCATTAATACTGCACACCATTTTCCAATACCTGCTGTGTGCATGTAATGTAAGATAACACTGGTGGCCAAGAATTCTCCAGCCTGCACAGTCGTAGCCTAGGTACAGTACAAATTTCCCAGGAACAAGAGATATACTCATATGACAGTTGAAATGACTGCCAATTATATAAACTACATTAATTCCTCCATCTACCCCATCATATGACCAAGTAATAACTTATTTGTCTCTATTGCACAATAAGACTTTTCCCTAACAGAAATCTTCCATGTGCAACTGTCTCCACTTCAGAAAACAAATCTATTCTACATTGTTTGATGACAGAAGGAGCGCTGTATCTCAGATAATGATTCCTCTGGGAAAGATAGGGTCAATCTTTCTCCCATTTTCCACAGAGGTCATTGGTCAATCACCATTTTCAGACCAAACAAATGTCTCAGATGAAATTAAAAGCCAATTATGGCTTTGAAAACTAAGTGAGCACTTTTAACTGTCAAAACAAGAGTAATAAATAAAAGAAGCATGATACCAAATACTGTACAGCTGAATTGGGGACTAAATAGAAACTCAAAGGAGTATTGTACCTGCTGAACTTAATTAACCAAATTGGGCTTTTAGATACTTTACAGATGCTTTCAGACATACAGTATTTTATCAGAAACCAGCATGATGCAAGCTGAAGATCCATAGATGTAGTTTCATCATTATACGTCAAAGACTTGTGAAATTAGTACAGCAACTACACTTTATTACCTAACTGACAGGTAAAAGTTTTCAAATTGGAACTTCCTAAATGTGCAAGCATTGCTAGTCTTTGCTTGGAAGGGAGCTCAACTACCTTCCACCCATAGGAAAAGACAGAAGGAGAGAAACATCAGCAAAGGTCTTAACACTTTGTACGCAAGGACCTCAGATGACCTTTGACCCACATCAAAACTTAAACCAGTAATTATATTTATATACTCCATCTAAAAAGAATAACTTTAAAGTGTGAAATTGTCTCCCCTTTGTAAATATTGAAATTATCTCCTCCTTTGTAAATAGTGTGTTTACAAGTTTTTTTCATGTTACGACCTCTGATGACACCACATGACCTCTGATCACAAGACATACCCTCACCTTATTTACTTAGAAAGCCCTACATACCCTCAAAGGTCAAAGTTTGTGCAATGTGCAGTTCATGAGGTACTGCAAACATGTTTTGTCTATAGTCTGTCTACAGATGACCTCTGGTGACCTTTGGCATCCACCAAAATCAATCCCAGTCAAGATCTTTTAATGTCCTCCCCACACACTGACTTTGGACTGTCTTGCACATTCCCTTCAAAAGATAGTGTTCACAAGCTTTTCACATTATGACTTCTGATGACCCCAGATGACCTTTGACCTACAAGAATACCCTCACAATCTCACTTACTTACAGGGCAGTACATACCACCCAAGTTTGAAAATGATGCAACTTGTCGTTTCTGAGATACTGCAAACATAGTTTGTACACATTCTGCCTGATGGTGACCTCAGATGACCTTTGACCTTCACCAAAAACAATCCCAGCCGAGATCTTCATATGTTCTATCAACATACCAACTTTGACCCACCTTGCACTTTCCCTTCAAAAGCTAGAGTGTTCACAAGATTTTGCTCACACACATACATACACACACACATACCCACGCACATACACCAAATCACCATCGCAAAGATTCCTTGCCCGCCTTCGGCAAGGAATCAAAAACCACAATTTGGACAGGTTCAGATGCACACACACGCACACGTATTGGCACGGACAAGTTTACATTTATACCACCCAACAAGACCCTCCTGTACCCATGGTCACTCTACCATGGGGTACCCCTGGGACGTCGTTACTCAGCCACTCCAAGCGTTTTCATGGCAACCGTTCTCCCATGGGTGCACAGTACAATATATAGCTCCACTAGCCAAGTGACTACAATATCTCATCTAGCCCCTATAGGGCGATGAGATAACAATGGAAATGCTGAGCTGAGAATTGAGACCTAAGGCACACAAGACACCAGATACTCTAGATCGTTGCTGATAAACATGTCGTCTCTGGAATTTGCCACACCCACTAAATGTGGCTGAATCAAAAGTCTCCAATAATTTCACACAAAAGCAACTCTGCTGTAGGCAAACATCATACACAAATAAGACAGTTTTCATTTAGGTTTTTTTTTCTTTTTATTCTGAGGTTTTGAGAGGTTATCAGTGAGAGTTACCTGGTTGTGTTTGATAGTGGGATGCAGTTCCCTCTCCGTTTTGAAATAACCTGATGGTGAAGTCTACATGAAAAAGGTCTTTGAGAATCTCCCACTCTGAAATCCACAGTAAGAAGAAACTGAAAAGAAAATCCAAAAGACAGGAAAAAATTCATTTAAACATCTCAGTTGATGTATACGACAGAACAATCTAGCAACAAAGACAGAACAATCTAAACAGAACAATGACAGAACAAAAAAAGAACAATCTAGCAACAAAGGAGGTGCTTGCTAAAGGCAGAGAAATTCACTTGAAAATCTCAGATGTTCTATAAAACAGAAATATCGAGCCAACAAAGATGTGTTAGCTTTGGCAAAAAGGCCAGTGCTATTAACTGCTATCTACTGTTGACTGGTAGTCCTAGGTTTGAAAAAAAAAAAATCCTTTGAATTCATAATGTTGTTGTTTGAGCAATAAAAATACAAACTATTTAACAGAGAAATGTTACTTTCAAGCAGTAAATCACACTTTATCTATAGCATTACTGCTTGTTGCCTGATGAATTTTGGATGATGGGTTTACAAAGAAAAATAATTTCATGATGCAAATGTTTATCTAGAAAGGTGGTTTTAATGAAGAAATTGCAAAAATCTAAGAAAAAAGGAATTCTGTTTGTGATTCCCCCTTTTCCCACCTTGTGGCAAGAATGTTTCATTAAAGATTCACTATGACCATACATTTCAACATATTGTTTATTCATGATCAGATGTTTGGCAAAGGAGAATCTGTCGTTTACTCGTCTTCGATGTTTATGTACTCTGTTTAACTTTGATGGGTGCATCCATAGTCTGCAGGGCTGGCAGGTTTAAATATGCTAGTTGAATATATGAGACTATTAAAAGAAAAATTTGTAAGTATAAATCAGCTGAAATGTCTTTAACTCAATTAAGAAAGTGATTTTTGACAAAAAACACAGCACAGTGCCATTTTCACGAAATAGTTGTACAATCATCTGAAGTGGCTGCAACTTCCACTCTGCGATATGTTTGGACTTTACGATGGCCTTAAAATTAGTGATGGCACTGGGTGCAAAATTCCAATGTGGGAACCCCCACTCCAAAGTCAGTCGGGTACTCAAAAACGTGACTTCCGTTAGATGATGAGTTAATTGTGAACACATAATACTTCATTCTGGTGGCACATCAATGCAGCACCATATATATCTTGCCTATTGGGATTCAGTGAACTACTCTTAGGCATGTATGCTGAATTTTGTCACACACACACTGCACATAAGTGCAACTTAAGATCGGAGTAGAAATTTCTGAATCGGGTCTTCAAATTATTCGAAAAGATCTGAGAAAGGAGTTCAAAGGACTAGACCTAAAATGTTTCTAAAATTTTTACATACATTTCATCTAATAATTTCATCCATCACTGACTGACCAGTATTCAAGCACAAATCAGCTAACATTACATAGCAGCTTTTGACATATTCTGACATGCGGCAAATTTTAGTCGACAATGCAGACGTGTATTTTGGAGATGAAATGCACTGAGTGTACCTTGACAAATTTGGGTCATGGCTGTTCCAAGGTTGCACGATGAGGCCCTCATGTTCACACATCAGGTCAATGTTTTTTACATCTGTTGGCGCCACGTATGTGTTGGGATTACGCATGAAGTTCTGTAACTTGGTTATGAAAGACTGACTCACAACGATAAGCTCCACCCATTCCTGTTGGAATGAATATACGTATCACAACAACAACACAGTCTATTAACTTCTGCATATTGGTGATTGTGAAGATTAACTCCATCCTGTTCACATAAATATGAATATTCATGTCACAATAACACAACCTATTAACTTCTGCATCTTGGTGATTGTGAAAACTAACTCAATTCAGTAACATAAATATGAATATTCATGTCACAATAACACAATCTATTATGTCCTGCATCTTGGCAACTGTGAAGATAAATGCCATTTTATCACACAGTTCTCACAAAATACACATAATGTACAAATATCATGTCTTGAGAAGACCTTTTCTACCTAATACAACATGATGTGATATCCAGCTTCACCATAATGATTAGGGCATGCTCCTCTTGAGTAGGCAGAAACATGTATGATGTCATGTGAGGATTGGCTGCATTTTATTAACACACAATATGAATATTCATATCACAGCATAAACACTTCTTGTAAAGACTGGATTATGAAAGACTGACTAATGATGAACTCCCACCTACTCAAGAAAATACATTTAGCATCAAAAGGACACCAAAGCTGCTCTGTGAGGGCTATTCTTGACATACAGACATAGAAGCAGTGTTTCTGATCAGCGGCCATGACCCTAACTTCCACACAATGGATTGTCAAATTCACACACTGGTATCAAGGTGAGACCACAAATGAGCAACAGCTATTGAATTAACACAGATTAGCAGCCCTTCGAGAAGATGACAAAATCAAACAAATGTTCCGTTTCTTCCCTGGTGCTACAATTGACAAGTGAAGTCGTGAAACCAAACAATAGAATGACAATTCTTGATTAAAAATATGCAAAGGGATAGCTCACTTTCGAATAGATCATAGGTCTCTTCCTTGGAATGTAAATATAAGGCAAAATGTTTTTAAGAGAGGTTGCCTTGGAACACCTGATATTGACCTCCTCTTGCTTGGCACTATCTGACCTCTAGGAAAGAACAAACAAGAAGGAAAAAAAAAAGATTAGCAGTTATTGAAGTTAGCATTTCTCTGCTAACGAGAGGTTCTTACTTCCATGCCGTGACACCACTCCCAACTTCCACTTTTTCTCATGTCTTAGGCATTCTCCTTATTTAGACCAACATCACTGCTTTCTTTCTTTACCATATCTTTCCACATAAGCTTTAGCTTTCCATTTCTTCTTATGCCAGTCACTTCCATATCCCATGCTCTTTCCACAAGTTTGTCATCTTCCTTTCTCAACACATGACTTATCAATCTCAATCCACTTCTCCCTCCCATTTCTACAATAGTTCTTACAGACCCAACCTATCCGTGAACTCATTTGTATTCTTTCTATCAGACACTTTCACCAATCAAATCTTCCTGATCATGGCTCCTTCTATTCTCTTGAACAATGAAACACGCTTCCGCAAATATTGTTTTTCTGAATTCAGAAAATGTGGAGTGCTTGACATGATGACCTTAGGTTGTGGTTTGCAGTCATTGCAGTTGAATCAATCAACAGCTTGATTTGACATAACCCCTTAGAATATTTTCTGAATTACACTTTTAGTGGCTGACGTCTTGATTCTGCTTTGATCTCCTTAGTTTCAAGAGGCGGATAGTTTGATCCCATCTTGATTTTCTTCAAGCTCAATGTTTTGATTCCAGTTTGATCATCTATCTATAACAATAAATTAGCTTTCATTTATGTTTCCAGTTTGGTACACTATAAACCACTCTATACTGTCCTCCCATACTCTGCTTCAAAGTACTAAAACTAACAACACAAGTAGTTCCTATCCAACAGCTGATAGAAACATGAATAAACATGTTATTCACACTGTTTGTAGAACACATGCTTCAAAATGTGACATGCAAGCACAGGATAGAAAACGTTGTCCTCATGGAATTATCAGTAAAAGATTGGATCATGAATATTCAGTCTGCTTCAACAGAATAATCCGCAGACCATCATTAAAAACTTATCCACTACCTGACAAAGGTCACAAGGAGGGGTTGTCTCAGGGAATTCTGGACAGACACTGAAGTAGTTACGAAGCCTGCTCCATACACCTGCCGATACGATCCGCCTCTTGCTCGTGTCTGTGGATAAATTCCCTGGAATATGATCAAGAAAGATAATTTATCAAAATTTTCTTAAAAGCAATTGGAGACAGAGACAGGATGAGGTCAATTTTTACTTTTTATT
Organism: Stichopus chloronotus; assembly: GCA_021234535.1. Classification (NCBI taxonomy): domain Eukaryota; kingdom Metazoa; phylum Echinodermata; class Holothuroidea; order Aspidochirotida; family Stichopodidae; genus Stichopus; species Stichopus chloronotus. The sequence goes on from SFZH01000008.1 coordinate 2,108,258, forward strand.
CAGGCAAACTAAATTTTTTTACAGGATCTGAGTGCTTACAGAAGATGTGAAGGTAATAAACTAACAACTTTTATGGTGATAAAGTTACAGCAGAGATAAAACCAGAAATGAGGTTGCTTGGAAATGGGGGGGGGAGCGAAAATCAAATAGCAGAAAATTGGTTGACTTTGTAGTAGATGAATTGCCATTGATGGCTCCACATTACCCCACGGTCTCCAATCATGTTACATTTGTCATCATAATAGCCCCAGGGAGAACCATTTAGGAAAATTCTAAGAAACGACACTACATCGAAAATTTGTCGTGAAACTATCAACACATCAACGTAACTCGGTCGAATTAGCTCCAACAAATTCACAAATTGCACAGATGGAAAGATCATACTCAAAACATATCTTTCAATTCTCCACAATAAAAATGTCAGTATCTCCTTCCTTTCTCAAGTTACGAGCGATTTTGTGTCTAAAATGGTAACTTTCTCTGTCTCCTTTGTCTGTGCCTTTGACCGATCAGCAACTGTGTCAGTCATGGGGAAAAATAGTCACAGAAGCAGCGGGTGCTGTACATTATACGCTTCACTGTGGATTGCTATTAGACTGTGCTGTGTGCAAGCTTATTATCAGAAAAGTTACTGCAGCCTTTTGCCATTGTGGTCCTTTATTTTAATGCGGTGCATAAGCAATGCCCAACAGGCCCGGTCAATATGTGCGGTGGCCGGGCAGCCGCTGGCTGCAGGACATACCTCGGATACAGCACCTTAGCATGTTTAATTACCATGTTCACATAACTATGTTCACATTATCATGTTACCATTACCATGTTCACATTCCCACGTTCACATTATTATGTTAGAATTACCATGTTCACATTACTATGTTCACATTATCATGTTACCATTACCATGTTAACATTACCATGTTCACATTACTATGTTCACATAATTATGTTACCATTACTGTGTTCACATTGCCATGTTCACATTACTAAGTTCACATTATCATGTTACTATGACCATGTTCACATTGCAATGTTCACATTACCATGTTCACATTATCATGTTGTCATTACCATGTTCACACTGCCATGTTCACATAACATTATTATGTTACCATTACCATGTTCACATTACTATGTTCACATTATCATGTTGCCATTACCATGTTCACATTAATATGTTCACATAATTATGTTACCATTACTGTGTTCACATTGCCATGTTCACATTAACATGTTACCATTACCATGTTCACATTGCCATGTTCATATTACTATGTTCACATTATCATGTTCCATTACCATGTTCACACTGCACTTCTGAGTTGAATGACATAACATCGTCCGCTGCTTCTTCCTCCATCGATTGTGAATCTTGAAACAGAGACAAAAAATAACAAAAATTTTTTTGGAAATTTTGGCTAGGATGTATTTATACAGAACAAAATATGCCAGCTGCAGAACTGACTATAATAAACCCTGGTGACGACACAAACACATAAAAAACACACAGCTGCTCTTTTAATTATAAATGCTAGCTTCAGGCCACTTTTTTGTTAGTTGGTTTTTATCCCTTTTCACAGCTTCGGAATTTCTTCACTTTTTTTTTTTTTGTTTCACTTAATTTCCCTCAGAGTTTTGTTTTCAAAATGAAAGAGTCTAATCATAACATCATCTAAATGCCTAAATGCTACTAGCAATAGCGTTGAAAATTTGAAACCCTTGAAAAAGGTCTCACAGGAAGTGAGCAATGAAGAGGGATGCAGAATACACATTACAGCAAACAAGGTTAAAAGACTCTAATTTAGTCTTTCAACTCTACATGAAAATTTCAAAGTTTTACAAAAGGGATTGTGCGAGAGAAAAAATTGTATCAGATGTCGCTGTGCCATTATTAGCAGATTCTTAGACTATTTCACATCCGACAGTTGACTTTGGACAGGAAGCTTTTCTAGTGTTTATGATAGTTGCAAGATTGGAAGGTTTCAGATTTAAGACTCACTATCCCTTTGAGACGTTCCATTTATCGTCTTCTCCCGTCTCTCCTCGACTTCCTCCTCCGTGATCTCAGACTGTGCCTGAGCGAGCCTCTTCCAACATCTCAAGGACACCTTACCGACCCAGTAACCGCTCATACTTCAAGTGCCGAAGAAGACACAAAGAGACAAGGGTAAAGTGTACAATCAAAAATGTCCATCTAATGTATGATATTCATTTTGTTGTTTAGCTTAAAATAATTTTTGTCCATTTCACTACTTGACATACAAACTTATGAAGGGAAGAATACATAGGGGATAATTTCTGTAGGAAATAAGGATATAAGCTGAAATTTGTAAAAGTTGGGTAGGAATTGAATCTGATATTGCTCCAACGTGACCTACACTTAAGTTTTAAGTCACAATTCTTGAAGCTCCTGGTCTGCGTGATTGACATGGAAAAAGGAATGGCTTCATAGCTTGTTGTTTTCATTTTTTCTCCCAGATTCATAGCTAACCATTTTATTCATTTCTGAAAAGTCACATGGTGCGTGTTTTTACTTCACTCTAGTGACCAGACAACTCCCTCCCAAACAATGTCCCCTGGACAATTTTCCCTGGCAAAATAGTCTGAATGATTGGTCCCCTAGAACAATCTCCCCCAAACTTCCCCACCCAGAGAATTCCACTCAGATAATTCCCCCCCTCCACCCGACAATTCTTTGTGGTAAAGAGTAAGGGTTAAGAGAGCTTTGTTCAGGGACCACTTTATAACCCCATGACAACTTTGGTGATCTTGCTGACGTACACCCTGTTCAAAGGTTTTAAAATGTTGTTCGCACACAGAGACATTTTATTTATTTCTTCTTCTTAAAGAGACAAAAGTTTGTGTGCTCTAGTCGAAACTGAAGCAAATATCTTATTAAATTTCCACCACAAAACACAACAAAAATTTGAAAAATGAATAACTAGATCAAATGGATAAAACACAATTTGATATAAAGATGAATTTAGGCTTACTTTTCAACTTTTGACTTTAGTCCTAGGGTGATGTGTTTGCTGTCTTCTTGTAAACATGACTGTAGCCTCATAAACATCGCTCGACTTTTAACACACCCTTCACAGAGGCTCTTCTCCGTGATCCTTGGACTTCCTCCGAATTGTTCGTAAATCTTGTCTGCCTGTCAGAAAATATTGATACACTTTCTAAAACTCACTTTCTCATGCTTTCAAAAGACTCATAAATATTCCTTTTTAAATACATCTTTGCAAATATCCTTTTGTAAATGTTTCTTCTTGCAAAGGTTATGGGCCAAGCTTAGGTTGGTATCTGGATTAAAGGGAAATAGGGCATTTAGAATACACCAACATGACATGCAAAAGAAATAGCTTTAGCCATTGCTAAACCATTCAGTCTCATCACTAAACATCTGCCGAAACTTAATCTCCTCAAAACATTATGCATGTGATCAGAAATGGAAGATGCATCATTAGAATTTTGAAAAGTTTGGGTGAACAAGTTAGTGTTGAGCAACAAATAACTGAGTTTCTATCTGTGAGAAGCTAATTTATTGAAAAGAAGGCTACTGTCCTTCCTTATTTTGAATAAGCTATTGTTCTGCGTCCACAGACATTGGTTTTAAAAATATGGATGCTTCCTGTAAAACAAACACCCTATTTCCCTTTAAGGTTAATCTGGATGTGAACACAGCCGGATCGCACCAGGGCTACGAATGCACCAAGGCAGGACTCAACAGCAAAGGTGAGCAGAACAGCACTGTGTGTCTTTGGTTATGACGTCTGATGTCCTTCTCAAAACCATGATGCACAAGCAATGTTAAAACATTCCATCAGTAATTTTAAAAGTGGTTACAGGTTGCCAAGAGTTCTTGTACAAAAGAGAACCTACATAGAATGACAACATGTTTTGCAAATCCCGATAGCGAATATGAAGATTGACGACATAAAATGTTTTAGATGTACGCAGCCCTCCATAATTTGGTTGGTAAGGAGACTCCTGCAGGCATGCATGTTAATAACTGAGTGCTCAAAATTTACAAACACTAACTTAGAGACTGATAACCCTATAAATATATCACAAATCTCTGACACAGATTATGCTTACAAATCAATGAATATGATTATGTAGATAACCAGATCGCAGAGGACAATCCTGGCGGTGTTCATTAGGAACAAACTGACATTCCAAACTAACAGAAAGTTGAAGTAAAACTTACATGTCTTCTATCTAAACGAGCAAAATGTTTTTGGTGAGGCACCTCTAAATGAGGTTGACAAATGTCTAGCAGGGAATGAACGCATGGCTGATTCAGAGGGATTTTCAAAAAAAAAAATTCAACATTTTCTTACAACTAAACCTCCTCCTTCAAGCCTGTTTCTGTGCATATGAATGTTAGCAATATTCACATAACAACTTCTATTTTTAGCAACTTCACAGAAGCAACAAGCACACTGCCACAGTGTTACTACGGTTACATGCTTTTCTTTCAACTGTTGTGTCCATTAAGTCACATTAACGAAAACCTTATTTGAACATGACTGACTAACAACGACTTAGTGACTTTGATCATGGAGAGCTTTTGGAAGCACAATACAGGAGGCACTTTGATATGGATGGGATGCTCTGATTGGACAAAAACTTTTGGAAGCATGATACAGTTGTCACTTTGATAATACGGAAGGGATATTTTGATTGGACGAGAGCTTTTGGAAGCATGATACAGTTGTCACTTTGATAATACAAATGAGATATTCTGATTGAAGGAAAGCTTTTGGAGGCATGATACAGTAGGCACTTTGATAATATGGATGGGATGCTCTGATTGGACGAGAACTTTTGGAAGCACCATACAGTTGGCACTTTGATAATACAAATGGGATATTCTGATTGGAGGAGAGCTTTTGGAGGCACAATACAGTAGGCACTTTGATAATATGGATGGGATGGTCTGATTGGACTTACAGCTTCCTTTCGTATTCGTTTGCTGAGGTGTATTTTGCCAGGGTCCATCTTCTTATGAACACAGAGGAGGTCACTGTTATCCACCGTTGAAATTTCAGTGAGTTTCTTTTTCTGGTCCAAGAAATCTTTTAACCAAGACACTTGAATGAAGTCATAGGCAGATTCTGAATTATTTCAAGGAGGGAGGGAAGGAAAGAAACGAAAGAAACCTTATTTCCTTCTCATAGTTGATTCATCTTACTATAAAATGCAAACAAGAGAAAAAAAAAGGTAAGAAAATCAACATCTTAACAACCATTTACTTTACATTAAGTCTCTACAAAGATGAACTGTTCTACGTAGGTAAAATTGTGCTGCGATCAAATTGAACTGTCAGATAAAGATTGAAAGCAGCCAGAGATTTTCTACTCTACTGGCAATATGGCACTGACCTCCCGTACCATGCGTCAAGCACTACCACTAACGCTACAAACAATCCTTACCTACTTGAATGATTCAAAACACAAACTGATGAATAAAGGTAAGTATGGATATAAAGAACTTGTGTATGTGCATGTATAAAGAGTGAACATTACACAAATTTATGAATAGTAAGTATTACAAATTGTTAAGCCAGTAATATATAATACTTTGTTTATTCCAAAGAGTCTTTCTAATTATTTTAAGATGTTGCACCAAGTTCATTCAACTCTTCACTAATGCGCTACAGTACTTAAGTATTCAGGGGTGGGAATGGGCAGGAAAAAATGAGGAACATTGCTGAGCATAATGACGCAGTGACCTTGTGCAAGCATTTGAGGAAAAGCTCTTTCCATGAACAGCTACACGAAGTAATAGAAATGGACAGGAAACCAGCTACACCATCTTGTGACAGAAATAAAGCATATAATGAAGTGAAGCATTTAGGCATAGGCACTTTTAGACAAGGCTAAGCATTCTGAAAGTATTCTGAATTTTGACTACAAACATAAGAAGTTGAATTTTGTATTTGAGAGTTTATGTGCATATACGTTTTGTTGAAAATGAGTGATCATGAATGAATAGACTATTTCATGGTTTTGTATGAAGACAGAAATGGTTGCATTTAGAAATAACATTGATGGGCAGTGTTGCGTTGGAAAAGAACTGTCACTCCAATTGTAGAATGGTGTTAGGAAACCCAGTTATAATATATTCTGAAGTAGCTCCACGTTCTACCAAAATGCATTAAAGTCAGAAGTGTTGATTCAGCTTAATATTCAAATAATGGTAGAATGATAGTAAAGGCTGGTTTCTTACATTTCTTTCAGCTAATTTGACATGTGTGACTACAATTTTCACAGTACATGAAGCTGTTAACATATCTTACCTTCAAGCTTATAATCTACACAATTTTCCGATGGTTTGTTTAAATTTTTCTGTCAAAACATTTGGTAGAATGTGGGTTTCATTAACCTTTGCTATCGGACACAATTGTTAGGTCTAAACTAGCTTGGATGAGAAGGCCAGGGTTCGATTCCCCTTATGATCAGATTGTTTTTCACTGCTCAATTTTTCATTTAGAAATTCAAATGCCTGTTAATTCTCATTTTTTATTCATTCATATATAACACAAAGTAAAATATATGTATCATATATTATATAATATATTTATATTAATACAATGATACAGCTCTAACAGCAAAAAATGTATAATGTACTCTGAAGTCCGTTGAAACTGCTTAAAATGACTAACATATGGTAGTGCACCATGAACGGTGCAATAGAATAGGTATCACAATGTCACTGTGATATGAATATGAACAAACGTCACATCAATGTAAATTTATTTTTTAGTTTTTTTTGCATAATGATAGTACACTTTTATCACTAAGATCAACCTGCAAGTCGAGCGTAATAGTCATCATGCGTAGTTACTTTAATACCATACACCACGTCATCACTGTGAACAATTTAAATATACAACACATATACATTGGTCTTCCTAAACTGAATACCAACCTTTTGGAGTTTTTTGTGTTTGTTCGTTTTGTTTTGTTTTTTCGGTACTTTGGTGCATGTTTCAATATCAGCATTTGAGCTGAGAGTTTGTCATTTGTATCATTCAAAATGTCTTTAAATAGTTTCCTGATTGACAAGATGCATTGGACTACATAGATTTGACTGACTTAGTCCTCCCTTTACTCCCTAATAACAATGACACCATTCACACAATAATATTATTACAGTAAACCAACTTCAATATAGGCCCTAAACATGCCAAACATGCACTGCTGATGTTTCTCGTTGCAAGGAATATCACCCCCGTTTAGCCATTTAACTTATTTCAAATTGACGCTTTTTCCTGATCCCCGTGCATGCCTCTGGCCTGTCAAAATTCTCAGACAATCTTGGAATTGTTGGGACACTTTGTCGTAAGTTGCAATTATGATACTAAATTTTAGTTGAGAGGATAACATGAAACCCCCCGCCCTTTTACAATGTTGCGTGATAGGAGTGAATGTACAATTTGAACAGTAATCCTGTAGCTAACATTAAATGGGGGAGCAGGGTGTCCCAAGGTATTTTGTCCAAGACTGTAGGTACGTATGAGGATTCCGCCGCGAGAAAAGCATCCCTGATACTTTTCCTGGGGGGGACTTACCTTTTCTCGCTGGTAATGTGGCGTAGATATCCACCACCTGGTTGTGCCTATGAAGGCCTCGTTCTACGTTGCTCTTCCTCATATCTACCAGCTCATCAATCCACTGCTGTAGTCTACGGTTGTCACGAATGACAAGCTCTTGCAGGTAACCCGGCAGGGACTCCCAGGTGGGCTCAGAGGCAGGTCTGTCATCTGCAAATGAAAGAGAAGGGGGGGGGGCAAGAGACAGTATTTAAATGGAATAACGCATGTCTAACAAAATATAGATATACTCTGTGACAATTCATTACCAGCAAGTTGCTGTATGTGAAGTAAACATTTACAGTGGAACCAAAATGCCAAGTATGTTTAACTGGTCACTACCTCAGCAAAAAAAAAAGTTAGGTATGCCCTACTGGTGTCATCTTTGACAATTTGGGAGTCTTCATTATTCCTTCACATTTCTGAATTTGTTCACATTTACCATATGCAACATATATTTCATTTAATTCCTTTTTAAAAACTGGAGTATGAAATCTGTCTGAAGTTCTTTAGAAGAGCAGGTAGTGTACGTGGCATTTGTCCACTTCCACATTCAGGTACAATTCGCAACACTTTCCACTGACCTGTGTGTACCTGCACCAGACTGAGGTTTTGCATTTTGTATTCCATTGCAATGTGGATATCTGCTCAAATTCACACAAGTCAGTGAAAAGAGTCACGTGCATACAGCACATTTCACGGTCAATGATAACACTGTTTACAGGAGGATTCAACAGGGCATTGTTTAAAAACTCCCACCGCTTCCTTTTCCAAACACGAGTGGGGACTAGCTGCAAGCAGTTGCCATGGTTACAGGTAGAATCAGATACCTGTATTGACAGCAATGTGAAACTTCTGACAATGCGTTATGCGTACTTTCATGTAACAGCAACCAGCAAAAAAGTGCATTCCAAATTTTGACACATCAATGCTTACAAGTCCAATGATCTACAGAATACCAACCTAATCCTATGTCTGCTGTGACTAATATTGTCATAGCAACCAACTTTATACCCTAATCATCCCAAACATCGTCCATAAGATATCCTGGTTAATGCTGCTGCTGTAAATTCCACCACAGCAATTAGCAAATAAGTTGTTTTTGACGTCCCACGTCATCTCAGAGCTATCTAGATTAAACCTGCTATTAGTGCTGCCATAAGAGCAAGCAAATTCCTCTGTTGTTCCTGTCCCATATGATCTTATAACATTGAAGCTGCTGTTAATACTGTCATAGCAACAAGCAAATAACTTGTTCCTCCTTTGACATACTATCTTGGCTATTCAACTTTCATTGTAATGGCACTGTTTCCTATGTTCCATAGCATGTTAGAGCAATCCAGGTTATATCAGCTACCATGCTGCCATAGCAACAGGGACATAGCTTTATTTTTCCGAGGCTTATTATCTAGGAAATTCATGATTCAAATGCTATTACAAGAAGGGCAGTATCCCTAATCCATGTAGTATGCACATATGTATACTGCACCTTGTTTCTCTCGTTGGTGATAGACCAGCGTGTAAGCGTTCTTAGAGCAATGGCTCCCTTTGACTGCTTTTGTCTTCTTTCCTTTGCTCGGGTCTGGCGAACAAATGAGATTATCATTGACACAGTGAGACAATTACTTTCAGGCACATGGTACGCACTACATTCAAATTTAAACATCTCCCCAATGAAAGGGGCCATGTGTAGTGCATGATCACTACCACCATGAGGGACCACCTGACAATCAAAGAAGAGAATAATGCATCTACCAGGATCAGGGTCCACTTTGTTTGTATAATAGAGCATGACACATTCACCAGGATCAGGGAACACCTGGCCTGTAGAGCATAGCACAATACAACTACCAGGATCAGGGAGCACAATGTTTGTATGAGAAAACATGACCACACAATGACAAGGATCAGGGACCACCTGACCTGTACAGCATACTGCACAGCATATTTCAACACATGCATTACCAGGATCAGTTACCACCCTAGTCTGTATAGCACAGTAAATCATGCCTATTAGGATCACAGACCACCTTACCTCTACAATATACCATCATGCTATGAGTCAGGGCCCACATGCAACCCTGTAACCCATGTACAGCTTAAATTACCAGTAACTTACCTAAAGGATCTTCCTCCAGCCCTAGCTTAAGTGTCTTGCCTTTAATCTGTTGAACTTCTTCATCATTAAACTTGTACCAATTACCAGCAGCCTGGTCAAAGATGTGAGCTACATAGTGACCAGAATTAGCAGAGGGCCCCCTGTGAATCAACACTGCCCTGAGTTCATATGTTAATTCTTGTTTCTCACAGCCTGTCCAAAAAAAAAAAACAGATATAAAACTTTAAAGAAAGCAGATACACAGCATGGAACTATTTAGCACTGTGCCGATACCAACAATACACCCTTTCCCTCTTCGCCATCTGACCCTGCCTGTCCCCTGCCCCACCTTCCTTCCCACGGCATACATCCTCTTGCTCAGCATAACCAAACAAAAGAAATTTCCTTCATATCCACAGCAATGTGTTTAAAGAATTATCCATGAGAAGGAAGTTAACCTAACTGAACATCATATCAATCAGAGATCTGTTATGGTGATCTTAAGGTGACCCCTGACCCTTGTCAATGCCCACCTCTCATGTCATTCAAATTTATATTGATGATGAAAGAAAGTCAGAAGTTTCTGCTGGCAATGCTCCAAAAGTAACGTGTGAGAACTATTGCACTAGCATCGTTATCAAATGGTTATGGTGAAAGTTGCTGTGGCTACCAAACAAAAATTTGAATGATTTTTCAGCTGACGTTTTCATTGATACATGAATAGAGTAAAGGTGTTTGGTTCTACGGGTACCAGGATGCTGCCAAGCAGCAAGTACCAGGTACTGTATAAGGCAGCTCTTGCAGCCACTATATTGATATAGACAGTAGTGTAGGACCAATCTGTTTAAGATGGCAGAGGTGCAAAGTATGCAAATGACCTTACCATCCAAGTTGACATATGGAGTCATATCGAGCACCTCTGGAAAGGATATAAAAGTGTTCAACTTCTGCTTGTTTCCAGTTTGCCTGTGTGAAAATAGAACATAGCCATTCGTCAGAACTTCTCTTGTTCAATAGAATGATGGCAACTGACTTGAAAATTAGCCCAAGTTTCTTGTGAACTATCACAGAACATTTATCATAATCAAAGGAATTTGCAAGTCCATAAACAAATTTGAAACTTCTTCAAAGGAAAGCTGGTTTTGTGTTTGTGCAGGTGGTCAAAAACTACATGCAAACAAATTGAATGAACACACAGCAAACAAATCTGAATAGCTGAATATTCAGTATGGGTGGTACTCTACATTTATCTAACATACTTACCCACAGTACACTTATCTGAATAGTTGAATATTCACTACGAGTGGCACTCTATGTATATCTAACATACATGCAGTAAACAAATCTGAATAGTTGAATATTCAGTATGGGTGGTACTCTACATATATCTAACATACTTACATGCAGTAAACAAATCTGAGTAGTTGAATATTCAGTATGGGTGGTACTCTATGTATATCTTACATACTTACATGCAGTAAACAAATCTGAGTAGTTGAATATTCAGTATGGGTGGTACTCTATTTATCTGTATTTGCCTAACAGCATCACATTTCTGTCTGCAGTAATCACAGTGGTATTGGTTGCTCTTCTCTAATTTTTCTTCCTAAAGGGGGCAAAAACAAAATCAAAAGAGCAAAGAGGTGATATAAATTTTGGCATTTCTCTCTATGGCAACAGCTGCTATTTTTATTCATCATTTTTTGTGTGCCAGTAATTTTAACCAATCAGATTCACAGAAATGATGATGTAATCCCTCACTTACCAGTCTCCACACAACTACTGCAGTTTGTATCATCAGACTAAAAACTTTAACAAGGGTCTGCTAAATCAGTTTTCCAACCGAGTGTATACCACATGCAGTGACTGAATACATCACAGTAAATTCCAACTTGAGTATTTGAAGAAGAGATTTACTGCATGCACCTTTAAACATGAAAGTTTGCGAAGACACACTGCCTCTATTTTTGAAGTCTGACACAGGTACTAAAGTTCAAACCACATGCCTCTCAGGAAACTCCAAACACGTTACCTTCAGAAATTCTCCAATGCAAGAATCTAATGTCTTATGTAGCTTGATGCTGAGGTCCAGTTCGTAAAAGCTAGAAGGGTTCTTGGACATGTTCCCGCAACGGAGACATCTGTTGTGAGGAAAGCATAAGTATCTGAGTTCAAACATGACTGCATCAGTAAAAGAGCTACCTTTCATGACAAAATCATTGACACCACAAAAAAACTTGGAATTTCTTATATACTTAAACTGAAAGAAAAAAAAAAAATTACTCTGAAGCAGTATTATGCATATATTACACATTATTTACAGGACTGTTACCTCCCATCAGAAGAGCAATTTTTGCTTTGGCGTATTTTCCATAGTCTCAGTTTAATCCTGCCATAAGTCCACATCGCCATCACAGCGGATTAGCACACAATCTCACCCACAATTTGAAGTTGCCCGCCTTTGCGATTTGGCCGATTAACCCACTACTTTTCACAATCACAGTAATGTTCGTGAGCAAAGGGAATGAAGTACCAAGACAAAGTATTAGGTATCGGCAATCAAGCCATATATCAGGATTCTGGTTCAATGAAACTTCTCAAAATTTCAGACAGGGGAAGATTGTTCAACAATTTTATATCCCTGGCTTCATTTTTTCAATTACCTCACCTTGTCACATATGTGTACTGTCCACAAAATTGTCTTGGGATGATACTGGCAGTCTCTGGGTCTGACTGATGGGCAAATTTTTCCTCCAGGAGAGACAAAAACAGTTTCCCAAATTCTTGGGCATCCTGCAGAAATAATTTTCAGGAATTATGCTGTTTCATTTGCAAGATTTAACAGTCTTGATGAATATGACGATGTCACCACACAGCACGAACTATCATTAACGACAAGAAACCATGTAGTTAAGCAGAGATCAGTCTGCAGAAATCTGCACCAACATTGCAGGCAATGACACTCTTTAGGTCCCGTCAAATGCATCCAAATGTTGCGGAATATGCTGGAACTTTTAGACTCCAGTAAAACTTATCCCTTCTTTGGACCCTTTACCACTGAGAATGGCTATTTCATCTGAGTCAGACTGTACTGAGTGTCTGTTAAAAATAGTGCCAAGCAAAATAGCCAGTCTCTTAGCTCCAGATAGTCAAAAGATTTTCAGCCTGGCATGACCTGACCAACCCCAACTCGCACTTGAAGATCATTGGTTAAGTAAGTCTAAAATGAATAACCTGTAACTTTGTGTTGGGCCTCTGTTAAAACATAGTTCATGATTTCATGAGTCATACTGCACCCTTCTGCCCCTCCCCAAAAAAAAATAAGGAGATGCAAAAACTAATTTATAGAGCATTTCACAAACTAGTTCACAAGAACCAGGAGCTTAATATGAACAACAAATTGACAGCATTATTTGCTTACTATTTCCTGCATGTCACGTTCTGGTCTTAAGACAAACTGATGAAAGGCATAACGCCCCCTCTTACCTGCTGCTGAGCTGCATCTAAGCCGAGCGACTGGACGAAGCTTGATGGGTCCATGTAACTGGCAATTGACGAAAAACAGAGCAATGAAAGCAATGCAGAAATGCTGAATGGCTCTCCAACTCCTGTCACAAATAATCAACATCGATTATACAAGGCATTCAACTGTAAAAACGACACCTATTTGAAACCAAAAATATTGAAATTTGCGACGCATTTTACGATGAACAATGTTCGAGACAACCACATGAATGACTCATCATCACGGACTGATAATGTAAGTCACACAATGTCACTGTGCAACTTCTGTGCCATAGACTTGGGGTCGGGTTTTTCGAAAACATTGGCGATGCAAAAAGATCTGTAGCTATACCATGAGACAAAGAGCAAACTAAGAGTTGTAATGAATATTCTCTGTTTGTGACATGTAGTTTGGGATGGTCTGGAATATTCTTCTAAGTGGAGGCAACAATATGTGATCACTTGTCCACTTTTCACTAAATTCACTGCAGATGACTGCAATAACTCAAGTAATGGTGCCAATAAAACAATTCATTGCAGATTAAATGCAATAACTGAGTAAATCAACATCCAGGCATTAGTTAAAGGCAAGGTGACTCCTCCCACTTATTTACAATAATGCTTCCAAATAGGCACAAAAAAAGGGGAGGGGGAAAGAAACCTGTTGACAATTTAAACCGATTTTGATGTACGAAAGGGCAATCCAGCAAAAGAAAAATTTGGCAATCATTTTGTCATTGACACTTGGTACTAGACGTGACAGAGCACTGTTCACACATTGATAGTCATTAGTTTTGATGAGTTGTTAACGTTCACTTAGACAACCAAGTTATCATTACCATGTTTCAATAAGCAAAGAGTCCCGAACAAGAATACGCATTCAATTTTTGAAAAACTTCGTGAACTTTGCTGTTAGACATTGGGACAACACCGCTCTGCTTGATATAAACAAATGTGATTTATTTGACAGATAACGAGTATTCTGTTACTGAACACTGCTGGTAGACATTGCTGCAACATTACACTCCAGAGTCCAGATTAATGTAAACAGTTGTGATTTATTTGACAGGTAACAAACCTTCCACTGAACATTGCTGTTAGCCATTATTGTATTATCAAACTCCAGACTAACACACACGCAGCTGTGATTTATTTGACAGTTACTGTCTTTTGCTGAAATTGCTGTTAGCCATTGCTTCAACATGATACTCATGATAAACAGGTACTATTTATTTGACAGGTTTAAAACCTTTTGCTGAACACTGTTGTTGAACATTGTTGGAAAATTATGCACAGAACATCGTATTACAGACTAGTAACATTAACAGTTGTGATTTATTCCACAGGTAACACACCTTCTTTCACTGAACTGAAGCAGAGCAAAGAGAAGCTGTAAGTGCCCACACACACAGCTAGGTCCCAGATCTTCATCAGAAAGACTTGACCAGTCAAAGTCATTGTGATTGACATAGGCTGCAAAGATGACAGAATGCATCCATTAGCGTATGTGAATGTACCAATACCAAAGTTCTGTAGAAAATAGAATCTCATAGTATGTTAAAATGTTTGCAATTTACACAAATATTATATTGGTTAAAATTTGTTTAGACAGCCTTCTAAAGCACAGTTGTGCCTTCACAAAAATTTCACATAGAACCTTAAGGCAAGGTACATACTAGCTAAATGTTCTGCTGTACAATCTTTAGCTACTTTGGTAGGCTATGACAAATCTTTTCCAAAATATTGTACACATTGATGAAACAAACTGCAAAGTTTGTACAAGGTTTTCATATCCTCAAAACACAAAAATACAAACATAGCAATAGAATAAAACAGCCAGAAGTAAAAGAAGCTCACCCCAAGATTTGTCTCTTGGAATCCATTTGTAAACTGCTTGTCTAATCCTCAAAGAATGAAACCAGACCTGTGAAGATTCAAGGAGTGAACATGTGAAGGCATGTGATGACAGCATATACCTATAAGGTGTACCCATAATGAACATGTGAAGGCATGTGAAGACAGCATGCACGTATCAAGTGAACCCATGATGAACTTGTGAAGGCATGTGAAGACAGCATACACCTATAAGATGAACCCATAATGAATATGTGAAGGCATGTGATGACAGAATACATATATAAGATGAACCAATAAACAAAAAGGAGACAGAACTGTGGCAATTTCTCAATGCATTATTAATTTATGCTTGCTACTCAAGCTGCGGTTTACTGTACAAAGTTTTGGCATAACAAAGTGTCATTTATCAATAAGCTACTGTACCTTCATACTCAATCAATCTGAACTAAGAAGTACAGTTTAATTTACCTAGATGCGACATTTTACCAACATCAAAGTTACACAGCAGGACACTTTAGAAAGTCTACATAAAAATTAGATTGAAGCTTAACACTTCACTGATTTCCTTTTTCTATGAGTGATTCAAACACTGAAGTAATGGACTAATGTTCACAGAGACACAATGAAGTAATATAACCCTAACAATAAGTAAAAGACAGTTTGAATGTATATATATTAGCATAATAATAACACAATGAGCTATGCCAGTAACTTGATTATCTGAAATTATGAAATCATATATGATACTAAAATAAAAATCATGTAATACTATGGTAGCAACTTGACATTAAAATACATGTTTGTCACAACACATGATACTAACACGACAATATGTGACAGTATCTTGATACTAAGTTACAGACAGTATATATATATTTACATGATAATCACATTATAACTTATGACAGTAACTTAAAATCATACATGAATCAACACATGATAAATGTACCTGATATCATACAGTACATGATACAAACATGATAATTATCTCAAAGTAACAACTTGATATTAAGTTACAATAGATGATATCAACATGACAATTACACTATACTGTATATATGGAATTGACAAGAATAACGCAGAAGGGAAACAACAATAATGTGATGTCATGTTGCACATTCACACAAAATTAAGTACAGTATGGCACATGTGCACAGTAACACTAACATGGAATTAACCTACAGTATGTTAGAAATAATGACAAAATTACCATTTTCCTTCAAATCATTATAATAACTTCATCAGATACTACTGGCTTCATTATGTAATAATGATTATTATATAATAATGGCTTCATTGTATGATACTTGATTCATTGAGTAATAATGGCTTCGTGATATAATAGTGGCTGGCTGTGACAAGTGCAGATATTAAACACACACTGACGAACATCGAAAAGTGCGGAGATGGTCTGTACCTGTAAAAATGTGTTAATGTAGCAAGTGGCTCCTAGATTCTTCAGACCAATACAACTGCCCTGAAATGAAATCAATCACAGGTTAAACGGTAATTGCTCATCTACAGAGGCAATGCACTTTCAAAAGTACATGAACACCATACTGCTTATCTTGCATCATCGGTATGAACAGGCAACAATCTTCTTGCACATTAAAAACTTTGGGCTAAACATTGATAACAAATGAAGAGAAAAAAGCAACTCATCGTTTGGACTCTTACAGCAATAATCAAATATGCGTAAACACTGCACTGTTCAACCTACAGTCTTGAAATGATGATTGCTCTCCTGAATATGGATGATGTGGATATGCATATTCATATTCTTAATATGTATCGCAGCAATCTTCTCTCACTAAATGCGGCTTACAGAAGACAGAACTAAACTTTTGGGTTCTTCCATTTCTTTCTCACTGTGCGAGATATGAATACACATATTCAAACACATTCTTGATACAATGAACGGCAATCTCCCCGCTGAGAACTCAACTTTTGACTCATTTTTCACTATCTATGTGAATAACTAAATATGCATGAACATGGACTGACTACTTCTCCTACCTCCTTAATAGAAAGAGGGTAATGTTCTTCACAAGAAGAAACTCACAATCAGCATTGCCCATAAAGAAGTAACAACTGCTCCTTTTGGAGACCAACTTTCCACTTTTATTGAATATGGATACCTGTCTGACGATAAGGCCATTCTCAACCTCATTTCCCATCCATGAAATATTATTGGCACAAAGCAGAATAAAAAGAAAAGAACCGATAAATACTCACTTTTTCACGTATTTCATCTTTTGGATCGTCAATATCATACCACTCATCTTCCCTAAACCCATCCAGCCAGCTGGACTCTCCCAGTCGAATCAAGCAGTTTGGATTGCTGGTACAGTTTCGTCTGAAACGCAACAGAAAATTTACAGCATAACAACTTGATTGGTTGGAAAAATTTGACACCAGAGTTAACCTTTTCATGTACATAGACAAAAGGGAGCTAACGTTGTTCTGCTTCTGAACATGAAAATAACATGAAAAAAACATGAAAATAAAGATAAATTGCTGTGATCGAGACTAAAATTCCTGGTAGATGGAGGGGCACGACATGGTCAGCAATGATGTGTAATTCTTCAATTATGTAACTTATCTGAGTAATAATGTATTGCCACGTATAACTGCTACAAAATGTAATAACTTGCTTTACTTCACCCATGAAAAAAAAAAATCTTTTCCAGTTTAACTTTGTGAGTTGTCCTACAGAGTAGGCATTCATTTAAATGTGGGATGAAGAGGTACTGTAAGCAACAGAGCAATACTGTAGCAACCGAACAACTACAACATGACTCCATGATTGATGACAAATTTGGAGGACAAGCGACTTTTCATCCAGCAGAAAATTTGAAAGAGCATCTATGCTCTGTTAATAGTTAGATAGTTAATTTTGCCTTGGGTTGTCAATTTGTCATGAAGAGGACAGAATAATTTCACCTCCAGTGACATCGTATAATGTCCTGATGACAATAATGAGTCATACTAAAACATTCTGACCGTTGTTGGTGGAACTGTCAACAGTGCGTATTTGATGGTCACTCGATTATACATTAACAACATAAGCGGTCCCAAAGCCTTATCAAGACTTAAATTAAAGACATTAATGTTGAAAAGCATTTACAGGAGGGCAAATTTAAAAAAGCCATCAGGATCATCATCATTATGGTAGAGTGACCCAAAATACCAACACCAAAGAATTTCAAACTGTCTGGGTTTCAGTAAATTCTCGATACGTCCTTATTATAATGGCAATTTCTTAATATCTGGAGAGTCACCTGTGCTGTGACTCCTGAAAGAAGCTGATACAGGAGGAGTACTGCACATCACAAACCTGTGCTTGGATTTATCTCGAGCGCATGACGGTCTCAGGACGCCGTACGCTGTATTAATGTGCATGTCGGTGATGTTTTCTGGAGGAGAACCGTAAACCCACTGCCAACTCTCACGATCCCACTTCTGCTTAGCAGCCATGCTGAAAGGTAAAGTTTGGTTGACAATAAAATGTACTGTATGCAGTACATCTATAACAGAAACAAGCATAATAAACATATCTGTGAAAAGCATTGCATATCGCACTGTTGAAAAAACTTTCTGATATCTCGATCACACAAATGTTACTTAATCTGCACTCACATTAAATCAGTATCATTGTCTGACTATACAGTCTTAAATTTAGAAATCATGTTCAAGGGAAGGAAGAATTGGTTTGTTTGGAAACAACCTAGATCATAGCAGATGCTAGGATACTCAAGTCAAGAGTTTTGAAATAGTCTTTCTCTTGGGAATGCTGGGTTTTAATCTTATTGGGTGTGGGTTTGAAAAGTAGAAGTTACTAGAGGCAGTTTCCTTTCTTTGTGTTCATCATAAGAAAGTGCTCACAGTTTTCCAAGTTCTGTGGCTGTTTCACCAAACATCAATATGATGATCATTTCTTTAATGAAGCCATTTTAATATCCATTGGGTTTATTTTCAATTTGGAAAATATCACTGACTTTTGGTGAGGCTTGACTTCTCATGGTGCAGATAAACTTCACTCATCATTGCAACATTTAATTAAGAAATCATTAAGAGCATAGGAATAACCCACTGTGCCATGAGTGTACATGACAGATTGGATTGTTCAAATTATTAAGACCTTAACGAGAGCAATGTAGTAAATTTACATATCATACATATTGATTAATGTAAAACCGTACCTAAAATTAGCATTAATCATGCATAATCAGTGATTTAAGTTGAATACGCAGTGATTACATAAATATTCAGAAGCTTTTGACACATGATATCAATGGCGGTACTAGGCTTTGTTCACACTCAGTTCTTTCAGAAAAAACTTTCACAAATTCAATAGGATACTGTGAAGTAGCGATAACAATAATTTCCAAAGGAAATATAGATGAAAGAAAGTAGGATTCAGATAGACATTGCAAGAGGTATAAAAGAAGGGGATAAATACATGTTTCAGGCAGTGTACACACTACAAACTTTGAAATGGCTATGTCAAGTTCATCTACAGTATCAACTTTCAACTTTCAGCCAATTATGCTACAAAAAAAGTGGAAAACACATTCATTTGCGGTTTTTGTTTTCCAATCTTCTAAATTCACCAAAAAAAACAATAATGTTGGTTCCGAGAAAATGGTGTCTTGCACGATTCCCCCGTTTGCGGTACCTGTGATCGTCCAATGAATCTGGAAGCCGTCACTGGAGTTAATGCAACAAGCGATGGCTATCGGTGAGTGTACTTTTCAAATCACTTATAATAACAAAGTGGGGAGATTATCACATACATCAATATTTTAGGCCACAAATGTGACTACTGGTATTAATTGGTAATTATGTTTTTTGTCTTATTTTCATGCAGATGGAGGTGCCATGACCGCAGGAAAAACCTGCACCAGTCTACACAGTCAGTTCGGAAGCATTCCTGGTTTGAGAAGAGCAACCTCACGTCCTCACCATCAACAAACTGCTCCAATTTACATACTGGTGGAGCTGGAATGCTTCCCAGGACCATATGGAACATGAGCTTATTTCAGCTACCTGAGTAGACTGGTGCAGCTTTGCAAGGGAGGTCTGTGAAGAGGTTCTGGTGAAAAAACCTGAGATTCATGTCGAAATAGATGAGGCCAAATTTGGGAAATGGAAGTACCACAGGGCCAAATGCAGGTGGGCTAGTGGGTGTTTGGTGGATGGGAGAAAGAAAACCAAACGAAGATATTCGTGGTCCCAGTACCATCACCGCACGAGGGAACACTCCTGGCCCTTATCAAGAAATGGATCCTTCCTGGCTCCATCATCCACAGTGACTGCTGGAAGTCCTACTTGAAGCTGAAAGACATGGGGTACACACATCTGACTGTGAACCCCACTGTTGAGTTCACTAATCAAGAGACAGGTATGTCATCTCCTTATTTAACCAACTGTTGACTGTTCATCCCCCTTTTGACTTGAACCCAACACTATTTCTGGCCCTTTTTTCAATGCTAGGTGCATGTACCAAACACATCGAAAACGAATGGCTGCATGCAAAGAGGGGACTTCCAGCATATATGGAGCCAGGCATGCCTACATCGCCGGATATCTGGCCAAACACCTAAGTCTGAGACAATGCCCTAACTGTTCACACATATTAGTTTAGTTTAGTCTTGTATTTTTTTGTTCTTATTTGTATTTACTTTTTGTATTTGTATTTATTTACATTTTTTGTATTAATTTTTCCTGGATATCGTAACAGCATACACTGTTCTTTATTTTTAAGTCTCTTTTAGCATTCCATCCCACAGCAACCCTACAGCCTGTGAGGCTGCGAGCAAACCAGAAGTTCTATTGTGTTTGTGTTCTTATCTCGGAGGCATTCATTCCTTTCATTGTGTCAATTTCCTTTCATCATGTCTTAGGCCATTGTGCTGGGTGCACCTGCTGCAGATTCCTGACATAAGTTCCTATCACTGACTCTAAATTAGAGCCCCTATCTACACTATTGTAGCATTCACGGGAATGGACAAATGTTTCCAACTTGCACCAATCCACCACCGAACAGAACTGTGACGCAATGTTGCTAAGGTAGCACCTCGGGATCACAAAAGTCTTCTTAGAAACTTCAACCTCCTAAAATTTACTGACATTTTTGAGACAATGTTACAAATCTTGCTGTTTTCACCTACAAGGCATGGAACTGGTTATTACCAACTGCATTTAATTTCATCCTCAGTAATGCACAAATTCACACTCATAACACCAGACAGGCAAATCTCACCCAGCCCATAAGAACCATTGTCTTACAAATATTGGTTTGCAAAGCCTTTGTGATTGTGCAACAAAATTGTGGAACACCCTCATCAACATTTCAAACGCTTTCCCCTCATAGTCAACTTTTGAAAAGAAGATGGTTCAAAATATTCTTTCTTCCTACTAGTTACAGGTGTTCTGGTCAGTTTACTGGTTCATCCGTCTCTATGCTTTTTGTATTTGTTGATCTACTTTAGTTTAGGCCTATTGCCTTTAATATTGGCCGTTAAACAGTTAAACTAGCCTCATTTGGCTAGGCCTAGTGTAGGTTAGTGTACATGCTACAGTCCTAATGTTAGGCTTATTTCCGTAATTTTAGTGTTACAGAAAATATCCTATACCGAAATACAAAGTATACGACGAAACATGACATAAAGACAAAAATTCTTACAGCCTACCTGCGGACGCGATTTCACACAACAAAGATTCTAATTTAGTACTGTATGTTACTCGGTCATAGACTAAATCGGAAAGTCCGAGACGGGTACGGTACGGGTAGAATACGTTAGGCCCAGCGTTCGTCTCAACTCTGACCATCTTTCGGTGAGCCAAGCTGATACGCGACGACGGACTACAAGTACAATATTTTTAGACACGGCGGGTAAAGGAAGAGGGCAGTCGTTCATATTGCTTCCAGTACATAAAACTAATATACCATTCAATCCATCCGCGGCCATCATACGGGGTTAGCCTGCCGTGCTATTTTTTATGGGAAAGTTATTTCTCTTATTCAGGATTCATGTCTCCTGCATGCGTTAAGAACGATGTATTTTTTTTTTTTGCTTCTTGTTTTTTGTCTTTTACTACAGAATGAAGTCAGACGCCAGATATATGCAAACATATTCATACAGCTGCATGAACTGTTCAAAACATATTGTTTCAAACACTACGGCACAACACAAGAACATCTGACGGTACCGTATGTCGCAATCTTTCGAATTGAAACGTTAAATTGCAAAAAAGACAGAGATCTTATATCACACTTGCAATCATAAGCAGAAGTTGAGCGTGAACGCAATACACGCGGTACTCATAAGCGGATGTAGTGAGTTTCAAATGACTGGACCATGAAGCACCATGCTTGAAGGAAACCACAGCGGCAGTTCCACAATAAGGCTAAAACTCTTGAATATTCCATTTAAAGAGAATAAGCACTTATCCCAACTTTATTCTGAAGCATCAGCTAAATCTTACAAGTCTCTTCTTTTTTGGCTCACAAATATATTTTTCAGTGGGTTATTTCAAACTATTGTGTATTCAAATTAAACAAACAACTTGCATAAACTTAGCAATCCGATAACAAAAATATTGTCAGTTAATGCAAAGACTGAGCCATTAATGAATTAGGGTAGGGGACTATACTAACACTTGGGGTGACTCCATTTTCCCTTTAAACCATTTGAGAGGCTGAAAGAGAACATTTCATCATGTTGAATTGAGCCACTCAAAATCTGTTTTTCATACCACACTAAAAAGAAAGGTAGATCGAAAAGTTCTGTCCACAGAACGATCGTTTGCTCAATTTGTCCAAAATTTCCAAATTGTTCCTAGAAAGCCTTCAATGTTAACTCAATCGGTTAAGCTTGGAAATGATATGTCCAAGTATAAACAACTCATGAAATGTCAATTTTTATTTGTAATACATAAGTTTTGACCAGTTCAAAAATTTGTGACGTCATAAGTTAGGAAATTTCCCCTCCGTCAAAGAATGCGCTACGTCATGTTCACACCCACGCCGTTTACTAAAAAACTACAGATCCTAATAAAAACCAATTATTCTCCAACTGCTATCTATGACACGCAACTCACAGAAACGTGTTTAGCTATGTAAATTTATTTGTGACTACAAGTATTAATTTTCTAAATTACGTAATCTGGGATGAAAAACGTTTTTTTGTCCATAAGAATCGATCTCATAAACTGACGATTTGCGACAAAAGTAAATGGGTGAGCACCCCCCCCAAAAAAAAAAAGTGTTAATGGGTGTGTGATAGTATGAACATCACAAATCCAGCTTAGCACAACCCCGAGTACCCTTTAAAACGAAAACCCTAAAGGTACATCATGGGTATACACACTGTAACGCTTTTGCGAGGTTTATGATCGCAACTTTAACTCATGTGTGTGATGCACGTGCTGTTACCGCTAAACTTTATCATAGGGTCATTTTTATTGCACCATCGTGACGGTGACTACCCCACACAAACAATACCACAGTCAATTTGACAGACATTTATGCCATAGATTATCGTTTGTCTCTGTATTTCATATCATGTCATGTATTCCATATCATTTCAGACCCATAACTGAGAAGCCAGTCGCTGACTATGTGAAAGATATAAATTTATTACTGATCGAATAGAACACTTAAAGGAGCTCATTGAGTTGATATCAGTAAAGATTGCGGTGATTTTGAAGTATACAAACACACGACAATACTCACAATTAGCATACTTAATCAAGTTTCACATCCAATAGTTCTATGAAAACTGTCAATTTTTTCGAATTTTTGATCGTTACTTGCTCTGATTGTGTGCATGTGAATGTACTGATGTGAAAATGTCTGGTCACAAAGTTTCAAAAACCAAATTTAATCGTTGGTTACTCACTCATTAATGTTCCAACCTATGAAAAACTTTGGGATCCTTTTAGTTTGACTGTTTGTCATTAGTATGTGAAGGAAACTTGACCGGTTTAGAAAAATTGAGTGAATTTCACAAAACAACTCAATGAGCCTCTTTAATAACAATTGACGGATTATAGATATGTAACGTATGTAATATTGATAAATGAATGTCTAATATGATTTTCAAAAGAAAAAAAAAGGTCTATACAACTCTGTCTCTCTAGTAGCTTCGAAAAAGAAATTTAATTATCCAGAAATACAACACTAAGGGTGTATCATGGGTGTACGAACACATAATTATTGCAGTTATGAACAGCCTATGGCTACTTTTAACCAATCTAGTCGTTTGGCCCTCAATTCACACACACACACCGGATGAGTTTCCTGCAGTCCGTCTGAAGACATTTTATAATGAGGTACAAAGATAGTCATTGAAATGCATGCAAACCTCGGTCACGTGACATTATGCATCACACAAACCTTAAACATGACGAATTGGGTTTTGGTTTCTTTTATCTCGAGGGTGACCTTACCTTACTTTCAAGTGAAGGTTTCTTCAAGTTTTCAAGTTTTTTTTTTATTTATCACATGATCACTTATTCATTTCTTGACAAAACTACGTCACTACCTGTAGGTCTGCTGAGTTTATCGTGCTACAATTGTATCAAGCCGCAAAATCCAACTATTGAGGTGACTTTGATACAATAAAAAAAATTCGAAATTCAGATGAATGCTTAATAACTAAGAGACGTTTAGATCAATTAGATTAGAGTTTACGCCTAATTGACTTCTTGTTTATTATTCTACGTTTACAACTTGCATCTCAAGAGTTCAGGGTGTTGCTCTTCCAGACCCAGCCCCCCCCCCTTCCTCGGTACATACTCATATAAATCCCACTGCTTAACGCCACAGAATAATAAGGTACACCAGCCTTTCCTATGCTGCACTTTGTAAAGAGGCAAATTAATGATACAAGGCACCAAATTACAACCAGCAGATCAAACTGTGGATTTTGCTACACAAGTCTTTGCCGATCTTTGCAGGCTCTGTATGGATAACAATGTCATGTTGTACATTCCTTTATACTAATGGTGATTGATCTTCTTGTGAAGATTTTATGTGCTTCTGTTTGATAATTCTCTGCACAGGTCACTAGTTTATTGTACGTCACTCAAACAAATGACGCATCTGCGTTTGTCCATGTTTGTATTAACCACTTTGTCATCGTCATAAAATTATTCTTTCTACACGAGGACAAGCACAGAGTAAACATAAACTACAAACGTTTGCAGACACTTACCAAGAAGAATGTGACGTCACACAAAATTTCACAGGAAGATCAATCAATTGAACGATTTTGTCACTTATCACTGTATTGATCGAAACTTCATTGTCAATATTTAAACTTTTCCTTTTGACAGCACCCCTATAACTCTCATTTTCTCTTTCTTCCTCTTGACAGTTTGCACTTTTAAGAAAGTTCAACTCGAAATTTCATCCCATCTTGCCATTGTGGTTTTATCGAATGGCATTGCAGAGAGTAAATATGTTGACACTTTGGTCAAAGAAACGGGAGTGGGTTTCCAACAAAAAAAATCGACCGCAGTGACCTCCCACCACCGTGCGTTCAATTTGATTAGTACAAACGATGACAGCAGAACATGAATACATAGTCAAAACGACTTGGGTAAGTATAACCGGTACTTGTAAAGCAGACATGTTCAGTTTAACATAATTAAAGTTCCAATACTTTCCTGTGCTTGCTAGAATCTTTTTATGAAAAGTCAAAATTAATTTCTTGAATTGAACAACCCTATAGCGTGCAGCATGTTTGTAGTGAATTTACTTGACTTCTATCGACGAGTCCAATATCTGTCACAGTGTGGGATTTCTGTCGTTGTTTTTCTTTAACTTTCGATTTTTTTTTTTTTTGACGCTACCCCAGTTTAGTAATTTTTTCTTCTTTTTGTCCCTTTTTTGGGGGTTCAATCTTTACATATTCAATTAACTTACTTAACCCTATTAGAGATGGAAAACATTACCCGAAATAAGGTTAAATATTTGTGAAAAGAAAGCTAGATGTGAGATAAGGCGTCGGGTAACCCGATGTTCTTGATGACATACAACCAACAAATAAGCACAGACAAAAAATGAGAACATTTGAACAGAAAAATATGAGAACAGTTTCATATCTTTTTTTCTATTAGGCCTATTTCACAAATCACCATGTGTGTGTGTGTGGTATGTCAGCAAAGTCCACAACAAAACGCATGCCTACACATGCATCAGACCAGTGGTTTACTTTGAAAACAATAAACACAACAAAGTAGTTATAGTCCTGATATACCTTTGTCTGTTAGTAGGTCATTTTCTATTGGTAAAGACTTGAAAGAAGAGTAAAATTCGGTTAGCAAGTTTACTGTAGTCTCCCCTGGCCAATAGGACCAAGTTGAAATTACAAAGATTAATGCAAACCAGTCATAGAAAGTTAACATAGACGGAGAACAATGAAAGTAATATAACAAACGGACAAATTGTCAAAGTAATGATTGTAAAAGAGTGAAGACACAACAAAATCAATATTAACCAAGTTTAAAAGTATAACAAGAAATGGATCAGTGAAACCTAGAGGTTGATAACAATTCTAGATACAGTAAACCTCTGCTGAAAAAATAGTTTGTAAATAGTCTTGTTTACTTCTCCTCTTCTGCACATGTTCGTACTAATATTTGGCGAGATGGAAGAGCACATACAAGAAGAAGGCAACATCGATAGTCAACTGAACAAATGCAAACCACTCATTTGACGTGTTAAGTCAGATCATTGAGGACATGAGCAATCCATATCGACATACATGGTTTTAATCATGCTTTTGGTATTGAGTGTTTTCACAGAGACCAGACAGTTTCGTGTATACTCAGACTGTACGTTCGATTTCCCGTGGTTAAATTTGGTGCATGTATTCCACTTTATGCTCAAGAGAGCGGTTTCTCTATACCCGGAAAGCTCCTTTAAGGCAACTTCGAGGATTGTGGAAGACGTGGATCAGGAGATGTAATTGTTCAACATATCAATCAGTGGAGCTCAATACCGTACTTAACCTATGTTTTTATAAGCACTTAATCGTAATTCTGTCAGATAAAGGTCACAGGCCCCCCACATAATGTTCAGACGTGACTTGCGCTTATACTGGGGCCACTTCGCTTGCAAGTCGTTCTTAACAGCGAAGATCGCTCTTTATGGGATGTTATTAATTCCCTGAGAATGAGGTACTAGCCTGCAGACGGGATACATTAATGCTTTGAGTCTCGTAATTAATCAGACTATATACACAGTAGTCGATGTAAGAACGAGATATTTAACTACCTATTAAGGCGCTGACAGATCCCATCTTATATTTAATATTACGGTAGTTACATGGGTGGATGAGGCACAGAGGTTAGAGAGCGAGTGTGCGTGTGATTGTGTCTGTGTATGCCTGTTAGTGGGGGTGCGGGGCGGGAGGAGGATGTGGGATCTTGGTGGGGATAGTTGCAGAATTGAAAAAAAAGTAGATGGATTACTTTCCCTTTACTAAAGAGAAAGACAGAAAATTTGATCTTGGATCTCGTTATCAAGTAACGAGCCAGATTCCCCTCTGGTTAACAAAAAGAATGTTTTTGAAACAAATTTCGGGCGCTATATAGCAACTGCATAAGTAATGTAATTGAGTCGAAATGTTAGTTTTAAACCAGTTTCGAGGTAAGTTGCTATTGCTTTCTTTTTCAGAGTTGCCATCCATACACATTCAGTCCTTGAACTTCAATTGTAGAGTTTTTTTTTTTAGTGTTTTTTTGTTTTTGTTTTTGCACAAACACTGCTCCTTGTCCTTGGGACCCAGGTGGTCTAATTATAAGTACCTGCTGTAGGAATATAAGTATGTCGGAACAAAAAGGGCTGTCGGAATATAGCAGTTACCACATACGGCATACGTAAGTAACCTGGGTGAAAGTTTACCCCTCTGTTTTAAGGGTGCGGTAGGGCATGGGTTGCATACAAGCTGCTTGAAAACATCTTTCGCTTCCAAGTCAGGAGCAATTTGTGGCTCAAAAATTTGCTATATGAGCACACTACCTGGCAATGACCCATCCACAGATATGCCATCTTTGCTGTTCAGTTTGTGTAATCTGCGTATGGTGTAAAGTTAGATCACTATGCACATGCATAGACAGTATTAACCCTATTTTGTTTCTCATGAAACTCAACAAATTATGTCCCCATTTATGTTAGGACTAGGGCAACTTTAACGCACATGAAGCAACTGAACCCTCGAGCAGTTGAAACAGATGGCATAATTTTACTTTTCGTACTCTCTTCCTTTTCATCTAAAATGTTCTCCTGTGGTTCCATCTTACAGACTCCCAAATCCCCATTTCTGCAGCAATGCCTCTGTACGAAAGTTAGTACCCTCCATACCTTCAGATGTGATAGAACTCTAAATGATTTCCAAAACGACTTGAAAATTTCAGTTTCACCTTCAGGTAAAAATCTCACATCTCAGCATCGAAGTTAACACCTGGGGCTCACTAAGTCAGTATAAAGGCTAGATTCTTTAGAAATCGGTGACATTGTTTGCATAACCTATAACATCGTTTAGGTAAGTGCCCTTCAAGGCCTCAATTAAAGATCAGCAAAAACGTCTGTCTACGGCATCACAAATTCGATATTTACACGATCAAACGAAAACCTAATGGATGTTAGCACATTGTACAGCTCTGGCTATCTTTACTTACTACACTATCAAAATGGCATCTAATCTAGATGAACACGTGCTGAGACACGATTTCCTGTTTTTCTTTTCGTTTTTCATTATTTCATTAACGTTGATGTCTTTACTTGTGCATCTCCATCACAGTCCATTTCATTGGCCGACTTAAAGTGGCTCAACTCAATTAACTCAAGCGTATGAACGGTCTTTTACTTAAGAAAAAGAACGCGTGCAAGCATGCATGCTTGTACGCACGCACGTAGATATGATCGCATTAAGGACGACATGTGCCTTTTAATCCTCGGTATTGTGACTATGAATTATTCTACATATACACTGTAACAAATGTCTGTAAATTTACAGAAAACAAAACAAAGAAATAAATAAGAATTACCGAAACTGTCTGGAAACTAATTACCAGAACATTTCTGTATTCCTTTTGTATTTCTTTGTTTTATTTTCTGTAAATTTACATTTTACAATATGCCTTTCTAACAATGTACAATGCCATCATGAGAGACTCCTTTATGGTAAAGAAAACATAAAAAATACACATTTCTCTTTCATCCAGTTGGTCGTTAAAGGTGAAATCCTTTTCCTAGAGGCCTGTATTCGGGGATGGGGGGGGGGGAGGGGTCGGTGGTTAGGTACCTTACTGACCATGAAAATTTCTTTTCCCCTAGAATGCTTTGGGTTCAAATATTATTTAATTTATGTCACATATTTCGGTACGTTTATCGTCCTATTTCAATTTCGTTCTCAACCTCCCCTCCCCCCCCCCCCCGGCATCCAGAAAACTCTGACCTGACTATGGGCCCTGGTCCCTGGCAATATTTCTCTTCTTTCAATACTATACCTAAATGAAGCTATCAACAAAAGGGTCTCCACAATTGTCTTTGTATAAAAAGAGGCCAGCCACCTCCAGTTGTACTTGGCAGTCGTTTTTATAGCACACCGTTGGTGAACCAATTAAAGCTGAAACAACGACGGTGAAGAATAGATAGACATTTCATTATTTATGAGTACCGGTATTAAATGACCGCATGACGATATTGATAACTTTCATCTTTCATTTTGTTCTTATTCTTTTCAATTTTCTCTTGTTCATTCTGTTTCATTGTTTCAATAGAATTAAAGGAATGCATCATAATGGTAAGATAAATAGCAGCTGATGGCAAGTTAACTTCCCACCTCGTATCGGAAGCAAAACTAAATAGGATAGCGAATTGCAGGAAGTATGCCTCTTGAGCTGATGGTAGGGAAATTTTAGATGAGAAAGTAAAGTTTCAAAACTCTGTTATCTTTTGAAAAAGAGGGAACGTATCGTAGTGAAGTCAACTGAAAAGTTAAGTCTGCTTAAGCGACTTGTTAAAAACGGATGATTTATACAACACAAAACTTAAAGGAAATTCGTTATTTTCTATTTCCATGTCTCGTGACACATTCTTCATCTTAAATATTGTTGAAAGTCTATTGTTTACCAATCATTTTTTCACCTGCAGAGGAAAAGACACATTAAGATGAATGCTCATATTTACTTTTTAATATAAATTTTTTTAAGCAATTCTTTGTTTTTTATCTTTTCTTGCCATACGACCGATCAAATAAGAAACGAATATGTCTTCTTTAGTTGAATAGTCTGTTGTTCCTTAGATCTATTTGTCGACTTACAGATGAAAGTATGTTAGAAAGATGAAGGAAAAATGTGAAACGTTGGACAAAAGAAGAAAATAGTCATCGCAATTAACTTGATCGTAAAGTTGGACGAATGTTCCATAAAACGTGGTTCCAATCGGGTAGAAAAGTTGGACAAATGAATCGAAAAGCAGGACGAATTGGTCTACAAGCTAAATGAAATAGAAGGGAAAGCAATACAAAAAGGTAAAACAGTTGAAAAAACTACGTTAACAAACTGGATAAATGAGTGAAAAAAGCTTTGATAATGGTCTTAAGTGGGACCACAGATAGACTTTGTATTACAGCAGCCTTATCGGATACGACACGACTTCTCTTTATTACTTTATTACTGGCAAAAGTGTAACCATAATAATAAATAATTTTTAATGTGCCCACACCAGAAAACATTCTCAACTAATTCATTGTAAGTTTTCATCGTTTCCGAGTGATAGTAAACAGTCGAGATTTGTCACGTTCCGCCTTATAAAAAAGCTTGCAGCAACCAGGTGTTATGCTTCCGAGGTTTTATGGTAACAACTGTAGAATTTATAAATTTGCTTACCATTTTTAACTTGAGATTTTTCTTCTTTGCTTTCTATATTCATTTTTTTCTTTTGCAGTATCTACGCCACAGGCATTGAAATTTCTTTACCGTAGTATAACTACTGTTCGAGGCAAAGTATAGTAAATTTTATTCTATTCAAGGTCACGAGAATAGGTTTACTCAAATGTGTTTGTACCCATTTCACCCAATATCTATACTTAGTGCCTCATAAAATCCAGCAAGTGACATCCTGTGAATATTGACAACACACATGCTAGGCATGCTGCTTAAAAGTGCAACTTTTGTGCAGGTTATTAGCCTGCAAAGTAGGTTTCTCTTTATCAAATCGAAAAGAACAATTGGTCTGAAGTGGTGAATTTAATTTCATGTCTTCATGAGTAACCTACTGAACTGCTTAAATTTGACCTTTGTGACGAAATATTTAATTTTTTTTTTAGACGACGTGGCTTTATTTGACAGTATTTATTTAAGTGAAAGTCATCCTTGAAATATTATAAGGCATGAGTCATTCTACATTTCATTAACATTTCATTTCAATTGAATAGACCTGTAATTTAAGGAGTTATAAAGTCAGGGCCATAGTCGATGGGGGGGGGGGGGGGAGACGCCTAAAATAGTTGTGCTCACTCCAGAATTTTAGAAAATTGAAATAGGAAATACCAAACATAATCCATACATTTGTAAGGTTGAGAATTTAGTGCAAAATTGCATAAAAAATTACCTTGTTATTTCAAGAAGAGAGGCTCATGTCCCCCACCCCACCCAAAACAAAACCCAAAAGTTAACATTATGTCACATGTGTCGGTAGACTGCCATCTATATCTGTCCCCACAGGCTAACCTGATCAAAGTATTAATTAAAAGTATGTACTTCACTTATGGTGAAACAACGATTAATTTTTAACAATTTAATTAGAGTAAACATGTCACTCAATATTTATTTCAGTATAATATATTGCTTTATATTGCTATTGCTAATATATTGAGAACCTTTTACACATAAAACAAACACGGAATATAAGAAATGATATGAATAAATAGAAAACAACATCATGACAGAATAACAAAGTGAAATAATTTCCGTAAAAAGATCTTGGGGGTTGTGGATGAAGAAATAAGTTAATGAGTAGGCTACTCTGATCTGGTCTAAATGATGTGAAAATAGTATTGTAGAGTGCCAATAGAAGTAATATGTACATCTCGTTATCGACTTTGTGGTTACGCCAAGTTCTGTCTTAGAAGTATCTTCCGATTTGTAAATGTATGGATCGTTTCATTGCAAAGCTTACAAACGATTCAGAATAAAGAAATGAAAAGCGATTGAAACACTGTAATTCTTGCATATTCAAGAAAATATATAAGGCCACCCCAAAAAAGTATATGCGGTTACAATTTAATGAAATTCATCGAAAAGCGACAAAATTTTCTTAAATAAGTTGTGCAAAGAGTACTGACATGTCAACAATTTACTAAGAGAGTATAATTGTGCCAAATAAATTTCTGGTACTTCGATAACTTTACAATGACCTCCGATTTTTAGTATTTCGAAAAGATATTGTTAGACCTAGTGAAATAAACATTGACGTGACCTTGGGCAGTACTTTAGATGAAAAAAAAATGAATTGTGGAAACAAATTGTAAGATCAAAGCATACCATTTGAAGATTATTCTTTAAGTGTCTTCAAGTGAAAAATAGGAGAAATTAAATAAAATCCAAACACAATAAACAAAATAAAGCTAAGAAATGACATCTAGCTAAGATACCTTTTCATAAAACTCAATTATTTAACAAAAAACGATATAAGACGAAATCTATCAAAACAAAGTATGCTTATGAAAATATGAATTCATATTAAAACCACACCTGCCTGGAAGAATGAATACAAGTTTTTAAATACTTTTCCTTTTAACTTTCCCGAAAACAGTTTCTTTTTAATGAATATTCACGTTTTGTTACCTTTCATGAATTTCGGTAAAAGCTAAAACACCTGCTCTCTTTGTCTAACTTTTCTAACGGTTACATTCGCCATTGAAAACATAATGTATTTTCCTCCTGGACATTTCACACCAAATTAAACTCAGCATTCTTAATAACGAGTAGGACAGAAGAACTTTTAAAACCACAATTTTGAGTATTTATTCAAAGCATGGGGGGGGGGGGGGGAGAGGGTGTGCATTCAAAAGTGAGTTGGTGACGTAGATGTATCCCACAAAAGTACGTTTACCATTCTTCTTTATAAAATATAATGAAACATCGCTCAGATTTCATGAAGTAAAGTTCGTTGACTGTGTTAATTCCATTTTACAAAGTCAACTTGCAACATTCTTCGAACTACAATTACAAATTTCAGGACAAAACTCCAAAACACAGCCTCATATGATACTTTTATTTGATTTACCTATCGATGTGTTTACGTGTTTTCTGTCTCGTCTTACACGTTATAAGTTTAAGTGTACTTCCATTTTATATTTTTCTGTCATTTTACTTTTCTCTTTTTGAAGTTTTTTTTTAGTGGTTCTTACTAGCAGTCATTTGTGACCGGATTTTCATGTTTTCTTATTTTTTATACACTCTGTCCATGTTGTTTATCAATTCAATTTTGTTTTTCTTTTTGTAGAACATATGTTAGAACTGAATGCTTCATTTACCTCAGATCCGGTAGATCTGGTTTTGTTAATTAATAAAACGGAACTACACATTTCCACTGTTCACGTATGTGTGTAAAATGTTTGTACTTATAAGGTTTTCACACTTGACTGCTTCTCCTATATTACAATTTGTGGAAGAAAGTATCGTTAACGTGTTCTCTGTCTCTCATTCTAGACATCAACCCTTTGTCTCTGTCCTTTGTCTCTGTCCTTTGTCTCTGTCCTTTGTCTCTGTCCTTTGTCTATGTCCTTTGTCTATGTCCTTTGTCTCTGTCCTTTGTCTCTGTCCTTTGTCTCTGTCTTTACCTTGTGTCATTCTCTTAATCTCTATCTCTCTCTTATAGTTGTGGTTAGTCCAACTGCTCTTCCTGGATACCTTTAACCTGATGTCAACTTGGTTTCTTTTTCTCCACCGGGAGGCCAAATTAATATTCTTGGTCTCTCTCTCGCTCTTACAGTCCATCAGTTCAACTTCATGGCCCTGGTATCTCTGTCGCCCTCAATCATCACAAGTCCAACTTTTCTTCCTTGGTATCTCTCTTTCTCTTACCTGCTGCCAGCTTGTTCTCTTTTCTCCCACAAGTCCTCAGTACGACAGCCATGCTTGTTCTCTATCCTACTGATCATCAGTCCAACTTCTCGCCCATGATCTTTCTGTCTCCTTTAACCGTGGATAGTCAATTTTCCTTGGTACCTCTCTCACCTGCTGTCACCCTATGTTAGATCTTCGGTTCCTTGTCTGCCTAGCTCCTACTTGACTGCTCTCCACCCACTTTTGTTCTTTGGAGGTGCATACATGTATAATTTCCCTACAACGCTACTTGCAACTCCTTAACGACAAAACCGCCACTACACCTGTATGTTGACTTCGGGAACATTGAAATAAGTATTCATCCTTGTACACTTCCCCCCCCCCCCCCAATATCCAAAATAAATTGATTGTGCCTTTAGTAGTATACCCTGAAGTATCACTCTTGTTCTTCTAGTCACTTTGTTTTTTATATGGAAGCTCGTACACCATAGTGGTGGCACTATTTTTTATGTAAATCCTTACGAAGACTCTCTCCTACAAAGGGTGAATCCAGTGCATACAACCTTAAAAAAATCCTGGATCCGCCCCGGTGTCAACATACCATTAATCATATTAGTGACGTTAATTAAATGAACACTCAACAAAGTTTAATGCGATTCATCATCATCATAGACTAAGGAACCTCATGCAAGCCTTATTTAATAAATACTACCGTTTTGTTTTTTTCTAAACACTTGGACAGTTATGTCTATTTAAATAGTTATGTTAGCACTGACTTTAAATGGAGAGAATTGCTTACACGATAACATTTCTTAATCGTCTCCTGACCTTACTTTGCTGACACTCTTTTACTTTTAAATTCTTGGTACCGTGACCTTCGGAACAATAGATTTGACCGTTGTTTGAACTTTTTGAGAATTTATAATAACAAAATTTTATAACTAGATGATATTCTATTAGTCATGTTCTTTTCTGAGGATATCGAATATCACAGTGTAATCAAGTATTAAGAGTTCTATAACAGAAACAATTAGTCGAATATGGTAAAATATGTCATTGAGCAAACGTTCCTTTCAAATAACACGGACACCAAAGCTTCCGTACCAATGAAGAACTTAACAGTACACATCCAATACGAATCACAAAAATATATTGCCCTGTTAGTCTTGAAGAAGGCTAGATCCTGAATATTACATTAAATGATGCATACTTGAACCAAGCAGCCTCTCAGATGGATTCATG
This sequence comes from Stichopus chloronotus, assembly GCA_021234535.1. Classification (NCBI taxonomy): domain Eukaryota; kingdom Metazoa; phylum Echinodermata; class Holothuroidea; order Aspidochirotida; family Stichopodidae; genus Stichopus; species Stichopus chloronotus. The sequence goes on from SFZH01000008.1 coordinate 2,143,648, forward strand.
ATTTTAATTTCTAGCTTTTATCAACACACTTTTGGCGAAAGAAGGAGTGGAAATATTTTCTTTGTAGTAAATTTTGTTAGTCTGAGAAACATACAAGGGAATTCCCATTATTTTAGGAGAATCTCGCAGCGGTACGACTTCAGAGAGTGGCTACACTGATACACAGCGAATTATGTAACGAGTTTGAATCTGAATTTAAAGTTGCAGTCTTTCATTTTCTTCGAAATTAATGTTTTGAATATGAGGATGTTTTGTTCGTTTTTAAAGGAGGAAACCAGAGTCATCAATTAGTAATAGGTTTTCGCATTAATAGACGGATAATATTGATCGGGTGAACAAGGTTGAATTTCATCAGTCATTGCATATAGTTCGTCCAATATATGCAAGGGCAAGGAAGTCACATATGTTTTGAAAGACAAACGGCAGTTGATCGCAGGTAGATGAATCTTAAGGTCACCCGAACGTTATCACTCGTTTCTGGATACTTTACTATGGTCTCAAGCAACCGTTTGGAGGAAGTCAAATCAAACTAAGATTCTGTGATTACAATCCTTTCGGAAAGTAACCAAAACAAATAAGCGAGGAGTAATCAAGAACTTCTACTCATTAATGTATTTTACAACGTGAAATATAAAATCACAGAAGGATATTTTCACTTTCTGAAACGTAAAGGACTCTCTGAGGAAACAAAATTGAGTTTAATTCTTAAAATGAGCTGATCTTAAATCATGTAGAAATTTTGTTTTTCGAGGAAAGGGTAATAGTTTAACGTACTTTAGTAAACAATTCCTTACAATTTCTAGAAATATTTTATCATAAATCACTCGGACATCGCTTCGTTATGAAGGGACCTAGAACGATCCTAAAAGTATAATTTTGAAAGACACGAATTGAGCATACGTGTATGTGTATGCATCGGCGAGTATATGCTGTTCTCGCCAATTTTACATGTGTATGTTGAAAAGTTAAATTCCAACACTTCATTTTGATAAAAATAAGATTGATAAGTCACACCAATGCCAACGTTTAAAATATGATTTATTGTTTCGAAAGGGACTTTTTTAAATTCTGAAAGTTGCAAGTGCATGGTCACTGTCTTAATTAAGAGGTGACAAAAGAATCGCAGTCTGTAGACGAAAACGTAGTATTTGCAGTAGTTGAAACGTAAAAGTTCTCTACAAGTTTACTAGTAGTTTAAAAGCCATAGCAACATGAGCACTATGGGCATTAAGAAAAGTCTCAACGGAGATGACGTGAGTAACCTGGAATACCTACTTTCCAGTGTAAAAGTTAAAACTGGTCTTTGTCACGTGAATCCACAATCGAACAAAGGACGTCGAGTCCAAATGTGTCGAATGATATCGATCCCGATGGTACCCTCCCTACTTCTTCTCACTCTGGCAACGATCAGCCTCTTTCAAGCCGTCGAGGTAGAAATTCGCCTCAACCAGTCTCGTCGTAATATCGAAAAGGGTCACGACATTGCCGGCTTGGTGCATCAACTGCAACAGGAGAGAATTGAGGTCACCTTTTTCGCCATCAAAAATAGATCAATCGTCGATCTGACCGGTGTGTTTCTGATTACGGATGAGATCATCAATTCCCTAGATTGGCCGGAAAACCAAAACACAGAGGAAGGTTTTATAAAAATGTCCAAGGAAAGTTTCACGAGGACGCTCGCAGCCGCCCGTTATTCCAATGATTTTGCCGCCGAGTTGGAGACTTACTCCGAGTTGAACTCCGCCTCTATCTCGTGGCTGATAAGCACTGTTCAAGATAACAGCGATGATACCTTTTGGGAGGCATTAATTTCTTACGTGTCCTTCGTACGCGCCAAGGAGAACATGGGCATATATGCCACAATCGCTGCAGAGTTCTTTGTCTTGCGACACTTGCCGAGAAGGGATTTTATCCAATATGTCGAAAATCTGTACCTTTCCAAAGACCATTTGGACGTGGCTTTCCAGTATTCCACGCATCTTCAAGAGTCTTACAATGACACCATCGAGAGACACAAGATGAAATTTACCCGTCTACACGAATTAGAGGATGTCATATTAAATGATGGAGACCTCGACTGGAATACAAGCATTGACTATTCTCAGTTATGGATAGTGATTGTCGAAGATATCCTAGACCTGTTGAAGGATCTCGAGGATGATCTAGAGGAACAAATATTCAAATTAGTTGCTGAGGGGTTCACCGTGGCCTCTGTTCAGATCAACGCTTACGTCATAACCATTATTTGCGTCATCGTAATTATACCACTGATCTCGTATATATCATGGAGAGTCACCACGAGCATGCAAAACTTTGCACTGGGTCTGGAGAACAAAACACAACAGTTACATCAGGAAAAGAAACGAAGCGACTCCCTCTTGTATAGAATGTTACCGAGAAGTGTAGCTATGCAGTTAAAATCTGACAGTGAAGTCAGGGCTGAATCGTATGAAGCAGTTACGATCTACTTTAGTGACATCGTCGGATTCACGGTCTTAAGTTCCAGAAGTTCGCCAATGCAGGTAAGTTGCACTCCGTTAGGTTTTGGAACATACAATTGTAACTGTTTTTATAAAGAATGACTTTCAAGCAAGTCTTTATTTCGGGTACTAACTTATCTGTAATTAGGGTAATTGCTATAGTAAACAGACATGCCTAATGGGAAATTCAACCCAACTCTTTAGGATTATCAATTATGTTGTTTCCATCCGTTCAAACCGGATATTAAGGACAAAGGGCAACTATATCAGCAAGACCGTCTGCGATGCATAGTTCAAACTTTGAATCACAAAACGGATGGAACCGCAGACTCGTAAATTACAATTTTTCTATGTGGGACGGCTTAGCCTCTCATAACATTTAAAATTGGACAAGTGATGGGCTCTGCATTGTATGGAATGCTTACGCTTTACACAGTGATACTGAAACTGTGCATTTGTCTATTAAGAACGGAGACAATGATGCGCTCCGTATAGTGCATGTACGTATTTTTTTGGCAAATGAGTGCAAAACTGAAGTACACCTACCACGACCCCTTCCCCCGGCGTCGTTCGCTTCCCGGAGTGAATATTGAAAGAGTTCACCTCACAGGTGAATCAGTTGGGAGGAATGCATTTCGTCGATCAATGTCAAAGTAAATGTTCGTTTCCTGACCTTATCCAAATGCTATGATACTCAATCAAATGTCGGTTTTCTGTTCTGTACTTGTATTTGCAGGAAAGCGACATGCCACATTTTTTACTTCTTCTTTGGTAGATAGTTGAAGTGGGGTAGTCAACCTACCTCAACCATGGTGACTACTGCGTAGTGGATGAGCTTTGAAAACTCATATTACTACATTGATTACAGACATAGACGAGCTAAACATGACCTAAGATAAGATTAGCTGATACCAAAGATCATATCACAATAATTTTGTACACAAAAAAATCTCAATTGCGTTGAGTATTTGTCACGTATGTTCTTCGAACATTCTTGTGATATTATTCAAAACTGAAAAATTGTGGCAAGCTATCTATGTTCAATGAAAACCTATGATGGCAATGCACTACCAATAACAAACAGTGACCTTTCTGCGTGTTATAGAAACGCAGTTTTGTCTTCGGAGTTGAATATATACCATGTACTTGTACCATGTACTTGTACCATGTACTTGTACCATGTACTTGTACCATGTACTTGTACCATGTACTTGTACCATGTACTTGTACCATGTTATTTGGTAGAATGAATCATCAGCATTAAAACGTTTTCTTTTTTTATAGCAAATTTTGCTCCTTCCAAGTCTAATATACAACTAAATTTAGTCTCAAAGATAACACCAGTGAACAAAAATTGGTCTGGATATCATCTCTTCACTTCACTTCTATGTAACGTTTTAAAGGACCTTGTGATTCCCATTTTGTCCTCTTTAAATTGAGACGTCCAGTATGTTTTACGTTCATGACGTCACCACTTACCTAAGTTAATGTTCACGCACTGAAAGTTGCAAACACTTCAAATGTCTGAAATAAAGGAGACATTAGTTAGTGTTTATTAAATTACGTCCTTTTATGCATTAAATTCAGTTGTTGTATCTGGAGCTAGCAATTTTTGACAATGTGTCCATTTTCTTTCTTCGTTATATCATGGAACAAAGACACAAAAAAGGGACCGACATCCAGTTTGATTATCAGCTTACACCGCCCTCTCGACAATATAGTCCGGCTCCAACGCACTTGTTGTTAGTCAAGATATTTGAGACAGTAAATAGGCGTTCAGTCGATTTTATTCGATATTGGAAATCATTAATTGGTAATTTAGACCACATACAATGACGTAACGGGGCTAAGTGATCGGAACTGGAACCAAATAAACGATAAATGACAGTCATGTTTGAGCGCCATATGTAAGAAACAGCGTGTACAATGTGAGGATATCATCAATTGGAACTAGCGTAACTTCCTTGGATGTGGAAGGATAAATTGGTGTCTCCTAAATATAGTTGTCAATAAGGATCCACAGAATCAGCGGCAGCGTAAAGTGAATGGCAGGTTGGCAATATTTCTGGAGTGGAAACATTTTTTACAAATGCCGGATTGGCTCAACCTATTTCTGCATTCCCCTCATCCTCCCCTCCCTCATTACTCTGACCTGGCTAATCGCCTGCATCCAGGGGCGTAGCCACCGGGGGGGGGGACGATGGGGCACGTGCCCCCCCCCCCATGACAAAGCTGTGCCACCCCAGGTGCCACCCCCCATGAAAAATTTTGAAATGTGTAGTTTTATCTTGCGGTCAATTTATTAAGTCAAAATATATATATATAGACAAAACTTGTGCCCCACCAGGAAAGGTCTGTGCCCCACCAGTGCCCCCCTGCTCAAAACATCCTGGCTACGCCACTGCCTGCATCTAAATGCTTACAATTCGTTTCATTTTTGTCTTTCTAAGGAACCTGCTTGCTAAAAATGAAGAATTATTTATGAACTAATTTGGATCCTCCGATTTCACAAAAACAACCGTTTGATATCACGAACTCATTTGCGATGATTCTAGTTGTATTTACGACATCGGTTTAAAAGGCGCACTATCGAGTAATTCAAAAGTAAGTTAGATTGATCTAACTCCGTGTATTCAAGCTATTCCCCGGGTGGTATGAAAAACATGCTTCCAAGCAAAAAGCTCTAGCTCAAATACTATATAAGTTTTATATGTATCTCATACTTGTCATCGATATTTTACAACCATTTATCTTCGTAATTACGTCACCATCTTTATGTCACCACCTGTTGTTATTGTGGTCACCAGACAAGTCATCGCCATCGCTGTCATTGTCATAACTATCGTCATGTTACATGGTATAATTTTAGATACAATTATCACCATTGTCATCTTATTGCATCGATGTAACAATCGTTACTGCTTTCGTCATCACTTTGATAACCTCATCATCACTATCGTTATCATCATCATCGCTGTAATCGTTGTCAAATATACATTTGATTTTAATTTTAGTGAAGTTTAACTGATTCTGGTACAAGTCACGTCATCATCATCGTCACCAATATTCTTTTTCCTTCCAGTGGTGTCTTTTGGGGTCCAGGGGGTTCGGTACCGATTCTAAGGTGTTTATTTTTTTTACGATAGTATAAGGTGGTGTCCAATTAAAGCAGTGGGCATGTATCACTCAAACTTTGTTCATTATTTTCGACATCAACGTGGTCATCTTAGACCTATATCTCACGATCAGTCTTTTATGCGAATCATTATGAACTGGGAAGGGGTCTGGCACCCGGGTTATCATAATAATCATCATTACTATCATCATCGCCATTACCACCATCGTAATCACCACCATCATAAACATAGCCCATTTGTCTATCTCACTCTAATCATCATCATCACCATCATTATCATCATCTTCATCACCATCGTCATCATTATCATCGGCAGGGAGGTTCGGTCTCAACCCATGGCCGAGATGGGGTTTTTTCGTCTAAGAGTAATTTAAGGTCTTCCCATCTGAACTAGAATATCAAATTTGATCCAGAATGGATAAGTTGGTAGTCATCCGACATGAAGTTGCAATATATAAGCCACAGCAATATATGTCCACACTTGTGCGATTGCTTAGCGTCGTAAAATAAATGTCCTTCAAGACTTATTATTACTTAATTTTATTATTACAGTTATCATCGTCATCACGGGCTTCTCCATTGAACATCTTCTCATCATAATGATTATCATCCTCACCATCATTAATGCCACCACCATCCTTTATCCTCGTCATCATCACCATCATCATCGTTGCCTCCATCATCACCATCATCATCATCACCATCATCAACATCATCATCATCAACATCATCATCATCAACATCATCATCATCATCACCATCATCATCATCACCGTCATCATCAACATCATCATCAACATCACCATCATCATCATCACCATCATCATCGTTGCCTTCATCTTCATCATCATCATTACCTCTCGTCTGTTTCTTTTTTTTTTTTGAACGTGCAGGTGGTTCGCTTGTTGAATGAACTCTACAATCTCTTTGATTCCCGTATCGAGCAATACGACGTGTACAAGGTAGAGACCATAGGGGACTCTTACATGGTAGCGAGTGGACTACCCAACCGCAACGGAGACAGACATGCAGTAGAGATTGCAAACCTTGCCTTAGATCTCATGGAAAGACTCAGATACTTCCAGGTTCCCCATCGACCGGAAGAAAGATTACAGTTACGAGTGGGTTTACACACAGGTGAGTATTTACTAACCACCCCCCCTTAAAAGATTACATGTGATGTGTTTGAGTTTTAACACAGAATAGCCTATACACACATGAGACACACTCACTAACAGTTGCAGAAAAACACACACATCCTAACTTGATAAAAAGCACAGACATGACAAAGTTTAGTCTCCTTTGTTTTATCATCAAGGTGTATTAAGACTTACATTTGACTCTGAGCAGATTTTATGATAATGTCCCGGTTGTTTTTCAGTTTGTTGAGAGCGGACCGTTCACCGCCTGTGATGTTAACTGGGATGGATAAACTTCTTTTGAAAAAGAAGCGACGTTCAAGCTTTCAAGTTCAGCGGTAGTCGTATCAATAAATTTATATATATATATATCGATAATGTCGCAGCAATCATTCACCAGATGACTTTTGTGGCCGTCCTCTAAAGAAAATGACGACAGTCGCGACCGACTGCTTAAACATAAAAGCGCTCAACAATCATTCCACTTCGAGAAAAATGGTTCCTTTTGTTGAGGTAATATCTCGACCTTGTAAATTCTACACAACTCTTTGTAGGAAAGAAACCAGAACGAGTTTGCAATTCATGTAATTTTAGATAGTTTACTGCTTCGATATTCGATTTGGACTATGTATATGATTCATCTTCCTTATGAAAAGCAAAAACGACATTTACCAATTGTATTCATCCAACCCTGACGAACATCGAAGAGCGTTTTAAATTAATGGAGAAGAGAGGGTAAGCTTCAGCAGTCTTTTATTATATAATAACATCAAGGACTAACGTCTTAGTGGTGCAATATTTGCAAGCTATATTTGTTTCTTTAGTCACAGAAATATATAGTTGAAGGATTTTCTTTATCACGTACTGTAAGGGTTGGGAAGATTAAAATGATTAAAGCTCCATTTATTATAGAAGAGCACGTGGTATACTTAAGTAGCTTTAGTGGTCATCACTTGAGGTCTATAGATCATCTTGTTCATAAAGAATGAAATAATGCACTTAGCCCTGGTAACTTAATTTCCACACAGAAACAATCCAAAGATAACTTTCCGGTAGGGGGGTGGATATGTCATATAAAATGTAGTGTTCTGTTTATAGTTAACAGGGTACTATTCAATGATTCCTTTATCATGGTGTGTAATAACACTGTAACATTATGAGAGGATTGGGGCAGGACATTATTACGCAATTAAAATTGTTACGGTAGGTGAACATGTGAAATAAGTTTGATACGCCTTGAGCATTTCCGTATCCGACTTGAAGCATTGGTTAGCGGGGCACGCGCCCAGGGACTCTCAAGACAAGGGGTCCCCAATAAACTTACACTATGATGCATCAATATGGGTAGAGGTTTTCAGAACCATATTTTGAATCCAGAGATATCCACCGTACGAAGCAGAGGGAATCCCATATTGTCGATTACCCTCATTTCTTGTATAATTATAAGACTGTACACACACAGTGGTTCGAAGGGCGCGAGGAGGGGGGGGGGGTGAGATGAAAATGACCACGATCTTTGCCCTCCTTTCGTGAATTGTGCCACTGTAGTTTTGTGGAGGATTTAAGTTGAAAAGTTTCTTTGAATCCCCCTCCACTTCCTTCCATCTCCTAGTTAAAGGGAAATAGGGCGTTTAGAATACACCGACTTGCCATACAAAGAAAGTAGCTTGAATCATTCTTAAACCATTCAATCTTATCAGTAAACATCTGCAACAGCTTCATCTCCTCAGAACATTATATATGTGATAAGTAACGGAAGATGCATCATTTGAATTTTGAAAAGTTTGACTGAAACAAATGACTGAATTTCTGTCTGTGACAAACTTATTTTTTGAAAAGAAGGCTACTGTTCTTCCTTTTTTTTTGCATTATCTATCATTCTGTGTCCACTAACATTGGTTTTAAAAATATGGTTATCTTCTTTGAAAGAAACGCCCTATGTCCCTTTAAATCTGGCAATGGAGTAGTTTATGTTCAATAATCTTGTTTTTGATATCTATTTTGCGTGGTCGATGATTGAGAGTCATGGTCCATAACTGAAAGCCATACGGAATAGCACAGAGTAGGGTAGATAGTTGGTATTAAGACACCGAATTATGCTTAGGCCCGAGGCAAACACTACCACAAGGAGAAGGGAAAACAGCCCACAACATTTCTGCAATGGCATAATAAAATGAAATAAGCAGGTAACTGGGATGCGATATCATGTAGGTTACGAAAAAATTATGTGGGTTCCTTTCTGTAAAATCACATTTTTCAGAGTGGGCACCATCTCAGAAGGCAACTACATTTAGAAGTCCATCAGCGTTTCCTTAGAGATACCAGAAGGATAAACACCTACAAATCAAATGCTTTTCTTTATATAATATCACACTGAACAGTGAACACAATCTCAGTAGATCCCTTAATTGGGACTGGTCAATAATGAGACTACAGGGAACAGACATGCGTACGCTATTATACACCGTAGTTTTGCAACATCTTACAGTTCACGTTGAGTGACGTTCCACTCAAGAAGATCTTAGTCTTAACATTTCCGTCGGAAACATAATTACATAATCACCCACTGAATGAATATATTCTTGATTAACCGTAATCTGGTGAATCAAAAAGAAGAAATGCCAGCTGATCACAGAAGAGGCCTTGGTCTCATATTTCTTTCGCTAACATGAATTTCATAGAAATTCACAAAATCACCATCCCAGTGATCAGCTCTAGTCTATTGGATCGTGAAATGGAAGGAAAGGGCTCCAAGTCTAGTACAAAACTATAAAGTAAATAAGATAAGACAAATCAAATAATGTCTTACTTTATTTTTAGATAAAATAAAGTATATAATGTGCCTTTATGAGAGCCACCCTTTCATCTTTACCCTTGAACCAAGGACATCCACCCCTGGGGTAAATACTCAATTCACGAAAGCCGAAGGAAACCACTTTTTCTGGTAGTGAGATTATCCGATGGGGCTACATTATTCATAACCCCAAGGTTTTAAGCCGTTTCTGCGCAAACTCTGAGAATTTTTTATTGGTCTAGGTGTAATTGATGTTTTTCCTGCTTATAATTTTCAAATTTTCGAGACATGCAATTTTTTGTTAACAGATTATTTTCCATAACTTTTCGTTTTCGTTCTCTTCAATAGCCTTGATCAACAAAGATGTCGCCCGATCAGAAACAGAAAAGAAGAAGTGATTGAGGCATTTTTAAAGTCTCTTACCTGACACCTGAGATATGCTATTTTTTAGACTTTGTACTCACAGGGGTGTGTTAGAGGTGAAACCAAACTAGGTGCAATATGCAGAGCTTGTAACACATTGCAGACAGTTTGTAACGGCATTACCTCTAACAAGGATTTACATTTTATAAAAAAAAAAAACAGTATGAAAAAGATTTTCTCTGTTAATTGTCGAAAATAGTATCTAAACAGCATGTCAATTTTGGAAGTTGTAATGTATATTAAATATCTATTTCCCAGTGGTACATTGCATTGTGGGAAATACTTTAGTTAAATCCTAAGAGAAAATTTAATTGAATATCCTGTATATATTTTTTGTAATCTCAAGAGGATTAGAGGAAACCTTCTGAAAGTTTAAAAAATGTGGTCTTCATGTTCACATTTTAAGCTCAATCTATGACAATTCGTCTATTTTACTATTGTCAAATTTCAACGTTTTACGCACGCTGTGAAATTTCACAGAGCAACAAATAGTTTTTGCCAATAAACATTTGCAAACTAGAGGCAACTGGAAATGTTTCTTGACCATAGCAGTCTTTTTCTCTACTATAAATGTGTTGAATTATAAACAAGATACTGGTTTGGAATTTGAAATGCATGCAGTAAAAAAAAACAAAAAAAGCAAATACTCTAAAAACAAACCAATGATGTTCACTTCAAAAAAGTGTGCAGATGAACACTCATAGTAAGAGTGAATTTCACCCGTAATGGAGTAAAATCTCGCGCCAATAATTTTATTTTGTATGTATGAAATATCGCTCATTTGGAGTGAATTTCCTTCTCTGTTTTTTTTCTTAACTTTTTAATGGAATATTCCCAAGACTCGTTCTACGAGTTAATTCGTGAGATTTCATCACTTCATGGAACTTTACATTGTTTTTTCTTCTCGTCTATCTGACACAGATAGACACAGATTTTGAACACAAAGATTTGTTTCTTCACTCCCCATGCACCCATGTTCACCTATCAATGCGCAATTCTCTAAAGATGTATGAATAATCAGCCTTTTTAACATTTTGTCGAAGGAGAAAAAAATCTAAGCAGCTAGGTTTTATGTAAGTGCTTGTGATTGTGACATCGATATCTCAAAAAGACAAAATTTTATTTTTCGCTCCACTCAGTTGGTAGATTTGTCTTCCGCGTTGATTTTCTTTTACTTTTTTTTCTTACGGAGGTCGAATTTGGTCATCAGTGTTAGAGCTGAGAGCTTGTTTAACCTGAATCCTTGCATGGCAGAATTTGTCCTTCATCAGTGCCATGAAAACCTACCCTCTGAAATGGAGGTCAACCGAGTTGCATTTGAAATCCCGCAACGGGGTTCAATATATGCAACTCATTCTTGTCTCAAAAAGGGAAACGTGTCCTCTTATACGGCAGCAAAATACGTCGATCAGTAATGACATCATCCGATGTACTCTATCACACAAGTATTGAATATTATGTGTATAATCTTACTTATTTTTAGAAACATAGAGGGTCAAAACATTAGATTTCTCTCACATTTCGGTCTCAGTGAAACATCATTTTCATTTCAGGATTAGCAATGCTACTTGAAGCATGAAGATTTTAATAAACTAAGCAGCCGTGGTAATTGTTTTCTTCATTCGTGAAATGCCTTTTTTGTCAACATTGCATAAAATATAAACCCATATTTTTTATACCATTTATATTTTGCTGAATTGTTCACAAACATATATTTTTTTTTTCTTACTGTAAGCTTGCCCAGCCTAGGCTGTACATGAGGAACTAAAAGAATGGCATGAAAAGTAAAGAGATGAGAATTTTGTAATGAACTCTAATTCTAGACCAGAGTCAAATGTTTGAACATAACTGTAGAGTGAGACGACGCACGCATTTATCCTTAATACGGTTTAATGAGTACATATATAACGAAAGGGATATTAATTTCAATCATATTCAAAGTGAGTGGTAATACGTTAAAGGGAATGGGAAACCATTAGAATATCTTTATGAAAATGAAGCAGAAGTGATTGACAATCATCTTTGCGATTTCTGTTCAAAAATATTGTTTAATTCCTAAGATGTACCCTTTTGAAGTTCTTAGCAGAGTGCTGCAAGGTTTGCTTCAGTTGAATGTAAAAGTACTTAGGTAAGTTGATTTGTAATGTCACATAGCCACTGACAGCAAGAAGTTCAAAATATTTCTTTGCTTTCTTTTCCTGTAATTTGGATAAATAAACACAGACTTGTACACATGGGGAGTTGAACTACTGAGGTTCATCATGCAATAATCAGATTATTAATACTCTGATTAATGACTCATCTATGCATAACTGTTAAAAAATTGACAAAAATTATAAAGAAAAACAAAAAGCTTTTATGTTATCACTATCTCAGTTTTCAGTTACCAGTTTTCCCAGGAGAATTGGAATTCACGGTCTTATAATACCAGTCTCCCGTTTTTGGATATTTCTGTGACGTTAAGTAAAGGTGTAAAACATACCGAGCTACTGACCAAACCCTTAAGTACAGATTCTGTTTGGCTAATTATTCCTCCTTTTCATTCCATAGAAATGTTTTGAATAATATAGCACATAGTCAAGCTATTAGAGTCAAACCGATATATTCCAATAATTCTGGTTAAAAAAAAACATTGCTTTGAGAATTTAGCAAAGCATCCAGCAATGTAATGAGGGATAAAATTGTTACAGCAGACAGTCAGCCTAGAGCTCACATTTCGAAAAAAAAAGTCAAAGGAGAAGTCTAAACAGATCGAATTTAAAGCTTCTTTAGTAGTTACTAGGAAACCCTCCCCCAGCTTCCCCCGTTTAGATCAATTTTCCATAAACAATCCCTAGCCTGCAACTTTCCACAACGATGCGTAAGGAATGAAAGAATCCCCCAAAAGTTATTTTCGCCTAACCGGCTGATTTTCGTAGTTTACTTGTGCGTTCGACTGCACAAAATTAATTTGAACAGCAAGGTGTTTTTAGTTACCTAAGCGTAATTGTGTTACGAATGATGTACTTAAAGAAACCGGTATTCACGAGTCAGGCTACAGGAGTGACCTATAAATTTTTTATCTCAGTTACATGTACTTCTACTTCAGTCGTTTATTTAATTGCCTAGACTTTAAATAATAATATGTAGGTGAGACAGGGTAAACTTAGATGAAGACGTAGGGGTCATAGGCAGGACTTAAAAAAAGGCCATACTCTACTGCATGGGCTGACATTTTAAATATGTAGAGCCTTGTATTAATTTTGAACTTATTGGCTTTTTGACTAATTCCTAATTGAAACAACCAACGTCGAGATCTTAAGTAACACGCTTTTATAGCCAATTTGAGATCTCTCTTTGTGTGTGACCATGGAGTTGCTATTTGACAAATAGCAACTCCCTGGTGTGACTGCTGGCAAGCACGCCGTCACATCACTGATATTGTTCAGTATCCAGTTCTTGTTGTGTTGTGTTGTGGAGTGTGTTGTCCTAACACCACAAAGATGGACAGGTATCATCACTGCCAGTCTAGATAAAAATGAACAACACCGTTCAGTTCATGACCTCAAGCAAAAGGTTTGCTCAGATTATACGCCAAGAAGATGATGTTTATATTGTCCCCGGCTATAAACACCAAGGACAAATGCTACAACAAACTTTTAAGTCTGTTGTTACAAAACGTTTTCTGCTCATGGTGTATCCCTTGGTATGATATTAATAAACACAGTACTATTATTTATTATGATGGAATGATCATCATAAAGCCATTCATTGACGTACTCGCTTCCATAACAACGGTCGGCCACCATCCATGAGATCAACAAGCAAGTAGCATGGGACGCTATGTAATGTCACCAACATGATAGTACCTAGTTTTAATAGACTAACGTCATCTTTCATGTAACCCCTTTTCCCCCTTCGATCCTTTTTATAATGTCTTGGTTAGTCGGTTAAATAAGGGTCGGTTCAACACAAGTAGCTGCATAAGTTTATGTAAAGAGTATGCAAGATTAAAATACACCACTTTTTGGTACTATAAAGTATCAATAACCCCACATTGTTTAATGGTGTTATACCATGGGCTTAATTGCACGGTCATGTGGGAGGCCTATTGAAAACAATTCTTTTCCCTCTCAAAATGGCTAACTAATTTTATCATGAATGTTAAGAATGGCAAGGCATATAAAGTAAAACTATCTGACCTCGATCACTAATTAGCAAAAGGAATCAACCCCTGTCCATATAGTCCAGTGGCAGCGTCTTTGTATCTGGATGCATGTCCAACATGACGTCATGATTGTGCAAAACAGTAAAAGAGATCCTCTTCCATGCTCGATTAGACATGTTTTGCCTATTGACATGACACTTTCTACCCCCTATCATGCAGCTCAAGAAAGCCAAGCCATTGAATTGACACACCTGAACTACTTCACAAGATCGATATTTAATCAATATCAACATATTTTATCCATGTGGATCATCACAGCATGAGGTGATAAGAATGGCCTAAGGCGATGAGGGTTTGCAACAAGTTGGACCTCTCTAAAACAATGAGTAGGTTATAAATTAAAGGGACTCTCATTTTAGAAGACTTGGCGAAAGTCGGTTATCCTAAAACTTGCCAAATTTTGTCTAGATAACAAGTTATTCTTAACACGGTATCTCGACAATTTGCAAAATTTTGTCGAAATAACAACTAATTTATAACACTTTATCTCGACAATTTTCAAAATCTTTCCAAAATGTCGCAAGCAGGGAACTCGACAATTTGAAAAATTTTGTCGAGATAACGAGTTACTTGTAACTCGGTAACTTCCCTCCCTCCCCTCCCTCCCTCCCCGCCCTCCCTCCCCTCTCTCCTAACATGACACTGTGTACATGTGTGCGTGCACAATTTTAAGAAGCTTATACAGATCATTTCTTCAGATCTGCCTTTAACTTAATGCACAGCGCTATTGAATACTAGTCAACCAGTAGATTTTACTGGTTGACAAATATTTATAATTCTTATTATGTAGTATTATGTAACTGCAATTAAACGATTTCTGAACTGTTAAGACTATGAGAGAGAATTTCAACAATCTATTAGTATCGACTATAAAAGGTCATGTAACATTGCTGTAGATTACACATGGAAATACGTCAACTTCGGCCAATGTCCCAGGCGAACTACAGTTGCAACGACCCACTTATACACTAAACTTGTTTACGGTATAAGCCGTCGTTTCCTCAACTGTGGAATAAATCATATTTAAGTATTCATTAAGAACATTAATGCACATGTACGAATGGCAGATACTCTGTATATATCTGAATTGATTAACATTAACGAAAATTCAAACTTTTTTCTATCGAGATACCCTATGATTTATAGCGATATTCAAGTGGTCGTTAAACGAGAGCTAACACCAATTACTATTGGCTCATCTCAGGAAGATGACTCTTTTTACAATGACGATAAATCTTTTTTATATACACGTCAGCGACATGATTGATTAATCTTCCAGGCTAACGGTGATATGAGCCAAACCTGATCAGTGACATAAGATCAAAGGAGATAAAAAAAGAAGAAGAAATAGATAGAGATTTGTGAACATAGGAGCAAAAGATTCGACGACTATTGGCTTAGCTTAATAGACTGGAAAGTGGGGTACGGAGGTTTTAATGGTGTAATAAACGGTCTTTTCAACAAGAGTACCTCTCAAATAAAAGAAATCCATCCTATCGAACATAAATCAAGACAGTTCTTAAAATAGGTTATGAAACTTCCGTCTGATAAGCTTTATAATAAGATAATGCATGAATATTGTATCACAAATTTTGTTTTCATCTATTGCTTTGTATTCTACAAGCTGTTACCGCTCCGCTATGCATTGTAAAAGTTAATAAGATGTTGCATGCAGTAATGATGCTGTCAGAACTCTCAACAAGAGCCCTCTAAGCATTAAGCTGAGCAGAAATATTTTTTTATGAATTTGACCAAATTACAAGCTATTCATGACTCGCTACTCTGAGTTTCGTGGATAACTCCACTCGTCAGGCGGTGATGAACAACAACGGTGGCGTCTATGCAGTGCTCTATATCGGGAGGGTAATGAGTCTAGTTGACACTATAGTTGAACGTAGTTGTTTCTCCGAATTTCGCGCCCTTGCTCGGAGATGTTCGAGGGGGGCTGTCGGTTAGTTGGGTTTGTGTGTGCTTGGCTGATGCCTTCTGTAATGTGGGGGGGGGGGGAATAAAAATCAGCCAGGCGGTGTCTTCCCGGGCGCTGTCAATCAACGGATAATCTTCTGTACTATCAACCACAAGCAACCTTGAAGACTCATCTTAAGAAACTGAAAAAGCCCTGTCAATCAACGGATTATCCCCACTGCAGAAAACCGCAACCCAGACACAGTCAAAGAAACTGAAGCTCACAAAAGAACACAACGCCTAGATAATCTTCCACCTTAATCAGATTAGTTCATTTACCTACTCCTTAAAATTCTTCAGAAGATCCACTGTGAAGCCAGTTGTCTGATGATCACTCATAGCATGAAACCTGGAGTGAAAATCAGTTGGTAAAACATAAAGATTACACAGTCGGAAGTTTGCAAGTTTGAAACCCTATAGAGTCAGTTACTTCTCACTGTGTTCATTTCTTTTAAGCTTTTACAATTTCCTTTGATGGTATCTATAATGCCAATAATATGTTGATGCACAGACTATATGCAAATTTGCAATGAGTGCCAATGGCAGTTGATAAAATCAAATAAAATCGTAGAAACTGGGAAAAACCTCTTACGTATGGTGCACTTCTTTCCATAAAGTCTTTCAGTATAAAATGCCACGACATAGAGGAAATTGACCTTTTAAGGGCAAAGAAAAACAAAAAAAACAGAGAAAAAATCATGAAGGGATGAAGATGTTGAATTAAAAGAGGTTGTCATTTAAAAAAGCAAACTAAATGTTATTCACCTTGTTTCATCAATAACGTGGATAAAAAAAAACATGCACGTCTTAATGCTAAAAATGCATGCTTGTTTCCAGCAATGGCTATGAAGATATCTGCAGCTGGAAAGCAAAGACAATGATGGCCTTCGATCGATTCTTTGGTCTAAGGTTACAGATATGATTTCATAAATTCACATAAAAAGGCTTTTTTCGTCACTTACTGAACAAAGAAAATGTTTGGAATAAATTGAAAATTGTTGCAAATCTGCAGGGAAAGTTTTCACTCTCAGCAGGGCTTCAAGGGAATTTTGTTCCTTTTTTAGGTACATTTACTGTATAACCGTCTGGTAATGCAACGATCTGTGATTTTTTTTTCATGCCAACAGAAAACTATCAATATTTCATGATATTCTAGAAGCTGTTTAAAAATTGCCGACAAACTAATCGGGGTTTGTAGGCCTGATAATAATCGTTCTTGCCAGTTGTTTTCCTGTTAAAATTTATGTTTCAAAACCCCTTGAATATATCGCGACAGAGCATCGTCCTACTTAGGACTAAAATGAGAACAATAATTGCAAAGAATATAGCATTTTGTCAAAGATTTTGACAAAACTGGTTTGCATAAATAAGTCTTCGAATGTATGAATAGAAAGTCGTTGACTCCTTTGACAAAAACGTCAAACATGCTAAACATTGAATGTACACATCTTATGTTTTATATGTTTCCTGGTGAATTACTTACACATGGCTAACAATGCGCCCAATATGGTAGATGATAATGCCGACAGGTTTTTAGCAATACATATCACCATGGTGAGTTACAACATTAAATTAATATCAATACGTTTATGGTGATTCTGAAGGATATGAACTCATAGCAATACTTACAATTAACATAATCAATCAAGTATATCACATCCGGTAGTTATGAAAACTGAAATTGTGACCCTTGTACCGTCTGCATGCAAGTTGCACAGGCCTAAGTACTACTGTAATATGAAACGTGTCTGGTCACAAATTTTCAAAAACTAAACTGAATTGTTAGTTTTCACTCATTAATGTTCCTTTGCACGTAAAACATTGGAATCCTCTTAGTTTGACCATTTGTCATTGGTATGTTAAAGGAAACTTGACAGGTTTAGAAAAAAAATAGCGAATTTCACGAAACAACTCAACGAATCTCTTTAAGAAGACAAAGGATAGCATAACACATATCCCAGGAGTCCATCTCTTAACCAATGTTTATTCATGATGCAAATGTGAAACAGGATTTTGATGGAATTTGTGGCTATTTTCAACACTTTTAATTATTAATACACCCAATATTCAAGAATGGGATTTTTTGTGTCACATTGCCTTTAACAATACTCAGTAATTTTGTGCCGCTATAGTATAAGCGATAGTAAGCATTGCACAATTGTCGTGAGTTTAAATGCTAACACAATAGTTAGCAATACATGTGCACTATGATGAGTTTTAAATGTTAAAACACATCGTTAACAATACACTTCACTGTGATTAGTTATAATGCAATCACATCGTTAGCAATGCACGTCAATTCTACTGAGTTAGGCTGTAATGAGTTATAATACGTTCGTTAGCAATAGGCCTACACACTGAATTGCGCGTCCAGAAGTTAATATGGCTGCTAAAGACAATCACTTGTCATTGCCATTTCCTTGTCCTTCAACCTCGAACGAATGTCAGTGTGTTTATATGTACGTTGGTATATTATTTCCATATTACTCGTAATTTACAAGAACGTCATAACACATCAATCCAAATAATGTTTTGAGAGACTTTTGTTGTAGGTCTGAATTTGTGCCCAAACGTTGTTCGCAATGATAAAGAAAAACAATAAAAGATAAAAACTAGACCAAGGGAAATCCAATCTCTAAGGTGTCAATTACTGGTTCAGGAAGGATGAATCTGCTGGCTATAACTCAATTTCAGATTGATAATTTGGTGATGAGTTCCCGCCTAAATTTTTAGTTTGACTGGAGGCTCGCACGCTAAATTTGTTTCGATTGGCCTTTCGAAGATAATTGGTATATAAGAGCAATACCCCTTTGAAGTTTGAATTACAAAGGTGCGAGGTCCTCCCTCGTCCTACCTTTTCACGGTGGACCAGGAGCAGAGAATTTTGCTTTTGTAAGGACAGAGGAGAGATAGGATTTCTTTTATAATAAAGAAAAAATAAATGAAGCGATATTACATCGAATATGTACGACGAACTTGCAATCTGCTTCGGAAATATTATCAAATTAAAAAACAGCACAGATTGTGTAATGTTAATGAAACATTGATGATCAGCCTTTCATCGCATATAACTGGAAATAACTCATAAATAAGGATCATGTACGCTGTGTTTGTAATTGTTGATCCATTCAGTTTTGAGGAAAACGTTGTATTTTCATGCTTTTCTCGTAGGCCTTCTTCATGTTTATCTTAAGCCTTGTTATACTTTACTTCAGCCATGCATGCATGGGGGGATGTGTTTCCCACACTTGACCATGTAATGGATTCCTCAAAGATATCTAAAACCAAACAGATATCAGGGAGAGGGAGGGGAGGGAGTGAAATTAGATTTTTTAGATTAATTTGAGAAATAAATTAGGTGAAATTAGATATGGACATATGTTTCCTATGTATCCATACATTAGGATTAAAATCAGTGTGTGAAAATAATAAAACGCTATTTGGGGGTAATTGAAATCTTCCTGAGAAGGAAAAAGTTGTGAAAATTTTCATTCACCATGCTATTGCGTGTTGTTTCTAATCACGCCATAATAAAAGACTGGAGCACATGAACGTATTTTAATTAGAAAATCTCTTCTGGTTTAGGAGGGATGGCTTGATATAACATCATTGAATGAGACTCTTCTTCATAAATTTTGTTTGTGTCATAACAATAACTAATTAGTGATTGGGGAAAAAATAAATAGTAAACCGCATGAAACGAAAACGTAATTAAATAAATAAGATGTTTATTGTTTCACACGAGTCAACGTCAAGTGGAAAACGGACAATTAAACAAACGAAGAAAAACGTTGTGTTCTGTGATATACATTAAAAGTAGATAATAAATAATTTAATTGCCATATTGATATCATAATCGCCCACCGTGAACTTGAATCCGAAAGCTCGTTAATTTGATAACATCGTTTCAAGAAAAATAAAAATAAAAAAACAGTGCTTGATGTTATAATAGCACTGAATAAGACTGTGTCTCGTTTGCCATTACTACAGTCATATTTGACTGAGAGATGTAAAGGTTAATTTCTTTCAAAAAATAAAACAGGAAGGATACGAACATTTTCATCCTTGCTCATAAGCCTTCATCAATATTATGACAACAGTTCCCGGAAAACAAATGAAAGCGAAAGTCTCGTGTAATATGAAACACATTTTAATGAGGTAATTATCAATTTAATTGCTAACTTTTAATGAACGTATTTAAATTTAAAACAAAGTAATACGACCTCATCACTCGTTACTGTTAAGACTTAGCTTAGCATATCATTGGTTTATCTTTGTGCGCAGGTGCATGCGCCGCAGGAGTTGTCGGATCCAAGATGCCTCGCTACTGCCTATTCGGTGATACAGTCAACACCGCTTCAAGAATGGAGTCCCACAGCGAACGTAAGTTTATAGATGTAAATGGTAAATGGGAAGAGACGAGCCGGGGGGGGGGGGGGGTATAGTTGGTGGTTGTGAGGTTGATGCCCTAATGATTTTTTTAAAGAAAGGAGCAATCATTTCCAGGGTTCTGGTATTTGACAACATTGATGTAAACTACACCCGTTCAAATCCTTTTTGAGATCAAACTATTTCTTTGACGAACAGGTCAGGTTCAAAAACACTATTTCTCTAAATACAAACATGGAGGTCTGTGTTGGGCCGTTGGCGTAGCAACATGAGTTTGAGTGGGGGGGGGGGGACATGATGAGAAGCAAATCTATGCCCCACAAACGTCAACCGGTCACAAGTTTGGAAGGAATTTGGCGTGGGGTATATGACCCTGTTGGAGGCCCACTGATGGCGTTTAGCGACAAAATTCAAAATTACAGTCGGATTTGGGGCAATTTTTTGTGGACACCCCATCGTACGGGAGGGGCACCTCTTGTCCCCACTGTCCCTACACCTAAAGAACACATACACATAGCTGTTCGTTTACCAATTACTTCAAATGTACTGCCCAATCATCTTAAATGTGTATTAGGACAACATGTATGGATTCTGTGGGTTATGCACTTGTACGTATTAAAGGTATGCTAATGGTTCAGGTGTAACAATTTTAATCAAACTAAATGTTCCTACTCGATCTAGATTTTTTTGTCGTGACTTGCATCGCTGTCTATTCGTTGTTTTTTTTTTCTTTTTTGAAATGTTGGGTAGTCGATATGATGCAAAATGTAGAAGCATCACCAGGACATTGGACGACGCCTTAGGGCAGAGGTCTAATGTTCCCCTTCCTCTTCGAAAAATTTCTGCTTAGATAAGCTGTCTTTGATCCACAAAGGTGATATTGCAGAGCAGTAACATCAGTTTATACACAATTGCAAGACATTTTAGATCAGTAGGAGAAACACATCAAGATAGAGCTATAAATGATTGATCGTATGTATTTATACACTTAAGGATATAACATGATATGTTACATGATGACGTGGTTAGATGATCACGTAGTCTATGTGAGAACGTTGACCAATCATAGAGTCAACGATTGTCTATGACGACATATGTTAATGGTCGCTACCCGTGATCTACCAATCAGCAAAGTATTGCGAAACCTTTCTGAGAACAGCGTCTACGTTTTCTATTTTTAAAGTATTGCCTTGTCTAATCTGACTGTCTGAGGGGAATAAAGAAAAGGTTAATAACCTCTAGTAAACACCGGAAGACTGAACTTTGTGTGACTCCTTTTGAGTACGGTGGGGTAGAATGACCATCTCTATACAACAATATATCCCCCATTCCCAATCCCCTGCCCCAGATAACCTTCCCGTGGTCGTAAGGTAATTGGAAGGTTGAATGAAAATTTCCATCAAAGTTTTATTTACATACCTTAAACGGAAATAAGGCGCTTAAGACCCTTCAACATGGCTTACGTAGAACTTAACTTGAATCATTTTAATCTGTTCATCTCGTCCAATAACCACCAGCAATAGTTTCATGTCCTGAAGACATCATGCATTTCATGAGTTTCAAAAGAAGCATCATTTGCTTTTTGGAAAGTTTGGGTGAACAAATTATTATGCGAGCAACAAAATGACTGAATTTCTATCTGCCAGAAATTTATTTCTTGAAACGAAAGTTGCTGTCCATCACATTTTTAATGATCTATCACTCTGTTTCCATAAATATTGGAGTGTTTTGTCTGTGAAACAAACTAAAAAGACGAACAAGAAGAAGATTCTTGCTATCATAGAAAAGAGTGACGCACTAAAGAGTCATGTGCGGTCATGTGCTAATTGTAAGACAGGAAAATATTGGCCGAGAGAGCATGTGTGGTATTGTTGAAAAGTTCTGCGAGCAATGCGAGCTCACCGATTGGTTGAAACAGGTCGTCAAGGTTACAAAATAACATTAAATGAAATTAATTCCCAAAAGGAGTGCAAACTTCATCCACTTATTATCTCTAACTTGAAAGCAGTAGGCGTGACCCCACAAATACAGAGTTGATATTTCTTGAAATGCCTCTTCGGAACAAAATAATCTACCTTTGCGTTTAAAAACCAAGTGCTAATATGCCATTAATAGTATTATCATTTTAATCTATGCTTTACTATCAGGAAAGTAGCACGTTAAAAAACTGACTGTTCCATTTCCCTTATTTTTTCTCCTTCTTTTTAACCATGAAGCGATGAAAATCCACATCAGTGATAACTGTAAGAAATTCTTGGAGAAGAATGGCAACTACCGAATTGTTCCTCGTGGCAGTATCGAGATAAAGGTATATAATAGTAACGAAAAGCAAGCAATAATATATCGAACGGTTACTGTCACACCGTCTTCAAGAATAGCCCACTAAACGCTTTAACGAAGTTAAACTTCTGTTGTACAATGTCACTGTACTATATGAAGCTATTGTTACAACGAATTAAATTAATAGAAGAAAGCATGCAGTTAAGAAAGATAAACCGGTTTTGTAATAACAACCGATACCGGTAGTTCAAACCGATATTTATTAAATTGTAAGTTGATACGTTACTACGTTATCTGTTGCAGTAGTATGATATGTTGTGACAGCTATCACGTTATGTAAACAATTCACTGCATTGAATCTGATGTGTATTGAGATAATGTAGTCGGTGAAAACAACCAGCTTCAAATAATGTGACACTGGATGTAACTTATGTGTGACGATATCGAACCGCTTGTAATAGGTTTGTATCGGCATATCGAGATTGACGGTACCAGAACAGGAGCTTCAGTTGCCACTCTTCAATCTCATCTCATCATCTCATCTATTACCTTATCTTTTGCGCAATATGCATTATGCGAATGTAACTGATTTTTTGTTAAAACACTGAAATATTGTCTTTAAATTTGATTTGAGATTGAGATAAAGGTACACTGAACTGATCTGAAAGTATAAGTTATATCACATCTCGACAGAACCTAACACCGGCAATGCCAATGTGACTGTATACCGAACAGCAACGAGATATTGTCCTAGAGTGATTCCTAATGTAACCACCGTTACCTGCAAATCATCTCAATTTATGCCCTTGTAATATCGGTTATTCGATATATCTGTTATTTTTTATTCCTTATGCTCTGGCAGATTGTTGTTACTATGTTGAGTATAACTGTGAAACAGTGTGACACTACGTACAGTCACTCACCTCTAAAATGTCTGTTAGTCACTGTATCTTAACGTTGAAAGTCTGTAAGTATTTATAACACGGTATATCGACATTCGGTACCCGATACATCTACGCGAAACAGTGACAACGGTAACAATACACAGATACACCACTACATTGAAGTCATTAGAGCTAATAATGACATTTGTCTCTGTTTTCAGACTAAGGCCTTCCTGAGTGTGTGTATTTAAGACGTTGAACGGTAAAATTTGTTGTCGTTTCATTTTTGTCAGGGAAAGGGAGTAATGGACACATTTTGGTTGGAGGAGTGCTTGGAGTTAGTAAACGGAAGACAATCGGTTTCCCCAGTGTGGAAAACTCTGGCTCCTTCCAGAAATCGTAGCAAAGACTACACTTGAAGACGGCAACTACTCTTATGTTTTCCGACGAGAATGTATACAGTGAATATTGTTTGCGTATATTCGTCATGAATATATGTGTTTACCTAACCATTCGATTTGCCATATATTTTATCAGAGGATTTCAACATTTAAAACAGATGCATTTTATCTCCCATATAAATAAACCTTAGAAGACAACAGAGTTATAGATACCTACGCGAATAAGACGAAGGGGGTTTCTCCCGCGAGACCGAAGGTCCGCGAGACCAAAATTGCATTGAAGCATATCAGCGAAGCTGTAACTGGTTTGACGTGTGATCATACGCTCAATAGGGTCCGCGAGACCGAAATTCAAATAAGGTCCGCGAGACCGATATATAGGGGTTTCCACTAGAGATATGAACGTTTGATTTTATAGGACTTTTTTTTAACTTATGACACCTCCTTTTAGGCTGACCTTATGGGACATTTACTAAACTTTTGATACACTCATTTGAAATTATAGGACATCAACACGATCGTATGAACTCTTGAAATGTATGTTTTCTTTTGTTTATTTATTTATGGACCTCACAAGTGAACTTAAGGGATCTTTGAAATGAACTTATGGGACGCCGTAGTGAATATATTACATTCTTTGGGGACGACTGGAAAAAAAAACAGTTAGTCCAAAAAAGGAAGCTATAAGACAAGAAAATAATAACAATAATAATAAAATCATTAAAAAATACCTTCGGTGTCGCGGGAGGTAACCTAAGACGAGTACTGCTCTCTACTGTTTATGCAACATTTACGGTAGGTTACGATACATCAACTGCAATACTGTGGTAGGTTAGTATACAATCCACAATTGACACAAAATCACCCTGTCGTAAAAAGATTATTAAAAGTATGAGGATATTTTGAACAACATATTTGATCTGCACTAGAAATAGCTTTTGAAGGTCAAAGGTCAGATGGTCGTTTTAAATGACTTAGTAAGTTGCAATTTAATTCTAATATTGTGCTCCCACAGGCACTCTGGGTAAAATTTGACCAATGCAACATCTTGGTTTGATCAAAGCCATCAGTCTCATTTTTTAAACCCATTACTTGTCTATAATGACTCATTTAACCTCTAAATACATTTTTTACTTTAAACCAACTTGGATTCAAAATGGTTTTAATACATTGTTGGGCAAAATCATACAGTTGGAGTTGCAAAGAGTATGACGTTATTCGGCCAGAACTGAAGCCAAACTTTGGTGTCACAAATTGTCCAAAATTATTGCTATTGTTTGACATGTGTGTTTCTCTATCCTTTGATACTAGAAACAAGTTACGCAGCAATTTAAATCCGTTTCTAAAGATGACTGTATGTAAGTGGTGTAGTAGGATGAATGTATGCCTGTATACAGTGGCATATACAGGTAGATATGAAGACGCACATACATATATTATTGTGACTTTGCTGAAACAATGGAAATTCACTCTTACGTCTTTCTTGGTATCAGTATTGCACTAAGTCAGCCCTTCTTACTTACATCAATTTCTATGGGTCAAATCCATTTTACCACTCAAGTTTCTATTAAAATGGAAAGTAAACAGTCATTAAAATATTTTTATTTTCTTAAATACAGACGAGTAGACGACAAGAGAGAGAGAGAGATTGTAACAATAAGCAAGTTCTCACCATTATGTTTGTATATAATCATATATTTATATCATATATTTTTGGAAAACATCGCATGGAATAATGCCTTACAAAAAGGTAGTTCAATTGTAAGATCACTTAGAGCACACAAAAGTCTTCGGTAAAAAGAATGAAAAGAGTATCTTGATCATGAAATGAAGAAAGCCCGAAGTACAGAAATTTGTAGAAATAGCGACAAACCCTAAACTTAAAGGCATCTTAAAATCTTAACTTTAATCAAGTGAAGACAGCATGTTCTATTTCGCCTCAGAAACTACGTGAATGACATTTTACCTAGCAGCAATGAATTAATAGGCTCGGAGTCGCCGAGGGTAGAAAGGGGAATTATCCTCCCCCCTTCCGAAAAAAAATTTATATACGTGCACTTTTGAAAAGAATGACCTTATTACTCGTAATGATATTTTTTTCAAAAAAACATTTTAGACATTTAAATGGGCATAAAACAAATACTCATGAATATTATCTTGCGAGCCACACTACATGTGAAAAATTCAAAATTTAACAGTCTTTTCTCGCTACTGAAGCGCTCTCTAATAAAATGTGTAATTGGCCGATCATTTTTTATGACAAATCTGTAAATACATATGCTCCCACTCGATTTGGAGAAAGAAAGTGGAAAAAGGTATGTCAGATGAATGTCACAACTTTATATCCTCCTTTAAATCGTTATAAAGAGTATATATATGCAAAGCTAGTGACGTCATTATTTGTTTACAATTTCAATAGCAGTCCATTCAGAGAATGGAATGGCGTATACGTGTAACAAGTGGAACAATGATCTGTACCTACGAGGGTAAAGTACGCACTGTGAGTGCAACAAAGGTAACCGTCTAGCTCTTCAGTGAAATCATGAGTGGCAGTTGGTTCCTCGATTTTCAAGGGTTTTGTGCAATGTCGTTAAAACAATAACCACTTTGTTTCATAAATAAACGATTTAAATTAATGAATTATTTCCGTTCAGTATTGAAAAGAAGTATATGGTAAAGTAAAGCTGGTAGCACTTAAAGCATTACAAAATGTTATAGAAATGTATTGAAGCTATTTTATCTGTAATTCAATTTCATCATTTATATTGGAATCCCTGGTTCTTTCTTGGCTAGATAAAATTTGCGATTATTCTTGCCTTTTTTCTATATTTTTAATTGAATTATTGTGCCTTGGTAGAACTTGAGACTGCCCGCAAGGCGTGCGCATGGACTTGAATCGTGTTAGCCATTCAATTGTTTTCGGGTGAAGAAAAATAGTAAAGTTTGTTTGGAAGGTATACGGAGAAGGTGAATTGGTAATTTTGCTAACTCAAAAGCCCGTGAAATAAAATGCTGGACAGGAAAGACTGCAGGAAATGAGAATGTAACAAAGGCTGATTGGAGGAGTAAGAGCGTATAATAAAAAATACTATGGTGCATGGAAAGTTATATATACAGGCACAGGTTAAAGAAAAATAAAATTTATGGTACAATCAGTTAAATAAAATACAAAAAAAATGTAAGAAAAAATGAAAGATGAAAGAATTAACTGAAATTTGAATTGAAAAAGTAGTAAAATTTATTTAGTCAAAGAAGTCAAACTGAGGTGGAAGTACAAGGTCAAAGCAGGTATCAGTG
Organism: Stichopus chloronotus; assembly: GCA_021234535.1. Classification (NCBI taxonomy): domain Eukaryota; kingdom Metazoa; phylum Echinodermata; class Holothuroidea; order Aspidochirotida; family Stichopodidae; genus Stichopus; species Stichopus chloronotus. Next base: position 2,171,043 of record SFZH01000008.1, read on the forward strand.
ATATCTATATAGTATACAAAAATTCAGTTCTAGGTTTAAAAAAGTTAAAGCTATGATGTCTTTGAGTCAGCAATAAAATATATGAAACAAATTTTAACTCCTTCTAAATATGTTTATTTAACGGTAGTTTATGAATGTTAGTTGTGAAAAACCTCATGCACAGATATCTTTCACTTGTCAATGTTAGTCTCAAGTAAGTCTCTTTCTGAATTATTCAAAATAATCGTTTTTTTATTTGTTAAATTTTGCCTGACGTCTTAGGCCGCGATAGGTAATGTATGTGCCAACAGAATTCTCAGTTCTTGTCAAATTGTACCTATTAGGCTGCAGTACAAATGGTGGCCATATCACAAACTATGAGCAAGATATTATTTGTGCAACTTTAAGTGGTTTTTTTTTTTTTTTTTGTTCTTCCACGTTTTGTTTCCATTGAAAAACATTATTTCAACTTAAAGCAATCTTCATCTTATCACAGTAGTTTCGTTTGGGGGTGTGTTAAAAAAGACAAGAAACTTGTAAAGAGAAGATGAATAGAAAACTATACGAACTCAAGTCTATATCCAGACTGTTTCAGTACATGTGCAATCCTTATATCTGGTAATTTGCTTCACCCCCCCCCCCCTCCCTACTTTGAAACGTTGTGGCAATTTTCTTCAACTTTTCAACTAAGGCTGGAACAAATAAATGACAATAACGCAGTCTGCAAATTCATTCGTCCAGTAAAGAATTAAGAGTAAACAGGGAAAATGAAATTATTGCACTTTGGAAACGTCTCTATTTTGACGACATAAATATTCCATCTATGTTGAATCCATACGCAATGCATAAGACATCAGTAACCCATCACTGATGTGTTATTTTGGATCGTCAATAGTGTCTTGTGTGTTTGTCTGCAGATTTGTTCTCACTATGCTCGCCTGCTCTCTTAGTTGGATGTCTGGTTACCAATCTTTTAGTCTGTTTATCCGTCCGTTTGTTTGCCTACCAGCATGTCAATATGTCTGTCTATTTTGCATGTTTTCTCTCTGCTTGACCAATGTTCGTTATGGTCTATTTCTTCACTTTCATATTTAAGCAAACACTTCTTACCTTTCTTGTTTTGTTACATTAAAAGAGAATAACGAGTTCCTTTATTTTTGTCTTATCTTTTTTTAAAAAGCTTGTCGTAAAGTTCCGACGAATATACGTAACAAACTTGCTACGAGCCTCTGTATCACTGCAAAATAATCGCTGCACATGTAGTAACATGTGTATTGCTTTGATCAAGGTTTACTGTTAACGGAAGAACCGGAAAATGACCGACTTAATAAAATCAATTTCAATTCCTAGAAGAAACAACAACAACAACGAAATTGAATTCCGAATGAACTGCATGACTGCTTTTGTACTTTAATAAGAAAAAGTAAACGTTTAATCTCCACAGACCAGCTCTAGCGAAGAGCAGCTATTCTGACTTAGGCATTTTTTATTCTGAAAAGTGCTTTGAGTATTTCTTAATTCGAAAACTGATAGTACATAAAGAGGTACATGTTGAGACAGCTGTGAATTAACGAAGAGGACTACGATTAGTTTACACGGTGTATCATGTATACTAAATCTCCCTGAAGTACAGACGGCTTGCATGTGACATTACACTTGAAAGGTGGGTTGGTGTAATTCTTGTAAGGACTGAAGTAATGTTCTGCAAACTCTACCTTCAAACGTAGGTCATGAATATAAATCTTGCAAACATTTATCACTAGAAACTTACTGCAGAGCTGAAAATTTTGACCACAAAATCCTAAATCGACACTTAAAAGAATTAACTTAAAAAGTTTTCAGCAAGAATTAAAAAAAAAGTTAACTTCAAACTGCGTTTTCAGTCCTAAAGGAAGGACTTTGTTCGAAAATCAATTTGAAACGTCAGTTCCCAGTGATTGCTTTTCGTGACAGTTGATGGCTTACGTGGGGAATATTTGCCTAGCGAGTAATTATAACCATAGCATATATCTTTTGCTTTGTTTTTTATATCCATCTCATTAATTGTTCCTGTGTCTAATATATACAAGTATTTACAAATAGAATTGATGCTTTGTAACGAAGACTGAAATTTTGAGAGGTGAAAATGAAATTAAACATCAACATATATTTTTTTGAAAGTTGGCGATATGGCTACACAGATATTTAGAGATATCTACAAATATCTGTTATACAGATATTTTATCGGATGGAGGAAACAAATCTATGAAAAAAAATTGTTATGGCCTAGATCAAATTGATTTGATCGAAAGCAATGTATAATCTAATATCAACTCTCTAAATTGCAACGAGTGACATAAAGGATGACTCCAAAATTAAGACTGGATATTCACTTTAAAAGAATGAGAATAACTCCTTTCCAGTGACATTTCTTTCTCCAAATAAATAGTCATCCATAATTTCACACTAAAAGGGTGATTTTTCACTCTTAAGATTTTAGTGAGAAGGACATCGAACTTTCTGGCATTAAAATCAGCATTAAAATCAGCATTAAAATCAGCATTAAAATCAGCATTTCAAATTGTTCTAAGTCCTTAGACGTTTTTATTGTTCAACATCTCACCTAGAAAGACAGTATAATCTCTACGTTGGTAATAAAGTTTCCACAGTTTTAAGGGTAATTGAGCTCTGTGTCGTTTTTGTAGTCAAATTCTTCTCATGCTTTACAATAATTTAATTCTTCTTTATTTGTATTGTTGGAATGTTGTCTGGAGCAGTGCCTTACCAACTAAGATCCAAAACTCTTAATACTTCAGAAAAGATGAATACGCTTGATTTCCGACAAATATCGCCTTCATCACGCCAATCCTCTGTTTGCAAAGTTCAAGGCTCTCTACATCGTTATGCTGCATAGATGTGTTTATATTCAATTGGTTTCACGAGAATTGGCCTTCCACTTTAAAGCTCTTCTTCTTCCCTTAGTGAAGATTGTTACAACCGGTATTGTAATGAAAAAAATTAACCGATAATGTAAAACGAACCGATAATGTAACAACAAATCGACCGATAATGTTAAAACCAATAATGTAGTAAAATAAAATACCGATAATGTAGTAACCGATGACGTAGTAAAAAACTTAACCGATAATGTACTAATGGCAAACCTGTAACTTTACCGCTTGTGTTACTAAGTGTAACTAAGTAATAAAGCCAGAACCCACAAATGCATTGTGGTTTCGATGATACATTGTGAATGTGGCACATTAAGACAATGACGTGTAACATGCATGGCTTCAGTAATTTATCATATTACCAATATGTATGACACAACAGCTATACACAATGCTGACCATATAATGTGATGACTGATAAGCATCATGATTATATCACCTTTTATCACGATAATAAAATGAAACACTAAGGCGGCAGAAGGCTTAGTATTTCAAAAGTTAAACAGGGATTTTAAGCTTGTTAGGTTACTTATCTACCAAGCTGGTTATATTTTAATGGGTCTCTCATCTCATCTGTAACAGCCTGATTGACATTCTACTACACGGTCGTTAATTTATTTGCGTTGATAAGAGTGAAAAGAACGTTTGTTGGGCACCACTGACACTAGCAGTGCTGTGCATGAATAGCTTAGGATTAGTGAACTTCGGTAGGCTACTGGCTTAATGATCCTATTGTGACTCTATATGGACAAGCGAGGAACAAAAGACTCGAAGAATTAAGATAATTCTATATCGTTTGTTAATTCTCCAGCTTGACGATTAAAGATGGCAGATGTAGATAAACATTAAAAATACTTGTGTTTTAAATAATAAAAATCGGTGCGAGTCTGAAAGTAAAACAGAGAGACAAAATGTTGTCAAATCTAGGCTGAAATTTTACACAGCTTGTGCACGATGCCAGTCTTGAGAAACCGAACAGCCAGTTCGGATAAACGGGCCTTGGGATAAACGGGGCTTCGGATAAACGGGGTTCGAATAAACGAGGTTTTACTGTACATACTTTTTCTCTTCAAGTTGTGTATTTCGTGGTTTGCTCTTGTTATTTATTGCTTTAGTTGTTACTTTAACTTTTGTTACCTTTTCCTCTCTCGCGTAATTCGTGATTTTTTTTTGGTTTAAATTGTTCTTTTTGTATTTGCTGTTATTAGTCAATTTCCTTTTCACTTGAATTTCTATGGGAGATTACCCTTGGAATCTTTCTGTTATCTCTTTATTTCCTTATCTATTATCCTGTTTGATTGTATCTTTATACTCAAGTTGTTGAAAGACTCTAGAGAGTAAAGCTTATAACTGAATATATTTTGTGTTCAAAATGGAGAAGGTGACATATAGGTATCGTCTGCTTGTAGGGTGAGAATTAACTACATAATGGTTGTGACAATATGACTATACATGTCAAGTGGTATAGTTTGCCGAGGTATACATGTTAAAGAAGGACATACCAAGTGAGCTTTATAACTACTTTCAACCTGCACTCGTCATTTGAGTTACAAGCAAAATAAGCGAAAGCGTGACCATGCGTCTCCTTTCAAACTCTGAAAATGAAAAACTTTTAAACGTTTAAGATTTAATAGGCCTATAAGTGATGGGGAAGATTTCAGCTCACTTGACAGGGCACTTAAAACACGAGGACGTGAAAGTTAACGCCCCCCCCCCCAAAAAAAAAAGGCAAGTCGTCGACGGAAGAATTAAAAGAAATAGAAAAGACAAAGCTCAATTAAATATACTTAGTGGAGATGTAGAAGGATTTACGTAAGTCAGAGGTAAGACATACGATGTCTGGCACGATACATGGTATGATGTCTTTAAAGTATTTTAGTTTCTTAAGTTGTCATAATTTTGTTTAAAGGCAGGAAACCGTCCCTTGTGTCTTTCGTTGCATGTAATTATGCAATATGATATAGATATAATGCGTAGCTTGTATTTAACATACATAAAACCATGTGTCCGCATTCTTTGACTTTCAGTTGGTACCGAATAGGCATGACGCATAATTTTACTCTAGATGTCGCACATACTGATGGGGTGTATCAACATTATGGAAATTAATAGAAACCTAAGTGACGTGTTACTGGTTGCGTTCCATGGACTTTGCGTTTCCTTGTAAAATGACAATGTGGAACAAGAATGAGAAAAAAAAAAAAAACAATACACCGGATCTTCACACAATCTTGTTTCGTTGCAGTTTTCATCTACTCACACAGAAGAATATTTGATTCCCCATGCTTCCTTCTTGGGATGATATGGATATGCAAATATTCAAGGCATGAATGAGGTTTCATTTGACTTACAGTTTTGTCCGATGCAACCTGTTGCTGATAGTCATCTCAATTTAGTTCTAAAAATATATTGTACGGCGAACCGATAAAATCTTTTTTCCGTCACAGGCTCTTGAGTACTCTAGTAACCATTCTGCTGCCACTATGTCTCTGTCCTCCCACACTGTTTAAAGCACCGCAAATGAGAATGCGGACAATTAAAGTGATTGCGTGTGTAGGCCTACTGAAAAACCAAACAGATAAGATTATGTTTTATCTTAACTTTTTCTTTATTTTTAAATGTACGCTCGAGGTTGTACATGGACGGACTACATCTGTCAAAGAAGGAAAATGACAGAAACTACTTTGAAAAGCAACGGAATTGTCATAAAAACAGTAAAACACAGAAATCACATTTGAAAATTAACTGTTCTTACTGTAAGCTCCTACATAATGAATATGCAACAGTACAGGTCTCATTAGTGTATCAAAAACATACTACTCAAGTCGTCGCTCCTTAGTCGGTATCTGGAATTGTGGTATTTGGTGACAGGAAGCACTGTATTTACAAATAACCGACGAACTGAACACAACATTGCGGTGTCAGTGATCCTGAGTTGTTTTGTCTAACTGAATATTCAATACTAGTATACTTCCTATTGGCTTGTTTAAAGAAGCGCATGGTTGTTTTGAATGAGAACTGTCAACCACTACATTATCGTATTCTACACTTTTTGTCGTTATTTTAGAAGAATTTGAAATCATATAGCAGAATTAACCAACTGAAACTTATTTATTTTCCCAGATTGCCTGAATGGTGTAATTAAAAGCCTTACCAAACTTTTGGAGATGAAATTTCAATGTTTTTACTTTTTGCCTACCCACGCAATCACTTAATAGTCTAGGATATCTGGTATGAGAACATGTTATTTACACTCGTACTCACAATTTAGAGAAAGTACTGTCCTGACTGGTTCTACGTAATGAATATTCATACAGTAGTTGATTTGGAGCACCCAATCCATATGATGTCATGCACTTTGACAAGTCTTAAGACTTGTATGTATCCCTTATTTCTGAAAGTTACTACAGAAATGCACAGTCGCAGAAGGCAAGGGGGGGGGCACATTCCCCAGCAGCGGTTTTTCTGGAGGGGGCGAAATGGCGCCTCTAGCTCATGGAAGATAATTTCCTGCGATCTGTAGTATTGTGTGAAGACGATTGTACTATTTTCTTCTACCAACTCAATCACACAGCAGGGGCCAGCTACAATATGAGAGTCGATTACTGTTCAAATATCTGAACGAAACCAATTCGAGGAGATAACAGTTCAGAACAGAGCAGTGCACAGAAGGGAAGTCGCTGTAACAACAGGCGCTGTGGAAATGTGGGCAGGAAGGGGAAAGATTCACTAAGTCTTAACCAAGACTTTATCTAGGGACTTTTGTACAACAAAAAAATTCTGGTACGCTCCTCGTCAACTGATGGTGTTGTTTCGCTTAGGGTAATTATTTTTCGACGCTAAGCAACCATGCTATTGTGAGGGAAGCCCGTGGCTATTACTAAAATTTCACGTTGTCACTGTCCAACTCAACAAATTTAGATTTAATTTGATATCCTCCTCTTTGTTACAAAGTCAGTCCAGGTAGAAAAAACTCAGATTACTCTTGGACGGAGGACTCATCTCACTGTTACCAAACCACTGATTGAACCCAAATACTCGCCGTTGCTAAGCATCGTTGCTTCAAATGCCACCACTTTATCCTCCGTCTCGGATCCAGCACCAGTGTAGGCCACAAGTACTAACTTCACATGTCGTCAGATGGCACGAAGTTAACTGTTATATTATTACCATGAAGCTAAGTAGTAGTATCTCAACTCATATTTTATATTTGCATATTTGCATTGCTATCTTGACAATAACTACAATGTCAGAGTTTGTCGATTACTGCACAAATACAAAAATTATTCGACGTGTTATATTTACGATCTTACGACATTTACAGTCCTTAATCGTTTCACAACACGTGTGTGCGCGCTCATTTCTGTGTATGGTTTGACTTGTCTTTGTGATACTCCTTTCTCAGTACTCGTCGTGTTTCTTTTTGATGTCAGACGTAACGTTTGACCTTGCCGGCAGAAATCCTTTCATCAGAGCGTCGTGTTTCGTACGATGCACTTTAAATACTTATCGTTAAAACAGTTTCCTTTTTATTAAAGGAGATACTCTATAATTGAGACATCAGTTGTACGTCAAGCGTTAAATGTCTAAATTAGTATCTTGGTTTCAAATAAGTTGAAGCATGCCAATCTCAAACTCGAAGTAGTTTGGGCCTTTATCGCGAGTTTGATCGGATTTTAAGTGATTCCATTTTATGAAGTCTCTCTCACCAGCACAGTTTATTCAAAATTTGTTTTGGGTCACAGTGTATGTCCATAATCTTAACTGTGATTGGTCGTCTGATTAAAATTTCGTGTGACGTCAGTCTCCTACTGATAACTCTATACAAACGTCACCAGTTCAAGGTAACTCTTTGCCCTTAGCAATGCAACATCGCGGTTAGGACATTGGTAACACACGTGTGCACCTACTACTTAGGTATAGTATGCAACTGTACACGGGTATACGTGTAAGTAAAAGTAAACTTTTTGTACTCAGCGTTCTCAAGAACAGACTGATGTCACCTTACATTTATAAACGATTAATCATGAAAATAGACGATAATGGACCATTAATCACCTTTAAAAAAGCTCACCTTTAGAATTGTGTTTTCTGCAGGAATTGATTTGTCAGCATTTCTGCCCCTAAGTAATTACCTACTAATACTCTTTTCCGTTTACATGTTCGTGGTAACATGGAGCTACTAAAGAGGCCAATGGTGGTGCATTTTACAAGTCGAATGTTCAGAAAAGTCTGTTAACATTTCGTAGGACAAGTTTTAGTCATTAATAACCGTTCTTTTATACACGTAGTAATTACGGCACATTTCTAATTATGATAAGCTATATTGGACTAAATTTCGACTGGTGATCACGTACCTGTTAGTAACTTTAAAACATATATATATATATATATACAGTTACAGAGCTGTTTATCTGATGATCCACAGAAGTGTTGCATAGGGACCACGTTAGTTTCACGACTTAGTATATTTCTCAGTAAGTGAATAAATTATTGCATGCCGTCCTCACACGCAATATGTACACAGATATACACACAGATGTCGTAGAACAAGTGTACCGCAGTCCCCAGATTAGGAATGCGCAACTCTGTACATACGGCTAGAGCCATACATGGCTCTGCATACGGCTCTGTTAAGTATACGTTAGTGAAAAAAAGAAAAAAGATGGCGTACTTTCAGTAAGCGTGAATTTGAAGTTGAATGCCATTTCTCTGTAGATATACGATAAAACAGTTATCTAGATGTTTATGAATTATTACTATCTGGAAGTTAATGTGGACCTATTGATATGAAGAAAGACTGCGATTGTAAATGATTATTCATAATTAAATGTTATCCAATGCTTGATCATGTAGTAAGTAGAGGATAATTCACAATCGCGGTGTGGGGGGGGGGGGGGGGCGTAATCCAAGCGATGGCGAGGGCGCAGTTTGAGTACATCCAGTAGGGTTCCTACTGGAAAGCCTAGTATTCAGTGATAGAATCAAACCCGGGAGCGCATTATCCTCTCTTCAATGCACATGTTCAACGTTAATTAATCTTGTTCATTCATACAATGCGAGATTTTGATGAAAAACACGGAAACGTAAGAAAATTTGGGTTTGTAAAAGAACACGTATTTATTGAAAACGAACCCCGAGGAGAGGTAACACGTTTAACAACATAACAAAACTGTTCGTTCGCTACTGCCAAAGCACCACCACTCTTTCGGACATAAGATAGCAGAACACACAAAACCCTTTCGATCTATGTTTCTATTGTATTCATCCGCTGGTGATTTTACCGTGCTACTATCAAAGGATAAAAAACGCGGTCATCTGACTGTTATGGGCCAATAGGAGTTGAGGATTCTTCCTAGGTATGAATGAATGTCAGATCATGTCTCACTACCGCAACATTCCTGAAGTAATCAGATCTTTATACGCTGTATCACTTCTTACTCTATCTTCTTTTGTTCTTACTTTATCATTTTTATATAGGCCTATGTTGATGTTTCCATGGAATGTAACAATTGCTGTACGTTATGGGGGCGTACAGTTTGTCTTCGGGATCTGATTAAGTTTTGCTTTACTTTATGATCATGTATATCATGTTCCACGTTATACGATAGTAGTGGGTAATAAATGACCTGGTAGTTCACTCAAACTTTCATCTCAATATATAACATTTGGTAAGCTATAAGACTCTGCTAGGGTCATAAACGATAGATTTTACAATTTTTGAACGGTATGGTCGTCTGGATTATGCCATCCCCAACGAGAGCAGACAAAAGTCTCAAAATAGAGTCCCATATGACACGATATCAATTACTACCAAAGATTATCTACCCAGTGAAAGACTTGGTATTTTGCCTTGAAAATTGTAACAAGTGTGGAATAGCGATCGCTGTCGGTAAGGAGGGAAAAACCAAGAAGTTTAGAACGGATGTACCATATTCGTCGTTCCTATTTGTATGTAACGTCCTTCTAAGACTTTTAGTAGAGGTATGATTGATAAAGCAAGTAGCTAAAGTCGGATACAAAGAACAGAGACTTGATATTCTAGCGCCACCGATCCAAAACTTCTCACATAGGCTACTAGTTGCACTAATAGCAACGGTACCTACCAAAAAAGAGGGCGCTTTTGTTCTAGGTTTCATACTGGTACACAATAAATCAAAGCAGTGTCACATCTTAAATTAGGTACACTGTCTCTGGTTACACTCATAAATGATACTTGCGCAATGCAGCACATTTACATAACCAAACAAGCCAAAAGTACATATAGGAGAACATTCTTTTTTCATACAACGTCAAGGACAAAATTAAAAATCCAGACTTTATTGTACTACTTATTCGAGTATATAGTAACATGAATTCCATATATTGGTACCAAGTGGAATTAATGCCACCATGAATTAATTTATCTCATCATGTACTCGTAATGTTTATATCTCAATAATATGGTCATAAATTCTATATTTTGGTACCGCTTTGGCTAATCATAAACGTCTATACCCAGTTCTTATTGACAAGTGATTGTTCCTGAAACTTGGGTACGAATCTTGCGCATAGGAATGAATTTCATTTTGGTGATCTACATCATTTATATTCGTTATATATTATTTTTACATCATATTTTGTATAATCAAAACGGTTATTTAACATCTGGTAGAAAACTTCATAATAAGTGATGTGATACACAATCGTTCATTTAAATCAAGCAAAAGAAGAAGCGTTAATCAATTGATGTGTCAGAGGCACGTTTTTAAAACAATTTTGATGTGTCACGTGTTACACATCTCCATTGGCGAAACTGCTAATACTGTCAGAAAGAATAATATCTTATGATGGTAGATCTTTAACGTGGTACGTACTTTTAGTTAACGCTAAAGTGTTAGGCTCAATGAAAACATTAAACAGGATGATATAATAGTCTGATGTTCCAGGCAAAATGAACAATACTTATGTACTACAGGCGGCCCCGACTCGGTTATGACACTAATAGTACTCAGGTTTTCCTTCTAGCTTATACAAAAACAGGAGGGGAGGGGGACAGGGGGTATACAAAGTCAATACAATGAGAAGTCTACCTCTTGATTACATTTCACTCCGTAATTACATGAGATTACACAATCTAATGTAATCCATCCTTTCATGTAATGTTTCAGTACAGAATCTCAATCAAACTTCACCCTTAGGGTCTCGTTTTAATTTTTCGAGTCTATGTGACTGAAATAGTGAAAATAGCCGACTATTCCGTAATAGCATTGAGCCGAAATGGTAGAAGCAGGCTAAATAATACTTGTAGCAAACAAGAGCTGAAGCCGAGTACAGCTGACTGCACAAACTACTGTAACGTCCGTGCAAGGGCGCAAACAGAAAAAAAAATGGAGAAGTCAAAAGAAACCCTTTCTTTCAAGATCAAACATTGACTGAAGCAAATTACCTATTTTATTTCATGTAACACCGTAGCGTATGATGGTGAAAAAATAGTCATCTGCATGGGAGGGGGACGCCCTCTATTTTACAGCCAATCTACGCTTTCATTTTCGTTGATCATCTCTGATAATGTATTCTAACTTGCTGCCATCACTCAACTCTAGTTTCCCCAGCTTGTGTGTGTTACAATTTGCTATAGCATGAATGTGTGTAGAACATATTAGTATGGGTTCCTAAAAGAAAAGAGATTTATTGGGTGGTAAAGCAATATCAAATGAGATAGCAGATAGTTACGGAAGCGCTTTTTCCCGAAATTAACGCAAAGTGGAAACAATTTTACTTCTAGTACTAAACAAAGCTACGGCAAGCCTTTGCGTGAAAACAATTATTCCATCCAAACTTTAAAAAAAATTGTCACCGCTGTCAACCAGAATAATTTCAGATTATATGATACAGTACACTTGAAGTAATATCGAACACTTTGCCGGCTGCCATTTTCAATGTTCATGAAGTGAAGCGGCCGCCGTGTAGTGATGGATGATAAAACTAATACCATACAGTCGTCGGCGCTAGCTAACTTTTAGCCCATGGCTGTTTGCTGGAAACACACGTCATTACGTCAGCGAGAGAAAATGCCCGCAAGGAGTGACGTATGTCCGTCTGTCTTGGTCAGGGGACGGTGACGGGGGTAAGTTGGGGGTTGGGAGAGGATGCAAATCTCCCCAGGATCGCACAAATTTGGAAGCCCAAAAAAAGTTCATGAAATAATGGGCACCAAAGTAATTAAAAAAAAAAATGGAAAGTGAAGCAAAAGTTCGTATATCAAAGGTTTGTACTAAAATGTTATTATTCCATACATTTGTGATTAGATAGTGATTTACGCAACAACCTGGCAAACCTGTTGTACGTTGACCTAGTTTCACTACCCTAGGAAGTACGATGGGCGGTATTATTGGTACGTGGTGAATATTGACAGTCGTGGATTAACCAACCGTGTTAAAGAAGCCCTAAACGCAATCTTGCTAAACATAGTTTGTCCCTTGGTTTCAACATTAATCAATGAGTGTGTATATATGTAAACCAGTGACTGGAGTGTGAGGGGCCCGTGCTCTGTACCTAGGCCCATCCGGGCTCTCTGCGGCCATGGCCCTGATGCTTTCCAGTTACTGGTAAGTATCGCATTCATATATTGCGCAATGGTATGTACAGCAGCGAGTGTTTCATTGTGGCTAAATGCGTATGCTGCAGAATACTGTTCATTAGATGATGAATGATGTTCATTTGATGTCCCATTTCCTTAGGCTATGTTAATGTCATGGGCACCCGTCCTCGTATTTGAGATGAAATTATCACACACGGACCCCTTGATCTGTTGCTCAGTCATCCAGTTCAGTCTACATCGATTAACCATATGTCCTAAGCCAAAGGGAAACTGTAGTACGTGGCTGTGATAAAATACCTATACATGGTTCACCGTATATGACATTTACACGAGAGACCAAAAAAGAAGTCCATCTTTTCTCAAACAGTCATCTGATGGAGGTCCACGCACCTGTGAATGTAATTAGTAGTTAATTAAGGATATACCAGGTCAAATTTCACATAGTACCCCATGAAGAAAAAGGGCCAGAGGGGTTATTAACCAATAGAAACGCGTCAGACGTGTGCACGTACGATATTATGGCTGCTGTCTCACTGGCTGATGTGTAAGGAGGTCAGAACCTCATTTCATGGTACGACGCATCTCTGCTACCTATTCCTGTCGTTCTCGTCATTAGCTTGACTGACTGTCAATCAAACGGCATAAAATAAATTGAAAAGCAGAAACTTAAAAGACAGGAGAAAGAACGTCGAACGGAACACTTTTCGGAAAGAAAAAGCTCTCATGTCAAATTAATTTGAGAAAATTAACGAGGCTTCGAGTCCGATGCTGATCCCTCAATAAAAAGTTTAACTTCTTTCAATATTCTCGAAGGAAGTCTTTTTCGTTTATGGTGTTAGATTCACGGTATCGGTGAACTGTGAGATGATAACCTTCCGAGATAGACAAAGAACAGTGATGAAAATGTCAGCTGACAACCACCTCGTTCGTGGCTCAGGTCATACCAAATGATGACTTCAAACGACTTTAATTCGTATCAACTAACACGTATCCTATCATTAGAAGAACAAGCAGTAGAAAAAAATCTCCCTGCCCTTAGTGACAAACAGTGAGTTTCGACGGAAACTATGATGGGGTCACAACGTTGAGAGAAGGTATTGCACAGGTTCCTTGCAAAATGTAATGGAAAGGTCTCTACATGTGAAGACTGATTAAATCAAGTGAATAATCGTTTACTAAACCTGAATGTTATTAAATGTAAACGAATATTGTGGTGTGCTTACATTGTACACCGACGTCTATATATGCTGTACCTACTGTTTGTTACCTACACGACATTTTTGCATTTTGCAATGCAAACGATGTCCAAATTTACAATTTGTATATGTTGTAATTAAATTAAAACAGTAACTTCATGAGTTAAGCTGTATGCTTGATTTGAGCTATAACACTTGTGAAGGTATGCTACATACGGATGTGATGAGGACCGTATGTTGGTCTTCTAGCACTGCATAGGGCGCGGAAGTGATAATGTTTTAGTTTTCAATTTACAGTCACCGGATACAGATACGTTGCAGATATCTCCTTACTAACTACCGTAGTTTGTTTTTATCCATCTCAAGTGGATGGATTCTATATTATTTGCCTCGACTATTTATTTGGTATGTAATTCTCAAGCTTTATGTAATTAATGTGTCAGTTCATTTTCCCCTTACAATATACAAGTATCTTTTGGAATTACGTACCCATCAAATTTTTATCCAATTATTTTAAAAAGTAACATAAATAATACTTAGTCAAGTCTTTAAGGATAATTTATTGTACATCGTAGTCTTAGTAAGTATTCTTGAAGTACTAGTAATTAGTATATTTATTTAATCTTGGAAATGCAACCCTCTGCATAAGTGTGTACATGCGTTAGTGTATGTGCGTGTATTGTATGTTAGCTGTATTAGGTTACTCCATTGGTCCATTGTATTTTTTTTTAAAAACCAACACTCAGATAGTAAAGTATTTCTTTACTAACGCACTACCGACATTAATATTCAAAGACTGAACTTTATCCAAGTGAATTGCCCGAGGATTAAAACTATCAATGCGTCGACAACATGATCCAAGAAAACGGAAAGAAAATTAGAAAGGAACTGTTATGCGGTATTCGATAAATTGACGCTGTTCTGTGAACTATGAAATCGAATCCGAGCGACGAAAGCATACATAAAATGTTTTCTGCTTTTTAATGTCTCTTGGTATACCCGGAAGGTGTGATGACGTAAGGCATCCATCAGGAGTTTCAGAAGTATACCTCAATTTGTTTGGGAGTATAAAGATTACCTTTATGGATGATAAAGTTTGAATTTGGAAACTCTAACCAGAACTATAATGTTTACCACTTAATGTACATAGAATGATCAAACTTATTGTCCCATTGTATAGAACAATGGCATCACATGGCATTGTTCCTCATAACCGACGAAAACGAAAGTACAAAGGATGACCCACGGACGAAGAGAATTGAACATTTACTCAACTTATGCCCGGAAGCTAGATCAGATTCCTGGGATGACAATACAGAAAAAGGAAATGGGCCAACAGACACATATTATACGCGAAATATATTACATATGTCAATAACATCTTTCATCCTATAATTCTAGTGGGTGAAAAACATTTTAGGGGGTGTATGTGCCTCCCGTCCTATCCCCCGTTGACTACTGGCATGATTCGATGTAGAAATTTCTGCATCCGTTTAATCTTTACTTGTGTTTGCTTAAAAAGTAAAACAGTAGAAGTTTAACAGAAAGTTTACTCAGGTATTAGCTCTACGGTTCTGTTTCGTTTGTTCTACTTCCCACTGCCCTCTTACAATTATTAATACTCTTGCAAAGATGCCTCTCACACTGTTGATACAGAATACTTTTGACTCCAGAAAGTTCGTCTACCATTAAACTACAGCATAACACTATTTCTTTTTTGTTTTTACCTTTGTTGATGTACAAAATGCATTATTGTCGAATTTATGTACATTGTAACTACATTATGATTATGCAACTGAATGTGAATTTCAACAAGAAATCCATAAAAGAGTTGGAGAAAAAAAATGACGTTTTACAAGAATGCATCCGCAAAAACACTGGCTATAGGCTAAGATAATCATGGTGTGAGTGAAAGTAGGTTTGGGTTAGAAGACTTTCAGCTGCCTCCCCTCGAGTTATCATCCCGCAATTAATTTCTCTGTTGATTTACGTACTTAACTGGATACCTTATACATGGCCCCTGTTACGTAAGTATAGTAAGTCATAGCAAGAATTACCCACAGTTCACGTGACAGCTCATGGCTTGGCCTGCAATGTCATTCAGCCAGGTCCCAATATAAAGATACTACGGAATTTGACGCTGGAGGGTATAGCGGCTGGATATTAGCAATAGCTCCATTATGTCAGTGATTTCGCCCAACTGGAAGGAATCTCCTAGTGAGACCTCATCATTCCAAATTCAAATATTCCAAGTACTGCGCTGTTTTACAAATCGCCATGACTACACACGATGGGTATCACTAAGTCGGTCCTATTTTGCCCGCCAAGTGACAATAAGGATAATGATAGGTTAAATTAGGAAGTAATGTCTCGCGGCGGTAGATGACTTCCCATTTTGCATATTTTACTTTCATTTATCAATTTATCGCAGACTTTTTGCAAGTTTGCAGAGAATGTATCCATGTTCAATAAATTGCACAACATCATTTGTTTTCTACGTCGAATTTTTCCGACCGCGTCGGAAGTTGAAAATTATTTTCAAGAATAACGACCGGCGATGCTTAGCCGTAGACAAAATTTTCCAGTAGGTAATTTACAACCGAGGTATACCACATGGACCTTTTACCTTTAGTTCCTAATACCCTCTAATCCCATTAAACCTGTAAGAGGTGAACAAAAGAAGTGATTTTGGTGGAAATAAGGCTACTGCAAAGGGAGGAGCTTCTGTTGTATCTCCTCCTCTGTTGCACCTCCCTGGTGGAACGTAGTTTTTATTCCGAGTTTCACACCGTTGTGCGATCATTGGACAACTCATCGAAGAAGAGACGTTTTAACATCGCCACTAAGTTTACAAGATACTGAAATTAAAACTAACAGCGATTGTTTCACACAATTATCATCATTATCCTTACATTAATGCCTAGCACCTAACTTGATTAACCTTGTTCATTCATGCAATAAGAGATTTTGATGAAAAAGACTGAAGCGAAACAAATTTTGATTATTGAGAAAAAAATCGAGGAATAGCACCAAGTAGCAACAGCTTCTTTCCAAGGTATCCCTGAAAAGTGAGATACTTACCAAAATCTTGGACATTTTGTGGAAAATTTGAATCTGAAAAGTGACCAGGTTTTTCACCATTTTGCATCTGAGCTTCTTCTGCAACAAAAAACATCACTAGGTTAACCAGATGAGCCCTTAAACCCTTCCCAGTGGCGCTTTATATCAATATAATTTCACGCAACATTTCATCAAATTTAATTTAGAAAGCCTAGTTAACAAGGATTAGACCAAAAACAATGTTGTAAGGTTGTGTTCCAATAGTTACAAAATAGTAACATAAGTTCTTTTAAAACTCCGGTAGCCACAATTCAAGCGAAAAAATACGCTAATTAGATCAGAAAGTGCATCATCAACGTATAAAAACACTGCAATGAGTGAAGAGACAAGTTTTGCAGATTATTCACACTTTTTTGCGAAGACAGAAAACTCTTCCTTACTATTCAAGGTTTACCAATTCGATTTTCTAGTCTTTGCATTCCATATAACTACTTCCTCTAAAATAATCCATATTCACTTCACCACTACATCATATACTGCCAGTTTGAGTTATATATATATACGTGATGAAGGACTAACTGTGTAATTTTATATGACATCGTTTACAGCAGTACAACGTTAAGGTTTAAAACCAGTTCACTGGAATCACTAGTGGATTTTTTTTTGGGGGGGGGGCATGGGTTACGGCTCCATCCTAAAATCTACCAACAATTGTTTTTAGAGTCTGTAGCTAGGAGAACGAAATTAAAAAAAAAGTAAGAAAAAACTTAACTTCACAACTGTACACTTTTGTTGCACCAAATCGCACCTGATAACATTCAGTCATAGAAAAACCATTCGGGGGGGGGGGGGAGGCGTTCATTTGAACCTCTTCATTATATAACGGAAATGTCAGTTTCATCACCCCCAAACAAAGGACGTGGATCCTCCAGTGACTGGAGTTACTAGTTGGAATGCAAAGGGAACACCAGCCGTGGTGTTAGGATCCAAAGTGAACACCAGCCATGGTGTTAGGGTGCACAAGGAACACCAGCCATGGTGTTAGGGTGCAAAGGAACACCAGCCATGGTGTTAGGGTGCAAACGGAACACCAGCCATGGAGGTAGGGTGCAAAAGGAACACCAGCAAGGAAGACTGTAATCTAGCTGGGCAAAAGGAACACCAGCCATGGCGTTAGAATGCAAAAGGAACATTAGCCATAGTGTTAGGATGCAAAAGGAACACCAGCCATGGTGTTACGATGCAAAAGAAACACCAGCCATGGTGTTACGATGCAAAAGGAACACCAGCCATCTTGTTAGGGTACAAAAGGAACACCAGCAAGGAAGACTGTGAGCTAGCTGGGTGAGCAAGGTGAACCCCCTTATAAATACCGGGGACATGAAAAACTTTACAGGGACAATTTTCATATGCTATGAAGCCAGATTTTAAGGTATAATATATTCAATTATTCATATATGAAATAACTATATCATTCGTCACTCGCATTACACTCATCTGGGAAAAAAATGGAACAAAATTGAAAGTTTTATCGAAAATTCCTGCACTACGTTTCACAAATTCTGAAACAACTAAATTATTTAAATACCTGAAGTGATGGAAAAAAGTCATTTTAGATCTTCAGGCTGTTATCAGTGTTATCAGATAGATAGATTTAAGGAGATATGATCTTTCTTCCTATGAGTCAATATTTGCATATATATGCATATACTTGATATAAAAATCATAAATGTTTGAGTAAATATGCATACGCAAAGAGAAGATCATTAGAATATCTGAGACAATATTTTCTGTACTGCGCTTTCGTGTCCCTCGGTTTCTTAGCACTTTCATTGTATTTTCATTAGTACAAACAGTAGAAATAACACTTTTATTCATGCAGATGTACATTGGACACTCTTTGTATTGTTTGTTTTACTGATTGAAACCACGGTACAGGAAATTGAGTTGTCAATAGTGCTGAATTGAGAATTGTCCCATGACTGGCTGTAGAAATTGATGAAGAAACAAAACTGACTTCTACTAAAAACATCGTTCATGAACATAAAGCAAAAACAGCGAAATGAAAGTTCAATATCATATTCCTTAATGTTATAACACTCAGTGGAGTTCATTATAAGTTAAATTGGGTTGACTAGAGGACTTTCAGTTTACAAAATTGTTCTAAAAGCTTCCGTCTACTCCATAAATAATCTTTCTAAACAGTCGATGAGGACCTCTTGGCTTATTATCGTTGCGTTTTCCCGTCTTATCGATTCAAACATTGCTGTAAAATATAACTTCAAGCAATAATTATGATGGTTTTGTTAAGATCGAGCGGGGAGACAGACTCATTACAAATAACGGCAAAAGAAAAAAAAAGCCTCAGTTATTTCTTAGAAGGTCGTTTCCTGGCCAAAACGCAAATGGTATTCCGTTATTTCAACACGATGCAGATCCTGTAATACTTAAATCATTATTACTTTCTCATTGAGCTTACTCAATTATATTCCTTTAATTGGCCAGTCTTTATTGCATCTTTTCATGTTAGTGACAAACAATCCTTTTAAGTAGGGCTTGCCTGGTTAGCATTCATTTTCACTATCTCTTCAAAAGTATAAAGTCACTTAAGGCTTTTTCTTGTCGTGCTTGCATTCAACCCGAAAAAAAAAAGTCCCCGCAGATGGTAGATTTGTTGGTTTTATTGAACCAGATTAGGGCATTGCTCTTGGGCAACTAACGCAAATTGAGAATAACCAACCGGTAAAAGGGGAGAATGAAAAGAGAGTAAAAAAACAAGCTATAGACGAAATACAAAAGTTATAGTTAAAACAAGATGCTGAATGGCCCAAGCATCTTGCATTTACCAGGCAAGGGGAAGTGAAAAAAGAAGCTTTCTTCCTTTTCATCTGCATTTTGCAATTAAAAGGATCACGTAATTACCGGGAAAATAAATTAGACCTATAAAGTCTACCAAAAATCGTCATATCGTGCCCAAAATGCACTTTAGAGATCTCGTGTTATACTGCCTGCGGTATTTTATTTTATTAATCCATTGACCTGTTGCCATAAAATGCTGCGAGCGTTGTATTAACCTAAATTTTAGCTGACCGCTGACGGGAGCATGCACCATTAGTGCATTATTCTAACACCTATTATTACTGATAAACGTGATTTTATTATCGCTTCTTGCTTAACAGGCCTACTTCTTCTAACTCCAACTAAATGCTGATTGTTCGTCGTCAAGGCGCAAAGTTTAGCTTCCGTTGTAGAGAAAATAATAATAAAAAGGAAAGAGATAACAGTTGGTATTTAACGTACACGTTTCTAGTACGGCTTCACACGATTTTTACGTTTAACATTTTAGGTTCGAACGTTCGCAAAACTGGTACGAACACAAAATTGCATAACAATACGGAAAACACTCAACGTATCGGAGCCCGTGTATCACCCATAAATGTAACTACCTCTGTACATGTAATACCTATTATGTAATGTAATTATTACTAGCTATTTATGGGCGTCTAAGTTATTACATTTATGATTAAAACTTGTCCTATTGTATTAACGGTGGGTTCAGATTATTACAATTATTGTATAACGTTATAACATGTATAGCGGGTGTTACATTAACGGTTGTGATTACATTTATGCTTCCTATTACGTTCATGGTTGTTCCTACACGTATCGTTCTTATTTCATTTATGGTTCTTATTACATTTATGTGTTACAGAAGCTCGGCATATTGAAACACTTGCATAATATATTTGCATACTGTTTGCATAAATCTCGTCCTGGAAGCCAGGAGTTATAGTAGCTCTATAGAAGTTTTGTAGTGACGTCACGTTCCCCATTGAAAAGTATTATTGGATGGAAAACAAAACAACGTGCTTACATACGTGGACGCCGTTCCGTACCGTACGGTGATGCACTGCAGCTTACTGCCAACGCGTCTGCTTCTTTCTTTACTTGCAGAAAATAGGTGGAACGACAGCCCGGGCTTCTTGCCTCTCCTGTTCGTACAGCCTACGGCTAGGCAGTGGCACTTAGAACCAATCGCCCTCCATTACCGGTTATACAATGAAAAATATGAAAATATCGTAATTACCACCACACAGGGTGACTGAAACAGTAAGGCCTGGTACTAGTTACGCGAAGAACTGATTCCATGTATCCAATCTGGGGTCGAAACAACAGTTGCTAATTATGACGTCAAGTGCAAAACCGCATGATTCTTTAATCAAGGAATGATACACCACGGCTCTTATCGATGTCTCTTACAGAGCACAACAGCCCCCCCCCCCACCCCCACCCATTGCAGCATGTGCTTCTAAAGTGACGTTACATATATTTCATTTTCAGTCTTCCAGTATCGATGAGAAGAAATTTGCTTCTTGTTTTTATTTTACTTTACATCTGTCTTCATCTCCGATGTAGGTCTACTGAAAAATCAGATGGCAAAATTTAGATTTTAAGGGAAATAGGGTGTTTATAATACACCAACATGGTATACAAAGAAAATAGCTTTAATCATTGTTAAACCATTCAATTTCATCAATAAACATCTTCAAAAGCATCATCTCTTCAAAACATTATGTATGTGATGAGTAACGGAAGATGCATCATTTGAATTCTGAAAAGTTTGGGTGAACAAATTTTTCTTGTGCAACAAATAACTGAATGTCTGTCTGTGAGAACCTCATTTCTTGAAAAGAAGGCTACTATCCTTCCTTATTTTGAATAATCTATCATCCTATGTCCACAAACACTGGCTTTAAAAATATGGTTGTCTTCTGTGAAACAAAGGCCTTATTTCCCTTTAGACACTTTATTACATACGTGTGAGAGTCTATCGAAATTACTGTGACAGAATGATACTTCGAGGAAAGCACACATTATCATATAAAAGAGACGATAAGAAACAATGGAATGAAGAAAGATACACTCGAATAGGCACGTTAGGCTATAGAGCCTAACGTTAAAATGCACATCCATAGAACAATACATAACACCCTTAAAAGACACAAAGAAACAGTTCAAAATTGTTGAACAAAGAAGGTATAGAAGCAAAAAGAAAACAGAAAAAGGAGCAAACAAACCCTCACACAAACGAAATGACACGAACGGCGACAAGTAACACAAACGAGTATTAGTCCTCTTCACGTAGAGGGTTTGGCTAATTTAACATCTGTGACTTCTAGACGTGTATCATATTTTAATGTAACACATATCTTAATAATACCTCGGTGTGCATTTTTATAGCTTTCTGCGAAGATGAGAAAAATAAATGGGTATTTTTTTTTTATTAAATTTGTAGAGTAGGCCTATAACAAGTATGACGTCTTTTCACTTCGTTGTTTTTCAATTATACATGCTCAGCCAGAATAAAATATTGACCTGTATAATGAAGGCTAAAAAAGGAGAGACAAAACATCACTTAGGATGAAAGCTATGTATGTCAGCTTTAAAGAGTTCGATCAAAAGTAAGTTAGAGCACAGAAATTACATGGAGGTACATAAAATCGGATGATTTTTGTCGCCTACCTATATCAGTGGTGGGCAACTTTTAGCTTGTTATTTTATCATTAACGTGTTTACATTGTTAAGATGAACATTTTACATCAAGAAATTACCCACGTTGAGTGCAGGAAACCCTCGTCAATTCTCAATTTAAAGTTCAAAGACTGCAGAATCGCAGTCTGTTACAAATGAGGACAGAAAACGTGAAGAAAATGCTGCAACATTTAAGATTTGCAGTCTGGTTTCCAATGGACAATAAAATTCATGTGCTCTGAAATACAAAAGCTAAATGTTTTTACAACCAAAAGTTTTGAAATCTTAGAAAATAGGCCTACTTTTAAAAATTCAGGTTTAATTTTCACTTTGAATCCCACTGTGAAGGAAGACTTTTTATTCATTTAAGCCATATTTTACCTTTGCAGCATGGTTAGTGTACATCCCTTTCTTGCGAAAAGCTGCATTGCGGTTAGTGTGATATCGTTATCATAATTTGTAATTCGTCTTTAAGTTAACCCATTCGAAGAAATTCTTCTTTAGATAAATCAGTATCTGTTTCCTTTTTCAATACAAACTTCTTATGCACGACGTGTGAACATGCAGAACGCGGTTATTTGACGTCAGACAACTGGCAATTTTGAAATGTGTGTGGCCAAATCTATTGACTTTACAATGTGGCAAGCTATCAGTGGTATTGAGGTGGACAAGTGATCGCACTCTTACTGGTGCTTACTTTTGTTTTACTGTTATAATTGCACACAATGAAACCTAAGCTTGCCAATTGTAATTCAAATAGAATTATACTAAAGACTACAAAGATGAGTACCCAGAAAAAAAAATTGGTCAAGTTTCCCACAGAAAGGCTCCTCTTTGTGATAAAGGACATCATAGTAAAATCAGGGATCTGTTACTAAAAAACGGGTAAAACGAATCGAAGCAAGTACTGTTAATGGCTGTTATAAAAGGTCGTGTGACATGAAAATGACATTTTGAAGTACTGGGTGCATAAGGCATTAACAATCTTATAAATAGCCACAAATTTTATAAAATCCGCCAAAGACTGACAAATTTACAGGCAAATTAGTGTCTCACTGCTATTTCATGAATAAACATTGTAAGTACGCAAATTTGTGACGTCAAGAGATGGACTCCTACGATACTACTACGATATGCTCCTTATGTTAATCCTTTGTTTATGTAACCTTTATTTCAAGGACCTTTGAGAATTTTATATGCCTACAGGGTTTTATTTTGGAAGCATGTATTTTCTTCTTACAAAATATCCATATTACTTTCCAATGTGAAACTTAATAATTAAGTTATTCAGGAGGCAAAACACATAGGCTTAACAAAAGAAATACTGACACTGCAACACTCCAGGCCACCTGTTTTACATTTTCCTTAAACTTGGAAAAGTCATATCTCAAAACCCGTCATAGATGTGAACAAAACATGAGCTGATGTCACTCACGGCTTTACTTCGCAACTTTTGTATGAAGAGGGCTCTTGTCTATAAGTATGTCACACAAACAACGTTTACGACCCATCAGTTTGTACAGCAGTTCCAGTTCAATATCATTAACGGAGCAACATCACTGAAGCCAACTTACCCGGAAACAATTAGAATAATAACATTATCCATTCAGAATAACGTTTTGATCCCAGGTGTGTAGCGGCCAACACTTTCAGGGCAGGTGGCACTACTCGAAACCACTGTTTAATTGAATGAATGAATGAATGAATGAATACACTTAGCCCCGTTCTTAAAAAAGGGATCGCATGCAAATTATCCGTAGGGGAAGAAGTCTAATATTTTGTCAACAAGATGACTTTCGTTAAATAGCTAGATACAGATCTTCTTATCTCATCGCCCTATAGGGGCTAAGATGAGATGTTGTCGTCACTTGGCTAGTGGAGCTATATATTGTACTGTGCACCAATGGGAGAACGGTTGCCATGGAAATGCTTGGAGTGGATGAGTAGCGACACCCCAGGGGTACCCCATGGTAGAATGACTATGAGTACAGGAGCGTCCTGTTAGGTGGTATAAATGAAAACGTGTCCGTGCCAATGCCCTTGTTCTCCGGTGGGATCGAGGACCGAAGCAATAGATTTTATGTCCTCTGTAGAAAATTCAATAGATTTCTCCGGTCCTCTCAAGATTAACAATAGAGAGTCTATTGTTAAGGTTAGGGTTGAGGAAGAAAAAACAAAAGAAAGCACAATGAGGTCCTCGGAATGAATGGAAAACAAAGCTGTATGTGTGTGCGAGTGTGCCTGGGTGTGTACATATGTGTGAGCGTCCGGACCTGTCCAAATTGTGGTTTTTCCAGAATAGTTTGAAAAGTATTTGAGCGATTAAGTTTAAACTTGGTAAGGTTGTGCATGATGCCAATATGTTCAAGATGTATTTTTGCATGGTAATTTGAGTCAAATTTGCTGATTTTTTTAAAGCCAATTTTGCCCCAAAGTTGCTATTTCCAGCATATCTTGAGAAGTATTTGAGCATCCAATTTAAAATTTTGCAAGAACTTACCTGAGAATGAAATATTCAAGGTATATCACTTTTGTAGTAAAGAGAGTGAAATTTGCTGATTTTTTGAGAAAAATAGACAATTTGGCCCCAAAATTTGTATTTCCAGCATATCTTGAGAACTGTTAGACCAATTAGCTTGACGGTTGTAAGTACTTACCTGAGAACACATTGTTCAACATTTTATTACTGTAATGGTAAATCCAGGGAAATTTGCTGACTTTTGAGGAAAAAAAAAACAATTTAGTCCCAAAACTGGTATTTCCAGCATATCTTGAGATGTATTTGAGCATTTAATGCAAAATTTTGTAAGGACTTACTTGAGAATGAAATATTTGAGGTACATCACTTTTAAATTAAAGAGAGTGAAATTTTCTGATTTCCAATTTTGCCCCAAAATTTGTATTTCCAGCCTTCCTTAAGAACTGTAGTACCAATTAACTTAAAGCTTTGTAAGGACTTACCTGAGAACACATTGTTCAACATACCGTAATGGTTAATCCAGTGAAATCTCAGTGCTGATATGTGAGAGAGCTAATTTTGTCTCAAGATTTGTATTTCCAGCAGAGAGCTAATGGAGCATTATACGCAAAATTTTCCAAGGCCGCTCCTATGAACACAGTAACAAAGATACGCTCTTATAGTAAACTGGTGAAATTGTATGATTTTATTGTTAAAAAATACATAGAGCCGGCCTCCGGGTCAATAGACACCACCTGTTAACTTTAGACAAAACAACTTTGCAGAACTGGACCCTGTGGGTAATGTCTTTGAATATTCCTGCAAATTATGAGAACGTTATTTTTTAAGTCAAGCAATAATTGTAGCAGAACCAGGTCCTGCAAAGGTAAAAGCATACAACCCATATAGGGATGCCCCTAACTGTAACCACTAAGCCTGACCTATATGGAATGACCAAATGTTATAATTGCGTTATGTAGCGTAATATGCACAGATACTTTTGAGCCGTTATTGTTATCATTACTTTAGCCTAAGCTGTGACACCAGGCAATAGGCTTTAGCGTGCTACCTTACAGTAGATACCAATATTACCATCTTATGTTCGGTTCTGCTTACCACCATTTTATGTTAAAAGAATATTTGACTCTAATTTAGCGTCAGTGACAGGAACTAGGTGGTGGCAATAAACTATTACAAATCCCCATTTGCAGGCCCTGCATTGAAATCAATGCATGTTGGCGATGAGATACGCAACTTCGTGGATTGCCCTCTTGTTTCATGTTTTGACCTGCAGGCTAACTGTAATATTGCCATATGCGGCACGGAGCGATCAAAGGCCATTTTTTTTCCTGAAAGAATGACGACTGCCAATGTTGTGGCAGTAAAGAAGACGTTCTACCTATAGCAGACGACAAGTACTAGATTGTGTTTACCTTTTAATCACGTATAGTTCTATAGAAATGTCAAGAACGATACAAAAGATAGATTACTGAGTGACCTCGGTGGCTGCACACATGACTTTTCAAAACGTTGTGTGTCCTCCTCAGTAACAGCTCCCTGGTAAAACTTTATGGAATCTCGAAATGCACTGCCAAGTGGGACAAGACACCTTTTGAGCAAACAGAGGTGTCATGTGGTGTCAAGAGTCAAAATAACAAACTTTTATTTCAGCTGTCTTTAAACAAAAGTATAAACATTCCTGGATTTACAAGTGTTATAAGCAATCGAATGTCCTATTCCGGCTTAGACACTGGTTGTAGCAGGGAACTGCAATTTGGAGTTGTACATTTGGTAATAGCTCAAAGGTTGTATACGCAATCGATTACCTATGACTTTTAAGAGATTTCTGGACCTTCCCGTTCAGGTTTACTTTAGAAAGGTTCTCACTGATGGTGTCCCATATATTTCACTGAAGATCCTATGGCGTGCATCGAGATGAGAGCAGGCTGTATTCAGTAGCTGCAGAGTAAAAACCTGAATTAAAAGAAGTTGAGATTGTGTTACTATCTGCTACCATTTTTTAGATAAAACTTCTCAAACGTTCATGAAAATACATATATGATGACGTGAAGTGTTTCACAGTGTCAATATTTTTTCATTAAACCTATATGCATGATCTCTTAATTGCTTCATCTCTGCATTTCTTATTTGTAAAGATAGCTTACAATATTTGTAACGAAGAAAATAACCGCTTCCAAAACAAATCAATCAGGGCATATAAAATTTTCAATTGTCCTTGAAATAAAGGTTAAATAGACAAAGGATAACATAAGACATTTCAAGCAAGGCCATTTCTTGACGTCATAAACTTGCATACTTAACTAGTGTTTTTTTTATGTTGCAGGGGTAAAACAGGAATTAGCCTGTAAAGTCGATCGGGATTTTGATAGAATTTGTGATATATGTATGTATGTATGTATGTATGTATGTATGTATGTATGTATGTATGTATGTATGTATGTATGTATGTATGCATGTATGTATGTATGTATGTATGTATGTATGTATGTATGTATGTATGTATGTATGTATGTATGTATGTATGTGTATAGTGGTTTAAATTGCTGTTTCCTGTCTCACTGTATCCATGTCGTTCAGTTACATGCTCATTGTTTTCTAGCTGTATTGCTAACTATCTGTATGTATATTTTTATTTACTTTTAGTTTTCCTACCTGCCTGTTTGTTTTCTTTATTCACTGTACCTGTTTGCTTGTCATTGATAGTCGTATTTCATCATCTTACTGTCTTCTGCAACATTATATATTTGATAAATACATCCTAGTACTCAAACACACAAACGATCACACACACGTTTATGAGGACAGATACCTTCCATAAATTTAAATTATAGCTTGGCCCAAAATTTATTATTGTCGTACGTCGTACCAATAAAAGAAGCGGGTAGGATAGTCAGCATCTCGTGGTTCAAGCTACTCCCAAGTTTCCGGGTATGTTACAACTCCCTAAAATATAGTTTTCATGTTCGAAATGATAGACTGTAATACGCCCTAGTACATCGTATCCAATTAAACGTGCGTACGTGTGACTCTACGTTCAGTTAAACAAACCAAGAAATCTTACTGCGGCCGAATTGTGCTGGTATGGTGAGTGAATGTGATTACGGGTCAGTGCCACCATTAGCGATTGGCTTAGATATATCAACTCTTGGATGAACGCATCAACTAATGTGTGAAAGGTATGTTTAACGTACAGGCATGTGACTCGACCAATTGAACGATGGATGGATATATACAATTGATACAAGGATTGATGGATATACGGTTAGAGAGATATGTAAGCTGACATATTGTATGAGAATGGCCAGTTAAGAGGATTGATGGATATACGATTAGAGGGATAAGTAAACTGACAGATCACCTGGGAGTGGCCACTGATGAGGATTGATATTTCATAAATCTCAATCACATTTTACTTATTTCATTTTTGAAAACCTTACATCAATAGCATGTTCCGTTTGAAAGTTACGGATTTTAAAGGAATGTCTATTTCAAAATGGTACAATGCATTATGGGAAATGTGTGATTTCACACAGACACAGCTATTTAACTATCATTTGTATTTCTCTATAATTTCTATTGCCTTAAAAAGACGAATAGTTTACGATATATAAACACAATTTGTACAACATTTAAGATAAATCTAAGATAAATTCAATCTGATGTAGTCACTGGTTTCAAGATTAAGTAAGCACTGCAATTTGATAGAATAGAGGAATATTCCTTTAGGGATGTTGTCATCTCTTCCTGACTCTTCCATCTCCTTTGAGAACTCGGAATAAATTCATCCTGAATTCTTTTGTAAAGATGAATCATTGAATGTTATTGAATTCTGAGGGACTGACAATGGCACATTTTAGAATTGACGTGAGTGAATTTGAAATCAAAACTGGTTTTAGAGGATAGCTTCCCCTCTAGATTCAATTTGACAACGAATTGACCTATTTAGATTTTACGCCATAAGTCTATCGTTATCCTTTTGTTTCGTGTTTGGCTAAGGTTACCTAACTTGGTGTATCGACCGCTTAATGTTGTTTGAGAAAATCCAATGCCCATTAACAGAAAACTGCCAAACGGGACAAAACCAGTTACAAACTTTACTTTGCTATTACACTACTTGCTTTCAAAGGGAGCGTTCAGTCATAACATTACGTTCCTTTTTGATATTCTATAGTGAAATACAAAGTACGTCTTCTGGTTAAGCTTTCATTTATTTTCGACGTTTGTGTTTGATGGTCTGATGGTCATGTGCAAGGTAGCATCACTGACACTAAAGTCAATTTTGAGAAGAGAAACAGTTGCAATATTTCTGATACACAGAAATACAAATGTAATTTACTTACAGTGTCACAGCGGAATTGATATCAATAATTTGTGAGGACTCTGAAAGGCCCAACCACATGGCAATGTTTATTATAAGCATTATTTAGTAAAATTTCTCATTTAATAGTTATGAAAACTGTCAATTTTTTTAAACCTCTGACCCTGGCTTGTACTAGCTGTATACATATGACTTAGTTCTAATGTGAAAACGTTTCTGGTCAAGAATTTTCCAAAACTAAATCAAATCCTTTAATACTCACTCGCTTTAATGTTCCTCTGTGTATGGTACATGAGGATCGTTTTAAACTTCACCTTTCATTATAAGTTTATGACAGGAACTTTACAGGTTTGGAAAAATAATGATTTTTTTGTTTGAAACAACTCGATAAACTCTTTCTAAACATTCTATTGTAATTTAAACGTAAAGTAATGTGGTGTATATCATTGGTGTTGCTATTTACATTTCTTTAGATCTCCTTTGGTGAAAATAAAACCCCGATTCAATGCTCAAAAACAGGAATATGGTGGCGGGGGGTGACGTAAGCAGGCGGGATGCAAGGGAAAAGTATAACAGTATAACCATTTAAATTACACTTACACATTTCAAGTAGCAAAAAAAAATCTGATTTGTTCCATCATCGGAAGTATTTCCTATGGTCAAAAATATTTTTTAAACATATACGTTTGAAAAAATCCAAAGTTTTGCAACTGCAACTGATGTTGAAAGAATTCCAAAGTTTGAAACCCGAGGACCCTTGGTAGAGGATCAGAGATATTTTTTTTCCTGGATCTTACATACTTTTGTTTAAAATTGCATTCCAATACATATAGCAAGAACACTGTTATGAATGCTAGCAGACGTGAAATTATAGCATTCATGTTACTTCACTCGTGATTTATGAGTCCAAATGCAGCGGAAGGACACTTGTTTGAACTGTCTCTAATCCCGTGTCACTATTTCCCCAGAATCGTGGCATAATTTACCGGTTACGGTACTTTCAACAATGGCGTGGTCAGAAAGAGACCTCACAATGCTGTGAAAAACGGGCTCCACTATTATTTAATAAGATCTTGAGCTGGTAGATATAGGAATGTTCTCGAAATTAATTCATTAACTGAGTGACATAGTTGTCACAGCTTGCGTAATGTAAGCATTTCACTTCCAAGGGATGACTTTGCTCGTCGTCAGCCGGCGGGGCATAGTAAATTGAAGTACAGTGGTCGATAGTAGACACAAAGAGAAAATTCTATTTTACAGTAACTTAGGATGGATTGTGAGTCGAAACTATTCACAAATGTTTAATTTCAAGTAACTATGTGTAAAGTATAAAAGTACTGAATGTTCCTGCACAAAAATCAAACAAATAAACGAGTAAAATAAAGCCCCCCCCCCAAAAAAAAAGAAAGAAAAATAGTTGAAAATTCATCGCAGCTAACAATTTATTGATCTTGAACGAATCCCGACTACAAGTTGTGTGATAAGATATACTGAAAGCACGCCACCATATTTGCATGTATTTTCCCGGTTTCACGACAGTTTTGTTAGCATGCGTACATCGTAAGTAACTTTTTCATAGCGTCCGTCTTCATATAGAATAAGCAATAAGAATATCCAAAAAATAAAATGGCAACCGTCCCCTCCCCTTCAGAGTTACGTTCATGCTTCATAATAACGATCCTCCCGCAGGGTCATTATCAAAACATGCTCAAAATGAGGTAAGAGATTACTTGCAATGTAATTAACAATGTTAGAAAGAAGTCTAAAAACATCTGTGATTTGGCTGAGTTGCTGAGGACATTGGTAATAGTGTGTTGTGTATTTATCCCTGTTAAATATACGAAAGGATGCATTTTGAATTTGATCAAAAACTGTAACCGAAACGGATCACATACTTCTCTAAACACGTTACCGGCGTGCTCTCTTAAAACATTGCAGTGTAATCGATTGGGAAGAGGGGCCGATCCAAATTTCGATTGAACAGTTGAATCCAATAAGATTTATTGTCAGTATATTAGACTGAATGTTTCAATCGAAATGTTCAATTCGTCCCTTATTTCAATCTTTCGTTTTAAGAGAGTGATAACCGAGGGATACCCCTCCAAATTGCCCCTTGACTTACAAATTAAGATTCTTAAAAGTAATTCGTTTCTTGATGCCTCGTATACGCTTCATCAATTGTTAAGTATAATTCTCGCGGAGGAAGCTACCGCAAACTCATATATTGGAACCATGTACTCATCAACGATTTTCACGCAGATCTGTTATCAAATTTACTCTTAGACTATTTCAGTGCAATAGTAGAGGTCGACTTATATTTTCCCTAAGAGAGTTTAGCTGTTTTAAAGAACATATAATTTCCAAAACTGAAGCAGTTGATCCCTCTAGTCCACCTTATACACCATCTTCACATGACACTACACAACTCAACTGCTTGAATGTATTTATTACCTCACTAATTAGTCCTGTTTGTTTTGTTTAGGTTACACATTCATTTTATGATGTCTTACCTCCACAAGTTGTAGAATGTTAGTCGATTTATTTAAATGTGCGTCTAACGATGGGGTCAACCATTTGCAGCTTGTAAAAGCACTTCAAATGAAACAGCTAACAATTTACAGATACGTTCCATCCTCACCCTCTTTTATTCGTTTACTTTAGACTATAGCTGTATCAGGTAGGAGAGAGGTCTACCACGAATACATGGATGTGCACACATATACAAACAAAAGCAGAAATTGCACATTTTTCTGTCGATGATCCAATAAGATTAGCATTTGACAGTTTGTCAACCGATCTACCTGGTTTCTAGCTAGAAATATTAAAATTAAGCAAAATTAAGCTGGTGTGAATTTCTACTTTACCTCTGAACAAGTGAAAAAAAAAACAAAGATGGGAAATGACGAAGAAAAAGGTGAAACAAAGAAAAAATATTCATTCATAACTTGATATAAACATGAAGTAATGGACGGGTTATCCATTTCATCTTTCAAGGAAATTTGAAAAGATGCCAAATATTAATAAACAGACTGCTGATAGTTATATCCATTCTCTAAACAACAGGCTCTCTCTCTCGTTTGCTCCAGCCTCTACCTGTCAACATCTCACATCTCAACACTCATTTCTAAGTCCCACGTTCACCCAGGGAGGTATATTGTGAGCCCACTCATTCACGCAAATACCCCATACCCCCCGGGAGATACCTCCGCCAACTATACACCTCCATGCCCTGTCAATAAATTGCAACCTGACCTCTTTCAGGGAAATTAACTCGTCATTTTTAATCTTCGATTCTTATTTTATATTTGTAGGCTGTTCTTAGACTGCTTTCATATATTCCTCATTGATAGGGACGGAAGTTTCTTTGTGACGAATATGTTTTATGTTTATATATCATATTCCCTCTTCCCTCCACACCTCCCCCTCTCTCTCTAACTTGCGAAAATATACAAAAACATCTCAACATAAGCTTCCCACTGGAACTGTACAGTCTTTAGGGGAGGGGGGGTTAGTGACTCGGGATCTGAAAGTGACTGGGGGTAGCAAAGAGTTTGAAAAAAATGAGATATTTAATTAAAATAAGTATTTTTAAATGGTCGTAACAATATTCATTTTGACTGGTAACTTATAAACAAGAGGGGGGAGTACAGTTTCCCTGATGACATTCAATGAAAGGGTACGTTGGAATGAAGAAAAAGTTGGGTTAGAGTATAGAGCAAGGAGACATAATGGGTAGGCAGGGGTAATTTATGGTAACTTAGTAACATTGGGCTGCAAATACAGGTCCACAATTGGCTAAATGGTAACGGTAAAGATAGCCTACACAATGGACGTGTATTACTTATGCAGCAGGTCTGGACTGCATTCGTAAAAAAAAGCGATACAGGTACAAGGTAAAGACTCCTTGGTTGAATGGTTCTGACGAAGTTTACTTAATTGAAACTATGCCGCTTATATCTCTTCCATTTACCTGATCCTTCTTTAACACTTCTCCGGATACTTTCTTATTTCGTTCAGTTTAACTTTGCCCCTTCGGCTCTCTTGCTTTCTCCGGCACCTGAAACGCTCGTCATGCTGAACAAGATTAATTTGATTTCGTGAAAGAGGAACCGTTATAGACTACTTTAAAGATATTTGTTTCATTGAATTGGATGAGTAGACGATGGAAGTTGTAATCCGAAAGTGTTTGTTTATCATCCATCGGCTGTTCTCTCCTATATCTCCTCACTGGTGGATAGATGGAGTCAACAGAGTGGACATGTATGTGCATTTTAATGATTGTTCTTACTTCAGACAATGAACGATTCGTATCGGTTGGTGGAAGATTCTCCGTCGATGTTCATGAGAAATGGATACAAATGTTAGACTTATTTTCCAAGAAAAAATCACTCTCACTCTATAAGAGTGAATATTCAGAATATATAGAGGTATCAAAAGGTGACTTCCACACGACTGATGTCGTCATCGGGTCAAAGTTCAAGGGTCTCACGTCAAGAAATAAAAAAAAACATTTTTAAGTTTTTTTTTCTGCATGTGTTAAGTCTTCATATATTTGAAAGTATCGTATATCTAATGCTAGCAATACTTTCGGGGAAATATTAATTCAAAAGTCAAAGGTCACTAGGCCAGAGGTCAAATCGGCAAATATGACGACATCATATTTGTCACTTTGATGCTGTACTGGACAGAACGTCTTCACTGAATGCTGTGTCCACATACCCAGAGGTTTATTCTGCAAATGGCTTGCATTATACCTCCGTGGTTGTTTTTTTCGTAGAGATAAAACTGGAAAAAAAAACTGGTCCACCACTCGATCTAACAGCATCCTTCGTGCAGCAGTGTCAAACCTCACAATTGCTCGACAATATGATTACATGAATTGAAAGTATATGTAAAAAATTGGAAAGTTTATCAAATGTATTGGTAACAGGTACGTGGCCATCTTTTTTTTCAACTATAACATCGTATCGTTGTCATTTAACATTGAGAAAGATTGTGACAATAAAAAATTGGACAGAAACACGATTTGCATTTTTTTCGCCATGTAATCATTAAATATGTTTTATTATAAGTCTCTTAAAGAAAAAAAAATCAAGACTACTAGAATACCATAACTTTTTTAAACATTTCTTGTTTAAAGAATTGTTTGCACGTGTTTATTCATTGCTGGTTTAATCAAGCTCATCTGGTGTATAACGGCGATTTACTCCTCTTGTGATCACCACTGCGTTTATTAATGACTACCGAATTGATAAGCACATGAATATATGTCGACACTTTAAATAACGTCATTTAGAATACCGATACAGATATTGCCCCTTATGAATATTCATGCGTACAGTCTCTTTGCAAATAAAATAATTACGACCAAATTCAAGTTGACATATCACAACAATTATTGTTATGTAAATGTAAAGATACACGTCACTTTTTAAATATATTTTTTTTATGGATTGGATATCTTAATTACTCTCAAGTGAAGCAGTTGTTGCTTTCATCACAGCTGGAAAAGTAAAATAAATTAATAAAATTGAAAAAAAGGAAGTCAACAAAACCCACACCACCCAAGTGCTTGCAACAATTACAGACCATCTCTTTTAATTGCGGTGAATATCGAAAAGAAGTGTGAAGTGTGACCTTGAGACTGACCACAAGGTCAATGTCAATTCACTCTCTGGTTAATGTTAAACACTTAACAGAGTGCTAAGATTTATAAATTTGTGGTTGCGATCGGAAGCCTTTGCATTTTATGCTGGTATCATGAAAACATAAAAAGATTGTAAAATACTATATGAGGTACTGTATTTGATACGAATGACTTTAACAAAGAGTGAAGTTTCACTTATCACCTTCGTAATCTTTTACGTTCAAAGGTGTTTTATGAACCATTGGTTAAAGTACTGTACAATCAAGTACAAGTACATTGGTCATTCCACTGTCCATTGAAACTTCCATGTATGGTCCTTAAGCATACCCTACAAATATTCATGTTAAAGAAACTTCTTTAAAGTATTCATGACTATCTGGGGGGGGGGGGGTGACGTTCATAAAGTGAGGGTGATTGTGGAGGGAAGTTTCATGAGACTTTAGTTAAAAAAGTTCACATGAATATTTGAATTCAAATGAATATCTAATAACCTAAGAAATCCTTTAATCGTTCTGAGGTTTCATGTAACCTATAGAGGTGATATTACTTGAACCGTCCAAAAAAAAAAAAACATTCCCTCTATTGAGGAGAAAAATTACTTCTCGAGAAATGGCGGTAAAGAAAATTTTAAATTGAGCCATATTCAACTCATAAGGGTAAGATAAGTCTGATTTATCCATATAATGCCAAACACTTAAATTAATGCTCATGCTGACACCGTGTATTAGACATTATCTTTTATCAAATGGATTCTTCGCCCTATCTCTTCATCCATTTGACAAAATCATTTTTTACGACAATTTCACTTTCTTTTCGAACATGCCGAGTTTGTTCATTGACTTTGAAGGTCTTGCGGTGTTATCTACCAACAAAAACAGGGGAATGCTTGCTTCCATTTCCAGTGACGTCATTTCCATGCAAGAATCTCATTCCTTACACGTGGAGTCACGTGATAGCTATGACTCTGCAGTAAGTCGCAGATGACGTCATTGTACAAGTCCTCAAAACAATGAAAAGCTTTTCCGCAGTCATATAGGGGGCAGTTGTTGGAATATCTTTTTTGTTTGCAAAACATTACAAGGAAAAAATATTGACACGGAAATTGGCTCGAAGACCCAGAAGTTTTGTTTCTTGGGGGGATCATATTAATTACCGACCGACGCCAGTGTAGTAGCCCTTTCCAATAAGACTGCCGCCGCTCATGTCGACTGGAGAACGGTAACCCTTTTTGACCAATTCATTGCGTAGTTCGTCTCTCATATTGCGTTTCATTGCAGCGCGCGCATAGTCCCTGGCAATCGCCGAGTTAGCTTGAGATCTTTTATAATTCCCTGTGAAGCCATTCGAGATGGGATCCATAGGTCGGAACCAAAGGGAACTCGCTCCTTGTTTCTCACCCAGGTACGACTGGAGGGCCATTTTGATGATCGCGAATAATTCCTCCTCGTTAATGCTCATGTTTCCATCGATACCCTTTTCCTCATCTTCGGCCGGTAAGTCCTCCCCGACTTCCTGAATTCAAAGAAATGCAAAGAGAGAATAAATTTAACGGATTTATTGAAAACTATGTACAGTAATAGGATCTGTGGTGCGATTCACTACCCCAAGTACCACTACAACTGCGTCTTACATGGCTGAATACCGTGAATGGGTTACTCATCAAGATGAATTCTATGATGGCCTTTCATTTATAAAGAAATTGCAGAGATTGAAGAGATTAAGAAGACTGAAAAGATTCAAAAGTACCCGACAGAACTTAGCACATGGAAGCCCTAAAGGGAAAGAATTTCCGTAAATTTTCTTGCTACGCAGTCTCCCAACCATGACTCATGACATATCCATAATGGCAAAAATGATGAGAGAATATTGACTAAGAGGTATACAAAAAAATTGGACCAAAGATATCCTTATATGACAAATTTTACTCTTCGTATTATATTCCTTTGGGAACACTCACAAAAGCATGTTTAATATTCGTAGGTGCTTACGACGGTAGTAGCTTCGGAGTGGCCAAATTATTTCCACGGATCCATGATCTGAGTGCTTCAAAAAGGGCTGGACCACCACTAATCACCTTTTACATGCTTGAACACATTAAAATAGGAGCAGTGTAATATCTTTCAGGATCTCCGTTACAAATAATTACAAGATGCAAACAAATGACATCATGAATATGTAAAAATAATTCGATAAAATTAAAAGAGAAAAAAATTGACGCTGATATCACACTGTTTGCTTCTTAATTAAGGGGGAACCAACAAACATTAGAAACGAAAATAACTAATTTAAATTTTGTTTACTTCTGCGTGTGCGCATGATTACTTGTAATGGAAATACTTGTAATGGTGGTAAGGGACATCTCCCTCAATGGAACTAAAACATCATTGGTATTAATCTTGGATTAATCTGGAAGTTGCATTTTCTTCAATCAAAAACCCATTCGATTTACTTTCATCAACTACATACGAGGACAGTTTTAGGACTTGAAAAGCCCTCGTTTCCATTAGGTTTCAAAACCTTATCTGACTGCATGCAGACGTTCAAGTAAGAAGCAAAGGTGGCAGAAAATTTTCCAACATCTTCAAAAGGGTAAAAAGCTTTAGAAATCGTCTTAAAAAGTAGTTGTCCGGAGGCTGAGTGGCCGTCAAACTGCTTTAAAAGTAATGAGGTTGGAGAAGAAAAGTTTGTCGTTTCAGCGGCAGCTTTGGGAGGACAACGATAACCCGAGGGCTTTTCAAGAGTAACAGAATGGAAACAGGAAAACTGGCACGTAATAGGTAGATCAGCCTTTTAAAGGGTCACTGACCAATCAACGCTCGATATACTTATGAGAATAAAACGTACATCTTTAATTGGCTGTAGAGGGGACACCGATGACGTCATAGACGATCAGTTAAAAAAGGGGGGCTTTAAGAGGATCTCGCAAATTATCAAAGTTTTTTTTTTAAGACAAGAAGTAAATGTAATCAGCAGAATGGCCAACTTCAGAAACTTTACTTTCTAAATGTCTCTCCCCACATGTAATCTAAAGGAAAAAAAGTTCTCGGTTCTGAATTTCAACATTGAGTACTTTTCCTCTTTCTCTTTTTTTTTTGAGGGGGGTGGGTGGGTAGGGAAAGCAATAACTACAGTTAAATAAAAGTGAAAGGAATTTAATAAAGAATTTCGTTGTCCGCGATAAGGCCAGTACTGAATGATCAGATGTACATCCAAGGTCATTCATGGTATCATTTCACTTTTAATGTTTCTATTCAATTTCTAATTTAAACTGAATTTCTTTTCACTCAGGCGCTATATGAAAAAGTATTCTTAAGATCAGTCCAAAACATTTCAAAGCTGGAATATGACTTGCACTGGCAATAGTCTGGTCATTTATCTTTGTTCTTTCTTAATGTTCAGGGGAAGAGAAAGTATCGGAAAAATCACCAGTTAAGAAAATCATCTTTCAACATATTTGAATGTGAAAATAGTCTCTACATTTTTTTCTTGGCTAGTCCTACAAAAGTTAGAATCCTCACGAAAGTCGTCAATTACTGTTATCTGAAATCAAGCAGAACCCAAGGAAATATGAATACTCATGTATTCGAAGATGGGGCTCACAGAATTTCTTCGTAGTGGCTTTAACATCTGACTTTCAGTGGCAAAATAAGACAAATTTGCAACCATATTCCAGCTTAAAATCATATTTTAAACTAACATTTACATTTACGAATTACGAGCAAACTTTTATATAACACATTTTTAGCGATGTTCATTTTTTTTCTTTAGTGCAAATTTTCCATCTTAAGTCATACACGCATCATTCGATTATCTGTATAAATTTCGATACAGATGCAGACGCAGAAACTTGAGTCTTATTAACTTCACGTCCCATACCCTTTTTTTTTATTCTCTCAACGATGTAAGATAAAACCACACAAATGGCACCTGGTGATTATCTGTAATAAAAAAGATTACTTTTCACCGAATTACAGAAGGAACGCGGATGTGTGTCAAGGACTTGCCGGTCTCTTGACAAAACTGTAGACTTCCTCCAAGAGCTTAAGACTATACGACGATAATCGGTTTTCGCCGAAGATTTTCCACTTGCCGCAATTGACCTCTAATTAAGAAAATAATAATTATCCTATATGTCAAGGGGGTTGGAAGTATGGGCAATTTTGTGGACTGAAAAATTGAAATTTTCAAAGCGCTAAGCTCTGTAATGTGGCCCCTGAACGAATTATTTTCTGAGGTAACAGTAGTGTTCAATAAAGAGGTCCCATTGGCTAACCGTGCAAACATTCTTTGAAACAATGTTTACAAGAACGATCAGATGTTGCTCTCATTACAAACGTGCGAACGAAAGAAGTCTTCAAGCGTGAGTCATGGTTATGGACTACACCTTTGGTTTTACTATCTAATGATAAATTCCTGAGTAATTATTTCTTATAGCACCTAGAGTTGTAATCTGCTGCAATGATAAAATTGGGCGTGGCAATCTATTCTTTATAACACGCTGTTCAGGACAGGAACTAAAACTAACAGAGGCACATGTGCGGGCAATCGTACAAAACTATTACATTTGGAGGAGAGCAAAGACTTCTGAGTAATAATATTGTATGCGTATGCCCATCCAGAGAAGATGAATACAGGAAAACGTATGAGTGAAAGCAATGTGGAGACGATACATGACGTCGAAATTTCGAAAAGTCTATTTTGCCGTTCATTCAGGAAGCACTGTGACATTTGTTAAAAAAACAAAACTGGATTTCAGAATCACGAAACGGCATCCACTTGACATTTCTTCAGGATTACAAAAAACAGGGATTTCCATCGCTTTCTTTCCGTTTTTCTTTGATAACCACGACTTTGATAAGGTTTTCTTTTGTGGTTTTTAAAATTTGAACAGACTTAGGTCTTAAGAGAGATGTTATTGATGGTCGAGGACTGAAAGGAAATTCGGTCACTTCGCTCTTCAAAAATGAAATAAACTTTAAAAACAAAGGGTAGCAAGGTGTTCTGTTGTGAGTATTCACGCCCTTTCCTTCCCAGTTGATATTTGATGTTACGATTTGATCATTTTATGTTTCAAAACAGATAGTAAACAGACTTGACAGTGTATGCACAACACACTGGTATAGGATACGAACTGTTCAAGAAATGATTGTCACTCAGACCTAACCTACACAAATCGACTGAATCACACACCGATCGCGCACTATTATCTACATAAAACATTACGTCAATGAGGGAAGTACGCATGCAATGTTTATTTCTCAGTGAGTGGCAGGCAGTTGGAATCAGCACATTTCAAACGCTGAACCCTTCAACAAAACTATTTTGTAACAGAGAGAGGGGAGGATGCTGGGAAAAACTACGAAAATAATGTCAGTTTTGTCTTCAGTATTGAAGTTAAGAATGTAAGATGTAATTATGTTAACGAGACCCTCCACGAAGAAAATTGAACGGTCGCGTGCAGGCTATTAGCGACATCTTATTAAAACGAACGCTGAATGCCCCGGAGATGGAATTGCGTACGCTGACCCTGCACAACGTCTAATCAGTGCGAAAATAACAGGAAACCTACCGTATCGCAAAGTTATTGCTAATGTAAGAAAATGTAGGACACTAAAGGCAAATGAAACTTGTCCACGTTGGGACTTTGGGAATATGGAATATCCTGTAAGTGTCTGCTTCACCAGGTATTAGAGAAACAACCACAAGTAGTCACCCTCCTCCTTCTTTTCTCTCTCTCTCTCTCTTTCCCATTGAGACAAAAACATAATATAATTCAAAAACGAGGGAACTTCCTAGTCTCCATCATTTGATACATCGAATAGGGAATTAATGAAAAGGATGTCGATCCTACGCCTGCCTGTCAGACGACCAAGTAGAAATGTCCTCTGGCGGGAAGCGAAAATGACAAATATTGAAAATTTGCAGAGAATTCTCACTAAACGGTGGTGAAAGATATGTGTGTGTGTGTACTCAGGGGAGGGGGGCTGACACCATTTTGAATAAGTAAAATGATCATCATTTTGAAAAGTTCACCGTTCTAAGCAAGTACGCCGGGAAAATGTTAGTTTTGATAAATTAGAGCTGACTTGGCACTGAATTGGGTGAGCGGGGGAGAGACATTAGAAACGAAAGTAATAGTGACGTGTAATAAAATGACCTAATACCAATCTCGGAGTAAAATAAAGAAGAAGACCAGTGTATTTTCTCTGTCTATCTTCTCAGTAATTGCACTTCCATTTTGAAAGGAATAAACTTTTCTTTTTTCTAACCGCTGGCGAACACTTCTTATAGGCTGATATAGATACTGACCATTTTCACCATCCCTCAAAAAAGTTTTACATCCAACATGAGGTTATCAAGACTGAAGGCTCAATTGTGTTCACAAATGGAATGGGTGTAGTTTTTGCCTTTTTTTCTA
This sequence comes from Stichopus chloronotus, assembly GCA_021234535.1. Classification (NCBI taxonomy): domain Eukaryota; kingdom Metazoa; phylum Echinodermata; class Holothuroidea; order Aspidochirotida; family Stichopodidae; genus Stichopus; species Stichopus chloronotus. Next base: position 2,212,185 of record SFZH01000008.1, read on the forward strand.
CTTATTTTCCTCTTTTGGGTTTCGTGGAGCTGGTTGATGCAATTCCGGCATGCACCATGTGCACATTTTGCTTAGTCCAAAGGTGGATTTGGGTTACAATTGGGTCTATAATTAGGATAAAGATGCTTTACGAATTCATTCATAGGTATTTCATTATCTCGAGGTAATGATATGTAATGCTGGTGTGCAGAGTGGTCTGCCCAGGTTTCAATGGGTAAGGGGAGGAGGCAAATTTGGAAGGAAAATTTTGTAGCGTACCCATTTCACCAGACTGACCCGGGGGACGCAAAATGGTGCAACGTGTGACTAGTGCTTTATTGTGTAGAATGGTACAAATGTAGTCCGTTTTCGCAAATTTTACGTTCGGAAGACTAAATCGTTCACCTCCGTTTATACGGTTAATTGTCAAGATTGGACATTTCCTAAGACTGACCACGTACGTGTCAAGAAGGGAAATGTATCCCCATGCACCACCCCCTCCCCCTTTCCCACACCTTCCTTTGTTCACCTCATGTCAGTTCTGATATTAAATTCAGGTTTCATCGCCATCACAAACTAAAAACCAGATGGTCTGTTTCATGCGTGAAAAAAAGAGAGAAAAGAATAGAAAAAAAACCCATCTCAGTCGTCATCTTCTTTGAGATGTGTCCTCCTTCTTACTAGCGCTTACAAAAAAGTGATAGCTTACAAATTTCTTATTAAAAGTATGAAAGACAATTTCGTATACGATTATCGAATCAGATCTCGTGCCTCCTAAATCTTAATTTGAAAACCACTTTGATGACTGCTCTTCGGAGATTGAGAGTGTAATCCTAGATTGGTAGAGATACTGGAGAGATTGCAACGCGAGTACTTAATGCGGAGAGAACCTTTACATCAAACACAAACGACGTTTATTCTTCAAAATTCCGAATGATGTTGGTCGGGATGCATGAAAGAAAATGTGTCAACATCACATGCAGGAATTAATATATAAGTTGTATAACACATGTTACTGTTACATAAACCATATCATATATTCTGAAAACATTCAATAAGCATGTTACGGTTACATGTTACAGTTACATAAAGTTGTATAACACATGTTAGAGTTACATAAACCATATCATAAATTCTGTTAACATTAGATAAGCCCTTTATCACACTCGCACGTTGAAAGACCAATGACAATGGTATTTATTGGACAGTTTTTAAGAAATCGGTTTGCAGATGTTTATGAATACAGTGTTAAAGGGGAAGGAAAATTACTTTTGTTTACGTGTTTTCCAATGTGATAATTTACTGCATATTTTCATCATACGATAATTTATGCGCAATGATGTTAATTATCCTGTATGTGAAGTTCATGCTATAGATAATGCAGTGCAAACTAACATGTTCACATGATGAAGATCAGAAGGAATATATATTGGTCTGACCAGAGAATGGTCTAGTAATTGTCCTGTGTGACAAACTATGGTTAGGGTCACAATAAATGACGTAAATTCAAGCACCTTTAAATCCGCGTGGTGTCTGTTCTTTGGGATTAATACAGAGATAAAATGTACCGTATAAAAAGTTAAGGAGACTTTTTGTTTTCATCTCAACACAGAAATGAATCAGCAAGGCTGGGAGAATTAAAGAAGTTAATTAAAGAGGGAAAAATTGGATACATAACGGTGTAATGACAGTTGTATAGTTACAACGCTACGAATCTTACATTGAAAACAGGCTTTTTAATTCGTTTTGTTAGATGGATGGTTTTGATATATTATTGCTTTGCTTACATCGTATAAACATTTGCCTTCAACATTTTGACAGGAAAGGAGGAATCTTTCAAAGACGCTTGAAGTTGGAGGGGGGTCAAACACAAGCAGAATTGCAAATTAACTAATATAGTGCAATTTAGGGACGCTTTTCTTTTTTATATATACCTACTGGAAATAACAGTAAAACAGTTGGTCTTGTGAGACCAATTTAGTGCGCTCACTTTAGTAATCTCACTTTTCTTTCCATATGAAATCACCAACCTTAGAGGCCAATTTCATTTTACGCGGATGTCCTACATATGGAAGCAAAAAACAATTCATTCTCTCTTTCCCGGTTATAAACATCGAACTTTCTTTTTTTAAAGTGAAACGACATATTAACGTTTAACCTTATTCGCTTAATCAGATCAAATTTGTGGAGCGTGGGGAAAGTTAGACGTCAATCGGGACCTTTTATAAATGTTCGCACCATCACCTCACGTATAGCTCACTTTACAACACAACCTTTTGACACTTGTGTAAATTAAAGGGGCATTCAATACGAATACTAATCAAGTTATTGGAAACTCCTTGACCGGGTTTTTTTTTTCAAAGTAGTGAGGTATTTTTTTTTGGTGTTTTATTATTTACATGCAATGTGCTCCGAAAAAACACCAGCATATTTACCGAGTATGTATAACCACAGGGCTACGACGGTAAATATTTTGTCTATGCTGCAATATACTGGGTTTGGCTTTGAACTGATGATACGGTAAAATCAGAATAAAATCAAAATGTACAAAAATGTTCACTTCTGGCAGAGTATGGAAGGTTTGTAGTTGGTATTAGTTATAACATAAAAAACAGTAATCGTGTCTGCTTTGTTATCTTGTTGTGCAGATTACACAAAGATGGAATGGTTACAAAATGCCCTGGTTATGTTCATGAAGTTAGTGAATATAGTCAATATGTAAGGCTCACTAGAAATAAAGTGATTGGTGGAGTAAATTACTTCTCTCCATACCAAATTTACAATTTCTGCCACTCATATCTGTAAGTGTATGTGGATGTGTGTGACGAAATTTGTTATCATACGTTAACTGGTTAACGTAACTTTGGTCTGCTTGTATCTTGCCAATCCCATTTTGAAAATATTCACTTTAAGTATTACGCTCATATTCCGTTTTAATATTTTTTAAGTCGTGCTTTCTCAGACAATTTTGTGAACATCTTCATTTTCTCTCGTTTTAAATATCATTTTCGACTTGTTCGAGTTGGGTTTTTTTCTGGGGGGGCCATGGTTGGTTATTTTATTTTTTGGGGGGCTGGTTTTTTCGTTCTTTTCTTGTGTCACATTATACGCCAGGCGTTTTTCAATTACTTTGTCATTTTCCCTATTTTCTTCTATCCTGTATCTACGTTTTTTTTACTCTTTTAGAATTATATGTCACCTTACACTGTTGATTCGTTCCAATATTTTTCCAGCCTACATCGGCAAGCTAGTAACCTTCAATCAATCACTAGAAGCATCAACCCACTGTGTAGTTTAACAAATCAAAGGACAGCCGGTGAAGAGAAAAATACAGGAAACGACAGGGATGGTATAAATATTTATTGTGGACGGTCAACGGCGATAATGAGATTGTGCCTACGAGGTAATTAGCATATACACACCAAGTCGCTTCACCTTCAATGTAGACAATATTACCTAGTGGGAATGTTAAATAATTAATCCGTTCTGTAGTTTACCAGTATCCCTAGATTGGCACTGAACAGCTCCTTTTGGAGATCCACGAGTGCACTTTCTCTGTTTCTTAGTGATGTACTAGTTAAAATTTCTGAAAGATCACAGCCACGTCATTTCTTAAAACGACGTATTGAGTTGACATCGATTCAAAATTTAAGGATTTTTAGAACTGGAATATGAGCTGAAAATTTGTCAGTGGAAGTCTAATTCGGCAGAATATGCCACAGTCACTTTAGAATTACAAGCCCTTTTTTTGCATAGATGAATATTCATATCTATTCCAGATTGGTCTGTTTGATTTGAAGTAACTGTGATTAATTGCTCGGCTTTCTTGGAGAATCTTAATTTCTTAGGGCAAACAAAAATATCAAGACAATTTTCGTATTTAAATACCCGGAAAATGAGTTCATAGTTCTCTTTCAGGTTTTGCGACATGTGAAATTTTCCTCTACTTTCTCTTCCCTGAAACATTGAGCAAGAACAAAGACAATCAAGCGATGACCAGTACAACTCATATTCCAGATTTAGAAGGCTAAAATCACATAACAATGCGTGTGAATAGTTAGTCAAGTTTCACATGGATAGTTATAAAAACTGTCAAAATGTTGATTTTTTTTTTTCTTACCCCAGGTTGTACTTTTTGTGTTCATGAATAATTACTACTAATACAAAAAAGTGTCTGATCATGGATTTTTATAACCCAAAGTGAATCGTAAATTATTCACTCATTAATTTTCATTTGCTATGTGACACATGGGACCATTTGTCACAAGTATGTGACGGAAACTCGACATGTGTGAAAAAAATAATTTAGTGAATTTCACAAGAGAGGTCGAGGTGCCCCTTTAAAGGGTGAGATTTACTTTCGTATACATTACCGTACGCCCAACTCCTACCCCTTAAGGAGAGAGACATACCGTAAACCCTTACTTGTTTTAGTACCATATTAGAGAACTTGCGCAAAGAGAAACCATACCTAAAAAAAGCTAAGCACGCTCTCGCAACGTAATAATATATATGGAAGACAAGTTATAACCGTTTGACATTTTAACACAATTAAAAGAAGTGCTCTTTTTTCTGTTTATTTTTAGCCAGTGATAGGATAGTGTGGGTTTGAACTGTACAACACTCGGAACCAATCGAGTGAGCGGATGGAAGCTTAGATGAAAGGTTAGGGTATTAAGCAGAAATACCAACACCTTTGCCATTACAACCTGCCAGCAGAGAACTGTATTCTGTACACTCGGTCATGCTGTAAAGTGAGGATTTTCCTTGTCAAATAGAAGTGTGTGATTAGACATCGGTAGATGGGGCTGCCCAGAATTACAATACTGACTGAAATCTAGCTAGATGAGTGGCATCTTAAAGAAGGATAAGGCTCACGGTTTGTGAGAAACAAGACTTTTGCATGTGTCTTCCTCCAAATTCATGTTGCAAAGGTTATGCCTGCACTTGACGGGTTTGGCAGTAAAAACCTAAACAGAGGACTATTCACAATGAAGAGATGAAAATTGAATTTTAAATAAAGGAATATTGGAATTAACTGGTCTTTTGTGTTAAGTTTATTGTCAAAAGGATACGATATAAACTGCTAAAAAGATGTGTGTCCCACAAATTGCAAGACAGATTTTTTAAATTGGCTTCTGAACACTAGGGGCGTCGGTGTATCAAAGTAGGAAACCATGCGTGGAGCTGCGCTTAATGCAATGTCACGGCTGTACTGGTATGGATTGACCGAGAACGTAAGAACTGCATGCATTCACTGTAAGCATTAGCAGCAGGGCGCTTGATAACATGTCTCTGTTATTAGGACAAAAACAAACATACAACAACCTTGGGATTATTTCATTTTGATCTGCTAAATTACCAAGTTGCGGAAATATTCGCCACAAGTGACAACCTATAAAGATGTTAAAAAATGTAAACCTCTCCAGAATTTATTATCATACCACTAATTACACTGAACATCAGTTTGTAGAGTTTATACATTGAGAACACTAAGAGTGAGACCCGCTTACAGCAGCAACGGTTTATATGTCTTTTTGATGCCAATCAAATTATTGCATTTCCGTCGCCCAGACATATTTGAGGCAACTTGGAACATTTCAACTAAATAATTCATGTATTTCAATCGTGACCTCATGGTAGAAATGTGTGTCGGAGGCGCTATTCCACTTTGACTTTACCTCCCACTGTCTAATCTAAGCCACGGGGATGTTTTTTTGATCAGTTTTCAGTTATCGTGGCTATTTCTTTTTATTGTTGAAGAGCACCAAGTAAAGTAGAGATGATGTAAAAATTACTACGATTAAAGGAAATTCAATTTTCTATTTTGGTCCGTGAGATTTGCTAAGAGTGTGGGAGCACCTCTCAAAAGTTTCACCCCTTCTAGCTCAAAATGTGAACGGTCGACTTACGGATAGGCCAGGCCATTACCAGGGAATCTGTGATATGACACACCTTGCATGCAGGAGGGGCCCGCGAAGTTCAGTGCTTAGTGTGTAAGTCAATGGGTTACCAGGATGTGTTGCCTTCCAAAGTGCACCAAGGACTGGATATAAAAACATGATGGGAAGCCCCATATATTTACCACAGTACCCGGTTCCACTAACTTTTTAGTCATAACAATCGAAACACTCTTCTTTCTATCCTCATTAACACTTATTATTGAAATTTCTTCTGAAAGGGACGTGACGTGACGTAGGTGTTGATTTCCAAGTTGGTGCCAAATGGAGGAGAAATATGGAAGATCGAACAGCACATCCTGCTTTAAGGAAAAAGCAATTAAGCACTCTATATGAAGGTTATTGTCTTCAATTTAAAAAGTCTCTGATGCAAAACACAAGGAAGTGTTTCCTTGTACACTGATTTAATCTTTCATATATATATAGATATTTTTTTTTTTGATGTTGCACTATTGTTTCATAAAGTGGCCTTTTTCCGGGAGTCATTTAACGTACGCGTCACTTTGTCTTAGAAAGAATACCGTGAGTCATAAAGTAAATAACTGGCATATTTACTGACATGAAAAAGAAAAAAAGCTATTTCAAAAGGCTACCATTGTTAACCTTTGTAGACTGAATAATATGCATTTCAGTTTGAACCGAAATAGCACTTTCTCTCCCTCCCCCGTGTCATACACACAAAAAAATACTAATAATTTGAAACAGAAGTAACACTTAAAATTCACTTGTGCAGACCCACCCTTATAAATCTCCAATCCCGCCTAACACCTTATCAGATTATACTGATATCTTCAGAAGTGGGTCTGAGTATACGGTACCTGTTTATGGAGATAATACCAAGAGTGATGAGATATGTTTTATCTTTTCCCCGAGTGTCACCATGGAGATTTGTGTCATTCTATTTAATTTGTGACCAGTTTCATTTTTATTTCAAATTTGGACTAACTGGTGCGATAATCCGTGTGATCCTTTTTTTATACCTTAATCGTATTAACCAACACATTTTAATGTTTCTTTAATGATACTCCTCTGACGTTGAACAACTTGTTACTCTTTCCAATCTTGTCTTTAATGATTTTACAGACCATTGAAAATATCTACTGGAGATATACCTTATTGTAGGTATACCTCAACTTGAAGACTCATCAAAGATGTGTAACACGGCATACATTATATCTGTGTCTATGACAGGATTCACGTGAGGGTTGCCGTTAAAATCTACTTACCAGGAATTGTTGTTATGATCGAAATATTACGGTGTCGTGCGTGTAATACCGGTGGCCTTGGCATTAAACTCTTTATTAAAATTTCTGACGCAAACGAAGCAGAAACAACACAAAAAAAAAAAAAAAAAAAACGGGCAAGGCGTCAGTTATAGGTCACTTGAGCCAATAAAGCAGGTATTTTACAACGAACAAAATTGTCTTTACATATTTTTATCATACCGGCTGGGCATCAGATTTTATTGAAAATGACATTTAACAGCCAAATCAACCTTTTCTTATTCCTCTATCTGTCTTTGGGAGTTGTTTTTATTTTTAAAGATTCTTTACCGTACGTCATAATTGATTGAAACGGTCGTTGAACTACTTCCTATCAAGGACTTGGCCATTTCATCGAAAGTGGCAACACACTTTACGCCAACCAGTCAATATATGCAAGACTCCCAACGATTAGGAAGCAAAGATGGGGTGACCACTGTATAACTGACAGCGGATCACTCTCTTGGGGAAGTGAGGGGGGGGGGGCAAGAACGTGTAAAACAAAATCCTTGTATGTAATGACGTGGAATGCCTGTAGCTGTTTGGACAGTCATTTAAGTTTCTTGACCAATCGGCAAAAATGTAATCGATGCATTACACTTGTATCATTGCTACATGGACCATCTGATTAAGAGGCTCTGTCACATGTTTCTATGAAGTGCGATGTTTTGGACAAGCAGACTTCATCGGTTTGACGGAGACTGAAGGCATCGGTCTGCTGCAGTGTCAGTAACCCAAGCTACAGTCTCTTTCCTTTTAGTTGTTGATACCAGCAATATCCGTGTTATTACATGGACACGCTGAGAACTAACGTGATTAACTTTACAGGCACATGGCAAGCATGTCGACGGGACTGGTAACTGTAATGAACGGTGCCGGAAAGGCCACATGTGTAGTCAATGAGAACTATAATTCAAGATGCACGCTGAGAACCCTTAATGCAGTTTTAATACACAAGTAGCCTATGATCACTTCGTCACGCTACAGCAACGCGCATGCTGTCTTCACCTTCACATTGTTTACTTGGTCGGTACATTAATAACATGTCATAGGTTTTGTTTAAAGTTACAATATTTGCATCACACATCAGTTCATCACTTTGTTTTACTCACTTTAATCAAACGTCAAACCACAGTCTCATTTTGGAAGCGTTGACAAAAAGAAAAAAAAAGTAGAGGGAGGCAAACAGACCCATGCTTATTGATCGGTAACTATAATTTACTTACATCCAAATATTTTTTGTAGACGCTGCCTTTACATTTTGGTATTCAGCACAAAGGTCTAATACTGTGTGTTTAACCCCTCCAGTTTGCACACGTAGAGCAGACATTTGTAAATCGCTGTGTTCAAGCATGGCACTATATGTTTGATTACCGCCTCCTAACACACTAACGCTGAAAACGAACATTTGAGTATTCAATGTTTTTTTTTTTTTTCTTTCTACTGGAACACTAGTGTTCGCCCAACTTCATTTTGCTGCACATTTTAAGTATTTTTATAGTGTTGAACACTATAGAGATTGCCGTGCACTGTTGTAAATATTGTCGTTATGTCGTTCATTACTACAGTAGGTTTGCAATAAAGATAACTAAACTAGTTGACAGATGCAGATCACGAGTGTAGATGTGGATTTACCACCAGCATTATTCACATCCAGTACCAATGACGGAGTTGCTATTCCTTTAAAACAGGCTGGATTTTTTAATCAACATGCAACCAATAGCTCCATGATACAACTGTGTTTTGCCGTCTCTGTTATTGTGGATTTGTATGCACTAATTACTTTGATAACACAAATGTCACTGTAGTTATCTCGAGCAGACGATAACTCTGATACCAGCCGGCTAAGAGCACTATACTGTTGCCTTCGACAAGTCTGGTAGAGGATGGGGGGGGGGGGGTGGAAGAAGTGGGTGACCCGACTCTGGAGGCGTTTATACACGGGAGGTAATTTTGATCTCGTAAGGAGACGTATATGAAGAATATTACCCTCATCTAGTTATGACTAAAATAAGTGGAGAACTGGTCAAATGTACCTCACCTACTGTCATTATTGAAGGGGGTGGGGGATAATAGAAATCGCCAACTACACTTCAAGTCGCAATTCAAGTAGAGTAAATATAATAACGGTGATTATGGTGCGTCATACAAATAATGTATGGCTATATTTGGTGCATTGCTTCTCAAATGCGGTTCAATCGGCTCAATTACCAGTTTTGAAACTGTTAATGTGATCACGCGGTCGTCTTCAGCTACATTTTAAGCGATAAGTGAAGGCGAGGATCAAATGAACATTTCAGATCGAGATTACAACGGTAACTACCCTCGAAAGATTCTTTTTTCGAGGGAAAGTTTTTTTTTTTTCAAAGAAATATAACTGTATCAAAGGTACAGTAGTCAGTGGTGAATTGGGTCAACCACAGTATTTAAAACGAACTCTAGACATCCCATTACATCTTTAAAAAAGGATACAAAACGAGGTCAGAACAAACCGAGATTGGTCTATTCTTATCTTTTCTTCAAATTAGCTTATTTTCTTTATTTAAATTGTAACACCTAATGACACTTTCCGCCCGAGTGTGCAAACGTAAGAGACTAAACAATGATATGTGTAACGTGCCTTCACCCTTCTAGGATGAACTGAACAAGTAACAACTCATGCTAGGAAAGACCGCACGTAAACTGGCAAAATGATGCCCCCCCCCCCACCCAGCTTTTAAGTGACTGACACCTCAAAGTTAAATAAATGATTACGCCATTAACGAGTCCATGAATAAATTGTCAGTGTTCTACATTTCGTTGTTATTACAAAAACACCTCATAACGTCTTATGGTCGACTACTGGTAATAGCAACTGACGCCAAAGCTACCCCCCCCCCCCTACACCGGTGTAAGTGAAATCGATGCAGACATACATGCAGGATTTTCATTAAAGCTCTCTACACATCACGTGACATACACGTCATACTTCACACCTGTAAACAACTCATTGTTTTGACCATCTTTTCAACAAGGTTCTTTAACTTGTGTCATACCCGAGAGACACGGGTGATTTGCATGTCTTTACGTTTACATGGGACGATATTAAAATCATACAATATGATTTTACGCCATTACTTGGTGGAGTTAAAACTCAAATCGCGTGATTACAATATGATTAACTGGTGTGGCATCTTGAAAGAAGCTAATCAGATATGTTTCATATTAACAAGCCTCGATTCGTTGGAAAATGTCATCATTTCAGTATCTGAAGCCGTTACAGACAGCAGTTAGAGAGGATTATTTATTGTTCTAAAATCACAACCGTGTTCAATATTCCGTGAAGAATGAAATCACCGTAGAAGAAAATCACTATCTAATGGCATTCAATCTGTCATGATTGTCAAACAAAAGAGAGGAAAAAAAGAAAACAAGATGGGAATATATCGTGACCACCTTGATATGAAAAATTACAAGAACGTGATGCTCTTCGGCACTGAGGGCAGGGCGTGATGCGCGCATTTTCACTGCTCGGCTTTCTTGCTAACTGAAGTAGAATACATGGATTCAAATGCCGGAATATGTAATATATATTCTGTTCTGTTAAAGGATACTTTGTAACAAGCGATCGCCCTAGCTGCTGTGCAGCATATATTCTCTCACCCCCCAAATCCCTTCCATAAAACAAAAATTATAATAAATGCATAAAGCAATAAATATTTAAAGTCTTACTAACGCTTACACTATACCATTTACACGTGAACAAACCTTCAGTGTTTCAGTTTTAAGATTTGTTAACTTATCGTTCGTTTTGTCTATTTTCTTTGATCTTGTGTGGCGTTTCCTGTTTTTATTAATGTTACGTTCGTGTCACTGTATTGCAAATGACACACTCGCCATCAGTATTGACAAAGCTATCCCTACAGCCTCTATTCAGCAAGCATCATGCACCCCCCCCCCCCTCCACTACCATCAACAATAAAACCTTTGATATCTTCATAACTGGTGGACTACATGCCTATTCAAATGCATGTAGTCTAATTTTACTTTCAAAACCGGAGTATTAGTTTTTACAAGACACTGAGCGAGACTTTTGCCGATCACAGACACATTCGAGCACACCATGTAGAGATTATGTTTTATACTTAACTTTCACTTTAGTCGCATCCTAGTTCTAATATTTTACAGAACCGGCTGTTTTACGTACGACCTAGGCCCTAAGTGATTGTTTTTCTGACAGCTTTGCTAACAGTTCGGCAAGTTGCATCTTTTGTACAGATTCACGCTGTCACGTTAAATTTCTATGCTATATATCAATGTCCTTTGCCTTATCTGAAATTAGCGTGATTAACTAAGAGTGGCAGAGGCGAAATATTATCTTATCAAAAAATCACAAACTGCGAGTTCTGAAGCTGATCGTTTAAATTGCAAGAGGCACTTTTCTGTAACTTTGTTTCATACGAAAACTGATCTCTCACGAACCGGGACTGCATTGCTATGTACTTTATGCACTTTATCTGAATATTTTAAAACTAGTTTGCTTTCTAAAACCCATCAGGACTGAGATTATATACGTTCATGCATCCTACATAGGTCCGGCTGAAAATCAGTATTAAAAAAAAGAAGAAACAGTACATACTGAAAGTAAGAAAATTACTTACCCTGTCTGAAATGAAAGTATCTCCCTCCAGTGCCCGAGCGTCCGCCTGTACCACTGCATAGAAAGCCAAGATAAAAAGCCAGGCCAAGGATAATTCTCCGATATATTTCATTTTTCCAGAAAGTTAGATTTTTGTTAATTATACTACCTGCAGTTCCAGTTATGAAAACGACCAACTATTTTGTTGATACGATAAGTTTGTTTTCCAGGAGAGTTTCGCTGGCTGGTTGAGGTATCGGGGTCTATTTAATGAATGCTATTTCAGGTACAGCTGATCCCTTTATAAGAGATCCTGAATTCCGTTTTATCAGTTGTACTTGATAAGGTTTGAGCCAACTTCTAGTTTCTTACGTCTTGCCAGCACGGATTGTTCCTCGTAAACAAAAACCCGTTGCGCATGACGTAACGCTTGTAGGCGGAGTTTAGCGAGATGTTCGCACGAGTTGAATTGATAAAGCACTTCTACTATACTACTACTAAGTACTAAGTATACAGGTGGGTCTGTCCGTGAGTTATTGTTGCATTTCAACTTCCAGCAAGAGTGTACAATAGATTGTGTTCTGGCAACTCCCAGATGGTCTGCATAGTAATGTCCATTACGCTTATGGGTTCAACTGACAGTACTTGGGGATTTCGGTAACGCTTCCTTAGATAACAAAGCCCGCCAAATTGCAGCGTATTCTGAATTAAGTCCCGATTGTATGCACCCATCCCAGCTCAGCTATGAGTTAAAACCAAAGTCAAAAGCCTTTGAATTGAACTGAGTGAGTCAAACAGCGCCTGATAGTAAAGCTGGTATGTTATTTTGCACCAAGCACCACTCGGCAAACAGAACCACTGTACTGGTAATGCTTACCGGTGTTTCTTTTGTCACTCTCTCATATTCATATTAAGTAAATGCCACGGTCGGTCTCTGTAAGAACAGGGAGTTTTCAGCGGTAAACTCGACGAAAATCATTTGCATTCACAATGAATATTGGGGCAGTATAGACGAGAATGTAAAGTTTGTTTCAGAGAGTGCTGTCGACAGTTTAAGTATCCCGCCCTCGATTTTGATTTTGCGTTTTCACTTTGGGTTCGTTCTGTTCATGTTAACCAGAGTAAGTGGGTGTAACGGCCTTGCCCTAAACCTAACTGATCCTTAGCCGATCATCATACGTCATGATATTTGATGAAAGTTCTAAAAGAACGAGCAGTCGCAGGGGACTGAAGAAAAAGAGGGAGAGAGGGGAGTGGCGAGAGTACAAAGACCGTGTTCCGTTTTGCCAAAGGTCTTCCTTGATTCTGTAGACTGAATGTAGTACACTTTCGATACCGGAACAGATTCAATGGCCGAACTCCGGATTTAGATTTTCCCTGTTATTGTAGTTGTTGCGTTTGTTATGATAAAACAAGTCATTGCTTCAGTTCCGAAAAGATTGTGGTAGCACTGAAATCGCACTGAAACAGCAACGTTGAACCCGTTTGACTGGTATAAAGTGTTACTACGCCAATCACCGGAAGTGCTCAACTGTGCGTGCGGTTTTATTTGGAGGAAGTGACGCTGTGCTACTATTACGTGTCTCTTTATTGCGTAATTGGCCTGCCACGAAAAAAAAAACAGGACAGTTGTGGCGAAAACTTTACAGAATGAGTCCCCAAGAAATATGAATCCTGCATATATTAGGCTTTCAGTCATACTTTTTAAACAGTCAAAATGTTTCATCTTAGTTAAAAATAAAAGCATGTTATTAACACAAATTTTCTTAAAAGCGTTTCCCTCTCACAAAAGGCAAATTTCAAAATTAATGGGAATCGAGGGATTTATTGACCAGACTTTTAACTGTAAAATACGTTTGGCTTATAATCAGTGCAGTAATGATGATATTTTTTTTACAGTGGGACGTTATCTTGAGGTTTGTTTGCAAAGGCACAACCATTATGCCTACAACAAGTGGTCACTGTGTGAGCTTAATCGTTACATGAGTGTATCAATTTCATTTACTGACTTCTCGTGGCGGTGAACGAAACGAACGCACAATGTTCTATCGCGGTATAATGATGTGATCATGTGACCACGTACTTTCTAATCATACGACGTAATGGAGCTACCGACGTTTCCACGTATACAATATGAATTTGTAAAATCCCACACTCCCACAGCACACATCAACACAAAACCTAATTAATACAGCCGGTGAACCAGCAATACTGAAAACAGCATATGCATATTAGCCTACACCCAACAATCATGATGAACACACATATGCTGTACTTCTGAAGTGGCATCACTTTTGATGCGCCCTCGTTTTCTTACACTGGACAATAAACGTAATTTAAAAATTAGTGAAAGTTCAGGGGAAGACAGACTTGCAAAGTTAGTCTTTAACAAACGGTGTAAGAATGTATGTTTTTACTGTGAAGTCACTGTAGAACTCCAGTGTTTGTGACTCCTTTAATTGGCGATTCTGATTCGCCCTAAATATGCCAGAATTCTGTTCAACTGGTTAGCTCGACCAATGAACTGAATGGAGAATTAAGTAACCCGGTCCCTAAAACTATTACGCTTTTGTTAGTGGAAGGGACATGTATCTATTATCGACATTTTTTAATCAGAGATAAGATTCATAATCACCTTACGATCATACCAGTGATGTTGCCGAGTGGATGGACTCGGAGGTGGCATTTGGAGCAATGAAACGTGACGAAACCGAGCAACTGGGAGATTCGGGCCGCTCTATCCCTACCCGGTTCAGAAAGATGGATGTTTTTGTCCAAGATTAGTCAAGGTTTTCTCCTCTGAATTGACCTTGTAAAAAATGTACCAATTTTGAGGTAAAAATTGTTCGAGTTGTAACAGGATACTCCACATTTATTGTGGCCGCTTAGAGCCTCTTCTCCATCAAAGCCTGAATTATGTGCAATCGTGTAGGTTATGTGTGCATTCGTAGTATAATGAGTATTGGTGTGGTATATGTGTGTATATTCTGGAATATGATTCAATGGTTTCCGATTGGCAACGATAAGAGATTAATTATGGAATCCAAGAAATTTACATTATTACGTAACACAGTTCGAAGACTACAAAGCAAACTCATCCTACCGTGACGCAACAGTTGAAGGTGCCGGGCTAGTGTTATCGGACTTCATATAAAGTTGATGGAGACATGCAAGGCTGCAGAAATAGCTTCGACCAATCTGACAGTGACAAGAAGATGCCTGCATAATTAGATCTACAGTTCCTTGAAACAAATAACAAGATAATGAAGATTACTTACCGTTATGCTATTCAGCATTCCAATATTACATGTTACCAGGGAGATGCTGAATAGCAGCTCCCTGATGTTACTTAACTGGAGAGATGTGCGTCTCATTGCCGGTATCATTTTAACTTATATACTGATGGTAAAATGTTTTACTTCAGTAGGAACGAATTCCACAACACGGTGTAAAATATACTTTTGCATTTGCAAACCCCTAATTAACTTCCGTAATTTTAGTGCGGCAAATGGCAACTTAACATGCAGTGTCTATTCTTCTAAAAAGATCTACATACCTCACAACATCTAAGGCGGTGTGGGGTATGGTCAGATGTCAAACTTGCCTGACACCTGTTATGTGCCGTAAAGGGTCCTGACTTTCATTCTGCCCACAATGCAGAAATAATGAATTAGCAAATGCCCAACGGTGTTAGATGTTAAGGATGCAATGTTATTCATTTTCTCCCTGAGGTATAGTAATATGTGATCAAACAGAAAATGAACCAGTAACAGACTTTAAGAAGGACAGTATCACCATTAGCTGCATGGTGTTACAAAAAGAAACCAAAATACCATTTATCACTAAGAGAAAAGAAGTTAACCTTATGGAATTGGTCAGTTTTAGGCTACTTCACGTTAAAATCGAAATAAATTACTCATGGCGAAGGTGCGTTATTCGATTTCGGGTCAACAATTTGTATATGAGTGAATCATGAATCGTATTTTGTATAGCAGAACTGGATTATTTATTTTAGCAGAATGGTGTCTTTACTTTACCATGATTAAAGCTAAGTCAACATGTATGTCACTTGAATATAATTTCATTAAGGCCTATGTCAGTGATTGTATGGAATTTAATGTTCAGCTTCTAATAGAACTTCAGGGCGACTTACGTTTACGTAAGTCTTTATTTTTCATTGAAGTTAAAATCGCGCTGTGAAAGGTCCCAATATTACTTCACTAGCCATGTCACTTTTGTTCAGTTTATTTCCTACTATTAATTCAGCCATGTCTGTCTGAGGCTCCAGCTTTTATTTACCATAATTCAATTTAGTTTCAAAGTTGTCAGGTTTTATTTGCGAAACATCCCCCCCCCCCCCATGGAGGTTACGCACTGACCGAATAACATATGCCATTCTCAAGATCACATGACGGTCCCTCTACACGCATCACGGTAACCATGGGGGTATAATAGCGGCTTTGCTGCAACTCAGTCCTTGCCTATGATTTCGATTGCCTAAATAATTATACTGGCACATCGGAGATAGTGACAGCGACTTGCATGAGCAAATTAAGCAACTGGCAAATTTTATTGAAAAAATATTTTTTTTGCTAATCAGGAAGAAACTACTCACTTTCTGACCTTTTTCTCACTATTCAGAGGAAAATGAGTCACGTGGTGCAAAAACGTCATGTGTCATACCTCACTATGACATTTAAACAAATTAAACAGTTTTTAATATTACGCTTCTTCTAGAAGGAAAATCACGAAGGATAGCATAGCCATAGCCTAAGCACGAGAGTTCAATTTAAAACGAGTGAAAGACGCGATACGCACGCACTGAAATACGCAAATATTTTCTTCAAAGTCTCCCAGATTTTGCACTACACTGTAATTTTACTTAATGTGCCAGACCTCAAAAATGTGTGTAAATTAAACAGTTTGGAACTCAATCCCAAGAAAAGAGCGCTAGCACACACAAATGAAACTAATGGGTACGACCTAAATACTTAGGCAAACGTTTCCGTCGGTTGTAGTTACCACAAGGAACACTGTGGATCTGAAACAGCTCGTATACTCAAATTCCTGGAACCCCTTACGCAATCAGAATGTTTGCACAAATGGTAAGTCAGCATATAGGCGGTTATTAAAAACTAATCCCGTTGAGATAACACTTCAACTTGGTTCTCTCCCAGTTTTCTTGTTTTTGGATAATTCACGAGGATTGTTGTCTTCAGTAACTACCTAATTAAGGTTATAACGTCAGTTCAGTTATCATCCAACACTTTGAATCCTCCCCCCCCCCCCCCTTTGCAACAAAATAATCGTTCTGAAAAATTATTTACAAGGTCACTCTCAAATCTTTGTGATAGAATAATTTGTTGTTAAATTTTTAGTGTAAATCGAAAACAAAGAAACCGTTTCTTAAGATGACGTTTACAATCCCTGTCCCTTCCATTAACCCTCCCCTCCTCATCCCGTTCCCCACCACTCCCCCACCCCCCCCCCCCCGCATTGCCACATATGACTTCAAAAATATACCCATCATCTCGAACATTCCAGATAAAGGGGCTACGGGGACAAAAGATAACAGGGTTAATTTGAAAAGCAACTATAGCGTGGTATTAAACATAAGATTATTCCGCCCCGTAATGAGCGTCACCATGGAGATAAGCGTATTAGTTACCGGAACATTGTTCCCAGAGAATGAAACTGACTGGTAGACGGCATATACTGTAGCCTGCTTAAATTGTGGTACGTCGGTGTCTTTTATCAACTGATCAGTTGCTGTGTATATGCTGGTTGGGTAATCAAGACTTTTAAGGGAAAATGTGTGACACGGTTACGGCGGTATGTCAATTGCTGATTGGTCCTTAGGGACCAAGTATAAGAAAACCAAAGACATCATTACAAATAACAATGCTTGTTGTCAAGGCGTTGAAAGGAATCAAGTCGTAAACAGTCACGCCGGAAGTGGGATACCTCATAGGTATACGTCACACCGTTACGTCAATACCCCCCCCCCCCGTGAGATTATACCATTCTTGAACAAAAAGGGAACAAAGGGACAGTAAATCTGAACTACGTATCGTAGCAGAGTAAGGTAATTTAACCCTACCGAAGGAGGGATAAAACATAAAAATTTTACATCGACAAAACGTACAAAAAATGTTCACAATATTGCAAGACTCCTATTTTAAGATCTGCATTTTTCTACATTCTACATTATATAGTTCAGTATATAACCCCTGATCAAGAACGAGCATAACTGTGATAATTTCAGGTATGCCTGCTGTCTGAAGGAGAGAAAGCACAATAATCTTATTATGGTGAGGCCAAACTCAAAATTAACAGGATTAAATATGACAAAAAAGCCATCATGACAGCTCTCCTTATTAGATATAATTGTCGGGGTAATCTACAAATTAAAAATCTCATTTTGACGTCTCTTTTAATTTGACATTTTAATTTCCATTTAAACTTTTTTACCACTATGTTTTCTACGTTTTCATTGGTGGTCATTTTTTCCTTGCTGTTTGCTTGAAAGTGACGTTTCGAGTCACGTGACGTCGCCTCAATAAGTAATCACTGACGTTTGATGTCGGAGGAGTCACAATCACCCGGTCGGGATTAGGGGTTACATAATGAAATAAAACGTAGTAAAACGTGGAGCATCTTAAAATAGGAGCCCTGCAAAAGAGCAAAAAAAAATCGTTGCGTACAACTGGTAGATATTATCTCACAGACCCACCAAAAGACCGAATTCATACTCTGCTCTCATCAACATCTACAGCATCGTCTGACTTACAAGCGTATGTTAAACAGCATTCTCGCGGAACCACTTCATTGTCAGGCGTCGAGTGCACACGTGTTGCGTGAGTCCGTGTTATATGCCTATCCAGTTATCGAACCACAGTTCCGTGATTAGACCAAGTTACATCTCATCAGGCAATTTTCTGCAATCGGAGATGCATATCCCTATCAGAATTAAACTAATTGATTCTAAGTTCAATTAAATTATGTTCCAATCCTACTAAGAGAGCCATCTGTCGAAACCAAACTTGGGGTCAAAATAATTGCAGAAAAAAGGACATTTTTTCCCATTTCTTTATGACATGATTTTACTCGTCCCTTACTGTATAATAAAAAAGAAAAAAAAACGACAAAGAAGATTCATGTTTTCATATCGGTTTTTCTCGTCTTGAGAATATTTTATAACTTCGATGTCCACGCCATGCCCAGTGTTTATTTTCCCTTTATGAATATATTTGACGTAATTAGAAAGAGAAAAATATCATTCATGCTTTGAAAATAATTACCGACTTTGTCGATGTCAGTTTCAGTAAAGGTCTCTCAGAAAAAAAAAAAAACGTTCTGTAGATTTAAGTCAAGTGATTTGATTAGATTGTAAGCGGAAGTGTATCTTAATTGATACCAAAAATGATTTCAAATGAACTACCGTACTTCAGGATTTGTCGGGGGCGTTAATGAAGTCTCGTTTCAAAAGTAACAGATGTTACATTGTAGCACTTATCCTCTTTCACACTAGACACGTGATACAATAAGGTGCAGTGTGATGCGATGCGATAATACACGATAAAACTGTCGCACAGCAACATTTTTCCTTCCACACTACAGGCAACTTTTCCTTTGTTGCTGGGCGATTTTTCCATTGTCCTGTTCATCATGTGATTTTAAAGAGGGCAAAATTTAGTCACAAGGAAATTTTGAAGCGATAAAAACTGAATTTTTTTTCAGCTTAAGTTTACCGCGTCTCGGCGTATAGGGTCGAATCCCATCGTACTGTCGTACCGTTACTGAGAATATATGTTACGTCTTTCTCACAACTAAGTACCTGCTCGTTAACTATTATCAAAAAATGAGGAAGGGATCCTCCAGATGCTAGAAAGGGGGGGGGGGGGTGGGAGGAGGGAAAAATCTCTTCAAATGTTTTGTCTGTTGTCTTGGTCGTTTACTTACATTTTCAAAGAAGAGTGCCTTTTAAACACTTCACCCCTTTAAAATAGTCGAAGCTAAAAGAGTGGTGATGGCACACACAAGAAAAATTGTCACGGATCACAAGGCGAAGTGCGAACGATGTACTTGACAATGCCATTACCTGTCACGTTTTTCGAACTTCAGTTCAAAGTTTTTTATATGTTTTTACAATAAAGGAGAGTTTAAAGCAGACGAGTTGATGAATATTAATGTTCAGAGGGTTTGGTCTTCATCAGTATGCAAAAACACATTTTTTTAACAGCCGTTGACTTCGACTTTGAACGAGATATATACAAATTTTTGTAAGCATTAATTTTGAAAGTTGTACCTTTTTTATTAACAAAAATTGTGAATAAAAGAGTCAGTCGAAAAGAAACCGTACATTGATTGGAGACATCTTGGAGAAGGTCTATGATCGACGGTCGCAATTAAACAAATTTCCGTTTTTAGAATTTCACAAAAAAATCAAACGTTTTCTATTTATGACATCACAATGTTCGGCCCAGTACAATGATCTGAAGGAGACGTACTTTTGTGGTTTTCAGGTATTTGGAACCTAGTCAATTATGGGAGGAGTGAATAGAGAGCTAGGAGTTCCTTTGGTAGAGTTCGCACCACAGCTACACACATATATTTGGCAAACCGTATGAGTTGAAAATATGCTAACCCTTTATTTCTGCTTTTCCACTTTAAGGTATAGGAAGTAGAGAGATTAGGGACGGAAATTTTCAAAGAGAAAAATGCAATGACCTTCGCTTTTCTGTTTATATCTACGGGTGATATAATCTTTGTCTTACGCAAGCACATTACAGTGTAATATACATGCCATGGGACAATAATACAGTATACAGACATGCATGTTAAAATGTACTACAGTAATTACTATAAAAAGTATCAACGGAGTTTCTACATAGCCTATTGCCGCTTTCGTATCCAATGGACACGGTATTACAATCTATATGTGGTTATTCGTCAGTGCTTGCTTATGACTCCAGATAAAAGTCACGTGCGACACGCTATACGATGTCACCATTTTGACCCCTGACCTTTGATCTTTTTCAACCTACATTTACCATTCATCTAATACGCTGGAACCTACTCAGTATGTATAACGGTACAATGGTTCGATTTATCCTCTTGTAGGAGATTGTTCACTTGTCAGTCTCTTTGGCAATATCCATGCGCACATAGATTCCCTCCACGCAACAAATCAAATCTGCACATTGGTGTAATCCCCCTCCCCCCCCCCCTCCTCGTCTGCATTCCAGTTCTCACATTCTCACCCTTATCCCCATGAAGTATAGTGTCATTTGCATAGCATAGGGTATCCTCTTGTAAGGTCCACGGACCAATCATTTTTCAGTTCTATATCTTGTATATGATGTGTAACTTTGTAAGTATATTTTGTTTCACGTTGATATAAACGTGGTCCATGGTCCTCCATATTTCATCCCTGCATGCATGTATTAGTATTGATCAAGAAATTAGGGTTCTTTAGGCCACACTGGGCCATTTTGATATGTTATGAAGCTGACCGTAGCCTTGGTGCCCAACAGTGACATCACAAAATGACACTCCCCTTCTCCCCCTAAGTAAACCCTGACATACCGGTGTTGGGTCCCCTTTCATGTTTTCGTTTACCTATCTCATTGATACCTTATGAATATGAAGTGTTAGGTCTTTTTTTTTCAGTCATTCAGTGAACAGGCTAAAGATTTAGCAGGGAATATTTACAAATCACGTCTAATTGAGATCATGATGGAACAGAATTTAACTAATTGAACCTTAGCAAAAATCCTCAAAAAATATATCTGCATGCTGTTGTTGTTGTTGTTAGCATTACCTAAAATGACCGTAACTTTACAAAAAAAAAATAACATCCAAAACGTATACACAGTGTTCAGGCGCCTGTTCACATCAGCCAATAAGCTACTCGGCCAAACTTGAAACTTGATGCCAAAAATCACCGATTCATCTCGTTTCTCATTTAGCAGCATAAAATTTATGTTTGAAATACTTTAAAAAGCGAATAAAATTGATTTTTGCATCATTTACTTTGCAAATGGAGAATTCCCATACATTCCCACACATTTTGGTAAGTATAGCTAAAGACAGTAACCTACGTTAAAGTAAGCACTCAGCTAAAATTGTGAACAAAAAACTTTTGCCGTCTATACCAAAATATTTCTCATCTTAAGTATGATGATTCATGTATCATGGAAAATATTATTAATTTATTTATTCCGTTAGTCATTCCATACTAAGAAATAATTTGTAACACTGCAAACAAAAAAATGAATACTCTACAAAATAACTTCACCAATTTTCTTGGACATCTAATCAGACGTAACAAGTTTAAAGGGGCTAGCATCGTTATAAACACGTTAGCGCACGGTAAAGTAGACACGTGGTACATGCTAAATATGCGTTATTCGGAAACACCAACGTCTGGTGATTTCTTTTTTGAGACTGTGGGACAATCTAAAAAAAAAAAAATTTTCCCCAACAATTAGCCTCCCGTCATTTGCATTGTTTGTTTGTAGAAATCTGATTATGTAGCAACTATCTAATTGACAGTCAAAATAAGTAGCGTTTGTCTTCAAACGGCCACAGTGCACTCCTCTAATAGAATGTTTTGAGTGACTGCAAATATGTCTTTGAGATTTTTCTTTTTGAAAATTTTATTTTATTTTTTTGACGGGGTCATTCATTCATATTCCTGAATAAAAGCATCCTGAGAAGAAAAAAAAAATATTTCAGGATTGTTCTAAACATACATTTTGTACCGCCCAGTTAGGTCCTTTAATGTTAGCCACACTGAGTCACTTCACACGCAGTTCAAATAGTTTGTTTTGTTGACAAGAAAACAATGAAACCACCTTTGCTCTTCCGGTTGTACAGTTTCTATTCCGGGATGCTGGGGTATTTGTCCGAACAAAGGTCATTATTGCTAACACAGTTGTTGAAAAGTGCTTCTTAGGTCAATTAGATTAATGCACATAAGAAGTACACTAAATTTATACGGTTGGCTTTTTGCCTGACTTCTCCGACCACTTTCCTCCTCCTATGCTCTTACCTTGTTTTGAAAATCAGAAGTTCATAACAGGACATTACACAATTTGCGAATTTTACATCGTGTAAAATAACTTTAAAAAAAAGTGACGCCAATAAAAAATAACTATAAATTTTGTTTTTGCGGACGAAATATATGTAGTTACCAGCATTTACAAATTTTATTTCGTTAATTTTCTATTTTTCCATTTGGAGAAATCATATCGTTTATTAAGCATAATTTGATACTATTTAACCCCATTTCCAGTACTAAAGTGTAGGAAGGTTTTTCACATGAAAAATTATGGACGAAATGATAAAATGCAATCGGGACTGGCACGGTAGTTCACTTACGTCGGTGATAATTCACAAAATTTTGTCTATCCTCGAAATGATGGAAACTTTAATGACGTGTAATAGTCCAAAATGTTTGTACCACTTGCGTTATCAGTTTTATACCCTGTAATGACAGTTCTACCATTTTTATGTTTATGGGGGAAAGGAGGGGGTGTAAATAAAAAAAATAAAGCTTGAATATTGTATATGTGTGATAATTTCTCTATCAAAATGAACCTATTAATGAAATTCAACCTACACATGGTGTAAACATAATTATCCTTCTAACAGTTACATTGCACTTCAAATACATGTTTTTTCTTCTTGTTTAAACGTCATTGTAGTGAATCCTATAGCCTATTGTTACAGCTATAGGGGTCTTGTCCACTTGCAGCGGATTCGATCAAAAGCAAATTATTCTACATCTTTCCTCATATGGAATCGTCAGAGATTACGCAAAGATGCTTAATTTACACGGCCGCGAGTTTATTGTGAATGTGTGCTGACGTCACGGACAATGCCTCGTATGTTGGTTACTTCAGTGTATTGTGAGTATTTGTGGGGCAAAAAGTAAAGCAAGAATTATTTGCCGAATACAACCTTTTTTAAACATTCCGAGGCAACCGGGATTACATATCCACTGATGTCATGGAATTACTGTTTAGTAATTCTGGTGAGTGTGCCTTCAGATAAACCGGCAATTAGCACACTTGGTTAGATGTCCAGTTTCTACTGTCTTTGCATAAACAGTGCTCTTTTCCTAATGCTAATGGAATTATATAGTCAATGGAATTATATATTAAATCAAGACGTAGCAACTCCAGTTCCCTTCAGAGCAACGCACGTGTTGTTGCTCCTTATTTCCCCTATTGATCTGGGAGTAATCTGAGACTAAACATGGAAAAAACATAGCTAACGATATAAACATTTCATTCTCGGCAAACAGGGTACGTTTAATCACTGAAATAAAGTTAACTTTAATTTGTCACATTTACCTC
Organism: Stichopus chloronotus; assembly: GCA_021234535.1. Taxonomy (NCBI): domain Eukaryota; kingdom Metazoa; phylum Echinodermata; class Holothuroidea; order Aspidochirotida; family Stichopodidae; genus Stichopus; species Stichopus chloronotus. The sequence continues at coordinate 2,236,369 of SFZH01000008.1, forward strand.
ATAGTAGCTGTACTTTGCTAATAATAACCATCAAAGTTGGATGCAATTATCAGATCTCTACCACTTAATTTATGACGTCACCTTGCCGTGTGTTCTGCTCAATGCACTGTAACCGCGATCATCACAATAGGAATATACCCACATTTGAAAATCTGCCCTTTAATAACAATGTTACCTGCTTTCTTTTATTCTGTTGGATTTACGTTTCAAATTTTGTTTCAATTTTCAGTGAATTGACCTTCTCTTCGCATTGGCTATAATTATGACTTTAAATCGCCACAACAATTACAAATGATGTTGTTTGATTTGCTTTGATTTATTTTGTATTTTCATGAACAAAAGTGATATAACAAGTAAAATAATTTGCAATATTACACGCAAATGAATACAGGATTTATATACAGGGTAAATGGTGGAAGGGATTAAAAGCTAAAGCTTATACGAAAAGTCCCACCAGTACTTATGTGGCATATGTGATAGAAAGTATAAATTGCAATTATAGGAAAAAATCGCTTTTGAAGTACAAACAAATGGTCGAAATAGGATGAATGCATTACCCCTAACAACAGTGCAATAACTAAAATGAGAAAAAACAAGTGCGTTGTACAGATTCTTGAGGATTATATCTCAAGTGCTTGATTTTCCTTGACAAACTGTACCAATGATCTTAGAAATGGAAGTCTTAAATTTGGTAATATGTGAAGACCACTTTAAAGCAGGATTTATATATCAACCTAGAAACTTGATTACCTAAACACGCTTAATTTAAGAGTCACCAACGCAACCTCTCTGAATGTTATTGTACTAGAGATGAATTATTAAGAAATGAAAGATTAAGAAATGGGTTTTGTCAATGTTTAAAGATAGCTTATTCACTTTCCATCGGGAGGAGACTTGTGTTGACTTTGAATTTATAACCAGGGCAGCATTTGGAATATCGTCGTCCTTATATTAAATTCTTATGCATCTGCGAAGAGAGTAAAGTGCGAGAAAACTAGAACAATTGATGATATCATTAATGTATAAAATAAATAACAATGGACCTAGAATAAAACCTTTGAGGTGACCCCACATGTTCTTTTACAAAAAGGACGAATAGTTATGATCTACATGAATCAATTGAAACAAATTGGAGAAGTAATTACTGAACCAATCGACTATAGCGCTCCAATGATACCGCTGTGCTACCTCAAAGAATAGGCTATGACTGCATTTTGGTGTTACAAAAGGGTAATCTTTCAAGAAATGCTCCATAGCTTCTTCGTTACCTTCTTGACCTAATCATACGATTTAGAGCTATAAATGTAAAATCCCAACATTTGAATGTTCCTCAAACAGCCTTTGACTAATTTTTGCAAGGCAATGTATATTGTTACCTCGTCTTAAAGGTTCCACGTGACCAGATCATGAATCAGTTGCTAGGCAATTTGGTTCCCATCTCAGATTACTAGCAACACAAAAGATGCTGAAGCTTACCTGGTGTATACTTTCTTAACCTCATATAAGACTGGAAAATTAATTTAAAATATTAACCACGCGGTGATAAATACAAACAAAATCTTCATATTATAAGGTATGTGATCTTTTCTTTAATTACTTACCACCAACAATGATGTTTACAAAAAACCCGTTGACACATGTCAGGTTTAAAATAATGAACCCAAGTAACCCAATGAAATCATATGAAATGATTAGTGTATGAATATTTATGACTTAGCTATTTTATTTTCACAGTGTCCAGCGTGCAACCTGCAATACGGTGGACTTTTAAATCTGTTTATGTTACAATATCATCAATGTATATATATAGACCTGTCACATGAACGAAACTTTCAAAATGTTTACGCACGGGGTTAATCATCATTCATAACGTTATATACATATTTTTTCAATGTTTTTGACATTTTCGAGTGACTGGAATAATTTTGAATCAATTTGCATTTTTTTTTTATTTTTTTCAATTTGCAATTTGCATTGAAGTTGAATGACATGTGCCATCCCACGTGACCCAAATACAACAGTCTCTGACTCTTGATTTTCTTTAAGTTTCGTATTAAATACAACGTGCGTACTGTATAATTTAATTTCCGTTTCAACATACCTTGTTTCTAGTATATTATGATTTTTATGTTTTATGTTTTTCTGAGTGCTGTTTTTGCTCACGAATTGGAATATTTGTACCCTCTAATTCGACCTACAAAAAGTCTTCAATGTAAAATAGCTAGAAATATGCATCACATCAGAGGAAAAGACAAAATACAAACTACGTTACACAGAATAGTGATATAACGCAGTGACAGTGCTTTTCTACCTACTGTGGCAGTTCCTGTTTACCTATACTGTAGTGCTTTTACAACTACTGCTGCAGTGCCTGTTGAATGCTGTGTAAGAATATAAATACCACACGTAGAATGATGTATGACATCAAAGCCATTGATTTTTTAGCCTGTGCTGTCTATAAGACAGCACAGGTATGCATATGCGCTGTTAACAAATCACTAGTTTACAGTGACTAAACTAGTTAGGGTTTTATTACTCTGTATTTATAACAAACTGAACTAATGACTTAACTCGATGCCATATTTTGAGACAGTGCGGTATACATTTACAATGATAATACCAAATACAACATACAGGACAGGGAGAGCTAAGAGCCTATAAAGACCGGTGCTCTTAAAACAATGCAGGGAGAGCATAAACAACAAGGTAACAGAAAATAAATAATTAACATAATCAACAGGTAAACTCTCCGCACAGAAGTCAGAAAATAAATGTAATAAATAAACATAAATACAGGCTCTGGATTGTTTTGCAAGCATAATGTCATAGTTTTATTATTTACAAATGGCCAGACTACGTTGCTTATGATTGCTGTAATCGTAATATCGTTTTTCATTTGACAAAAGACTTTATCTTCATAACCAAAGTGATAGATAACGTACTTTATTGTGAACAACTACACGGAACTAGTACATAAAACCACTCGATTATCGCAGACGATGCAAGACAAAATAAATGAAGTGAATCACCGTTTCGCAGTAGCAACTAAGAAAGGACAGTGATAATCGGACTGACATTTGGTATAACAAATCTGTTCAGTGTATTGATCTCAGATCAACTAAGAAGGTCTTTAATGATTACGTCATTGAACTACCATTTAAAACAAAATGGTCTTCCCCGAACCCTTAGCTTGTACTGTTTTCCTCAAGTTGATGTCTTTGTTTGTATCCTAATCGTTATTTGCTAATTTCATTGATTGATACTTGGTGAGATAGATTGGTCCCTCTTTAAGGGATTATTACGACTTACTTCTTTGGGACATTTTGGCGCCAATACAAACGATACTTATATTTTTCAAGTCATTTACCCTCCATCAAACATTCTTTTCAGTTAATTCATACAACTGTCACTTAATTTGAGGAGAAAACATGTGAAGTTACGGATACATGTTATCATTGCCCATAACCAACGTAACTACACCGCCTACAATAATACGTTTTGAGAACTTAAATTTATAAAGTTCTTTATTAGCCCTTTACGGAGTGGTGACTCACGGACACTTGCTCCCACAGGGTATTTCATCCAATTATTCTCAAGTTCCTCATACGCATTGGACTTAACCTCTTCTTAAAAGTCAGTGAAAGCGCACTTGTGACCCGTCAAATCTTTTCCAGAGTTGAAGAGAGACAGAGAAATATCGTCTTTGATCAGTTATTGAGACTTAAAGATCCTGCGAAAACATTTTACCCTCGTTTTCAGGCTAACCTCTTAAGATAAATGACAATTTGTACTTAACTTCTGACAACCTGTCCTCTGGTGGGACAATAACAGAGATAAAAAAGATGCTGAGGAAAGATGAAGATGGCGATGGGACTTGTCTTCCCATTTCTCCTTCCTTCTTTTAATTGTACTCCAGAGTAGGTGATAAACTAATGAGAAAAAGTAAAATCAGAGGGGAGTTTGGCTTACGAGATGAAATAAAGCGACGAAGAGAAAAAAAGGAGATCAAGTAGTCAAGTGATAAAATGTTTGTAGCTTTAGGTGTTTGGAACTGAATTGGAATTCTAGGATTTTGCTACTCTCGGGAACAATATCTAGCTTAGCATATGATGAGAGTCGTTTGAATCTTAAGTCTTTGAAGAGATGCGTGGATTGGAGCAATTGTAGAGAAAAAGTAACGTCCATACGTAAACATATATAAAAGTACACTATAGAAAAAAATATTTGTATTTGTACCTCATAGTATGTCATTGCTTCAAAAAGTGTAAAACTTTGTGTAATGAAAACTTTTTTTGTATACATATATTTATGTTGGAAATTGTCAGTTGAAATGGAATGAACAAAGGCTCATGAAAACCGTATAAAATAATATCACGAATATGACATTTAATATCAATACATTTTTCACAATTAAAACAATGAAAAAATACAATATCAAATATAACTACCAACGAACAGAAAGAGCATAGCAATTAGGCCTACTGATAAGGCTTGTTTACCCCCCCCCCCCCTCTGAAAAAATCATCAACCAAACTCATATTCAATTTTACACACTTATCTCGGCCAAATAAACCGTTACAGCTAATTGGAATAAATTAAGTTTCTACATTTGTTTTATCACGAACTAAATGCAAAGAAATATGAATCCAGACAGATGATATAGAAAATGAGAGTGTAGCGTTTAGTTTCAATTAGATCTATAATTTCTCATTCAGATTTTATCTTTAGACAGATTCAGGTTACAATGTATACACTATTTCGTTGTACGGCTAAAATGATAATGATGTTCAATTAATTTAAGTGTAACCATTACACTTGATATTACAACAAGGGTAGTACCTAGTTAACTGGTAACTGGATGACTTCTCTGGACTTGCTTTCAACTCGGTCGGGGTCGAACTAGGACTGTTAGTATCACAGTCGTTAGGCTAGGGCTAGGGCACTATCATTAGGCTGGTGAGGGCGACCACATCGTTCCGAAGTTGGTGTATAGGTCACAGGCAATGAAACACAGTTTCTAAGGAGTGTCGATGGTTGGGCATCGAACAGCAAAGTTCACACTAGAAAACAACACATCAGATGGTTAGACTTCGGACCGTTGAATAAGCAGTGTGTCCAAATAGGAAATGGAGAGAGATGATACAGTTAACACAGGCTAAGACAACGTTGATTTGAAATTTTTTTTCCATGAAGAAAATATCCAAGATGAAACTGATTTTTAAGTCCAAGAGGTATCCTTATAGTATTTTTTATCATTGCGAAAAGAAATTCTTTGATAAATACGTACTAGAAGAGGATAATGACAAGCATATTTTGATGTGTTAGCATACCTTCTCCTTGGCTACTCATCTCTGATCTTAAGAAAGTCCTTGCTTAGCAGATTTAAGGATATCAACAAGAAATGTTGTATTGTATTAAAAACCTGCAAAGTCAGAGTTCTTCCTCGTTGAGAGATTTCATCCCAATCAGCCTGAAGGCAAATGCCATTTATCTTTTTAAAAGTTCTTGTGATAAGAATGAATCTTACATTGGTCAGACCAAACGACATTTGTCTACCGGGATCAGGGAGCACCTAAGTGGCAAATCAGCCATCCAGGGCCATATACTCCATTGTGAAGAAGACAGATTGTCAGACAGCAGTAACTTTCCCATCTTAGCGACTGCCAAATCAGATTTTGATGTAAAAATAAAAGAAGCTCTGTTCTTAAATAAGTACACACCTTCTCTAAACACCGAATTATATCACTTAGGAACTTGCTATACACTTTCTGTGTTTTGATGTATTTAACGTATTTCCGCTTGCATATATTGCAACTTTCTCGTTATGGAGTAAGAATTTTCAAACTTTGTATATATTTTCCAATTGATATGATGAGGAAGAAGTTGTTCTTCGAAAACGTTCGTGATATTACTGGATCTAAGGAACATGTTTGTGTTCATTGTCATTTGTTTGGTTTCATGAATGAACAACTCTTCCTAATTACGAATGATCAAAATATTTGTGAAGAGGACAATAAGATATCTTATAAAAGTGAAGGCGACATGTTCTTAGATGCCTACGAGTAGCCCAAGAAAGAGAAGAACACAGCAACGGGTCGCAGAACCACGCGCAGATGAAGAAGGCAAATAAAGCGTACACCCTTTTTTCATGCCAAATTGACTTGCTTTGAGAATCTACACGTACCTGGACTAAAGTGAAGACTTCCTTGACGCTACTAATGAATTGGACAATACTCATAAACCGTAAACAACATCTTCTGTGGCACGTCGAACATTTATTGGTCACAAACCTGTATCCACAACACTAAATCGAGACTCCATTCTACCTTTCAAGTGTACAATAACTGAACACTTCAGTTGCCCGACAGTGAACCTAGAACTACAGCCAAGGCAATAGTGAATCTGTTGTTGGATTTTTTTTTTTTTTTTTGCTCTCTATTTTTTTGTATATATGTAGCAACTTTAAAGTAAACTTATGGATTTCTTCATAAATTTGATCCAAAGAAAAAATAAGACAAGCAAAGAAGAAAAAAAATGCAGCTTTTCCGACAACTTACGAAATATTTGGGCAGTTAATTAACCATCTTGGTACAGACTGAAAGGCCTGTAGATTAAATTTGTCTGTCGACTTAACAGCGGAAGCATTGGCCGTGACTTGGAGAAATGAGCAGTTATAATTTACGGCATAACGACTTTGACAAGTCTACCCCAGGCATAGAATGAGAGAAAGTATTTAGTAAATTGAATGTGAACATTCATTCGTGAATGTTCACTGCAAAAGTGAAGAATACAAAAGAGTACCCATCCAATTCTTTGTTACTCAAGTGAGTTTTATAGAACTGCCAAACGACATTTGGACTAATGTATTAATTGCATGGGTTGAAACTTAAGGGGTTGGATGAAACTTAAATAACTTAACTTGAATGAGGATTGCACACATGTGTATTCTTCATGAGGAGAGTTTCTTTGGCTTTGAGTTTTGACAGGTATTACGCCAGAGGTTAACATATACTGTATATGTATTGAAATAAAACAGAAAGCTGAAATGGTGAAAAGTAAATAAAACTAAAAACTAATATCACCAATGTCGTTGTCTCAAATAAGGTATATGGCCCTGATGGCTCTTCTCGTTCATTTAGTCAATGTATTGTAGACCATTCCCATTCACTAAAGTATGTTTATTTTTTGCTTTGTTTTCAGAACAATGTTAGTGTTTAATATTGGACTACAACCCCTATCAGTGATCAGAACTGAGATAAGATTACATCCCACTGATGTCCAATTACGTATCCGGATTTCCGAATAGATACTTGAATGTTTGGTTAGACACTAATTACAATATAACATATATTTATATATATATGTTACACAGCATTACCTGATTTGAGTGTAATGTGTATAAATCATCATACTTGAAAATCGTTTTCAGCGTGAAACACGTGTAGTAGTCTGTTATCATAGAGTATTAGTATTACAAATATATTTGCTCTTAGTATTCTAATTGAGCACTTTACTCCCATGAGTCTAGAATACTACAAATATATATATATATATATATATTAATATATATATCAACCAGTCTGATATCTGATATACCGTATTACAGTAAGAAACAAATAAAACTAAAAACTAATACCACCAATGGCGTTGCCTTTTATATATAGGATCATTATAGTTTTTCATCAATGTTGTAACGGAAAAGTTTCCGGCTTTTTTTCTGTCACTCCACGTTCATTATATTTCAACAATCATGTAAAAATGCTAGCTGCTGAGAAAAATAAAATACCCGAAAAACAACATAATAAACAACAAGTAAACAAGATAGTGAAGAATACAAAACAAAAGATAAATTTAAAACAAAGATGCAGCCGCTTGGGAGATGCTTTTCCAACTTTGGAAATTCGGAATTGACCGTGAAGAAATGGTAGACAGAAAAACAACAACTGAAATGAAGAAAATAGCGTGTAGTATTGTTTTGATCCTACACAGTGACTGTCAGATATCTCAAAATGTTCATAACCTGCCAGAAATGTGTTTGATTAGTAATCTGGCATTTATGATAGTTAAAGCTAATCTGTGTATTGTATATCTCTTGAACGAATACTTAATGATTCTGATTTATTATGTTTTTGTTTGCTTATAATGTTCCCCTAACTGAAACTAGAAACGGTTTGCGTCAGTTCCTCTAAAAATAAAACAAAATAAAAAACTACAGTTTCTCGTCCCCCGATAGAAGCATCATGGATTTTTATTATTATTTTTTTCATCAAAAGTAGAATGTTTGACAGAAAATGTTTTGTCTCTCCAATTCTTTAGAGATATGTTTTCAGCATAAGACTAATCAATACAGTTTTTTGCTCTCCTGTAACTATAAGATTTAACATATATTGCCACCTTCAATTTGATGAGGCACATAAAAACAATTTTCTATGCTCTCAAAGGGCTTTTCGGCTGGTTCATGGCTTATTAAAGAAAGTCATGCAAATTTTCATTTTCTTTTTATATTTTCCGAAATTATGTTAGTTGGTTACTGGGCCTAAATTTACATTTAAATTCAAACAAAGCAGCAACACATAATAAAGACGTCACACCTTGCGCATCCTCCTTAAAAGATGTACACGGCACAGGAACCCGTTATCTTCGTGGATATACTTGTGGATAAGGCTTGTTAAGGCCTTGTTATTCAGCTAGTATAAAAAGATAACACGTTCTTTTTTATAACTACTTTCACTTCTTGCTAAGTCTGTCCCCAGATTATTTTTTTCTCCTGGTAAAGGACTCGCTCACAATATCGTCCTGGTAAAGTTGTTCTCACGACTTACTACTCTTGACAAAGTCTTTCCCCCACTACCAATGCTGCACTGCTTATCACACTCTTTTTTTTGTGTGTGTCTGTTTTTTCTTTTGTTCTACTAAGTACGGAAGATAACGTTACATTTCATTTATGGTCACTGGTAGACAAAACAATCCTTTCTGCGACTACTGACATTATTTTCGTTGATTTTATCTCGCTTTTCAAGTTTTATTTTTTTAATTTCGATTTTCAAGTTAACGAACGCAAACGCACTGATGACCTCCATTTGCTATGAAGGAAGTTGCCTTTAAGGAAATATGCGTCAGTCAACGTATCCCCTTTTACTTCCCGACAGAAATGTTGTGACGTCATTGTTAATCAGTGTTTGTCTTGTCTAATGGGTAACATAATACAACCATGACCTTGAACTAAACCCTCCCCTTTGTAATTACTTTGATCAAGTTCCTAAGTATTTTTCAAGTAAGTGTTTACATGTAGTTTTTTAATCGAAAATATGCGTCACTATAACGACTCTTGCTTATTAGCCTCTATCCCCCTGTCTTTTCACGTCACGCGAAGATGTCTTCTTCAAGACAAAAAAAAAAAATATCAGTCGTGTTTGCATTTCAAAAGATACCATAAAATAAATAGCTAAAAATGGTGGTTTGTATAAAAGAAATTGGGAACACCCCCACTGTTCTATAAATAACAGTCAACCCCCTGAGAAACAAACGCCCCCATACACCTCAGTATTGAAGTCCACGGAAAACTTGTAAGTTATTTGCGTAATGAGTAAAATACTACTGGCCTCGTTGTGACAGCCCATTGATATTTTTGCCTATCTCTGTATTGATATATATATAAGTAATCAAACAGACCGGTAGCGTAACCTTGATGTTATCAAGTTTCTTATCTCTCTATGACGTCATTGACTGATTATTTGCTCTGTTTTTAATTTACCAAACCAAAAGGTCAAAATGTTCATCTGATTATGTCGGTGTTTCCTCGAAAGACATAAGGCATGTAGTAAACTCACAAAGAGTCACCCTCTAGCGCCACCCTCTATGCCTCTCCACCCTCTATGCCAGCTTCTTTTTGACTCTAACTCTGTTCCGCATACATTCTCTTCTATGACGCTAGAATTGTCTCTTCCCATAGGTAACTAATAACGGGTGGGAAGGGGACCAAAGTAAGCCCCAAACCTCTAGAAAAATGTAGGTCATAGCTTACATTTTGCTTCGCCCTAAATTTGTTTGGAACCATCGCCGAATTTGCAGAGATTTTGCAGAGTATACTACGGTGGCCATAAGGTGACATGCGAGATGTTTAATTATCTTGCCGGAATAACTCAACATCGCGACAGTTTGCGGCATTTTTGTCGAGTTGATGACTTAAACTAACTCGACATTACGACAAAATTAAGCAAACTGTCATGATGTCGAGATAGATGTAACTCAACATCTCGACAAAATGAAGCAAACTGCCGTGATGTCGAGATAGGTGTAACTCGACAGCGCGACAAATTGCAGAATTTTGTCGAGTTGACGACTTACAGTAACTCGACATCACAACAAAATTAGGCAAACTGTTGTAATGAAAGAAGTATAACCCGACAACGTGAGAGCTTGAGGCATTTGGCACACACGATCACGCATGGGATGTGCAGCGGTATGGTATTTTGCATGTTTGTTTGTGATACGGTTGTACTTTTGTGTCAAGACTACACCTATCTCGACATCACGACAGTTTGCTTAATTTTGTCATGATGTCGAGTTACTGTGAGTCGTCAACTCGACAAAAATGCCGCAAACTGTCGCGATGTTGAGTTATCCTGGCAGGATAATTAAACATCTCGCATGTCACCTTATGGCCACCGTAGTATACTGCTTTGCTGTTAACGTCCAAAGATCTGAACAATATCGTATTGAAGTAACTTCCTGTTTGTCATTGTAAGCAGCGCATTTTTTTTAAATTCGGAAATAGACCCCCCTTTTCAATGACGTCGCATAACAACAAACAAGGGCGCCCTTCTTAAGGCAAACAAACGAACACTTACATATTGCTACACTAGCGTGTATAGAGTGAATGATAAGTGATGCCACACGTGGAGACCCGCACGTGTTAAAGACAGTAGTTGAACCTCAAGGAGGGCTTTCATCTTTTAAGTGTGAAGTCACATGAAAGATCTATACAGCAATGCATGTATTTTACACTTTACCTGACCATTGGTTCACTGTCAATATTACACAGTCGTATTTAAAAAAAAACTGTAAAAAGAATTACATTTAATGTGTAGACAGCCCATCAGCATGCATATTACAACCGATAATGCAAAAATCAACCGCTAATGTAAAAACAACTGCTAATGTAAAATGAAAATTATGATATAAACGCATGTGCCTATAGGCACGAACCTACCTGCCTACCCCTCCTCACACCCAATCCCTGAGGGTTTGCCCTCCTACCTACCCATCTGTCTACAACTAAGTAAACACTCACACACATACAAGTACGTATGAATATATGAAGTTGCTGTGAGATAAATATTTTCATTATCTGTTTGACGTTTTTCCAGTAGTGGTTCAAAGATTGTGTACATCATATGTATGTTTTTACATTAATGTTTCAAAAAATTTTACTTGATTGGTGGTTTTTACATTACCCGCTTTTTTTTAACATTATTGTATTTCAACATCAAATGTTGTTTTTACATTGTATGCATATTGCATATTGTTCAATGTGTGTATAAATAATGACGATTGTGAGAGTACGTTGCTTACTCTTTTTCTTTTCTTTCCTCAGAAAAACTGGACAAATATGAATCAATCAAACGTTCGACACATTGTCTATGTATCTAATGTAGCTCAGCAATAGAAGTTAATGCAAATGCGTGACGTCATGACTTAGCTGTTAGACTGACTGTCTGACGGAGACGAACCCCAAATCAGTTACTGTAATTTTTATATTTTACCAAAACAGCATAATGAATCAGAGGTATCAACAAATCAAAGAAACACGAAAACAAAAGTCAAGTGAATAGTATCGTGAAGTAACTAGTCTTGATCGCTTGGGGCCATATACATAGCTCATTCCGCCTCGGCGACGAAGGATTTAAGGAAAACATGCTCCTTGTTTGCATACCAAATACACACACACACACACACACACACATAAACTGTCATTTTCTCTTCTTTTTTTTTTTTTTTTTGGTTGTTGATATGTCAGTTCTTATTTGTTTCGAAAATTTACGTTTTATTTCCCAGGAATAATGGGTCCAAAATTCCTCTATATTTTGGCGGGTACCTTATGCTGACGTCACGTGTAGTGTGCATATACGATGAAGACTCTCCGTTGATCATGTTTACAGAGCGTGACGTCATTGGACAGTTAAAATATGAAAACAAACGATAATTGTAAACCCATGAGGTAAACATGTTTTCAAACTTCAGTCGAAGGGATGCATCGAAATTTATGGCTGTTTTTCTTACAACAGTTCTGCAAAAACAAAAGCTGATGATATCTCGTCGTGTAGACCTGTATACGTTTTCCGGCAATTTTAACGCCATGTGAGTTGGGACAATAAAAACAGTAAGTGGCACAAAGTCTTTTTGCGAAAGTTATGTTTTGCCCAGTTAATGACATGCTCACAGAATATGTTTATGTGTACATGTTTTCATTTTCTTAAAAAGCACACAGAAATACTAAAGGTGTAGTTTACATCATAAAAACCTTTCATTCCTCTAATATCTGGATGCTATTTCAATGTGATGGCAACCCCACCCATTCTCAAATGAAAGAGGATCTGGTTTCTTTGTACATAGCAATAATTTTATGAGAAGTAACCTACGTACGTAAAAATAGGAAATTAAAGAGAAAACGATGTACAACATTTGATGCTTACTGCACTGCTAATTGAAAGAGCTAGAACAAGTTTTTTTTTGTTTTTGTTTTCTGTTTTGCCACATAAGCACAAACGAATCACGTTGCGTAACACTCGATTACGATGACGAACAGGTAAAGTAAACAGTCTTAGATTCGTGCCGTAAATATTGGCCCCAACCCAAATTTAGTCGGTCAATATTACGAAGACATTCGCTATTGCGTATTCTTGTGGTGATTTCTTAGTTCCTTGATCGCACGCCTCCTTCAGAGTAAATATTAACCATTAACTATTTCTGGGTCATATCATGTTTAATTTCTTATGCCCGCCCAAACACCTTTCCCAGAAAGTTTGTTTTCCCATAGACTGGTACACCAGAGTATGGGAATCTTCACATGCCAGTCCTCACATGACCACATACATGTTTATGCTTTCTCCAGAGGACAAATCTTAACCATATATGATATATCTGGATATCGCGTTATGTTCTATCATGCAGAAAGAGTCTTCTCGAGACACGATTTTACAACAACAACAAATTCTGTTTGGACTATCTGACACTGGTATAGGGTCTATGAATATTCACTAGCTCATAGTTTTGTTTTTTAAGGTTTATCATTCGTGTCCCTTCACATGTATATCATAGCTGATACACTTGACAAGGTTAAGTTATGGTCAGAGACATTAGGAAATGTTAAGGGATACGAGTCGTAAGACTTGTAGAAATACATGATATGGTTCATGTTATGGACTGGGTATCGTTGTAATGAGTTAAAAATACATATGGCAGACAATTAATCATTGAACTGTAATTGGTACAACCAAATTGCCTGTGAACATGTATATGAAATGACGGTGGTCTAATTAATTATAGCGGTATTGTCCTGGTGAATTCCTGATGAGTGACGTCACAGTGACCATTCAGACAATAAAACCAACCTGAGATACGGACAAGACTACGGTGCGTTTTGTGCTGAGTCCACAACAGCTTGAGACACATATCCAGCCTTTGTCAGAATTTTGTGCCAGAGTCGAATCTGCGACATAAGTTGGAATAATTAATAATAGATTTTTATGTAACAATTGCATACTTATTGACATTATAGGAAATTTCTGCTTAACTATAAGTATGATATATTACGTAAAAGAGGAAATGCTTTCACTACCCCAAAAATATGAAGTTTACTTACAATTTAATAAAATAGTTTACGTTGAATATGAGTTTTTCTCTGAAGCATACCATAGTTCTTTACGAAATGTCGTCTTATGGAACTATGAAATTCCAATATTCCTGTGTGGAAATCTTTTTGAGCCCTTGTAGCCGTAGGGTTAACACTGTTCCTCATGTTTATGTATAAACACATCGGCAAAAGTGCTCACTGTCAACATGTCTAGCCGCCACGGGTATGTAAAAGCTATAGAAATAAATGTATGACTTTAAGGGAAAAAACGCAAAAACGTGATGCTAAAATGGATGCAAAGTTTATAGTCTCCGGGATAACAATAAAATTTTCATCTGACGCAATCCCTTTGATAGAAGAAGAATATTCAGTTACAGATATCACACTGCCTTAATTAAACCGAATTAGCACTATAAACAGCGAGGAAAATAAATAAATTAAGAGAGCGTTACGATGTGGTTAATTTGTAATTTTGTTCCAAAATTTGCCAAAAAAAAAGCATTTTCAATCATAAACATTATCAAAATTTGAGCAGATCCGGCAACTGGGTTTGCGGGTCGATCTTTACTATCGCTGTTTCAATCGATACACTAATAACAGACGGCAGGCACATCGATATTATGTTGTATGACATTAGAAAACTGAACAGCTTGTTACGTCAACATTGAATGACTTCTTAGCGTCTTTGGTTAGCCTGTTCCGATATTCAAAGTGTGTTGGAGTATGTGAACCAATGGAAGTAGTGAAACTTTCAGATTTTATAGAAGAAATAATTCACAAAACGAGAAGGTGGAAGATAAAACTATTGGAATTCGATTTTAGTTCATGTCACTGTAAGAGACACTCTGACAGACACCGTGACAGAGACCGTGAGAGACACCGTGAGAAATCAGTGAGATACACGGTAAGGGACATCGTAAACGACACCGTGAGATTTAGCAGACACCGTGAGAGACAAATTGTGTTGTGTAGATACTGTTTACAGTAAATGTTTGTAAAGAAATGTTTGTAACCGAAATGTTATGAAGATTGTTCAATTTTCGTTTAAGTGTGTGTCGCAATTTTTTTTTTTGTTGAAAATTTCGAACTTGAATGTTGTTGTCTTTTCTCTTTGCTGTTGTTGTTGTTGTTTTGGCTATCATTGGAACTATTTTGTCTCCAGTCAAGCCGAACTCGTAATATATAATGAATATTCATTAATGAATATATTCTTTTGAAAGACGACGTCACAATAGCTTGTAAAATCTTTCTCACAACTACCTATCCTACAATAGGAAATCACGTGTTTAGAATGTTACAGCCTCCATTCTGGTGTCTCCAGACACCCCTTTGGGTGTCATTTGACATTTTTTTAAATAAGTCCTTCAGGTTAGCAACTGAAGGCAGGCAAGTGTCTTTTGTCTGAATACGACCTAACCGAGTTACAAATTCAACCCAAAAGTGACACTGTGAAAACTTCGCATGTCTACCTGAAGAACCATAACTTAACAACGTCAAAAAGTTTCGAATGTCGCTTCTAGTTTGTTTGAGTGCTGACATTTTGTGATTGTTAAATCGATCATAAAACATTGCTCTAGGGGGCTTCAGTACATTCGTAACTTTGAAAATGGTGATCTGTTTTTGTACACACTTAAAAAAAAAAAAATGGGGTATTAATGCGCTTTTGAAATTTAAAACTATGTCAAAAATATATCAATCATTATCTGTAACTTTTTGTGACAACAAAATACGGTACCTCGTAACAATGCAATATTATAATGTAGTAATGTATGTCATTCATAATTTGTAGCAGCATTTACCGATAGACATTACAGTATGGCCCATTAACTGCCTCATCGTATGCGATTGCTGAAAAATACCAGTTCTGCGAAAGTTGTATTGGACACTCGTACAGTTTTCAAACGAGTCTCCTCAATAAGAAACATTTATGGCTGGGAAGATTTTTGAAAACGACTATAATCATGTAGGGGGAGGCAGATAGCTTTTTCATAAAAGTTTCAAACTGTTTCTAAATCAACCTTGGATTAGAGTTACGTGAACCAGCGATATTTGGCTTGTTCTTTCATAATCTTCAGTCAGAATAACAGAAAAAAAAGTCAAAGAGAGTCCCTGATTTCATAATTAGAGGTGTGTCTTATTTCCAAGAAGCTGATTCGTCCGTTGGCATGATTTACTCCATTCTCATGACAACAACAAAAAATCCCCTACATCGCGCTACACATACTGCACAGAACTAGCCTATATGTTGTTAACTGAGATATTTCATCGTTTGTAGAGTAGTAACGGTCAAATGACTTGCCCCTCAAAATGACGAAAATTTGTGCTGTCTCGTAATTACTCCTCAGTTTGAACGACTAAGGTACAATTGTCGTCTTTCTGTCAAAATTTTGGGTGAACGAAGTTATCATCCTCCCGCCCCCCTTTACATTCCCTCAGCACGTGACCCTTCTGTCTTGGCCACTGCGGGATAATTCTACCAGCTAAAACTGAGGATTTCAATGTAATGAGAAAGATACACGTCACTTTACACATTATGCTGTAGACTAGGTTAATAAAGAATTGTTTTTTTTATTCTGCATCCTCATATTTGTTTCCCCGCGTATTAGAACTCTATGTGAAGTTATCGTCACGTGTTCATCTTCGCTATTCGGCGACGATGCGTGCTAAGGCAACAATTAAGCTATCGCGTGCGCGTAGACGCTTCACTGATTGTATTAGGCTGCACGTTCAAATATTTACATTCGGACTGGAAAGATCCTATCTGTAACCTTAAAAAGAAAAAAAGTTCAGATACCTTTCCCATACGCTTTAGAACCAGTATTTATTATGCAGACGCTTAACACTTCAATCAGCCAACTGCCAAGTATTGAATCAATACGGATGCATGCATCAGGATTTCACGGTATCTCAACCCTGTGTTTGTGAGGGTCCTGGATACTGTGGTTTAAGTTCCAAATAAAAACTGCTCCCTAAACATATGAAAAGCCGTTTCTTCAACCACAATTCGTTCCCATGAGAAAATTGAAATACTTAAACATTTAAGTCCTTTCCAAATTTTGGGGGAAAAGAGAATCCGCGCTCAGACAAATAAACCTATGAAGTGTTCTTTTGCAATAGATTTATTACAATGTAATAAATGCAATGAACATTTGCTCAAGTTGTTGCTGATATTAGGCCTTTTATTGCGTTTTGTAACATTTCAGACGGTGACGTAAAGTAAATGGGTCCATAAGTTTATATGAACTTTTGTTTCAATAAATCTCTCTATGAACCAAAGGTTTCTACGATTTTATGGTTAACAGAAATATTTGTTTGTCCGGTTTATGATTACTAAGTTGATTTTATGGGACGGGAGTTTTGGGAGGGGGGCCTGGTAAGTCTTAAATTTTAAATAAATCTTTCAACACACACGGAAATTCATCGAAAAGACCTACCGACCAACACGGGACTTCAACCAATCATTTTACTCGTGTAACATCATATGCTTACACACATCCAATCAAGAGATACCACCACAAAATCAATTGTACTTGACATACATTACGTGTAGAAACAGAGTCAAATGGTAAGTATGACACCTTGGTGGTACGTGATACAACGGTATGAAAGAAGATCATGATGCAATAGTAATGATAATGTTGATTACACATCTGTGTGGCATATCTGAAGCGTCACAATAAGAGACATTTTATGCTTACCATTGCTCCTTTTAGTCATAGTCCGGCCTAACATAAGAAAACGTCATCTAATTTAAAACAAAGGCAATAATTTCAATCCTGAGTAGTATAGAATCATAATGTCGTGCTTTGAAAGGCAATCATTTTGTCAAAAAAAAATTGTCGATTTCTGCAACAGAACCTGAAGCTTGATATAGTGTGCATGAATGGTATTTGAGGATAAATACATCTTGATATTAGTGTAACGTACAGTGTTATCTCCCTGCACGATGGTGGAACTTCATTATGGTATGACAACGAAACTATAACTAGCCAATGGAATGCAAATAGCGCATAACATGATGATGATGATGATGATGATGATAGTGATCATGATGATGATGATGATGATGATGATGACGATGGTGATGACGATGGTGATGATGATGATGATGTTGATGATGATGATGATGGTGATGATGATGATGATGATGATGTTGATGATGATGATGATGATGGTGATGATGATGATGATGTAGTTTGATATGTTGTTGCTTCGAAATCATACTTCACTGTACCGAACTTTTATGCCATTTTAGGGAAAATATACTCCATTGTGATTGAAATACAATTCACTGTCCAAAACAAAAATCGTACGTCACCGTAATGAAAATATTTGTCACTATACTTAGGATACTTGTCATTCTATCTACAGAAAGTGTCCTTGTAACTAGAAACATACGTCGATACTGTTCACAGAACTGGCGATGTGTTGCTAAAGGACGTATCTGTTAATTCTCATATGCAAATAAGGAACACTTGTCGACGTGTCTGGAGCATGACTAGCGTATTTTGCAATATGCAAATGATAACGTATTATCATAATATTAATTACTATTAACATCGTCTTAATTGACCGTGTATTTTAAAGGTCGAAAATGAGTGAGTTTTTGGGAAAAGACGAAAAATGGAAAGCGCTGGAAGACCTAGGATCCACCAATCACGAAGCGGCTGAAATATTGAATACTAGCGAGTAAAGAGGCAGTAGGAGGTATACTCCTGTATACTCTACTAAGAAAGACCTGTATACTTTACTAAGAAAGACCGGCCTTCAAACGTAAGTGATGAGTTTAATATTGAAACGTACGTCAGTCACGTTCCAAGCCTTTCACATCCTTCGAGGAACATTTCTACATGGATGACGGCACCGGTATGATCTGCACTGTGCCAACTCTCTTGTGAAAGACGATATCGCCAACCAAGCAGCCGCAAATTTTTCTTCACAACCCATTGATATGCCCCTGTTTGTTAATTGGTTAAATTGCCGAATTTTCATGTAATGTATGATGTTTTTGAGATCGTGTCTTCGATATATCCAACCTGTGCTTATCTGGAACAGGATCTTAAAATTTCATTAAAACAGTCGCAATGCATGTGAGACCTTAGAGGCTGTCCTTATGATGAGATCTTAGATTAATATGGATAGGCCTCATATCTGCCGGATGATAAAACACGTTAGTAAGGGATGCTTACGTACACGTCACAACATTCCATTTCTACTCTCTGCAAGAGCTGGCTGCTTGAGTGGCGACTCAGGTGGTGAATGAGGGTGGTTGACTTAACTGTGATACGTCACTTCAAAATTAGAGGAAGGAGAAAAATATCAAAACTGGCGATAGACGGCGCCTCACTTTTTTTCATTCATATCGAATTTCTGACCTCACAAAAAACGTCGCAATACTGCATTTCCCTGCTTGATTCTAAGCTGTAGGTCACATCAACATTTTCTACAGGATCTCCTTAGCGTCCAGACATTTCCCCAAGACTCTGAACGATTATATATCAGATAGCTTGTAATGGATTAAAGAGAAATCTGTTAGTTATCAAAATTCCATTGAGCGAAGTGAAAAAATATAACAAAATATGATCAGATTTAGAGTTTTAGTCTTCCCCCTTCTTGTGGATGAAAGACTGGAAGAAGGCATTGTGGTGGGTGAGGGACAAAAACAGCGTTAAAAAAAATCAAATATATCTCGGAAAAGTTTACTTGAAAATAAAACGTAGTTATCACTTGATTTATATATTAATAGTTTTTAAATTCAGATATTTAAAGTTCACGTACCCGTTAAGACTCATCCAAAAACTCAAGAGAGTGTGATTTATTAGAGGGATGAGCATGTATGAATTCTTTCGTGGATTTTCTAGGACACGGGTAGGTTACGCAGGGATTTGATTACCATTCTTTTATGGGTCTAGACGTACACTATTATGAATGTCTCGGTTAAACTATTAAGCAAGACTCCCTGCATGGTTTATGGGTATGCTTAGTTCAATTACAAACATTCTTTATTGTAAGTAAAAGCAACGTCAGTCATTAAAAAATGATTATTTAATATATTCTGGCCACCTCAGATTTTCTCGGCAGACCTTTGTTTCAATTTCACATTTCAAACCATTGACTGCAGATGTTCGAGAAGACTCAACACAGCCCAAGATATGAAACTGATATAACCTTGAAATCCGCTCTGGCTATTATTGACCAATGGAGTGAAATTTGTTCTTTTTGTTCAAATCAAAGGGTGGATTTTATGAACGAAACTGACCTCGAATAGCAGATACTTGGTAAAATGCAGACTACACTTCATTTATTTTGATCGTTTGTTAACAAAGAAGTTGTAGTCGAGATACAGACGTACTCAGACTTTTTTGTGTGGTAAAGGTCACTTTAATTGGGCTCATTGAGGAGATAGTAGTGGCAAGGAACCCCTCTGACGGAATGTTACCCAATTTCCCTGCACATTTGAAAAGATGCTTTCAAGATGTTTGAGCTCTTTGGCATTTAGATGTATTTAGCTCGGAGCAATATACACTTGATCTAAGTGCATGTCTGGGAAAAAAGAAGGCACGAATGTGACATCGAAATTTCACAGACTTCTGTTTGGAGTCGTTCTTTAACATCTCTCCGTCTGGATCTTTACCGACCCCCCCCCCCCCTCTACATTTCCCTTTTCGTCTGCTACATCATGGAAATTGGTTTAATAAGTTCAAGGAGAAGTGAAGCGAAGATATCTTGGCCGTCGACTAATTAACCATCATTGATATCTTCCGACTGACAAACAAATTAGAAGAAAAGGACAGGACATAAAAAAAAATCGGGACTAAAAGACGACGAAAGATAATTCTTTTTTTGGTGGTGGTGGTGGAGGGGAAGGGGAGGCGATATTTGCTTTGCTTATTTCATTTATCTTATTCGTTAATTTTTCATCTCTACGAAATTGTCGGATCATTTGCTAACTGGATAATGTACTTATGTATCTAAGTCTAAGTTACAGACAGTGTACAGAGTAACTATATAGGCCTACTATATTTAAAACACAAGCAGTCTCACAAAAGGGTAAGTAGAATCGTGGACGTCTTTTGTAAGGAGAGAGAGGGAGAGGGTAAATTTCTGCACCAATTTAAAAGTCCTCGACCCGTAAAACATCGAATCCCGTTTACATAATATCTTTTTTCTGTACATCGGAAGGGGAAAGGGCGGGGTAATTTAAATTTATTCACGGCTATTCATTGTCAAGGAGTGAAGGAAAAATGTCAACCAGTTGTCCTCCCTCATCGTTACTCTACATAAAGACATTGAGAAAAGGACAGAAAGTTAGATCGATAAGATTTACAAGACAAAAATATCAGAACTCAAGAATTATCAGATGTTTGACGCTCTCCCGGTGTTCTGCCTCACGTTCTAAATCGATTGCACACAAAACAATGTGAAAGACATTCCCACATTCAGCCAAGGGGGATGCCACAAAAGTAAGTGTGTATATATGCAAATTCTACGTTTCCATGGAGACTTACTTGAATAAACGTGAATAAGATGTCACGAACAGACATTTTATAAAGTAACAAGGCGAAACGACTATCTGTCTTACAATGAAAGTGTTCTTGAAGTTATAAGTAACAAGGGTTACTTTAAAGTTATAAGTAATATATATATTACTTCTTCTATCAGCAGATTCCCTGTAGTTTGTTTATCAAATGCCTTGATTTCAAAATTTGTACATATTTCTTGAACTTACGAAGATGGTTAAAGATGGTAATTATGATGTTGATGATTGTGATCATAATCGTTTGTAGTTATTATGAAAATATTTGGAATATTATATATTCTATGTATTTAGTTGTTTACGTCTTTCCCATGGACACCAAAGATAAGTTTAAAGTTTCGCCACTGAGTATTACGCCATTGTTTATTGTGTCGCTATGTAATTATTAACCCTTTTTCGCTGATAAAAGTCAAACTCAGTTCCGAGTGATCAAATTTGAACAGGACTGTAAGAAGAAAACTGTTAACCCAAGCTTGTCTTAACGCGATTCATCAAAGGCTTATGTCCATCCACTCGTGCAAAATGCGAAGTAATATGCTTAGTCCCCTAGATTTGACGCAGCTTGAGACTTATGAACGAGACGCTCTCAGCCAACTTACACGCTTCACTCTAGGAATGTATAACCCAAATTCACAATTGCCATTCATCATCTACGTCATACTGTGACGTAACATTCTTCAAGTTGTCACTGATTGTCTTTTAGACATCTCTCCAATGAATAAGCCACAGACACCAAAACAATGCAGGTAACAGAAAAAAAAATAAAGGTAGAAAAGCTTTGGCTCCCTTTTGATGACGCATGCTACGGTGCATGTGCATTCTGACAAACGTACCTCTACTTGACAGATGAGAAATTTGACGTAAGTTCTAAAGTAACCCATAATGCAGTATTTCTGGGTAATATTGAACATAACAGAGTGACCCGTTTTTAGTTTTCTCCTGAATACATTATGTCAAAGAAGAACAAAAGAATAACATGTATCATTGTATTCACCTTAGATATCAATCTGAGATATTAAAATAACAACGGAAAAGATTATGAATACTTGTATTAATTTCAAGTGTCCCTTCTCACTTCTCCTTAATTTCCATGGGTATCTTACGGCCAATAAGAAGTGTGTGTGTATTTCGGGGTTAGCTTTCAGGTACCTTCCTCTGCAGTCTAACTTACTCATTAATTTGAATCCTGTAAAGACCACCGGTATAGCAACTACTAAACACTTCCAAAAGTTTGGCAAGCCTCCTCACAGTTTGCACAACACTCACTTTAAATTGACTTTTTTTTGTTGGGGGGGGAGGGAGATGTGAGTCTCACATTTACACATTTACGAAAAATTTCAAATTGTTTTCTGTTTGTTGAAGGGGATTTTTAATCAGAATTTGGCCATAGAAACCACTTTTACCTCATACACTTTGCAGAGTCCATGCTCATGGTCCATATTTCGCAGAACAGGTATATGCAATGTCTTTATCCAAACTGAACGTATAGTTGTCGAGATGCGGGATACCTATGTAGTACCAAATTCAAGCTGAGCACGATCCATGACGAGGACCATGTAGTCAGCATATGTTCTATAACATAACATAATGTAACGCATCTCATCTAGTGAACCAAGCGTAACGAATCAAATTATGGATTGATATCGTCAAGGCGTTCAGTCATAACGAAACGTTAAAAATAAAATGACTTAAGTTTGGGAACACATTAATGATTATAACGGTAGCAGCTGTGTAAATCAAGTCGAGTGTTTGGAAAAAAAAGTGTAAAGTTGTTCGTGGAACAAATAATTAGGCACTTTTATTGCTTTTTCATCCATTAAAGCAGTTATTCATTTCTTTTTCTCCTTTTTGTTTCTCCTTCTTTATATTTTTGAATATTTTTTTCTCTTTATGTTTCTATGTGTGTTTTTTTTTTCTTTGGTGTTACCTTACTTGATATAACCGTATCCTTGTCTCAAACTGACATTACTGCTATGAAAGATCCATCTGCCAAGAAACTTTAGTTTTGCATAACATTTACAACCTTTAGTGTCGTACACTGTCTATTATCAATAACAAAAATGTCGACATGTTATACCCCGACATGTCGACATGCTATTAGCTGATATGCTTGCATAGAAATTTTACATAAATAGAAATATGATAGCTGAATAACATGTTTTGGGGAAAAACTGGTTATTCACCGTGAGCAATCACTTATAGACGTTGATCGTAATGTTCAAACACATTGTTAAACATTGTACTCTAAGCGCGCTCTTGTCTTCCAAGAGCAGTTTTAAGTAAACCTACGTGTCCTCCAGATACTCGTTGAGGGGAAAACTGAGGTTGTGTAACAAAAGTTGCACTTTAAAAACCAACATTTATTGACACAGAATAACAGATTATTCAAACTAAGGCAGAAAGGTAGCTTTTTTTAAGAAATAAAAACTTATTTGTTCCCCCCCCCCAACTTTCAAAAATTCAGATTATATATCTTCCGTAACTCTTCTTATGTATAATTTTTGGGGAAATAGTCTATTAGTTATGTTTATAAATGAGACTGAATGAATCAGTAATGATTGGAGGTATTTAAGTTTTATGCCATGTGTGTGCATGTTTAAAACGCAATATATACCTTCTGAGGTCATAATATAAAGTAGAAGTGTATATAATATTCTTTTGTACTAGTAGAAGAGATTGAAATAATGTCCGTTACATTTAATATTTCCACATTTTGTCAAGTGAATGGATGTTGTTCTACAATTCTTAAATTTCCTTAAGTTGCTCGGCAAAGTTAGCAACTGTAACAATACTAAAATAGACAAAGTAAGACAAAACTTGGTATACTTTCTGTGTGTTGTCTTTAAAAGTTTTTTTTTGTTCTGTTTTTAAGCAAATAACCTCCTTTAACCCTTCGTCTCTTTTTTTGTGACTTTGTCGCTACACGTGATGTGTTTTATAATATTCCTCCCAAAACCCATAAATGAAAATGTTTTGACACCATCACTTGAGGCCGTAGAGCGGTTTATTGTCAGGATTCTGTCTCCACCGATGGACTCTTAGTCCGCAGGCAGTTCTCGCAGACGAGAAATATAGCCAAATAAAAGAAACGATCCATAAAAATAACAGTTAAAACTGATAAAGTTATAGCTTTATAGTCACTGACGGTAAAGTTGGCTTTCGTTCATCCACAGATATGCTTAAACGATGTATGAAGTTTAGACAACTTTCGAACTGAGTTTAATGTAACTCTCGAAAAATTGGGAAGCCGGTCGGTCCTGGAAACTCTATCCTTCAGGCGAAAAAAAAGGGAATCTTATGTCCCCTTTTACGGAAACCCATTCGACTTAAATTTGAAATGAATCCTGCATAACGCAGTAAAAATGTACCCATTAGATGGCAAAAAGGTTTCTACCTCGCGTTCGAACCAGTTTTTTTTTTGTCCAGTTTATCGCTGCAAACTTCGGAGTAGGGACAACCAAAGAGTGGTGACAACCACAGAGACGCCACGCAGACCATTATGTCAGCATGTGACATATGATGGATAAATTACTTGTAAGCCACCACTCCCTCCTCCCCAACGCCATCCAACTCATCAGAATTTATACATGATCTGGAGATATGAAGCTTTGCTACTCTGCCTTATTCATGGTAATGGTTTATACGTCGGTGTTCACAGTTTTAAAAGTAGTTACAAAACAAATGACTTCTTGATAAAGATTAGGTTGAAAATATAGGGAAAGGATAGCCTAAATGTTACTAATTATACTACTGTATGCAGTTTTGTTCACTGTAAGAATCAAAACTTGGATACAGTGTGTATAGGTGGTGAGTAACTGTTCGTGATGGTGAATTTTGAGTAGGTCATTTGAAAACTCATGAAAGATGAAACAGCATTTTGTATAACGCAGTTTAGGGTGTGTCTTGTATGGAAAGGAAGCAGTCACAAGTAAGTACATATATATATTTACAAACGCATCGCAATTAATGACATTTTTCTTGAGCTTGGGGGCGTTCGAAATTATGATATTCAAGACTACGCGCCTCAAACTTTATAAATATTTTGTACCAGCATAACTGGGTCAAGCATTGAGTAATTTAAACCCTCCGTGAAATTGCCGTCAGTGAAAGAAATATCGCCGTTGGTTAGTTCTTTGCTGGTGTAAGATGCTCAACCTTTGATATGTATCATTGTAGGTTGCAACATGATAATTGCCCGTTGTGATTTTAAAGTAGGATGTGCTGTTTGAAGGAATAAAACTTGTTAGCCTTTACGGTTGATCTTCCATCATTTTCTGTCATTTGATACCAATGTGGATAATAACATGCTATGCCAGGTTTCCTTCATTAAAATTTCATTAATTAGAGTGTTAATTTCGGTAGAAAGAAGAGCGATTTAATTTTTTTTTTACTAAAAAGTTAGCAGATCTGGACCCTGTGGTAAATTTGGGGCACTTCCATGGGAACACTGCTACAACGAAACTCCTGTGCAAACACATTTCCTTTAGATCTTAGGACATATACGTGGACAAATATACCTCTATATAAGGGTTTTTATAACTTCCTGCAACTATAAGAAGTATAACCAGTCCTTTGGTGTACTTTGGAAAATTCAGGACTAACAGCACATCCTGCTTTAAGGGAACGTCAACATTGACAATTGATTTGTGATAACTTTAAATTTTAGCCGAGATCTATCTTACATTCATGTATATATTTCTTTGTTTTTCATCTTGAACCTACCACGACCCAGTACATACGAACTGTTAGTCAACCATTTGAAGAACACCTAATTAAATAAACAATTTCCGTGTATTGTTATCAGATTCAGTCCGGTCCAGTCTGGTGAAAAGTGACGGACTTTCTCTGAATTCGAACTCAGAACCGTCCACTTTTTAGAGTGGACTGCCATGAAGGGGTTTATGATAGTATTCCAAGTTGCTCAAGTAACTAATGTTGGGTTATGTATTATTGTCTCTTGGGACAACAAGTATCTCACACTGTTAAAAATGTAATTGTGAAATGTAAATTTACAGAA
The DNA here is from genome assembly GCA_021234535.1 of Stichopus chloronotus. Lineage (NCBI taxonomy): Eukaryota > Metazoa > Echinodermata > Holothuroidea > Aspidochirotida > Stichopodidae > Stichopus > Stichopus chloronotus. The sequence continues at coordinate 2,262,778 of SFZH01000008.1, forward strand.
AATAAAGTAAAGAAATACAAAAGGACTACAGATATGTTCTGGTAGTTAGAGACAATTTTTGTAATTCTTATTTATTTCTTTGTTTTATTTTCTGTAAATTTACAGACATTTTTTACGGTGTATTTTTCCGCAATATACCTGTACTTTATACTAAGCCTACATTTGGGGAAGCAGCACTAATCAAAGATTACATATTATGTCTATGAATGTGTCGGCTACGCAAAAGTTTAGCATACGATAGATGTGGGAGGTAGTATAAGTTATCGTTAGCTTCTACAGTGTTTTCATTTGCACATATGCTGTCCAATCAACACAAAGATCTTCATTGATACAGCGCTGTGATTGGCCGAAACCCTCATCGTCTTTTGAAAGCGATGAATTGATTGGTGCTAAAATTCTGCTGTATCTTCACAAGGGTGGAGAGCCACAACACAGGATCTCAGAAAAAAAAAAAGAGTCAACAAAACCAGGAAAACTTTGAACTGAGAGACGGTTAAGGATCCTCACTCGTTTCGCTTATTGGGCAGACAGCTTACATTACAACGACGTGTAACAATTATTAATGATATAAAGTGGCAACCTTAATTAAAACTCTGAATTATGTCGCTAAAGAACTTGGTCTTTCTCTGGCCTTCAAATTAATTACCAATATTTCCAGTTCGTGGATTGGCTTTATCGGACATAAATCTTGGGAGTTCAATTCCAAGAACCTCTTTAAAGGTTAAAAGACTGACCTGGGATTTTAGGTTCTCATCCCACATAGTTTTATATTTATCGACACTCCTGAAAAACTCACATACCATAAATATTGAGATTGATGGGAATGAACTGGTATCATCATCAACTAGTACACAACCAAAAATGAAAAAAAATAAGTCTCAGTAAAAAGCAGTCGCAGATGAGATTCTGAGTAAATCACTTTAGTTCATTATCAGGCCTGGACGTTGAATGATAATCCTCTCTCTATATAGATATCGCCGGCCCAGGAGTTTAAGTCACTTTCCAAATCGGAGAGCCTCCTGTTAGGAGCGGAGATGAGAAGAACACCATTTCGCCCACAGTTACAAAATTCTTTGTATATAGCTTTCCTGTAGATATTTTTATGGCTGTATAGTTAGCTCAAGACAAATAAACCCCTCAAGAATCGAGCTCCGGTGAATTGGTTACGTCATTTCCGCATTTCAGTCTGCCGTATCGCTCACTGCAAATCGATGGAGTTGTCAGTAAGAGTTGACTTGTACACACAAGCAACTTGCGTACATTGCCTACGATACGCGTAACTACAAAATATATGCAGTACAACGCTCAGCCCGGGCGCTCATGCGATTTATGAGACATCTGTTGTCTTAACTTCTCTGCTAGAAGAAGAAAAAAACACTGCACTGCCAACGGTACCAATTATGACTTAAATGATATCGATTATATTAGACTAATTATTACATGAAAGGAGGATAAGTGCGCTGACATTCAACTTTTTGCAACGTTTAGCTGCTTGATTTTACCAACACGCACAACTGACGGCATTGATGACTTTTGACGGAACAACGTTTCTTTTTCCGAATCTGGATCAAGCACTCGACCGTCACGCGATGTTATGCATCACAATAACTCTTTCCTCATGTTTCCGACCCTACCCTAATCGTGTGAGAGATATCAAGTATGTTACACGTGAAAAAATAACAGTAAACAGATTGTTCTATCTAATGGGGCACTAAGTTCTGACTTAATTAATATGCCATTCGTAGTTGCACCCCAAATTTGTTGAAGATGGATTGCACCCGATTTGGAAGGATATGTAAGATGGGTGCCTTAACCATCTCTCCTCATTAAAGGAAAAAAATAAAAAACTCTTCAAGAGATGTTTCTTTGTGTATTTCTCACCGTCAACTGTGAGAATTATATATGAACTATAGCATTAGTCCAAGCCACCCCCTCCCCTCACCACAGTTTAAGGGACATAAGTTTGTATGGGGGGGGGGGGATTATTCACGTTTTACCATCTAAGACAAGCGCCGCCATCGGTCTTTTTAACGACATCCAGGCGTTCTTTACTTTTGACATCTTGTGCGTTTCAAAGCACACTCTTCCAAATATGAGGGTGAATGATAGTTTATGTTATGTACATTTTCTACAGTGTTTTGTAATTATTTACCCTGGGTGAATTATCTGAACAAGGAACACACCATCGTGGGGAAGGGAGGGGGGAGGCGACTTCATGATCCAGTTGCTAGGGCGTCTCACACTAAGAACCGGAAGGACCCACGGTCGGCGGAGTCCATTACACCTCCGCATATCAGATTTTATATTTTATTTCTGATTTTAGCGAAAGTCACGTGAGTCATCGCATATGTAGAGACCAATGTGCTTTTAAATTCTTAAATTAAAATTGATAATAATATTTCTTACTCCAAAACCCTAAAACAGAAGGAAGTGTATTCTAACAAGTACTGACTTCCTAGATGCCTACACCAGTATTTCACGATATGTCTATTTCCTTGCCAAATTCGGCATTACTTATATTTTCCCGTTTACAATATATCATATTCAGGTATAATATCAGCTATTCCAAGGACTTGGAAAGTAAAGTCTAGACATCATAAAGGAATTTGTCCTTGTAAATTAGCTTCGTGTTCAAGGGGCTGAGTTTCATATTCACAAGTTTTTTTTATCCATTTAAAGGAATAAAATGAGAGAGAGAGAAATCAAGATAATCTGCTTACTACGATTTCTTTACATTCCCGCTCGTTCTAATGTCAGTCTTGAGCCGTTTAAGTTTTCTGCAATTAGATAATTGTGCGTAGTTTTGAGGACGAAATTAGCTTGAATTCCCGAAAGAAATCCTAATAAAAGATTTCAGTTCTCAAAGGAAGATGGCGATGAATACCAATGCTGTTGTCGAGTTGTGATATCTTTTGTGATTTGTCGGTTTTTCTTTTGTTCTACAGAAGTTCCTTTGTCTTTGTCTTTTCGTTTGGTACTTTTTTCTTTTCATATACTCCTGTTCCATAAAACTGGTTTCGTCTAGACCAAGGTCTATGGGTTGTAAAAACCACTTTCAATTTGGATTTCCCCCCTCCCAAATATTAATATTATTACAATGTCGTTTAAGGACAGTACGTTCCCGTAAGTGTTATCTTTAAATGCATGATGAAGAGACTTTGATAATAAAATATTTGTTCGCCAATTCTTTGGTAAACATTTCTCAGTGAAAATTCATGTGATGTAGGGTTCGTAGATATCATGCGTGAGCTAGCATCCCATTTTGTTGATTCATTAATAAACTTAGATTTAATTTTTCATGTTTGTTTCGTATTTTGTTCTTGAACCTAGATTTTTAGCATTTTGCCTTCTAGGTCTCTCTCTCAGATTACAAAAAACGTACATTTATAAAATGTCTATTCTTCCTCAAAATTGTAAAAATAAACTAATGACGCATCTGAAAAACCAGTCCTTTATTAAGATTCTGCGATTCTGAGGAACAAAAATAGCTTGTGTCCAGTTTGATTACCATCTGGGAGGCGATTAATTTGGATTTATAGCTACTTTGTTGCGTCACAGAGCTCAACAAAAGGAAAGAAATAGCGGCGGGTCAATTTTCATGAGTCCTAGTTGCGATTACTCAGAAACGAAACAGATTAGTGACTCAAATAGGATTGTTGCAGACGTTAGCCTCACATAAGGGTCATATTCAGATAGTGAAAGAGGCATATCTTTTTTTTCTCCTTTTTTTGTGAAATAGTAATTTTTTTTAAGACTCTCAAGTTCCCTTCACATTCTAGAAATGATTAAACTAAGAGGATCCCGGTTCATAAGATGCAAATAAATATTAATGAATGAGTAATTATAACCGTCGAATCAATTTTGTTGGTTAAAATTCGTGACTAGACACTGTCCAAACTTGTACTCATTCATACGCGCACAACCGATATAAAAGTCAGGGTGAAAAATTTAAGAAATATGACAGTTTTCATAACAATTGGATGCGAAACTTGACAAAGTATGCTAATTTATCTGGAACCATTTCGATAGGACAAAATACAGTCTCGAGGATGGGCAGCCATTCGAAGCTATAAGGGCTTTTGGAAGCTACTAGCAAATCATTTTATGTGTACCCATACCTCGAAAAAAAACTAGAAAACTGGCAAACCTACTTTGATGCACGGTTTTACGGGCATGGTACCAAATGAAGTGAACAGTGAAAATCATGTACGGTACATTACGTCTTTTGGCATAATTTGTCCTGTCCACGTAGTGCACGTCCCATTATGAAAATGACAAAGTTTTGTAGCTATGGTGTCAACTTGTTTTCATCACGACATGTTCAACGTTCCGGGGGTAACGGTTCAAGTTTCTGGTAATAAGTCTTCTCCGTTCAATTTCTTGAAAGATAAAACCGATGATTTTTTCTTTTTTTTTCGAAATTGGTAGTTCTTTTTCCTTATTTTTGAATTTCGTCGTTGTGGAATATACAACGGAAATGGTAATATATACTCCTTTCTAGAATCTTGTTTGTACACATGTAGAATATTTTATTTAGCTTATTTTCAAGGCCGGTGAGGACGACAACGCGAATGGTAACGATATTAGGTGACAGCCACCTGCACTTTAATTTTTCTATTTTAAATCTCGAATTTTTACTACGTCTTTCAACTTTTTTGGCATAAACGATCAGTGTTGGCAAAACGTGGACAGACGAATAAACCCTATTAAAACCAAGTTTTGATGTACCTTTGAAAACAACGATGAAAGATTATTTGGGGTTTTGACAAGAAGAGAAACACGCCCAGGGTATTTGAGGAAATTTAAACCAGCTTTTACACGTAGATAAGGGAATGCTGTCGAAAATTTATAGCACTTTCACAGAACGTAAACAATATACCACCAATAAGTGAAAAACACTATCGTTAGGCCCAAAGGCATATCCTAAAAAACAGGTGTGATAACATTTCTTCAAAATCGGTAAACTTTTTAGGAATTTCTGAAAAGAAGACAGGAGGTTAAGTTTTCTTGTTTTCTTTTATTACTTCTACATGTTTTCGTTGTTGTATTTGTCGATATCAGTGAAATTTGCTTAAATCGACGCATTGCAAGCTGTCGATAACCCGAATGATTTTATCTGTTAGCTATTGGAAGTATTAAGGATTCAAAATGTGACGTACATTTTGTATAAACTCTTTCACCGAAAAAAAAAATCACTATTGCCACAAATTTACCGGAAAGCCCAATATTACCTTTTCTACCAGTAATGATTAGCATACAGCATGGTTAATGTATGATTTATCATTTTCTTGGTCACTAACATCGTAATGACCATTCCCCTACCTCCTCCCTCCCCCACCCCCCGCGCATCCGGAGAGGTTGCCGTGGATGCGCATACACCCCTAAAATTTCCTAGATTGAAACTTTCACGTACTAGGTTGTAGCACATCTGACACGTCAACGATAGCATTCACGCATCCTGGTGTACTATTAATCGCTGCCTTTGATTGTCTACTGCAGACATCACACTGTTGGTTTTCTCGTCACGGTTCTGATGAGGAGAATGTCTTACACCATGTTGAGAGCACCATTTTTGCATCAAAGTCCCTCAGAACGAAAGACACACTACCGCAATGGGTGAACCTACTGCATCTGAAAATAAATCCTAGATTCGTCCTCCCGTCACCATCATCATAGCATGGCTGTTAAAACATCCTACCACCATCAGAACAGGACTATGGGGCCGACAGAGGTACGCCTTGGTGCCTTAAGTCTGGGGGTCGAATCCTTTCGTCCCTTGCTGAGTCTCAAAAAGGAGCGAGACTGTGAACGAAAGTGGCGAAAGTAGTGACTTCTCTAAGTTTTACCTGAAGTTACCATACAGAAAGGTTCATTTGGTCATTTTCATCGTCCGGATGGATGATTATCAGTAATCTTTGTACCAAATCACCAATCTTCCAGACATTATACCCTGAACACCAAGTTTTCTTTCTTTGGTCTCTTCCAAGATTGTTGATGTGTTTTGTTTGCATATTTCATGATATGTTTTTTTTTTTTAATATGCATTACCACATTAAAACAGATTGTCATCAGCTCTCCTGCGGACAAAGCGTTAAAACATGATTTATGATTAAAATACCTATTCCAGCATATACTTGGCAGCTTGAAGCGAACTCATTTCACCTTTGAATGACAACATCACCGTACGTAATAATACACTCTAGAAATAGAAATATGATTAGCTTTTATCCTCACGTACTGACATGACATCATTCATGAATATGATATCGTTCGACCAACCTTGTTGTATTTAGGTCGTTGGTTTCGGGCAAACTGCATCAGATTTCGTCGAAAAACCTAATTTGTATCGATCGTTTTTGGACGAATTCTAAGTTATCCAACCGAAAAGATCCAAATTAAAACCACTTATCAAATATCTCGGTGAAATTGGATTCAGTTACATATCGACCTATATTGCCTACTTCTCTAGGTTACATTTTGTTTTTGTATGTGTGTGATATTTTATAAAATGCTTCATTCATTAACTGAAGTCTAATCTAACATATTCCACTTCTTCGTAATCAATAGTCGGCATTACACAAGATTTTACTTCTTATGTTTACTGTACAAGCTCATTCAGTGACTGCAAAAAAGCAGTGCTAAAAATTAAGCAAAAAAAAAAAAACACGGAATGCACAATCCTCTTACAGTTGGGAGGGGTGTAGGGATAAATTTCCAAAGTTACAGTTGGGGGACAAGGGTCTAAACAGGTAATCTAAAAAAAATCTCATTACCTGTAATACACATATCTATACTTTCACGGTTTTCCAAATGCGCATCATATCTAGAAATTAATGGCCGAAGCGACCCTGAATCAAACGTGAAAAACTTAACGTATAATCAGAAAAGAAAATTATGAAAAGTTTAAAATGATTTATTTATTTTCGACACCTTGGTTTGATTTACAGTACTATGGATAAAACGCTTTATCTGTTGTTTTTGGAAAACGGGTTGCCAATGAGCCTATTCAAGATTTCCGAGGAAAAAAAAACGAAAGCAGAAAGATGAGGACTGACTGCAAAACCATTTTTAGCTTCGCGAGGCGAACATTGCAGTCATGTATCTGTCTTTCTAGATTGCCTACTATGGTATATTTTTGTCTCATATTCATACAAAGAAACTTTGTACTCGAGACTTAACTTAAAAGAAAGACAGATCCAATTGATTAAGATGAAACATTTCTTATTCGAGAAAGGAAAAGCTTTTAAGAAATTTTTCGACGTGGATTACAGACATTTTATCATTGCCGAGCGGAGGGACTTATCTGCACAGTGTAGCTGATACATACCACTTCTGGCCAATAAAATTGTGACGGAGGACTCAACTGTGTGAGAGTACGTTGCATCTTAAACTGAACGTACATGTGTCTGATGTGTACAGTCTTTAGTTACAGTTATACTCCATGACGGGCAGTACGCGCGGTGTAGGCTTGAGAGTAAAAGGAACGAAAAGCAATTGAAAAATTCAAGTAAGATAGATTTCAACAAGAGCATAATAATAACGTGAGTTTTACGATGTATTTACTATATATAGAATTTATTATGTATCACACTTATATGAATTTGCCATATTCAAAATTTTGTTTAATTTCTTTTGTCTTTGGTTCACTTTCGAATATTTTTTTTTTTATTCATACCTTGCTTTTCACCTTCTTATTTGAAAATGATGGTAATGATAAGAGACATACGAGTTAAATTTAAGCATGCATGCTACCAAATTCAAAATAACTATGTTAAATGTAAAATCATATGCTAGTATGAATGAATTAATGTTTTTTCGAACGAATTTTAAAATTTTCCCAACGAGTTGCAGTCGGATGTTAACATGCACGTACGTTAAGTAATTTGTATGACTCCCCTCGAATACAGGTTTGGTTTGGTTAAAACCAGGCATTCACAAATCCACACTGCAATTCTGAAGTGTCGAAGGGGACACTGTCCACTCTCCCCCCCCCCCCTCCTTGTTCAAGAGTACCAGCTAGAAACGTTATAGTTCAGATTACGTAACTGGGTCCTCCAAATATAACAATGTTTTACATTAGCATTGCAAAATTAGCCCATTTGAATGTTATCTCTAAAAGCGGTATTCCCAGAAAATACTTCTTTTATGTTTGATTTGTTTCGCTTAAAGCTGAAATTTTAAACCAATATCTTATTAACAATGATTGATAGTGTTTTTTTCTTTAATTTAAAGTCCCAAATAAGCAAACTTTTCGGTCTCATATTGACCCACAGGAACATTGAAAGATGAGGAGTAAAGATATTCTAGCCATGCAACCGCGGCATTTGTGAATCACGGATTCCGGAATAATCATGATGTATTTTCCAATATATTGCTAATTTTCAAAAGTTAGAAGCCACTAGTTTCATATTGATGTAACGGTGAATACAGAAGCTCCCATAAATTAACTTTTATTGAACTCCAGTTTGTTTTAGTGTCATGTTGATGTTAGGAGAGAAGCAGTTAACGATGATCCCTCAGCTATCTCCACTTATATGCGTTTGCTGTTAAGCTTTTAGGCTAATGTATTCGGCATGTTTGTTACGACATGCCTGAAGCATAAATGTTTTATATGTCTAATGTTAACTTTAATAACCGCTGCAAACGGTTATGTTGCAATAATTGTATTTCACACTGTGAGGCGCTGTTCTATTTCCAGACAAATTATCATTACATAAAAAAACTTCTGTGATGTCAACATGAACTAAAACTGACTTAAATTCCCTTTCTCTTCTAACCTAGATGCGTAGTAACTTCGGGTCAACCTCACGAGTGATGACATACAGTTTGAAAAGTGCCTTAAGTGTTTTCAGAAAAAGCTAAAGCTGGTTCATGTATTGATACACATACGTCACCAAATTAAAATGCTTACATAAACGTGAAGACTTAAATTAAAGGACGTTAAAACATAATATCCAGCAAAAAAAAAAATCGTAGTTTTAAAGCCAATATTTGCGGACAGAGAATGATAGATTATTCAGAATAAGACAGAACCGCGACCCTTTTCTTAAGAAATTTACATATTACAAATTTAGAAAATTGTTCAAGAATAATTTTTAGTCTTACGTATAATGTTTTGAGGAGATGAAGCTCGTTTTAGATGTTCATAGATGAGCCTAAATGGTTAAACAATGAGTAAAGCCCTTTTCTTTGAATGCTATGTTGATGCATTGTAGACCCCCAGCTTCTCTTTGGGGGTAAACTTGCAGACAGAAAACCAGCAGATATAACCAGTTATTTAATGCGAACCACTACTCAGTAGATGCAATCCTTAGAGGGTAACTTTGCTTTTCTTCTCATGATTTGTCTATTCCAGCTGCAGGGTGTATTAACTATTAATATTAAAAAAAAACAAGAGGGTAATCCACGGAGTTGCATCTCATCGTTGTCCATAATCATTTGCCCTTTTACACTTATGGTCGAGAGATCGAGAAGTTTGATTAAACATCCAGTACTTTACATTACACACGTACATAGTGCACATATGTACACGTAGCTAGGCGCTGTATACTCTGCCACGGATGTGCAGGTGACGCGCAAGTGTTGTGTAAATGTAGCAGTCATGCGTGCGCTTTAAAGTACATATTTACATGCATATCTCATGTGCGTCAAAGTAATCCTTTCATTTCCTTTATTTCAAGGATCAGCGCGCCACCACTCTGGCCTGCGCGTTGTGTAAGAGTTCTAAGAAACACGTCACAATCATTTGCAATATCTTTTACTCATTTTCTTTTCCCACCAAAACGCACTGTAAACCGGATTATTTCCTTGGCTAGTGTATACACGACATGTTACAGGAAAAACAGACTGAGAATGGGTATAACCAAAAAAATGTAAAATGACAATTGGTTAGATATAATCGCTCAATCCAAACATGGTTGCATAGGTTGAAATGTTAAGTCACATCGTATGAAAAGCAAAGATATTATAAGTTACGTTGCACCTTGTACTAGCAGAACCTACCCTACTGTATTATGTGCCCCAAGTTTGAACGTCATTAGATTGACTGTCTAGAAGGAAATCACAACACAATTTTTCAAAAGAATTTTGCTGATTAAAAATTCGACCTGTGACCTCTCACCTTTGACCTCTGACCTTACAGTCTAACGGGAGAGACAACCTCATGCCATTGGTCACCTAGCTACCCTCATCGGCTTTGCGGTCTTGGGGGAGTTCCTGACGCAAACTTTTGAAATTGAGATGTGCTTTTGCACACACAGATACACATACATCTTGACACATTTTGACCCCTACCACAACGGGGGGGGGGGTCCAGGTCACCTTAAGTACCACACCAGGTTAGACCTCGTATGTCTCATAAATTCACCATACATAATGTTACCATGGCAACCAGAGAGCCATAATGCATTTTAATCTCCTGAAGCAACTACAATATCTCATCCAGTACATTACATGTATAGGGATGAGATAAAAATGGAATGATTGAAATATTTCAGATGTCCTGCATTAACTTTGCGTACCTCTTATTCAATCAATTAATGCATTTGTTTTTCAAACTGAAACTATGAAAAAATTTTCCTCTAGTATTGATAATGTTCCCCGAATTGACATCTTTATTAAAGTATTAATTTAGTTTTGGGTAAACAAACTACTTTATGTCCTACATCCAAAGACAAGTAGGAGCTTTTCAAATAGTTTGTTCCCATAGAATCAAAGATTTCACTGTTGCCAGATGAATTACAAAAACTTAATAAAGGTTGAACAATTCATATCTTCTCAAATAAGCATGTTATGAAACAACCAACTTCGACCTCCGGAGTATTCCTTATCAGTAAAACAATCTGCTTCTATTTAATAACCTTTCAAGGACATAACAAGGATTTACTTGGAACATGGAATGGTCACAAGCCTTTTAGAGAGAAAAATGTGAATACCACACGAAATTGTCTAAATATCGTACGACGCCATACATATGTATAAACATATATATATTTCTGGTGACTGATCACCTCCTTTCTGACTGAACTACTACTTTCGAAAGCCGACTGTTGATGTAGCAAAGACAGAAAATAAAGTTTAGTTGTACGCGTTCTTTCGTTTAATAATGTCTTCGGTCATTGCAGTTATTTCAAGCGAGACAAGCTACCGTCCCCACCCCCGTGCATAACCTCACGTCTTTTTTTTTCTTCTTTTGTTGTGAAACTAAAAACAATGCCATACGAGCGATTGAGTACATCTGACACTCAGGAAATGACATATCGATGCAATATTGATGTTTAATAACTCAGATGACATTCAACTCTCTTCGGTCAAGATGTTGAAAGAGTACCGAGCAGAAAACAATTTCGCAAGACCATCCAGTTTGAACGACTTCTTAATTTAGTTATTACAAAGTAGGATAAGGTGCTTGCAAACGCTGAACAAAACTGCTCTGCAAAATGTAAACAAATTTGCTTGTGCTATATACATCATCTGAGGCAGAACAAAATGAAGAACAAGAGGTTGATCTGGCAATGCAGAATGGGTCTAACAAGGTAGATGGGTCCGGCATAGTAGAAGGGTTTGGCAAAGGTAGATGGGTCTGGTCTGGCAAGAAAGGTAGTCTGGAGAAATAGATAGTCTGGCTGGGTAGAACTGTCTATCAAAGTGGACGGGAAGGCAAGGTAAATTGATCTGACGGAGTTGGTCTGACAAGGTAGATGGTCTGGCAGGGTAGATGAAATGGCAAGGTAGATAGTCTGGCAATGTAGATAGGTCAGACAAGGTGGACGGGTCTAGTAGAGTAGCTGAGTAAGGTACTTTGAGCCATCGAGGAGTTTTCAATTCCGAAAACTGAAATAACTGGAGAAAAATATGATTAACTCAATTGCAGACGTGAAAAAGAGACAACAACGAAAGCTGTAGGAGACAACAACACTAGAAATATATAGATAGTTACGAGACAGACCTTCAACGCAATACTGTCCTGTCTTTAATGAACTCATGAATATGCATACTGTAAAGTTAATGACTGCAGACAATCAAAATATGAGAAAGTTGGAAGTAGCAGAAGAAAGTTTTTAAAACAGGAGAAAGTTTGGATAATTTATCAGTTGACTTGAAACACATGTAAACTTCAAGATTTCGTTATGTGTGTGTCCACCTCTCAAGAAGGAAATTAAATTTGATATCTGTTGTTGGTTAATTTAAGCACGTTTTGGTCTGATTTTTGCCAGCAGTCGAGGTTTTTAAATCTTTGTAGAAAACATTTTTTTCCCTAGTCCATAAAGACAGAGATCGCATCGACCAGTGCCTTAAGTTATTTCTTACGACAAAATATCATCCAAGTTAAGAAGTAGGTTAACAGATATTAAAGAGATGAAAATGAAATGGGAAAAGAAAAATGTGGAAAAAACCCAGAGGGTTACGTGAAGGGTAGGTTTAAACAAAGGAAACTGAAATCAACATCAGTAGGTTAAACATATAAGCCTTTCATTTCAGCAAACGGAGAGAATGTTGTAACTAAACCACAATACTAATTTGACTTCTCAATTTAATCAAACTTAAAATCAGATATTTCTGGATCTTTTAGCAGTTGTAAGATATTTAATGACTACTTCAGCTACAGATATGTGGCTTTGAAGAAGACAGAAGTTTATAAATCCATATATATTTATTATTCAAAACTGAAATATATTTTATCTCAGTTTCTTGAATACAAATTTTTTAAGGATGCTTTCGTAAGAGTGTACAATTCTCCGAAAGTCATAAACAAAATAAAACGGGATAGGGGCTCATATTGTTTTAAACTGAAAATGTCACAGAAAAATGTTCCAAAATAATCATTAGCAAAACACATAATTAAAATGGAAAGCCAAACGTATAACTCTTGTGAATTATTAAAAACTATACGCTTTGTATAGTTGATAGAACAAAATCTTCAGTTCTCTACAAAACAAATAAAAAAATCTTAACCACATTTTGACAAAATATTCATGTTTTTAGCATTTGTCTGTCCGATTACACAATAAAGACATATCTAACTGCTGTGGGATGCAGTCCTGAATTACCTCAGATAATCTTATGATAGGTATGTTATTTGCTACTCTGTAACTACTGAGATTTTTGCATTACCAGTAATTTGTTTACCATCCGTAACACGAAAGAGAGGAGTTAGCCGCACGTGGGGACGAAGGGGGAAGGGGTGGATTTCGAACTTAAGGTAGGTAAAGGCTATATTTTCTTTTCGCCTGAGAGAAAAGTTATCCCAAGATTCATGAATCTAATTTGCCCAATAACCGTTAAATCCTCGTTGCAAATATTGCGTCTATCAAATTACGTTTTGTATTTTAAGTAAAATTGATTCCTACCGGAATTATGGTTCACATTCAACATTTAAAACCAAAGTATGTTGACATTCGGTAAATAACTGCGGGGTATGGAAAAACATTAAAAAAAGTCTGTTGGATCTCATTGGTTCTTATATTGTAGCATGACGCTATTAGATACACAAGAGGCAGAATGTCAGAGGTCCCTCTCAGATGAATAGTGTGATCTATACCAAAGTCGAAATAAGAAAAATCAGTAAAACCTTACATGGTACTGATACACCCGTGGAGGGGGATCCATGTGTAATTTGGAGGATTTATTGAATCTCTTGAGGTATTATTCTAATCTGATTGTTATAGCACATGTGTAGTACAGTGATACCATTCAGTTCAGTTCATTTAACTTTATTTCAATCTATTACACATAAATAAAAATGATAATATCTTGAACATGATTTAATAGATAAAAGGAAAAGACTGATGGGTAGCAACAAGAACTTCGACAAAGCCTTTAAACATTGCCCACCCCATCCCCCTTTTTAACGAAAGCAAAAGAAGAAAATAAAGATCGAAAATCTTCAGAAAAATAGATAACTGGTAAGGTGAGAAACATATGTCGAAGTCATCCAGTAATATCTATTCACACCGAGATCCCCCTTGCGGATCTAGTTTTGTCACCATTCAAGACAGACAAGACTTTGGTAAGATCTGAGCTATGAAATCTGAGATCAGGTGGGAGAGACAGTTTTTACAAGGAAATTACCCTATTGGAGAAATTCCTATTTTAGTCATGCTCATCTACCTAAGATGGTTCCATGGTTAGGTTTATAGGAGTACATAATAACCACATATTTATTATTACAATCATTGTTAATAATGAAACAGTACTAAAACATTAGTCATATCCTTAATCCCTTTAGCTAAATTTAGTCGAAAGGCTTAAGAGACTAATCCATGGTTTACTAAGAATGGTATGTTTCATGCCAAACACAATTTTCAATTAGATCACAGAGTGATGGGTACAGTATCTTCTATTAAGTACATTTCATCATATCGTCAGGACGGTTGGGAGATTTTCGAGTAGATCTGCTGCATCTAGTTTTTAATTTTCTTTATTTTACTTTAAGTTCAAGAATGTTGTGTGCTTTCTCCTAACAGTCTTCTCTAAAAATGGAACTAAATATTTTGTGTTTGTTTGGCTGAAATACTAATTCTAAATACTAATTCAAGTAAGCCTAGGTGAGTATCTTTCATTCCTTGCTAGAGGAGATGTTCTTACATAGAGCGTGACTTTCGCCGTGCAAACTGCGTGATTGCTATTAATTTGACAATGTAAAACTTGTTCGAGTAAGATATTATATTTGACACTCCAAGGAAAGTCGGTGGCCGAATTGCGTCACATTTAATTTAACTTAATTATCCAAACGGTTGGTGGAGCGAGAGCAATTCGCGGTTACATCTATGGGAATGAAATCTAAACGATAAAGAAAGAAAAAAAGGGGGGAAAGGAGTTAAAATCAAAAGACAAAACAGAGAAGAGACATGACGTTGTCGAACCAATTTCGACTGAATCTGTTTGATTAATGAATAGAACCATGACATTGTTTTACATTGTAGTATACGCGGGAGTCGACACACGAGCAAGTAGACAAGCAGATGGAAAGGCAGACACACGGCCGGGTATCTAGACGAATTGAAACATGTTCGTGCGTGTAGGTGTGTGTGTAAGTAGAGACTAGAGTTACAGACCGACGAAACATGTTAAAATGACAAACGTAGGTTGCAACGGTAGGCTTGTGTGAAGGTCTCAATTATGTAAATACGATATGTGGCGAGCTACTCTTGACAACATGTTGTCACTCACACCGGCTCAGTACCCATGTCGGTGAGTACACAAGTAACCACACGGAACACGCCATGTCAGTGTCTGTTCATCGTGTCTGTCCCACCGAGTTACTGAGACCTCACCCGCTTAGCAACGGGAAAGCATGACATCACTGCCCATAGAGCATAAGAACCAATAACAACGCTATCTCAACGACACGTGACGCAAGATTACAACGGTTTCTGCCCGCAGATGATGGACAAAAAGTGTAGACTAACCAGTCGTCGATTCACATAACAGCAATAGTGTTGCAGTCACCATCGCTTTGTGGTAAATAGTCAAACTTAAGGTAACCTTTTTGTTATTATATCGACAAAAGGATATTGTAGCTATGACGTAATTCATCGTAATATTCAATTGTCCGACATGAAGCGGTTACAACGCTTCTACCCTTGTAGGTCTAATTACAGATTACAGATTACAACGATTACAGCTTACTTTTTCTTTCTACGGTATTGAACAAGCATGGTAGAAGGATCATCACAGTGGGGTGTATGCAAAATAACGTGTCTTTCTCTTCTAACTCCCTGAATATTGCAACTCCATGTGTATTATTACTGCGAGACACAAGAAGCCTCCGCCTTCCAAAGAATGAAAGAAAACTATTACGTCACGTTGGGTCACTCCCGTTCCATTAAGCTGGCCTGTCACCTCTGGATAAAAGTGCAGTGTGGCAAAAGTGTACGGGCTACTAATTTTTTTATAATCATATGAAAACATCAACCATACATCTGTACTTGCTTTTCTCTTTAGGCTAGTCTAGGACACTTTCAAACCCACTTGCACACAAATATTCACTCACACTATGAAGTAAAGATGACTTAGTGCCAGCATAGGATGTAAGTAAAACTCTTAACATTTAAAGATTATACCTTATATTCCCAATAGAGACATTGGTAGTTATGATACAGTGCAATTGTTTGTTTTGTTATATTGCCAGTAGGAAAACGTGAACTGTGGAGAAAAAGATATGGTCATATGTAAGATAAATGGATAAAAACATAGAAAAATAAAAATGCTGTTATGTTTGCTGCGCTCGAGTATTCCTTGTTTGATTTAGTTGAGTTTTTGAATTCGTGAGTGACTATTAAGCACCTAAAATATGGTAAAATGTATCGTTTGATAAGTTCAGTTATTACGGTAACGTTTTTTTCGACAGATTCACCCAAACCTGCAAATATCTCTGTTCGACTCCTTAATCATACTGAGATATTGCTTTATTTCTTTATAATAACCGAAATTTAATTGAAGAATAAGTATGGTATTACTTACATTCCGACAATTTGTTAGTACAGTTAATCTACTAAATACTATATGAGCAACAGTCGAATTTTCCTTAACTAGTTTGTCACCTTTAAAAATATCAGTTATACTTTTAGACGAATCTTTAACTTTTTCGTTTTTGTCGGAAAGACTTTTGTGACGAAAAGACTAAAAGTCACTTCATGGATGATTACGTAAGTTTTACCAATGCTCGTATAACTTATTTAAATCGGAGGGGGGGTTAGACATTCCGAGCACGCAAACATAAGAATCATCGCCTCCGCCATACGTCTTTCACATTCAGTTTGGAAAATCGCAATTCCGCGAGTGCAAAAGGGAGGGGGGTGCACAAACGTCAATCCCCAGAGGTGCAGTGACGCCACAGAGAGGTATCGAACGAGTTACGTTAGATCTTTAAGTCAGCTGAACATTCAAACAGAAGATCCGAATATAGAAACTGCAGCAATTTTTTGCAATTTGGTGCAACAAACAAGCTCACGATAAGGAATTCAGAATTCGAAATTCGACTTAATGACATGGAAGATTCAAAGTGCCATGACTAGTAAACGTGTTAGCTCCCTATAGTGCGTGATGGCCAGTCGATTTATTATGTAGGCATAGCTTGTTGTTATTGGATTACTTAAACCATTTTTGCTTTTATTTTTCCCCAGCAGGTCACGAGTTCGAAGATGAGAAGGTAGCGATATTATCTGTTTGTGGGTAGACGGAGCTCCCCTGTTGCAGCAAGTTTCTATAAATTTGGGGGTTTTCTCAAATTAAATGGATGTCATTTTTCTTGAGTTTTTTTTTTTTGTATGTGAACGACTGCAAACATTACGAATTATTTCTGCAAATAGACAAAAACCCTCTTTAAAACAAATGTTGAAGAGGGCGTTGCATCATGGTTTATTAGCTTCTTGGCTCAAACAATTTCGAAAGGGTTTCAAGAAGAAAATAAAAGAGGAAAAGGCGATGAAATGAAGAGGAAGCCATATTGTCTACTCGGTTAATAGTCTTTAGAGATTTTATAAGCTCTGGTATTCATTCCCTAAAGTCGCTTGTAGGTGACGACGTTTGATTACCACCCACCCCCGCTTCTTAAATATTAAAACATGAAAACATAAATATTAAAACATGAAAATACAACGTGCCTCTTCTGTTTTTTTTTTTCAAATTTTAAAGACAATACAGCTCTTTGTGAAATTTATGAAACTTTGGATCAGAGTAAAACACTTGCCAGTGCTTGCTATAACTTTCGAGAGGGTTGCTCTGTGCCAAGAAATCTTCCCTTGAAAAATTGTACTGAAAAGGAAAAATATATAAAACCTATTCATATCTTTAGTCTGAAAGCTGCAGACACATTTTGTCTACGGTACTCCGTGAAAATGGTTTTAATTTTGATACGATTATGTCCCTGACAGGTTTACGTAAATCGTTTGTAAAAAAATATAACAACAATATAGATATATATATGGCTTTCTCGTGTAAGCTGTGACCATTGCACGTGGGTTCATCGCGATGAACTGTGAGGGATAATCTATAATCACGTGACTACCACCATACATTTTAACAAACATCTGTAAATGTCATTTATCTAACATCTGCGGTCCTCGGGTTTTATGATGTAAGCAATATCAAGCTATACATATTACTCGATAATTTCCGGGTGCACAAAGGAAACGTATGTATGAGCTAACCATTGCCGCCTCGATATACAAAAATTGATATAGACATTAAATTATTAAATTACTGACTTTTCCCATATATTTCATCGGGTTTCTGTGTTCATCTTATAACAACATTACTTTCAAAAGTAAAAAAAAAAAGCATGAGATAGTGAACTTTTTGCAAAAATTATCAACAAAAACAATGAAGTCAAGGCACTATCACATTTCACATCAGAGACAATTTGAAGGTTTAAGTTTGTTTAATACTTTAGAGTAAAGCCTTTCGAGCCCTAATAAAAAGCTCCCCTCGTTATTACTGAAACTCTCAATATCTTTAGGAGACAGACATTAAAGGGGCGCATTGAGTTGATATCAATAAGTTTATGGTGATTTTGAAGGGTATAAACACATGACAGTACTTATATTTAGCGTAATTAGTCAAGTTTCACATCCAACAGATATGAAAACTGTCAAAAAGTTTTGATTTTTTTTTTTTACCGTTTCTTTTACTGGTTTTGTGCATGTGCATCCAGTACTAATATTAAAATTGTCTGGTCACGAATTTTAAAAACCCTAATTAAAACATAAGTTACTTACTCAGTTATGTTCCACTGCATGTGAAACATTGGGATCCTCTTAGTTTGACCATTTGTTATAAGTATGTGAAGGAAACTTGACAAGTTTAGAAAATTTAGTGAATTTCACGAAACAACTCGATAAGTTTCTTTGAACTATCGTTTATGATAAAGAGGAAGAGGAGGGGGAACACAAAAAGATAAAACAACTCAAAACATTTTTTTATTTTTGTTTTGTGTGTGTTCTGTGTTTGCGTTATCATGTTTCAATAAGCTTCAGTTATCGATTGGTAATCGTGAAGGTTACAATTCCTAAAGCAGGTTTTTTTGTTTGTCCCTGTGAAGTGTTACTTTTAGCAGCACGTTTTAATAACATTCAAACATCAGCTGGCAAAATTAAAAAGAAACATTGTCATCGTTCTTGGATCGCTTCATGACTACAACAGATAATTACAAATTAAAAGTGATCTCCAGTTATATTACTGTTTGGAAACAAGGTGGTAAACTTTTTCAATTTCCTTGTACAAAATTTCCCGTTTCCCTTTGGTCTTCTTTGTTTAGAATAATTTGTCACACTTTTTCCGTGTAAGTTAATCTCGGTTTCGATGTTTTTCTCTTCTGATTTTATTTCAGTCATTCTTCATGAAAAATTAACAACCGGAAAATTGTAGAGTAATTTCGATAGAAAAACAAGACCGATGGGTGATTACAAGAAGCTTAGAGAAGCTCAGGGGGGTCTAATCAGCCCGAAACAACCAACAAGCCAATGAGACGACACTGCCTATAGTTTTAATACACAAATATAATTGAAGTGAAGAAGTATTTCAAAACTGTTATCGTTCCTCACACGGACTTTAACTTTGATGGGTACTTTTCATATTTGCAATTAATTAGAGCGACTACTGCTTTGGCATAAAGTAAAATGAACCCAGAGGTAGCCCCTTGGCATTTCATTTTTCCTTCGAGAAAGCGTTCAACTTCTTCTTCTTGTTTTACGTCAGTAATTTTGAACACTTAAATTGATAACTGCTTAATGACTATAGTCAATTATAATTAGTTAATTATGATTAGTGTAGTTAATTAGTTAATTATAATTATCTCATACATTCTGATGAGAACAATCACACTTTACCACGTCGTTGAAAATTAAATGGAACATTAATTATTTTATTACTTGTATCCTTCATTGCAGACAGTTTATTGTCTGCAATAGGGGACCATACATGAAAATTAAAAAAAAAGTCAATTTCAGACTTTTGTTCGTGAGGGGCTTAAGAAACTGCCTTTTTATACCTCTACATTTTAAAACATTCTGCAATGTTAGAGCTTTGGTTTGAACTCATCAGTTTCTGGCCGAGTAAATGTTGAATTACCTGCCTTCAAGCTCTTTCATTGCTCAAAGTCTCACCGTTCCATTTATTCTAGTGAAGTGAGATCACTTGAGAGTAACCTATACCGGGCAGACCCGCTGTCGATGGAGTATGTAAAGTGTCTCATCTGATCATACCTCCTCCTCCTCCCGGCTCACGGAAAGCGGCATACAATTTGACGACTTCACGTCAAGCGTGTTATGTACAGGACCGTAGGTAGCTTTTTTTCAGTGTTTGTGGGAAGGGGGAAGGAGGGCGGGTCGAAGTTACCACAAGTGGAATATTTTACCCGACAATTATGACCAACAAATAACAACTCATTAGATATGTTGCTAACGAAAGCCTACGCACATAGCCTGACCCCCCCCCCTCCCTCACGATATGGGTCTGATATCGCCAGTGTATAAGGAATCAAACTTGGTCCTTGAATCTTGATCCCCGCTTCTAGGCAAGATCAGTTCTCAAGATCGAGATCAACAGAGTCAAGAAATGAAAATTTCCATGGAAAGGTATAGTTCGAGATCAAGGGGAAGCAGGATCAAGGGCAAACAAGACGCTTGCAAGGCCACGGTATGGAGCTTCCAGGAAACGTAACATTTGGCAACAGCCACGCTAGCCAAAATTAAAATCAGATCAGCCGCTACATGACTGAACAGACCTACTTATACAGAAATAAATTAGGCTACTACTTACCAACAGTCAAAGTCCCAGTATTATTCTCCTACACTGGAATCCCTCCTGGGACTCTATAAAAAGGGAGGCTCACCTTCGGCAGGTATAGGCTACTTCAGATTGTCAAAACTAATCGCGAATGAGCGGATATCAAATACGGCAAAATGATTGACGGTTAAGACACACGACCTTAAATTAACTTAAAAGGGTATTTCTAGAAGTAATTGTTACCTTGTTGTATGTAGGCCCAGCCCTCCCGCCTTCTCCCTATCCTTATGAATATCAATCACGAAGCAGAGGCTTAAAACAATGTCACGGGTTAACACTAACTACCAATAGCCTATATATGTGTCATCTTTAGCATTGAACCTGGGCACTACATCAGGTGGAGGCACTCCACAGATAAGAGTATTTCTACCGGCAAACCGATAATAACCGCAATTCTTGCTTCCTTTTTGCTTATTTTGCTTTCTAGACTCGTGTCCTATGTTTTCTTTCTTTTTTATTATTATGTTACATTTACCACTTCCCTGTCAATCTGGAAGATTCCATTTACAATTTTTTACGGACCCTCGTCATGACAAGTTTAAGTGTTAATTACAGGTTGATATCATCTAATGGATGATATTGTCTTTATGCGGTCTGGTAGCTTGTTACCGAGTACGAAGGCTTTTTTAAATCTCTACCGAGGACGTTTAGATTGAGCTGGCCAAGTGCTTACGAGATAAAACTAATACTTCGGCGGGTTAGGAATGATATCTACAAGCTCAGATGAAACAATGACCCTTGTCGGTCGAGTGTTTGGAATTTGCTGACGGAGGTTAAAAAAAAAAATCAAAATAAAGGTAGGCCTATACGTTCAATTTATTTAATTGCAGACTCAAGTTTGGGATTAAACTTGTTCTTCCATCTGTGTAGATAAAAACCAGACATTGCAGTTTTTCAATATGAACTTATGCAGGTATCATGCTAGGGTGAATACACCTTGTCCTGGTTTTACGACGCTACAAGTTAAAGGAGAATGAAAGTCAGGACATTTGACACAGTTACATTAGGGACTAACATTTGGTGAACACCATCACCAAATTTCATTCAAATATGTTGTTTACTTTCCAAGATATTGCAATTTGAATGTTCATAAAAAAATTAATCAGGAAGCTGCCATTTTAAGATTGTGATGACATCACTGGACCACGTGTGATTGGAAAAGCTTTTGTTTTTCTTTATATTTTACTTTCGATATATTTTGACAGGCATGCATAGATTCAAATCAGAGTATTAATGAATTGATTATTGCATGATACACCTCAGTAATTCAACACAAAATATGTCCAAGTGTCTGTGGATTTGTAGTAATTTTAGGTAAAGAAAACAAAGAAATACATTAAAATTCCTGCTGTCTGTGGTTATGTGACATCATTATTCGACTTACTCAAGTTGGTTTACATTCCACTTGGGCAAAAATGGCAGCACCCTTCTCTGAATTTCAAAAGAGTGTAACTTGGATACGAAAAAATACTTCTGAATGAAACTTTGGGAAGTTGTTTGTCAAACACTTTTGCTTCATTTTGATAAACATGTTCCCAGGGTTTCCTTCTCCTTTAACTTTTACTCCTCTCCATGATGTTCACCACTCCCCCGCCCTTCTTCCCTCTACCATGCACATCGTATATATAAGCCAAAGAAAAGAAAACATGACAAGGATCATAGGCGCGGGGACGGAGGAGAGCGGAGGAGTAAAGCCCCGAAAGGCTTGAACCATCACAAACACCTCAATTGTATAAATATATAAATTTTATCTAGCATATTATCCATAATAACAACGTCTTGATAAAGTCAAAATATTTTGCTTAAACCAATGTAACTTAACATTTTTTAACCCAAAGGGAACACCATAAACTAGTTGCAGAGATCGGATTTCCTTGGGTAATGGGATCCCGAAATTTTGCCTGTCGAAGCACAATGAACTGAAGTGGCAATTACACTAGGGGATATGAGGAGGGAAATAGAAAATAACGAAAGATGAACTATTTTTCCATGAGAGCGTTTATTATTCATTGTATTCCATATAACTTGATTATTATTGTGCGTGCGTGTATGCTTGCTTGCTTGAAGTGTGCCCCATTTACTACTGTAGGCTAAAGGTTAAATAAACAAGAGGCGCTATGATTGCCAGGGATTACTTTCTTCCAACTTGAAGAGATTTGTCGTATTAAAATATTAATACGTTATTCCCATTGCCCGAAAATACAGTACGGATAATTTGGCACCTGTTACGGCCACAAATTGAATTTCACACCCCACAGGCTGTTTTTTTTTCTTTTATGTTTTCTTTCTTCAAATAAACTTTACTCGATTCCCTTGAAAATGTGTAATATGTTGAACAGATGACACAAAACACTATTTGATCACCAAAATAGCACGATGACCTGTGTTGAATTTTCCACCAAAATGAAAGTCCATGGGCCTTGCTGAGTATATCAACTTTTCAAATTCCCTACAGAATATTTGGGGATTGCCTAATTCATTTATCCTTATAGATAAAGAAATACGTAACAGATATCTATTTCAGATTGGAAGTAACAGCAAAGGACAACCCCACCGACACCCCCGCATCACCCCCACCCCTCCAAAAAAAATGCCTGATACCATGATCAATCAGTCGTATAGCTACTTTGCTAACAATCAGAGCACAATTTCCAAACCGGTTTATTTGTGGAAGGAAAAAATTGAAACATAACAATTTTTCCCAATTTATTCCACGAACCTTTATCACATTTTTCCCTAGTCATATTTTATCCCTCACTAAATGTGAAAGACAGTACAACACGAATAGGTGTTTTATGATGTATGCGAGTGTTTATTCAAATACAGTTATTGATAAAGAAATTGTCAAAGACATTTACTTCAGTTTGCTCCAACAACAAAGCAAGAAATACTCGCACACACAAAATCAAATAGTCAAACCCAAAATCTAACTTTGCTAAAAATCAGAGCGGAACGTGCAGACCAGTTTGAGGCTAAAGGTTGAAACATGGCGATAGGCCACTGCTTTCAGCTCAAAAAACATAGCTTATCGATGTACACAATTTTTGTCGTTAGTCATTACTAATTCATAATTATTTGTCATAGGGGAGGCCTGTTTGTGCAGGTTAAGGCCAGCAGAAGTTCGACAGTGTCGCAAGAAAGAAGAAATCGGTGGCGAAGTAAAGTATCTTTGTCGTGATACAAGTTACTGGACATCGCCCTGCTTGACAGTATGATATCGCCTCAAGTGTTTGAAGCACGCATGCGCTGGTAGAGTAACGGGCCATTACACGGTCCAATGTGGACCTGTACCCGGAGTGGTCTTTATTTTCAGAGGACCGTACAACGAGCGAGTAGAGATGGGGCTCGAAAGATGATGACAGACAGAAGAAAACGCCGACACACCATTCAGCTAGCACGTAAAAAAAGGAAAAGTTTACTCCCTCTGAAGAAATTGTTACTGTGATGACTATTTCTATTCAGGTTACGTGTGTGTGCAGCAAAAGCTTGTAGGGCTTTTTGACTTATCGTAAATCAGGCATGTAAGAAAACCTTGTAGCTTACAGGGCCCTCCTGGGGCTACAGAACAGGTTTCGTAGGTAATTACTACGTTAAAAGCCTTTTTGCTCTTGGTGCACACGACACTCACATGGTTCAAGTTGTATCTGCTTGGGCCAAGAACGCGATCACAATTTTACCGGATTGTGTTACGAGATCACTGAGTTCAAAACCATTTCTTCAAAGAGCTCGTGCATTAAATAAATGTCTCAGCAATTACCTCACTGTTTAGCACACAAACTTTTTACATGCTTTACTAAACACTCATTTGTTTGTGTATGTCCTTTTACGGTGTACCAAACATCTACAAATTTCATAACATAACGTATCACATCTACTTACAGGTGCTCCAAATCTAGCCTACTTCGTCGATTCTTTCTCCTTAATCCATATTGCACCCAAACTCTTTCTCTAGGCTTTGAACATAATCTGATAAAGATTAACGAAGATTTGAGTTAGAAAGTAATAACCATCTTATATATCAATGATCATTTCTGAAATCATGAACTTGTTGAAAATGTTTCAAAATTGATCTCTCGCCTAGAGTGAGAATTTCCATGAATGCGTCCAGTAAGAGTAGAGAAAAAGGTATCGTTGTTAAGTTTCACCCTCCGGGGGCTTTCTTCTCATCTTTTTCTTTACTTTGTTGCAGACAGTATACTGTAGTGAAATAAATATATATATATTAATTTACTGCTCTATCGAAAGGGTAAAACTTACCACAGGCCATCAAATCAAGTTTTTCAAGTCTTTTATCGTATTTAAATAAGTATTTCTCGCTTTCGACTTTTGAATTATCTTTACTTTATACCAGACGATAATAAATGCCTTTATCTGCAGACGCCAAAGCTTAAAATATGATTTTAGACATTTTGTGTAATGACCTGCATGGATGGAAGATATTGAATTCCCCACGAGAGTTCTCGCCGAGTCTCTCATTACGAGGGGGAAGTGATAGAAATTAATTAAAATCATAATGAAAGCCTGAATGGTAGGTCTTTTCTTTTTCTTTAAAGCTGTTTTCCCATCGGTTTCCGGGAAGACTTTTTTTGGCATGCCTGCTGTCTCCAGTTTGAGGCAGTCAGGCAGGACGGCCATGAAACAGATTCTACATCTTCCTTAGATGATGGCTACCATTCCACATATGGGCTAAGTTCTGAAGTATGGTCACCGTCAAATCCATTCCCTCTTTGCGAGGGTCTGGTCTTTTATGGAATTGTCGGTGATCAGAAATTTATTAGGCTTTGACACTGTTCATTTTTCATGTACGAGATACTGGTACCGTTTTAGTTGGATTCCACCGAAGTCATGCAGGTTACATATTCTATATATCACCACCGTTAGATAATGTACGTTAGCGAGATTTCTTCACCGTGCTCTAGAAAAGTGACTATACTGAGCCACGGAGATATCTTTTTCGTCATGTTTTTTTTTTCTTGGATGTTGAAGAGCAGAAATTTAGGTAGGCCAACAGATATTATGAAAATTGGGACCATTGAATCAGAGTTAGATTAGGAAATTTTAGTTTTAGGAAGTGGAAGGTTTTACGTAATATTTCGATTAGAGATCTTAAAAGGGGTTGAGGACCCCTTAACAAAATTTCCACCACGGCCTCCTAGCTCAGAATCTGAATTATCGATATAATGAATTTTTTAAATGCCATGATAGACCAGGCCATTACCAATCACGTGGTAGGAACGGAATCTCTGACACGACGTACTTCGAATACACGAAGGGGCCTCGAACGTCGATATAGGCCTAAAAGTGTTGAAGTCAATTGGGAGATACATGGTGGTTTGGGGAATGAAGGGTGGTAATAAAGTCTGAAAACTGCGACTGCAAAATATCAAGTCATTTCGTCATTCTTTTGGTTTTATAATGCTTTATCAACTTTCTTCCAAAGTCCCTCTAGCAAAGGTCGCCGGGATGACTACAGCATGTAGAGAAGAACACAAGGGTATAGTTCTGAGGCAGATATAACATTTTTTCCTTGTGTGGTCTATTTGCCTTTTCCGGTGATTACTTAAGTTGTATCCTTAGACAATTTCTAACAGAAACCGTCCTAGCAGAAAAAATATTTGATCAATATAATTGTAACAATCTGATCTGTTTTCTTATGCTGATGTCATTGAGCTGTTTGTGGCTTCGTTGGTCGTTTCCTGTACCTGGCGTAAGTACAGCATGCATGGCTGGAATCAACGATTTTGTTCGTCGGCGCATTAGGCGTTTAGTTATGGAGATGCTGGCACCTTCGATTGGAGTGTTCCTTTGATTTATAAGACCAACATGTAGCTCTTGATAGGATGAATGACACTTCTAAAAGATACGTTTGGCAGTCTTGACAGCTCCCTCTGTTGCCCCATTGGACTGTCTATTTCCTGGACTAGGGATCTAATCTGAGAAATTCCAGGTATGTGTGAATGCCTGAAACTTTTCTGAAGTGTACGAGTTCTCCTTCATCTCAAACCACTGTCTCAGGTAACCCATGTCTGGTTAAGTGGTAATTAATTTTCCACAGACCACCTCGGATGTTGTTGACGTTAGGTAGTCTACTTAAAAGAAGTTTGCTGTAATAATAGACTGTTACAAGGTAGTCCCTAGCTGAGAATGTGAATGGACCTGAGCCTATCTTCTCCCATGGGCGATTTAGTACTGGATCAAATCAAATCAAATAACATTTGTAGAGAGCCAAAATCATAAATATGCTCTAAGGCGCCAAAACACAGATATTACTGCTGAAAAGCCTCATAAAACAAGTGGGTCTTGAGGAGAGACTTGAAAAATTTCGTAACTGCTGTTCTTTATATATTCAGGAAGTTTGTTCCATATTTTAGGAGCATACACTGAAAATGATCTATCAGCAAATAGAACACAGCGAGTATGAGGCTCAACGAGAAGATGGGAAGAGTAGCAAAAGGAACAGAGACGTCGCTGTCCAATGTTTAATCGAAGCATGTTGGTTATTTCTCCAGGAGTCTGGTTATGGAGAGCTTTGTACACAAGCAAAAGAATTTTAAAATCAGTACGTTGTTTTACGGGAAGCCAGTGAAGTTGGATGAGTTCAGAAGTGATAGGATCATATTTACGCCGGTTAGTTATCAGTCTAGCAGAAGTCCGCTGGATATTTTGAAGTTGAGTGAGGAGACGATTCGAAATACCTATTAGGATACCATTGCAATAGTCAAGCCGCGATGTAACCAAAGCATGTATGGCGCGCTTTGTAGCTTCAGTAGTCAGAAATGTAAGAGAATGTAAATAAGAAATAACTGCGGGCCAAGAACTGATCCTTGCGGAACTCCAAATAACATATCTTGAGGTAATGACAGTGTACCATCAATTTGTACTCTTTGCTTTCTACCAGTCAAGTAGGATCTAAACCACAACAGTGGGGTACCATGGATTCCAAGCATATATTCCATTCGTTCAAAAAGCACATCATGGTCTATGGTGTCAAAAGCAGCGCTGAGATCAAGTAAGGACAAGGATGGTGACACCTTTCTTCTCCATGGCCCACATGATGTCGTTGTGAACTTTGAGAAGTGTTGTCTCAGTGCTATGGTATTGCTTGTAGGCAGCTTGACTTGGTTCATGTAAGTTATTGTGAGTCATGTAGTCAGACAATTTTTTGGCCATTACCCTTTCAAGAATTTTAGAGATAAAAGGCAGATTGCTAACCGGACGCATGAATGCATGTATAGGGGCATGTATAGGGGCTCTAGCACCAGCATGTCACTGACAAGTGCACATTTACCACATGTTTCTACAGTCTGCCGAGTTTCACTTGGCATACCAGATCAAAATATTAGTTATCTTGCTCATCGCAGGCATGAATTGATACCCAAGTGACCGGCATGAATTTGTTTCCTTCTTTTGCAATCTCATGAAGGTCAGTATGATTAATCTCGATGCCATCTTGTACGAATGTCTCATCCGCCCTATAACTGAAATACTGAGCAAGGGATGGACTCCTTTCTTTTTTATCACATGTCCATCCCTTTGCTATAACTTTCATTAGATTCTGCATTAATTCATCCCTCTGTGTCGTCACGCTTATCGCATCAAGACGTGTCTTCTCAATTGGGACTACGTTGCTGACTGTCCATTCGACCTCTCTCTCTCTCTCTTTTGGTGGGTGGGGTAAAAGTGCTCGTGAGAAAGTGTCTGGCAGAACCATCCGGGTTCCAGGTCTGTAAACGAGCTCAAAGCTGCATTCCTGGGCTTAAGGCAATTAGGATTAAAGCCATCGTGGCGCCATATGTAGAGGCTTTTCACAGTTGAAACCAAGGGTTTATAGTCTGTAACGATCTGCACCTGCCGACCACAGATGTAGTGGTGGAACTTCTTTAGTCCATAGCGTACTGTAACGCCTCTCTTTTTTCTATTTGGGCATGCCTATGGTCAGTGTCAGCTTACCATCTTGAAGTATGACTGATCCCAGGCTGTGCTCACTGGCATCATTTTCTCACACAAGCTCTTTTCCTGAATCATAAAATGCAAGTACCGGACAACCATGGACTTTCGTCTGAATTTCACTGAAAGCCTTTTGACGAGCTGATAATGGGACCAGATCCAGAGCACGTCCTCTTTTTTTTTCTTGTATCTTGATAGAGCCTTCGGAGCCCGATGAGTGGTCAGACTTTGAGAACAAACAAACGTGACTGCCAAAGTTCATAAAGGGATTCTCCGAAGATGGATAAGGTATAGTTCTCTTAGAAGGACTCTGTTCAGTTCTTTTGGGTCAATAAAAATTCTCAGGTTATGTTTTTTTCTTATTTGTGAAGGCTAGTGCACTCACCCATGGAGTAGGTATCCTCTACTGGAGCTATAACATCCTTCTCTAACAGCCTATCTAGCTATTCCTTCAGTTTTGCCCAAGTGCTGCAAGGCAAGTAGAATTCTCTTGCTTGGCACGACTGTTGGTTGGACCACGGTATCGACTTTAAGTTTAACCAAGCCTGGAAGTTTCCAAAGTTTACCAATAGAGACTTGTAGATACATTTCTGTCTGTTTTTACTTCCTCGTTCCATGTTTTTAACATTTACCACGATCAGGTTAGCTTGTCGGTCTACTAGGAGACTGAGTAGGGTAGCAAAGCTCTCATCAGTTAAAACAAATTCAACTGAACTTTTTTTTTCTTGTTAGCATTGTTTCTCAGGATAACTTGCCTCTCGCTTCAGCGAGAGTATCCTTCCACATTTTAAGTGACTTTGTTGTGGCGACGACACTGTTATGAGCATAATGTTGAAGGCAATGCACTGACTGTTGCCCCTGTGTCAATGTGGAATATCACATATTTTTTAATTGACCTCCATCTTGCATCTGAGGTCTTTCTCTTCTGTTTGGTGCTGTTTATCCTCTTACAATCATCATAATGTCTGTCATCTACCTGAGTCACTTCTTTTGGTTGTTTGTCTGGAGTCTGAGTGACTCTTGGGAGGATTTATGCACTGTGTTGCAAAGTGAATCCTCTTCCCACAAGTTTTGTACGTTTTAGCTTTAGTTTTTCCCCACCCTAGGCAAACCTCTATCCCTTAGGGGTAAGAACGCTTATAAAATTTACAGTCCTGGACAATGGGGACACTCTGTTTCCTGATATTGTGTTGACTTTACCTCTTTTCCGTTGCACCTAGTTCACACTTTCTGTGTCAATGCTTTTCAAATGATTCGTTGTCGCCTCAGCTGTTTTGCCAATATCAATTACATATGATAATGTAGGTTTCTTGTCTGCAGAAAAGTCTTTCTGGTGTTGGAATCGGTTATTCCCAAGACAAGCGTATCTCTTATCAATGATTTTTTTTTCTAAATCTCCGAAATTACACGTCTTGGCTAACGTGCACAGTGTTCCACCAAAGACATCAATTGTTTCTGCTTCACGCTGCTCGCTCTCTCTCTCTCTTATTAAGTACATAGCGGTCATATGTCTCATTACTGTCCTCAATTAAATATTCATCAAGCTTCTTAATGATAGCGTTAATATCATCAGGGTCCTCACCGGTGGCAAATGTGAGACTATTGTATACCTTCACACCATTCGGCCCAATGCAGTGTAAGAATACAGCCTCCTTATAAACGTCATTGTGTTTATCCAGATGAGTGACAATTCCATATCCTTCGAACATTAGCTTGAATAGCTTCTTCGCGATTGCTGCATCCTCTTTTGCTTGAAGTGGAGGTGGGGGAGCAATATTCGTCAGCAAGAGATGGCGGAGTAGGGTGATGAGGCATCCCGTTTGTAGCGACAGATTCCGCATTCGTATGCTCAGCGTTGCCTCGATCCATAGTACATACCTGTTATATTCAAACTTTCGCACAAATGATACTTGATGTGAAACAAAGCACCTTATTTCTACACGTGTTCTCTCTACGAAGCTTGAATCTAGCTGCGTTTTGCTGTTGTCAAAACAATGTACAGAATATCGCATTCTTCTTAATGTCTCGACATTGTTCTCTTTGTGGGTTCTTAAGCACTTTTTGGAAGCGCTGTCTGCACGTTGCGTAGTCCACAAGATGAGATGAGAGATGGTCTTTTAGACTTGTTAATTAATGATCTCGAGTCTAGCGGAATTACAGAAGAACGAGTCCCCCGGGGTGCGCAGTAACAAGAAAGTAATTAATCTGGGTGAGCATGTAAATCATGCATGTAACATAATGTAGGCTAAACACGCAAAAAAAAAAATTATCAGGGATACTTCATAACGATTTTTTAAAATTATTTTGAGTACATTCTTTAATACACCGACAGAGAAAACCCCCCAATTATTTGTAACTAAGAGTAAAGTTGAAACTGGAGTTCAACCACCATTGACACTGTTGAGGAAAATAAAGTGGATGGATAGTAGTATCAAAGTGAATGTATGTAATGCGAACAAGAAATGGTGTGTGAGTCAAAAAGAATATGGCTAGAACAATTGTTATCTATCGATTTTGATGCTTACATTTCTCTTTACCAATTGCTTTTTCTTTTTTGCTCACAAAATATTTCACAAACAAACGAGAAAATTAAATTCAAAAGTGAGGACATTTTGTGTGGTGGGAGTGGCAAAGAGATGCATAACAGAAAAGTTGGAAGTCAAATGGAGGCAGGCAAATGTGTATGAGTGACCAATTCAGATTTTGGGGGAGGGGGAATGACCGTTGGCAACTCTCTCAAATCACCCCCTTCCAATGTTTACAACCAAGACAGAAAAAAGGTAAATTTTTTATAAGTCAACCCAGATACCTTGAAAAATAAAAATAACCCTCAGGCATCCTGGTGGAATGTCGTAAAATATTAAAGTTCTTCGTCATCAAGCTACCTTTAAATAGGAGACTTGAACTCAAAAATAGAATTTAATAAGTACCGAATTAAAGAATTTGGGTCAAGACCTCTGTCATACCTGACGGTGTTAGAGCGAACTCTGAAGTAAATTTCGAAAATAATGCACCTGTATATGGGTTCGGTAGAAGTAAACTGTGGGCGTTTTCACATACAGGATATTGTGTACCCTGGCAAAACTTCAGAATTTCATTTTAGTGACTAGAAAAAGATGTTTCAACCTCCTACTCTTGCGACCAAAAAATTGCTCAAATTTTAGCCGTCCTTATTACTCTAACTCTTCGGAAAAGTGACGTATTGTTATATCTCACTTTGTTTTTGACAAGGTTCCACATAGATCAAAGTATGCCACACAGTTCATATTATAAAAAATTAAAAGTAAATATGTCAAATTTGTTCCAATCCAAAAAGGGGGAATAGAGGGTGCGGCGGGAAGCCCGTCCCCAACAGCTACGTCAGGCCCGTATGCAGCTTTTTCAGTGGGGGGGGGGTTCGATTTTACCACAAGTGGAACATTTTACCTGACAATTATGACCGCCAAATTAAAACAAATTATATATGTTGTTAACGTAGGCCTATATCATAGGCTGAGCGGAACTCCAGATCTTGTGTGTGTGTGGGGGGGGGGGGGTTCGTTCGAACCCCTGAACCCCCTCCCCCGATACGGACCTGTACGTCCCTTACATCGGATACATTTCTTACTCACACAGTCAAAATTTAATTGATTACTCAGGCAAAGTTTTAATTAGATGGTAGTTTTTTTTTACCCAAAGCAAAAGGAATTTAGACAACTTTAATTAATTTCAACCGTCCAGTATAGGAATAGCCATGGTCAATTGCTCATTACCGTAAAAACATATACCGTTTACTGTGTATTAAAGAAACTATAGGGCATATCAAACGCTGGAAGAGAAGATTTGGCGAGCTATCCCATTTACCTAACCTTGTAATGATTTTGCAATGACACAATAACGAGTTATGAAGTGAGTTGACGTTGTGTGACGGGGGATGAGGAGTCCATGACAACATTTTACCAGTCGTTATATTTATGCATACTGTCCTATCTGCATCACTAAATATAACTGAATTCGTCTGATTCGGATATGTGCAAGATGAATTTAGGCACATTTGTTGTGCCGAGACAGGTAAGTTTGAGGGAGTGTACCTTAAACTTAGGGACATCGAAACGAGCAAATTAACATGATTTTTAATGGAGAGGGAGGGGACGGGTGAGGAAAGCTATCTTGATTTTGGTAGGGCGTATCGCCTCTTAGCCCGTGGTATTTCTTTCCATTAACTGTATGTTTATGTTTTACTTTCTCTCATCAAGAGAATGTTCATGTTTCTCTTTCAGTATTAATCTTAAATATGCAAAGTTTCATGTTGTTTTGTTACGCCTTCATATCCCGAAGGACTTCACAGGAAGCAGTCGCTGACATAAACTCTTTTTTTTTTAATTCTTGAAACGACTGGGATGAGTGTCATGGTAATTTGTTTCCTTAAACGAATGACGTCACAATATTTTTCTGCGACCTACATTTCACAAGATAAACCGTTTTGTTTTGGTCCCATTATACAGCAAAAACAAAAGGCTCGACAGTTCTACCCTAGGGGCCTTTCTCTCTAAAGTTCCCATTAAAGTTCGTCGAAGGTCCCTCCTAAGGGAATAAGTATATTACTCAAAATACAGTGAGAGTTCAGAAATTTGATATAAGTTTTAAACTGAAAGGACTTTTTCTCACTTGACGCCATCCATCCCAACAGCTCCCTCTATATTTCGTCATGTTTCATTGAGTAATCTTTAATGGGATCTACCTTTTCCGATTACTTCAACGAAAATGGTAAACTATGCATTGACTTAAGTCCTGATTGCTTGCTATGAGTCTAAGCTCACTAGTTTACTCTTTTTTGCTTAGTTTTTTATATTTTTAAAATACTTCGGCTACACGGAGAAGCAATTGGGAATTGGGGTGCAAGACCTGGGGTGGGAGGGAAAGGAGTGGGGTAGGAGGGTGCAGGGGGGTCAGTGTTGTAAGTCCAGCAGATTAACGTATGTATTGAACATTGAGGATATGTTTGGAAAAGGTCGTTTCAAGTCTGGAAAATAATGTAACAATAGATTCACTTTGTTTTACCATCAAAACTTTCGCAACACGCAAATTAGAAACTGTGTTCTGTTTGGAAGAGAGGAGTACATCAGCAGCTTTCTGGTTTTTGTAGCGCATTCTTCGCATTGACTATCTCTCTTCAAATAACAACTTTATATTCCGCATTAACAGAACAGAAATGGTAGTATAGTGTTATTATCACGATAAGCTGTTTACGTGGAGAACTTTCACTCGTCCATAAACATTCGCCGAAATTCACGTAAATTTTATTCACTTCTTAATGATATTTAACAGCAATCAACAAAACTAAAAAGCCATCTTTTCATCGAGTTTATAGCCATCTTGCAAATTGATCTAGACGATATCGTTCTGCATTTGTCCTTTTTTCTCTTCTTCAACTCTTTCTTTGCTCTTTAATTTCCTTCTGTTATCCTCTTTCTCTGATTTATCTCGTAGTTCTGTCTTTTGGCTCTCTTTACGGTGTAATGACTTTTTATACAAAAACAGAATCAGCCTTAAGGGACTTCATCCGACCTATGCACAAGGAGAATAACTTAGTCAGATACTTTACTGAAATAAATGTTATGAGAAACATGGATTCCATGTTTGCTGGACAATTAATGTCAAAATTTGCTTGCCGTCGTGAGTATGAAGAGAGTCTACATGAAAGCCGGATAAAAGAAGAGAGAAAGTTAAAAGTTAAATTGAACAAATCGGGCCGTGCCTTAGATAATAAAATAAAGGACAAAATCAGGCTCTTATCGGCAACAACAACAACAACTGACGTAAAATTAATTGATTATTTAAACTACTTGTTATAAAAATTCGTCGCTGAGGAAAATGAATCTTATTCGGAATCCACCGTGACGTTTTAAATAAACGAAAACGAAACGAAACCAAGGATGTCTCCTTCGGGGTGTATTTGCACGTGGAAGAGTAGGATTTCATCCCACGGCGAATTACATGTATGAAATAGTTTAGCGCGAATATGTTTCTTCTTCGTGATTATAGACACATTGACTGATTATCTGAGATAAGACATTTACCAGACATGCGTAGGCAGATTCGTGGCACATTCGAAATACAGGTCAGAATATCGGCACAATATATACAGCTTTATACGTCCCATTCTTTACCTCTAATTGCAAGTTAAAATTGTCTCATCCTTATCTGCATTTGCTCCGTCCGCAAGATGTCGAAGGGGAGGGGGAGGTTACGGGGTACAGATACAACCATCCATGTTTACACGGTATTACTCGGTGTAAAGGTGGATTAATTGGTACGACTTGTTAGAGTAATACACGGCCACCAACATACTTTGCACCACGAATCACACTAGGTTGTGGTAAACAATAGCAATTCATCATTATTTTATATCATTTTTCAAGATTATCCAGTCTCTCCCTTTTTTCCAGTCTAGTGTATATACTTACAGTTCTTTTAAATTAACTGAATGTATTGAGACTCACTTCTCTCGCATTTGGTTAAGCGATTATGATGAAGTGTTTACTAGCCGACAACATCCCAAATTAGGTGCACAGATTTAAACCTTGGTTTTTTGTTTGTTTTTTTTTTGCTTTAAGCATAAAAATAACTTAAATAAAAATAATTATGGGGGATAGAGAAGAATGAGAAAACCTGTCTTGAAGTACTTTAATTATAAAATGAAGCTTTGTATTGTTCTTTGGTGTATTTGAGGAGACATTAAAACTACTTGGAAGACTCTAGCACAGGTTGCACTGCTTTTGGAGATATCCTTGTCACAAATATATCTGTGGTTGATTCCCAAGTTACACGTCTTCTCACGACGAATACGTGAGTTGGCACTTTTCAAAATTATTGCAATCGATTCTACGTGATCTAATCATGATTTGAATGAAATTTACGTAATCACTCGAGACATAGAGATGCAGAAAGGGTTTACTACTCAACTGTGTGTGACGTCATAAAAGTAGGATCTCCCCCCTCTTATTTCAGTTTATTGTCCTCACATTCTCCATGGAGATAATGCACAATTAATAAACAAAAGAGAACAGTCACGTGAGGGTCAGGAAAAATGTGCATACAGCGGTACGTAAATATATAAGTGAATAAATAACTACATAAGTAAATAATAACATAAGAGAGAAAAAACTCAGGAAAAAGCAAGGTTCTTCATTTTTGCAAACTTAATCGTATCACACACACAAAAAAAAGATCCGTCAAGTAACCAACAACAACTGTGCATTGCGACTAATTGGAGGATATTTACCATGTGTATGCTTTCCAAATCCTCTTTCAAGTCAGCGATCCAGACTATAGTATCCCTAACCCATGCTAAAATTTATATGAATCAATGGCTATGGTAGAATGTAACATCTTTAAAATTTATCTCATAGATGTTTTATAAGTGGTCACGGTGTAGCAAGTCGCTACAGCTTTTTTTCTGTCTCGTTTTCCTAGATCTTGGTAAAAACTTTACACTTTACTGTTTCATGTGAGCCTTTTGGGATCTCTTTTAATTTGTTTATATATTAACTTCCATCTAAGAACGCTCCATTAACTGCTCTAATTATAAGCACCGACAATGATAAATAGCAACAACAAGCCAATTTTCATACTTTTGCACAGTATTCTTTCTCTTTGTTATTACCGTACCTACTTTTAACTCCATTTTTTATATTGTTATTGCTAATTCGCTTGTACTCATCAAATCTTCCCTATTGAGAATTGAGACAGATCAGCTCACGTCACAAAATTAGGTCATGTTTTTTATCATTCACGGGGAAGACACATGAGATAATCCCACTAGGGAGAAGCAACGATACATTCAATAACAAACCACCCCAACCCCCCCCCCCCCACACACACACACACACCCACATACACACACATCTTACCCATTCGCTTCGTCGCCATGATTTCTTTGATTTTTTTTTCCTAACTAGATTTGGGAAATGAGAACTGTTCATTAGTTTGGGTTGTGTCGCCATCCAAAGAAGATGAATAAGGACACATAATTAGTTCTCATCAATATCAACTTTACTGTCGCATATTTTCAAAGCAGAAGTTGTGGGGAAGCTGCAAAAACAGCCCTCGAAAGATATTAAAACTATGTGACATTTTTATGTTATGATAATCAGGTACAACACGACAATCTACATTATTCCAAGTCTAGGTCAGGGTCAACAATATCGACTATAGTATGGTAACGTAATGTACATGGGGGAATATCGTTTAAACGACAATCAAACTGTGCCCAGTTTACACCGCTTGTGGTATTGAACTAAAAATTGGTTGGTCAGTGGACCTTTCTGGGGGAATCATATGGTATGCAAATAGCATGGGTTGGCATTGCATATTGGGGGTATAGCGTAAAAGCCCCTGAGAGTGAGTGTGTGTGGGGGGGTCTCACTGTCTCGATTTTAGTGGATATTATTTCAAGTGTATAGTTCTTTTAAGGGCATTATTAATCTTAGGTCCAAACCATATAGTAGAAATAGTAGAAGACAAAAGTAGAAATAAATCGATATGTTGAGAAATCAATCATTTAGATACAAAACAATACTCAATTTACTTAAAATATAAGTTGACAAATACGTCGTAGGTCCATTCGGCAAAAAATTGAAGTATGGATTTTTCAGTTTTTTTAAGCCATCACGCGATATCTGCTGTTTTCTTTTTTGCATCAGTTGTAAGCGAAATGTTACCCGCCCTCTGAAAAGCCTTTAAAAACACGTGAAGGCAAAATATGTACTAAATGTAGCATAATACATGACCTCCTCCTAGACAGAGGTAAACTTGTCAAACCTAATCTTCCATTTTAAAGTACTTTGTTAATAACTTTAAACAGTTTGTCCGTATTCATTTTCTTCAAATGAAAGTATTCTAGTGTATTTCCTTGTGACTTACGATTTTTATGTTGTGATAAAGAAGATATTAAGGGAAAGGGACCGTGAAGACCATCTAACTGGTTCTTTTGTTTTAAGCAAAACTCAAGGACAGTAATACCTAAAAGAAAACGAAAAATTTCTGTCATAGTTGCTCAAATATATACTCATTTACTCATTTTAGAGCTAGGATGCATGTTTGCTAAGTTAATGATTTGCTATTCTGTGTATGTATTTTGTTCTCTTTTATTTATAATTCGATTCGACGTGTGTTTAAGCTTTGCCTCGTCTGGTATTTGGTTCCATTAATTACATACCATGCATTTACCTTCCTTGCCCTATATATATATGTGTGTGACGGGCAATGTGGAATTTCCAAAATTCCGACTTTAAATTATGTTATCCCAAAACGGAATCCAGTAACAATACCTAATGAAGGAAGAAATGGTATTGAGTGGAAAATGTAGGCAGAAACGGGACCGAAATGTCAAAACACAAGTCTCTCGGATCGTGACGTGGGGTGGGGCGACCAAAAATCCCCGCCTCATCCCCATACCGTATCAATAATAAATTGATTCAGTGCCTTATTTTGCTTCTCACCCATACAACTTGTGAGACGTATCCAGAAGCAGAAAATTCTTCATTCTATGGTATACAGTTGTAAATAATTTTTACAGCTATGTTCTGTCATTCATTGTTCTGTATTCTGTTCAAGTATGTTGTAATGCTAAAATATTTCAGCAGACATAGCTAACAATTCTAGAACAACCAATGACCAGTTTACGCTTACCCTTTCTCACCCTGAAACTTCGAAACGTTTATAGAAAGTTATCGAGGAGAGGCTGGGGTCGCATGAGAGTCGCATAAGACAACCAATCACCTTTAAAACAAACCAAAACAATGAGTAACTTTCCTATCTTGAAAAAAAAAATAGTTCAGCTACACACAAAATCTAGTAATCACGTAATTAAAGCTATCTTCTTTGATATCTGCAACATATCATTTAAGTAAAATGTCACTAAATGATCATGAAAACATAGCAATTTCGAAACTT
Organism: Stichopus chloronotus; assembly: GCA_021234535.1. Lineage (NCBI taxonomy): Eukaryota > Metazoa > Echinodermata > Holothuroidea > Aspidochirotida > Stichopodidae > Stichopus > Stichopus chloronotus. Next base: position 2,301,448 of record SFZH01000008.1, read on the forward strand.
TGATGTTACTGTCTATCTCTGTTTTGTTTGTGACCTCTCGGGTAAAATTGAAGTTAATGGGGAAATGGGAAAAAATGGACAGGAAACAAATTTAATTCAAGGACACGGAATTGGTCAATCTTGTTCGTTCCCTCTGGGCTAATAGTTTCCACATTACATTCACGTCCCTAAACCGTTTCTTAAATAATTCCTATGCCTGAGCCTCCAAAATGCAATAACTTAATTGCTTCAAGAATCTCTCAGAAGTAAGGTTCTCCTTTTTTTATAACAAGCAATCATCTCCCTTCAATTAAAATGATTTTCGTGGGGTAATATTAATTGAAGAAACTGGACAAATTGAGGTATATCACCATATGCGATGTATGAAAAGGAAAGAAAAACATTTATGTAAAAAGACTCTTTTATTCTTAAAGGTGTGAAAGTTATTTGACCGATTACAGACTGACAGAATCAACGCCTTAAATCAATTCAGTCCTTCCCTGACAGGAACGATGATGCTTTCGTTGACCTTGCACGCAAAACAGCAGCTTTTTAGAAGGGTAGGATTGATTTCTCTTACGGAATAATGCGCCTGCCATGACTGTAAAGTGACGTCAGACTGCAAATAAGTTCACACTGCTTTTTACTTGCTTCAGCCATTTTTTTTCTAACTCTATAAGCTCATTTGGGGCACCACTTACTCGACGAGTAACAGGTTACAAGTTTTAATCGGATAACAGCGAGGGTTTTACATTATTCATCGTGGGTGATTACAAATCGATGGGTCTAATAAACAAACTCTCATAGTGTATGGTGGTAACCTTAGGGGAAAATAGCTGACCTTTAAATAAAATGATACCAAAAAAATACAAATATGTGTATATAAGTGTGTGTGTTTAGGTAGGCATAGTTACACAGGTTGAAACATATAAAATATTTCCAAGTATGGACAGACCACACATCCCTTCTTTATAGTGTTAATTCATGTCAGGATGACGGTAATGAACGGGAAAAAAAATACAGAAGTATATCACAATTTTTCTTTCTGGAAATTTACTTATTGTAATGTTTATACAGATGAGATACGAAGTTCCTTTGATATTTTATGAAAGAAGTTTCTTGCTCTAGAACCCCTACACACGATAATCCAGAGAGAAAACACAATGGCTAAAAGAATAACAATCAAAAATATATGAAATAAGAATTACGAATGATATAGTCACTAAGCCAAGGTTAATCACATTATTATTTATCATGTAACATACCATAACAGCGTACGTGAATGGAGTGTTATTAAAATTAATGCTTCATGTGGCAAGCCAAATTAGCAATTAGCTTTCAACAAAACCCATCAACCAAAACAGCAAACATATTCTAAAATAAATTACTTGATGTCACTGTAAATTATTACATGATAAAGTTATCATTAAGGGAAAACAGTTCTTCTCTTTTTGTTGTTATTTCGTTTCAATTTTTCAGTCAGTCTTCCCGGGACTGAAAGGTGACGTTGAATTCTATCCCCGGAGATTCCCGTACAGTAACGGTCTGTTAAAGCTGCCATTAGTCACCCCACAGGCGGATTTGTCCGAGGTGTCAACAATTCCGAGTGTCAACCTTGAAATTTGTCAAGTAAAAGAAAAATTCAATTTGGCCAAAAAATATGAAACAAACACGAGAGGAAAAAGAAAATCGGGAAGATGAAAGAAGGAAAGGGAAGAAGCTGGTATCTATCAAGTTTGTATTCGATTTGCCATCAAAAAGGTTTTTCGGGACAAAAGAAGATGGTTCTGATGCTACAATGTGAGCAGTGTATATTGTAGACCTACAACGAGAAGGAGGACAAACTCTCCCACTATTCCCCCATTCCTCCCTACTCCCTCATCCCTCCCTATCCCTACCCGACATGGGTCAAGGGATCCTTCATGGGAAGAAACACACGCGAATGAGAAACAGTGAGCGACTTGCCTCTTGTGGTAACACCTTACGTCCTCCTCATCTTTATACATTTCCCGCACCCCCTCTATATCCCTCCCCTTCTCCCGGAGCCGTTTATACAGAGAGTTTGGCCAACTTGGGTTTCACATAAAACGGTGGTGATTGGTTGACAATCGGTCACGTGATGTATACCAGCCATGTTGCTACGCTAGAAATCTTAGCTAGATAAATCAATCGAACACGTGCTTTCGGTGCTCTACTTACTGTTAAACTTCAGTTTGAAATGTCTTTCTGTGTGGCATGGGGTTCCTCCACCAGACCTGAGTCCGTTTTATAGCTACCTCGATTTCCAAGGAGTCCATAGAGACGGAAAGAAACATGGTTCAATGATTATCTCAACTTGTTGAAGGGACAACATCATATTAAAAGTTAATGTAAGAGCTGAAAGACTTATTCTAATACTTTGCAATGAATTGTGTTATTTTGTAATCATCTGCATAACGATGAGCCCTGGGACTTTAGGTTCATGGGCCCTTCGGGTCCCCTGTCAGGAGTTCCGAGGATTTATGCAGGATCACTACAGAGGGTCTTGATTTAGAGCATGTGAATGACAATTCAACACAATGTTTTCACCTGTCATATGCAAATCACTTTCAACAGAAGTACAGTTTTTTTCTGGTTCTGATTCTGCCACCCTCTTTTGTTCGAGGGTCCACAGGATCCAGACTCAGCACATAGTGTGAACCCATATCTATTCACGCCACTGTTTGTATATACGGCCCTACCTTCTAAGTTGTCTCATAACTGATAAACTGCTACCTCTGACTGTGAAAAATGAAAGAGTGGGTGGAGACGGGACGGTAAACACTTCTCCCAAATTAACACTGTTGCAAAGAAGCAACACTTTGAGCGAAATACATATAAAATTGATGAATCGTAAGTTCACGTTATGACCTTTTCTTGAGATGAAACGCGACACACTTTTTTGCGGTGAGTTGAATGTCCCTTTATATATCTGGAAGTGGTCGTACGACCAAATAGATAATTTTCTAGCCTCATACACTAACGAGTTAGCTTCTATAGCTTATGCGCATGAATATTTTATGTGGCCGCTTGCCGTGTCTCCTTCCTTCTTTCGGGTTTAATAGAATGCGGAGAGAATTGAAATTAAGTGAAAGTGCATTTTTCAGTTCATCTTTATAGAGTAAAGGATTCGTAGAGAAATTGACTCAACCACCCATCCCGTTCGTCAGTAGCCGTAAACATCTTTAACCACTTTCATTTTGGAGGGGGTGGGGCGAGTTATGGGGGGAACACAGTTGCTACGAGCCATATTCATTTGCACATATGTAAATTGCTTAATTTTTCCTCCCATGTATCTTCCCCATGTGCTTTTCAATGAACGCATATTTTGTGGGCTCACAATGTCTCTTACTGGTATCAAATGATATGGCCTGTAATATCCATTGGTACGCATAACGAAATCACCATATGTTTATGTTTTAGTCTAAACAAGTATTGCATCAGTGCGTATATGTAAAGTGATTGAGCTCTTTGCAACTATTTAAGTTTAACTCCAACAACAAACCAACAACAACGTTACCGTGACATCAAGCCTAACATGGTTATATGCCATGCATATTCATAGCAACTTACTTCTTTGAAATTGTGAAACTAGCTCTTTCTACTTAAGAACCATTGCGGTGTTTGGTTAAATGAAAAATTCATTTGACTTTATTGTGGATGAAACAGATGTATATTCATGGTAACAAAATGTGCTGTTCTGTGATAAAAATAAAGAGATTTCGTTTCCTATAGCCTGGTAGTAAGTGTTAAACAGCAGGGCTGTAGCTGCTCTGGTCCCGCTCATGACTAATTATTTACGCCGCCATTCCAGATCAGTTTACCCCTTACCGCATCACCTTTACAAAATGCAGTAAATATGACAGGAAAAAAGAGCATTTGATTTAACATGCGAAGATTTTACTAGTGATCTTCTTTCCGATAGCAGTGTTTACAAGGCAAAGAGCGCCTCAGAACACTGCTTCTTGGATACTAGCAGGAGTGTTGCCCCTGAACACCACCAGGAACCCTGAGACGAGCCTCTGTATTTCACTACAGGGAGCTGGTTCTCTTGTTTGGGGTCTTCGGCACTAAAATTTGTCTAGCTACAACACTGTTGAACAGTAATCATTTCAGGAGTGTCATAGACATCAGTGGTAAGGGGGGTACCCCGTTAAAAAACAACATCGACCCTTAGCATTTGGGGGTTGAAAACTTTTAATACTATATCAAATGTGCCTGTGGGCCAACTCGTTATTTCCGGTTTTGCTTCTCGGAATCTGTCGTCACTCTCGGGAGAATGACATCTCACAAAGATTGTTACTTACTCGCTAGACTCGATCAAGATTTATCGGCAAGCTTTGATAGCCAACATTTCATTGAAATAGGACACATAAATGATGATGATGATGATGATGATGATGATGATGATGATGATTATAACGATGATGATGATGATAACGATGATATTGATGATAAGAATAATAGTAATAATGTTGATAACGATGATGCTGAGGAGGAAGATGCAGGTGAAGCTAAGGAGGGATGTTAAATTCTAGGATCTCTAGTTCGAATATCAGAATGTGTCAATTATAGTAATAGGTTTACATTTTAATAAGCCCAGCGTCAAGAAACTAAGAACAAAGACAAAGATCCACAATAACTATCTGCTGAATCACCCACCTCCTACTGCATTATTTCTGCCGGTTTAGATGAAGGAGTAGTCTGAACATGTCATTTCACATGACAGTCACAGATTACTTATTCATGTACAGTCTCAAACAGCCAATTATGGAACATGGCTAACCCTGCTCTTTCTTAGGCTTTTCTTTTCTTCTCTCTCTCTCTGTCTGGTGTGTCTCACGATGGTGTGTAATTCCAATTGTTTACTAAAAGGGAACATCGTTAAGTCTGTAAAATATTTAATATGTCATTACAAGCCTTATTTTCAAAATTTTTAATGAACGGTATGTTGAATAATTCTGTCTGAATGTTTTTCGATAAGAAGTGTCATAGTGGTGGGATGCATCCATAGCACTTGCATGGGGTCTTAATGTCTGTGTGTTCTTGCTTCAACATAGATTAAAATGATAATAAATTTATCAATAGGGCTGTGATAAATTTACGTATGAAGCTTTAAATATTGGCACTATTTCCGGAGGGAGTAAAACTAAACGTGTATTGAATATAGAGGGCGCGTTTCACATGTAAATTCTGAAAGCTATAATACGTAACTACTTCTATAACACTTACAAATTCGTATGGATTTTGACATGTACGATCTAATATAGTCCAATAATGAATAAGAAAACGTGAACAATGATAAAAAATGAAATTGAGAGATGGTAATCTCAACAGGAAATTCATCACAACCCCACTCACGACTGCTAGACTACATCCATTTCCCTTCGTCCCCACCCACGCCACTCACTTCACCCACCTCACCCCTATTCATTTGAGATGTTCCGTAATAGTAGATTAATAATGAACAAATATTTTTCCACCATGCAGAAGAATAAAAGTCGTAATGTATATAAAATCGTTTTCACTAGTCTCATACACAAAACCAGATGAATAACCCAACAAAATAATAAAAAAGGATAATTCGTAGTAATGACGTCATTGACAATGTTGTTGCAATAGAACTGACACTAATTGAACAAATTACTCAGATCGAGTGGATTATTAGCATTGATGCAAATTAATTAAATGTGTTTAGTTGTTGATAGTGAAACCATTTTAACTTTTCCCTCATAATCCTGTGCTACATTTGAAAGATCGGCGTTAATGTATTTTTATTAGTAGTAGTAGATTCGTATTATTATTAAGACAAGGAGATAGGATAATATGTGTGATGCATCACCATATATATGTTCGACGATAAATCACAACATTTCTTGCTGTTTTCAGACTAATTTCTTACACAACAGTCATTTGAACGTTGACAGCTAATCGTGTGTTTTTGATAAGGGCAACTCTTTAACTTCCTAAGAAGGATTTCAAGTAAAATAGCATGATAATCATAAATTCATAATACACATTGCTCTACACGGTAGAAACCTTCATTCCAGACAGAATGCTTGGGTATTATTTTGCCCTTTATTTCTCTCATTGGGTTGTTTGTTTGTTTTAATGTGTGTGTGGTGCAGGTCTATGAGGGCGTATGTGTGAGGATGTGTGTATCGGCATAATGGGCAGTCGTTTTTTTCTTGTATTGTATTGTATTTTTACGTTTTCAGTCATCCTAAAGATCTTGTAATACTCCTCGAAATATTGCTGAGAACTATTTAATGCCTACAACAAACACTTTACTTCGATTAATGTGTTATGTATGTGCGACTTAAAAGCAAATTCGATGTACTCCTCTGAAACCTAACAGACAGCAGGCAATGTATAGTATAGGACTTTTTTATTTATATTGGCTAAGAAGACTTCAAGTCTTTTGTAGTTTTCATCCATTTTTTTGCTCTTCTTTTCTCCTCTCGCGAAGACCTAATTTCCTCAAAGGAATTGCAGCAGTTTATTGATAAACAGACAGCCTGCAGTCTGAAATAGTAATAAGGGTAATAAGAAAATTTCACACAGCGCTCGATGGGGCGTTAAAGCTGAAGACATCATGCTCAGGGGGTGCAATATTGGCAGACCGGGATCGAGGGATGTAGGGAGTAAAATTAACTCATTTGTTTATCCTAAGTAACAACTACCCAACTGACTGGGGGTGGAGGACAGGGGGGATTGTGGACCTCTGTAACAAGAACGCCCTCATTCTTTTAAACAGATTTCGTTGGTATCTGCATGACATACACGTTTGTAAACATTTTATCAAAAATCACATATAATCGTTACGGAAATTGTCTTAATACATCACATGCGATCGTCATGAATATGTATTTAACTTACATATTTTTGCATAAAATCAGTGTACACGTACGATTGTTAATTAAAATTATATCAACAAGTACATCCCATTGGTTCTTGTACCATTCATGATGTTTAGGGAGAAAACACACTTTTCTTTTTATTCCGCCGTCTCTGTCAAGTTATTCCCCCTTTAAGGAACTCTTTCACTCCGCCATCCCCATTTTTCAAATTGACATCTATGCATTTAATACATTGCTTAACATTCCAACATTACTTTTGTGTGCACTTTGTTATCTCATGTAGGCCGACTTCCTCCTCATAGACTCAACCTCATTTAACATTTGCAACATACTGCAGCTGTAACATCCATGCGTTATTCTATCATTCAAAGACACACACACACTCTAGGCGACATTACATGTATGGAGTGAGGGCTCCATTGAAGTTTGCTTTGTTGTTGCTTCTCAAACCCTCAACTTAATAATACACTCACGATTGTCGTGCAAAGGACCTGTCATTTACTCGCTCATGTCCTCGGAAAGTATTACAATATGGGTAGCACCCACACACACACACACACATGTAAATAGCATTATAAAAGATCCTAAATCACTAATCAGGTGAAAATCAGGTTTACGGAACTCATAGCGAGGTAATGCAGCTTTTTTTCCTCACGTCTATGGATCTGTAACTCAATTGTTATCATCTATCAACATTTCAAGATTAAAGGGTAGGTTGCATCTGTCCCCCTTTTTTCTTGTTTCTTTTTTTCTGTCTCTCTCTCTTCTCCTACCACCGTGATAACAATAAATTTGTCTAGATAAACAGGCAATAAAGCATTCACTCATTGTGACTATTTCACCTTATTGGCTGTTTTTATTTTTCTTTCCTTTTTCTTTTGGAATTTCATTTTCTCCCCTTTCCTTACCTTTTCACTTTTGCTTTTGATCATCGCCTTCTTATTTTTAACAAGCTTTAAAGTTTTCACACGTTAAATGGAAGTTTGCTACTAAAATTTTAGAAAAAAATTGGTAATTACTAATTACAAAACAAAAATAACACTGCTATCTCAACCTGCGAGTTTGTTTGCATTTGCCGATTTAAAAGAAATAAATGAATAAAAAATAAAAAAAAATGTAGAATAAGTTAACCACACGTTCAACGGACACTTCAGCTAACTTTCAAGTAAATTATCACCACTAACGATATTTCGTGATTTGAATAATTCCATCTGGGATGATTAAAAGTGACTTCTTTCAAGTTCACCTCTTGTACGGGATTTAATACTAAATAGATTCCGTGTTAGCCCAATGAAAATAATTTGGTACGAATTAAGGAGATAATTAGTTTTGGATTAAAAAGAAAAACCCATAACAGAAGATGTTTCATTAAATATAGCTGTGCCGATATCACGAAAAGTGCACGATTTGGGGGATCGCTTCATTTCATTAATTTTTCTTGTGTTATGAAATTTAAAGATACGCGTTTGCAGGTTGGCATCTCAAATTGTCGGTCTAAATTAGTGTTGTAGTAGTGGCTTTGCATTTGTGTTATATGTATATATATATATATACATATATATAGCCCATACACGAAAATTTTTTTTGTAAAATATAATAGCATGCATTACGACCAAAAGCAAATGCAAAGACGAGAAAACTCAAGAGTAAGACGTTTTGGTAAATACTTACAATTCATCCAAATAGTTACACCGGTTGAGTGAAGGAGTCAATTTATCTTCCAGGGCAATTCTCATTATAACACCATCTGGACTGGATGTATCCTGTTTGACATTTTTACACCATTGCAATACGCAAGACGAACATACTAGAACATTTCAGTCCTCATTTCGAAGTTGAACGCCTCAGGAAATGAACTTCTCACCAAATTTTATACAGAAGAATGTTGCATATTAGATGTTTATCCAAGGTCTTTGTTCCTTTATTTGAAGTTTACTTCACAATATTCACAAGGGTATACACAAATCGAAGTTGCTGCTATAAATCTCTTCATGACATTAAATGAACTGAACCTTTTTTTTTTTCGTAAGCGATAACTTTCGGTAGTTTTTTTCTATTTTTCCTCGATTTATTCCACCTGAGTTTACTATAGCATTAATTCCGAAAGCGATTTAAAGTGTCTACTTTGTTCTTCTACCAGGGACCAAGTGCGAACCGGAGATATGGCCCATAGGAAATGACGGTGGTCCCTGTTAAATCTAAAGCAACAGCGTGTAAAAGTGGGTCTAAACTATATACACAAAAATCTACACCTTTCTGTGCCGTACGTCTGCATAGAATACGAACTGAGATTTTTACTGAAAGCTACGCTTTGAGCCATTAATAAACATTGAAAAAGATATTAAACAATGAATAAGAAAAATAATAAATGAAGAATAAGAATACACAATAAAAAAGAAGATAAACATATAAATGAGAAGAATACAAACGAAATAAGGGAAAGAAACTTAAAAAGCAAAAGAAAAGAAAAAAAGAACGAAAGAAAAGAAAGTAAAAACATATTGCTTTGTTTTCGTCGACAGACACTCGAATATCACAAGTTATATGAAGAGCAAAGCTGAAGAGGATGTACAATCAAACCGTGAATAAAAATAAAAGTTCAATCCTACAAAAAAAAATGATAATCTGGCATGAAACTCCTCACAGCAGACCGAACATAACTGACAAGAAATCGATGAGGAAAGCCGCCTGAATGGTTTGAGGTTAAAAACGCTTGTATTGGCCTACGAAAGGTTTATATTTTTGATGTTTTACGGCACGCCAATCATGCCACCCTTCACATGTTTATCAGTGGATTTGACTATCTTCTTCCTAAATTTGTCGACGTCAATGAAATCGGGAGAAGGACAAATAATGCATACATCCTCTCATTACAAGCGTCCCTGATGTACATGGAAGTATATTTGGTGGAAAAATTGGGAATGGTGGTGGCAAATAGGAGATATCAATACCATTCTGAAATGAAATAAGATAAATGCCAAATGGAGGGTAGTGACAAGAAAATATTTCCAAAAGCATTTCATATCGTCAGCATTTTTCTTTTTATGCGATATTGTTTTGTCAAGTTCTTGGTTTTCTTCAATTCCAGTACGATGCCCTAAAGTTTCAACCAATTATAATGCACAAAATAGTTCAGAGGCTTCGAAGACTTTAATACTATTTTTATATCTTTCCATGATTCAGCTGCTCTTCATTCGTGTTACAAAGTTCACTGCCTTTTCATCATAATAATAATAATAGTAATGATAATAGTAGTAATAATAATAATAATAAATAATACGGAGGTACAGGAGTAAGTGGAGAGAGAAGCCACTACATGGCCAATACCCCCAGCAAACAGAAGAGGTCACAACTACGGAGATGGCGTACAAGTGGCTCTTCTGCACAGTCTTGAAAATAGAGACAGAAGCACTCATCACAGCTGCTCAAGATCAGGCACTTAACACCAAAAGCCACCAAAACAACATCATGAAAGTGACAACTGATAGTAAGTGCCGAATGTGCACAGACACAGATGAGACCGTGAGCCACAACCTGGCTGGATGACAGAATGTTGCAGTCACTGGATATCTGGAGAGGCATAATAAAGTAGCAGCTGCCCTGCACCTTGAAATATGTTGACACTACGGTATTCAAACTGCTGAGCAAAAACCATGGCTGCATAGACCAGAAACAGTCAGCAAAATAGATCGATTGAAAATACTGTGGGACTTCGAAGTCAGAACTGACAGGGTCATAACAGCAAGGAGACCTGACATAATTGTGGTAGACAAGCAGGAAAAGCAACGCCAAAGTAATAGATGTTGCGATTCCCCTTGACAAGAACATACGAGGGAAAGAATCCGAGAGGATGCAAAAGTACCAAGACTTGAAGTTAGAACTAGAGAAACTATGGGATGTGAAGGCAGAGGTGATACCAATAGCAATCGGGGCACTGGGTGCAGTCAGTACCAGCCTGGAAGGCCATCTCCAAAGGGCACCCGGAGAACATGACATGAGGAAACTCATGAAGCAAGCAATCCTCGGCAGCGCCCACATCCTCTGAAGGGTGCTTGACCTCCCAGGATCAGGGTAAGATCCCGATGTCAGCACATGTGAATCCAGTTAATAGAGCTGTGGAAGAGGGGAAGTGATGTGACTTAATGGAAGAGCATACAGGAGACTATTACAGTAGTCTAGACTTGACGTAAGAAAAGCATGAACAAGAAGCTCAGTCGATTTACGATAGACATATTTGCTTAATTGACCAATCTTATAAATAGCAAAAGAAGCTGCAGAAACGATGTTGTTTACATGATCTTTGCAGGGTACAATCCATAATGATACCAAAGCTCTTGGCATTACTGGTAATATCAACGAAAGCGCCACCAATTGGAATTCTAGGAAAAGACGGACATTTCAGGAATTTAGAAGAAATATGTAGGACTTCTGTCACAGAATCGTTAAACATTACTTTATTATGTATACTCCATGGTTTAATTCCACGAATGCATTGTTCTAAACGTGAAACTGCAAGATGGCCCTCAGATTGTTTCAGAGTAAGATATATTTGACTGTCATCTGCATAAGACATATAACCAATACCATGAGCAGTGATGATGTCCCTAATGGAGCAACATACATAAAGAAAACGGACGAACCAAGCACAGAGCCTTGTTGAACTCCCTCATCCAGACTACGTGAATCAGACAGGGTCCCACCTATGTTCACTGATTGAGTGCGTCCTCTTACCATATGCATAATTTACGCAGTACAATGCACGCATCCTTTACGAATATGTATGTATCATACATAAATCTGGTATGTGCTTTAAAGCCATCATACGTTAACAGACACTATTTGCTTATGTGTCTTCCAAAAGACAAAAAAAAAACAATTTAAGCTTTTTCAAGTGATTTTTTTTTTCATGAACCTTCTTTACGTCACTTACAAGTAGCTTAAAGTTTTGTTGAGAAATTTTTGGTATTAATAATGTCTGAAAGTGATTTGGCATACCGTACTTATGAAACCGTAACCCCACTTTTTCACTACAAAAAGAAACGAAAACAATGAGTACAACGTTTTTTCTCTTGATGTTCTTTTGTATATGTTTTAAATGTTATTTCTTCTCAAGCAAGCGGAGGTGTCGAGACTCTCTCCGATATAAATTTCTCCCTTTTCCTGCATTTTTTTTTTTTACCTTTTACTTCAATAGCTCTTTTCGGTAATTTAATTGCCGGTCAAACCACATTTATTGTATAGTACCGGTCAACCTGCCTGTCACGGAGAAAATAAAAAGTATAAATAAGCAAGCATCCCGTAAAATCAACTTAACTTAAAGCCCGATAGATTTATGAATTTTTCACAATTTTGTCATAATTTGACACCCACTGACATCTCAAATTGTCAATTCTTGTTTCATTGGTGTATATTTTATCTCAACGAAAGGGGCATTATACTTGAGTTTGAGAGTTACAGGGGAGAACTCAATAATATCATGCATAAATTAACATATTTAAATAAATTAGCATTTTTAAACCTAAAAGACGATACACGGGCGAGACATATAAAAAGGACAAACCTATTGGATCTTATATTTTAAGAAAATGGTCCTGTCAGTTCTATGCTTTTCATTGTTAGATTTTTGTAATGTTATCTTCGTACGTGTCTTCGTTCATAAGGGAGGGGGGGGGGGACTTTAGGGATAGCAGGTTAGACAGCACCTGGGAGAACCGTAAAGAGAAACATGCCACTATAAAATGTCTCTCTTACGAGTGACATCACCACTAAAAAATAGAGTACATTTTCAATCTGCTTTCCATTATATACAGATTGTATAAGTAGCATGTTACATTCTATTCTATTGAATATCATACCACTTTGTCTTCACAAAACAGAGGTATTATTTTTCACAAAATGAGCTATTTCTTTCACGTTCATAATCATATACAAAATCCTCTCTGTAATTTTAACATATTCAGATTGTACTTTTTGAAGTAGGTACTAATGTAAAAGAAATAAAAGAAAAGAAAAACAAATATTGTAGAAGTTAAGCATGGAATAAAATCCCACTGAGAAAATTTTGAAAATGCAAGCAACATTCATATATCAATTTGTGTTTGAAAGGATTACCGATTGCATTAGATTCTATAAATTGTGATCTTGAAGTTGGGGAATGCCTGTGAGGTATGGACTCCCCACCCCCCCCCCCCGCCCCCCGCCATTAACCATCGTCTGAAGATGAATTAGACTGTCAAGTAGATTGCGGTGCAGCGCTTTACCATTTCTGGTCATTAGGTGTTTGAACTTACGCGGGGAAGATGACAAGGTAATTGCTCATGAGTAGGTCATTGTGAAGAACGAATTTGAGACAAATGCACACAAGTTATATTAAAACGCCCTAGGCAGAAAAAATGGAGATGGCAGTTCTTTGAAATTGTGGTCTTTAATAGTGTATATATTTATATTTCTTTACAGCAACTGTGCCATACAACAAGTAGAGCGTTGTGCGTGTTTATCAGTTACGTTTAGTTGGTGTTTTTGTGTGTGTGTGTGTTTGGTTTACTTCTTGAGTGTATTTTTGGTTTCGTTTCCCATTTTTGTGGCATCAGACTTTAACAATACCCAAGGAAAACTTCTGAACGGTAGTAGCCAGATAGATTAGTGATGTCGCTATAATTGTTTAGCCATTGCACTATGAGTTCTAATGCGTGAAACAGTTTCACTATATGCAAAGACCTCCGAACGCAACTTTGGGTTGGAATTCAACGTTACCATATCTCGATGGACTTGTAGTATTTGTCTGGCATGAGATTTATGTAATCGTCTTTCATCTTATGATATTTAAGTATTCGAGCTGACCTAATTGTCTTTGTTCCAGACTCTGTATTGTAAAGAATGCCATTGTCAAGGAACATTTATTTTTTCAACCCTAATCTTGCTTTCATTTTCGAGTTCACGAAACAAAAAAAAAAATGAAACAAAATCGAATCTGGTAGTGTTTGTGTTTCTTATTGTTTTCAAATATTTTGTCTTTATTCTTCTTGCCGATCCAGGGTTACGTCATTGGATCTGCATGTAATTATTATAGGAGTATAATATTTATTTTTAAACAGAGCACTCATAATTGCATTCATTGAGTTGCCTTTCGAGAATGAAATGTTTTATTTAAAATCATTCTCATTATTGCGTAAAAAGTGTAGATAAAGGCCGGTAGTTCATGGGCAATTCATTCGCCAATATTCCAACTTTACTCTGTTAGGTCCTCAAGAGTCTTGCTGGTGGGTCTACCTGGGCAAATCTTTGAATGACATTTCCTTGACCAATACGTTATTACACAGGTCTGTATGAAAAATTTCATTACCTAATTCCTTAATTGACACATGAATTCTAATAACACCTTTCTCTTTAAAATCGTTCACATTACAAACTGGTAAAAAATTTTATCATAGATCTATACATGAAATGGTCGTCGATCAGGGGGAAAAGGGGGAAAGGTTCCATCAGTTTTGTTTTTTTTTTTTTTTAAGTAGCTTTGAAATTTTGATAGTACCCGCAACTATTGGAAACATTTGGAAACACTTTTCATCTTCCCCTCCCCCTTACGACCCCTCAGCAGGATAGGGGATGAGTTCTATGAAGCATGGTACCCCGCCATTTTTTTTCTCGTTAAGTAGTTCAGTTGTGTCATTCCAATGTATATGCTCTCTACGGGTGTTCTCTGTACGGTGTTCTAAAATATTCCAGAATGGTCTCATATTCTAACAGCAGTAAGAAGAACATACATGCCCTTTGGCTCTATATTTGAGAAACCTGCATTCAATTATTGGTGATACTACAGGGTATCACTCTAATATTGGCATTGTGATCGAAAAGAGCCGTTTTCCCCTTCCTGATTCAGTACCACCCCCCATCTGCACCCAACCCCATCAACGGACACACATACACCATCAAGGAAGGAAAGTGAGAGCGCCCCCCCCCCCCCATCCTTACGTCCACCTCAGAAACAAAATGTCCATGTCAAGGCACTTGCACGCTGATTTTTACACAGTTAACAATTTTCAGTGCAAAAAGCCCCCCCCCCCCCTCCCCACCGGACCATGTGCTTTTTTATGTTAACTTTATTCGTATGAGCCAACATAGATTTTACATTTCTCTGAAGATGAAATAGAAATAAAAATATAATCAAAATTGCAGTCATTTCTTAGCTGGCACAGTCTTTACAAAAACGGACAGATTGGGTTTAACTGTATCATATGCTGCATTGAGACTCATTATACAATACCCTGTAGGAAACAGGATATATTGTCGTTTCATTATTAAAGCTAATCCTCTCCTTAAAGAGAAGGATATGTTAGGAAGGAAACAACCCATTAGTTAGGATCACATGGAGGTCTCCATTGGGCTTTCTTCCCTTCTAATTGATTAATTTCCTTAAAGATGACAGGGGGAGCTTTCTTTCAAAGCTCCGCTAAGATATATGAAAGGTATGTTAGGATACCGTTACTCAAATTGAACATCGAACAAAAATTGATGTATAGGCTTGCGAAAGTAACGTTAACCCATTGCTTGTGTCATGTAAGCCGGAGACGTGTCAGTACCCTCGTTCAATATATATTGAAAAATGTTGTGACGGGATCATACGGTGTTGTCTTTCAATGTTAAATAATCGGTAACGTTTCTGGATCAAGTGAAACAAGCAGGAGTCACGGAAAGGTATCTCTGAAGGACATTGAAGAACCTCTGTATGAGGATAGGTAAGAGAATACACATCGGTAAAAACTGATCTTTGGTTAACCACTAGGACCCATATATGGTTAACCATATACAGACCCTTGAGAGTTAACTGTGTTAATGATACATTGATACCTTTAAGGTCACATGGCAGATCCCTTATGTCTTTAAAATTAAAGCACTTACCCCCGAACTGTATGCCTGATGACTCGTATGTTAGACTAAAATTGTAACGTACATTCTTGATAAAATTCTTAAGATTACTAATAAATAAGGTGTCTACACGCAGTCACTAGTTCGTTACGCTTATTTAGGGTAGAAATACTTTATCATTTGTAAACAGCATTTAGCTACCCTAAATAAGCGTAACGAACTAGTGACTGCGTGTAGACAAGCAAGGAATTTTTTGCTGAGAAACTTCGTTACGTAGTAACGCTATATAGCGACATTTGAAGCATGCATATTTTACAATGTTTTCTTTGTTACGCAGTGTCGTGCGTTGACTACCAATCCACATCTGAATACTCACAATGTTTCCTGCTTTATTTAACTTTGTTTGAATCAATCATTACTGTCATATTACCTGAAGAGTGCAGCACGTACCTCACGTGTTGTACGAAACTAATTAGTAGTAATAAACAGTATGAGTCAAAACTTCTGATTTCACTTAAGTATATTATATACATATATGTATATATATATGTGTGTGTGTGTCTGTATATGTGTATGTCTGTACATTTGATAAAAAGTGTTATTTGATAAATGTTTACCAGTTTACCTTGTTTGGGACAACACTATATGGTAGGACTTGGATCGCTGAGAAGTCTTTCCGTATATTCCTTCTTTTTTATTTTTTCCCCTCCATGGGAATTTTCAAGACAAGATCTCCATAATATTCACAGAAAGACATAACAAACTAACCACAGACTGATTACACGTTGACAGGATTCAGAAACGGAAAAGGAGACAAAGTTACACACGAGATGCTCTTAGATCTCTAACAGAGATGTTGGACTTAATTACGTTTACAGTAACTTGGGTCACGAAAAGCTCTACTCAGCACACAGAGTAAACACAAACGCGGGTCTATCACGGTTTCCTGACTTCGGAGATATCCTCTTTTGGCCAATGTTTAACGTGTGAAAGATCTTGTTAATATTTCAGTTTTCACCTTTCTGCTGTTTGCTCGAAACTTGTTTCACTCGGAGTACATCCGATGTGTTGACAACATGTCTGGTCATGCCATAAAATACGCTGCTACATGAGTGAGCACGAAATATGAAAGGAGAACATATTAACATTACTAAAAGTGACATTTAAACGAATCTGGGGACAAAATTGACTGCTCTAAACAAGAATGGAATCAAAAGTAGGGTGTTTACCCACCCCCCTCACCGTTTCTACCCAAAAAAAATCTAGACACTGCGCCCTTTTTGACTAAACATTGTGCCTTTACTGATAATCATTTACACTCAGTAATTTTTTTTCAGAATGACCTTTAAATCCCCCCCCCCCCCTTGTAAGAGGATTACCCATGACTCTGTAACAATGTCAACAGGGAGAATGATCCAGGTATCTACATGATCAGACTCAGGACGAAATCTATTGGGCACCAAACTGAGGAAGCGTCAACTTGATTCACTCATTGTCCAGTTCGTTATTGTTCATTTCGATGATCGGTATCAATAATCGATAATTAATAATCGATGCCTCGTCGTTTCGATCAACTCTTTAGGAATTACCAACACATCGGCCTTAGTATGTGAACTCCTGCTGTCAAAATTTATGCGCTTCTACAGTTGAGAACCCCATTCAACTGGCAGCGGAATATTCCTCTAAATATCAAAATCAAGTCACGATTCACACTCTAACCGGCGTTTTCCAAAGTCAAACGAAGGTTTTTTTTTTTAATTTGTTCTTAAGTAACTGTGCCTGCAAAATTAAACATGGACCGATATACCTTAGATGAATATGACCCACATATCTGTGAATACATGTGTGAATAATATTTGTATGCAAGTATGTATTCAAATCTGCTTAGGGCCTATTTTTACGGGTGATAATTTTATGGATAAGATTTGGGGGAAATGCTGTGGCTTTGTCAGATTAGCATCCAATATCACCACGGTACTATGATAATAATGTAAATCTCACGCAAATGAGGTCATAAAACCTGCTTTTAAAAAGTATGTGGCTCACCAGACGACACTCAGTAAAACAAATTGCCGATGACAAGAGAATTAACACATTTTAACAGTACTGTCATTAAGACTATCGCATTATTACTAAACTGTCTGTCTGTCTGTCTGTCTGTCTGTCTATCGTTATGTTTGAAAGTCGTCAGTATTGTATGCTGACACTTTATTTATTTGTTTATTGAGTTATTGAGATTGGATTTTGTGGATGTACTTGACTTCTTTTAGCTTTCTGGAATTATCGAGAACGAGAGTATGGCCTAAGTTTTACAGGATACGGTACAGAAGTAACTGAATACATTTTTTTTACCAGCCTATAAGCGCTATTTCAAGAGATGTGAACATAGATTATCAATTTGATGAGAGAAACTCAGGAAATTTTAGTGGCATCAATTGCACCATGAACATAATAGCTCTACGATTTTACTCTAGTAGGTCAACTTTTCAACTTGATAATTTTACAGAATCGCCGAACTTTTACTGCAGTAAATACGCTGTAAAAGGAAAGACAAGTTCGTTACCCTTTTTGTTTTTTGCGTCTCTTGGACATTGTCCTGTATATTTGTACATCCCCGAAAGGCCTTCTTTGATGATACATGGGTTATCAAAATTCAAACCGTGTGTGTTTTTCTTGATGTATCTGACGATCAATAGCAGATGGACAGCAATAATCCTAGAGGTGTCCAGTTTAGTAGGATGAAGCCATTTTAAGATGACCATCCTATTTCATCTTAGTCCTCCCAACGACATCTGTTTCGGAAGGTTAATTAAATTGAAAAGGACCACACCAAGGTTTCGAGTTTTAGGTTTATTTTAACACTTTTTAACTATTAAATTTCATTAGCTTGGCTTAAAGGGACACTTTAGAGTGAGCACGATAATATTTCACAAACCCGTTTGAAAACTAGATTGATCTTTCTGAAATGGATGGGGAAGTGGCATAAGCCCATTGAAAAATTAAATTGTTGTTGACTTTTGATCTTGGACAGTTTCAAATACAATGCCTCTGTTACTCAATAGAAAGATTTTAATTTCAACATCTGTAATTACGTCAGCTTCTGAAGATGAATCTGTTGTTAAATTACACTGTAAGCTCTGTTGCTGCTTTTTTTTTTTACATTAGCGTTATAGCTTCTTTAAAACGTCTTCTAGCTTCCCAAAACAGGTCCCCGGTTCAAGAACGAAAAAGAAAGACGGTATTGTTCTCTTGGTGTACGAATACGACTAGATGGATAAGACTGCAGCGTCCTTGAAACAAGAAGTTTAGTTATGGACAATAATCCAGGAGGTTAATGACTGTAAGAATTATTGCGTACAGAAACTTTCTCGGATACAACGATGGGTGATATATCGACAGTCTCTGTGAATGATCGATTGATTGATTGATTGATTGATTACTTTCTGTTACCTAATACATTAATGAATGAATAATGTACGCGCTATCTTGCAAATTGTTTTTATCTTTTTGCAATGTATAGTATTGAAAGATGTTCCCAGTGGACAATAGTGTCCTTTAGAGACTCGTTATAGAGTAACAATTGGCTCTAAAGATAAACCGGTTATGTAACCGAAACCGTTAATACCAGTTTCGATTCGGTATATATAATTATTGCATTGAAGGAAAATAAAAAAAAAAGCGATGTCGAATCAAAAGAAAATCGAAAATTATTGTGAAACATTGAAAGTAATGGTGTAATAATTGTAGAAATATTATTTAAACTCCGAAGAGAAATCAACTGATTGAAAACCCTGCAGTATTGCTGAGATTTTATCAGTAGCAACGAAACAGCAACATCGGCGATCGAACCTCTGCCGATAGATGCTATGCCCATGGAAGTTCAGCCTGAAGAGTATGGGGGGGGACCAATATAAACCAAAGTTGATTATCAGGGTCGCACTAAAATATTTACTCTCTTCTTTTTGAAAAAACCGCAAAAGCTCAGTAGCAACTGCTGAGCACATATAAGCTACGGTGATCGAAAGGTGACTGTTCGATATCAAATTGAAAAGACGTATTGGGGGGAGATTTTTATTATCGGTTATTGATATATCGTATGATGACGATGGATCTTGCAATTTTTATTTACCCTACAAGATGAGGATGGCATATGGTGACTGGAAAATCGAATTACTATTACAGTTCGTGTTCGGTTACCTTAGGAGGGTTGCTACAATGGAATGTAACTTCCCCATGATCAATAATCTATCTACTGTGACCCTAAAAATTACCAGAGTGATTGATTATTTTCTAATCACCATCGATCATGCGAAGTCGAGAAAATTAAACGTAGTTCTCTTAATCAACGTCGACGGAATGGGGCTCGACGAAGGTCGACGAAAAGCTCTAGTTATTTGAACATAGAATACTAACGCCAAAGAGTTATATAACACATCCAGATAAAGGAGCATCTACACTAGAAAGTACGAGGCTCATTTCCCGCCCTAAATTTGATTTGTTTCAGAATGCTGCAGGTTCGCAGCAGGGAAGGGGGTATTTACACTTCTCCACCCATTTCTAGATACGAGCCCCTTTATGACAAAACGTGCAGTTACCAATAAAAAATATACGTAATAATATTGCCCCCATCAGATATTTACCACCCCCTTTACTATAAGAAGGTTTTACCCGCTTCTTAGATATTTACCCCCCCCCCCCCTAATTGCAAGAGCGTTACGTCGACCCTGCTGTTTTCACTGTTCAGAAAACCTTTCGTTGTCTGCATTACATTTCTTAAAGCAGGTCTTCTGACAAAGTTAGAGATCGTTGTTTTTTTTTTTTTTTGCACATGACATCATCCATTCTAAGTGGGATTTAAAAGGTTAATCGAATTTCTACATTAGTTTATTGTTGAAAAAAAACAGGTATCGTATGCACTGAATAACAAACTATCTATCTTTAACATTGCAAATTTTCCCATGTGATTTTCTGCAGTTTGGCAGCAACAAATATGAACTACTTTCAAGAGACCGTTGCTACATCTGACAGGGACAAGGGAGTGGAGTACTATATATACTTCCCTTCACCAATACTTTCTTTTGATTTATTTTTATTTATTTATTTATTTATTTATTTATTTTTGCCTGTGGTCGGAAAATGCGTAACTTACAGCATAAGCGTGATTTTTACATATAATACCCACAAAGTTTCGTGTGATTTACCTGTGATGTTATTTGTCACACGACGACATTTCTCATTTGGTCCCCAACTTGCCTCTTTACCCGTTTGTATAGGCCTGTACATATTCCGCCTGCATCGGCACCATTGAATGTGGTCTTAAGTCCAGTAAGTCTCAAGTTTCCCTCCCCCCCCCCCCCCTCCCGCGAGAAGCAAGGTCATCATGTATTCTGCAAATACATGATCTTAGCCGAAAGGTTACGAGAGAGCATTAGCAGTGCGCTTGGTTCGTGTATCATTAATATTTTTTTGAGTTATTCACTTTCCAGTTGGCAGGCTTTGGCTGATCAGTAATTACTCGATTCGACCTTCATAAGAGGAAAGCAAAGGCTGTAAATGTCTTCAACTGCTTCAACATGATCTCAACCAAAGAGCCCAGAGCTGTAACAAAATGTCAAAATGTGATGACAGCATTTTTTTGTTTTAAATATCAGAGAAAATTGGTGATGAGGTCACGATGTGTACATACGACACATCAGAACACCGATAACTGTCGGTTCTAAGAGATTTTCAGTTTCACAGGGGGAATTTTCCAATACCAAAAGGGAACACAATCTTACTCTGTTATGCGTTCTAATGGTCTCCGGTCAGGTGTGAAATTCACTGATAACAGTTTCTGTAGATTTCCAGAAAAGGAAAAAAAAAGAAAGAAGGCGAAAGAAATCATAGAAGAAAACGGAAAAGGTGGTGTCAATTTGTTACCAGAAACTGACAGCTTTTTTTTTTCGTTTCCTCTGTGTATTTCTTAATTTTTTTTCTTCTGTTATTATACAACAGTCTGTAGACTTTTTATACTTTTTATTGCGTTGCTTGATATTTACTATTATGTTCTTTCATCGAAAAAACAAAGGGCACAATACATCAAAAGTGTCTTTATCATAATTTAAGATGCCCCCTTAGAAAATGGCCAACAGTAAAAAAAATGTAAGAAGATGATATTTCATGTTTATGGGGGGAAGTATTCGCTAATCTCTGGAGGAAGACACTCAGATGAATACAAAAAGAGTAATACCGGTACATGATATGAACTTTAAGACCTTTGAAAAGGAATTTAAACAACATAATCATTAATGGTTAGGACATTGACGTAAATAATAACTTGAGTGAACAACGGTCCACAAAAACAAAAATCACGACGAGCTTTGAATCTGAAGTACAATAAAACACGTTGTAAGTGCACGAGAGTGTGAAAAAAATTATATATGAGCTAAAATGGTTATTTCTTATCAAGAAAGGTCTTTATGTGAACTTTTTTCTTCGGAGATGAAATACCATAAAAACAGAAAAATAAAAGGGTGACTTTTACTTTAATTAGTATCGAATTACGTTGATATCCTGAGTGTGCGAGGTAGTTTATGCGTGTCACGCAGAAAATCACTTCAGGCTAGTTCTCTGCTTCAAATATTCATCTTTATTTATATATTTCTATCTTAAATGTTCCCGAATATTCAGATATGCTTCAACGACAAATTAAGGAAAAACTTTCATGACAAATAAAAGATCTTAAGTTGTAGTCTTTCTTTTAATTCTATAAATATCTACAGATTTTTTTCCTCTCTCCATGTCTTCTTTTCTCACTCTTAGGTTTCAAGTCAACCTGCTGCAGTCACTAATCTGCCAAATTGCATTTACTGTTTCATGAAATACACATTTTTCATGATCAATCATATCACTAGTTGCGCATGTCATATTACACCCTTTGGCAATTTAACGTTCTAAAGATTATAAGTGTTAGAAAAGGTTATCAATTCTCAATTTCTTTTTTTTTTTTTTGGTCAGGGAAAGTAACATTTTGCATTTTACCGTATCTCTGTGACATGTCATCTGTGAAAGGGTAAATTTATGTCCCTTAGTATGTGTTCTCATACACTGAATGAATATCTTATCAGTTATTTTATCCACCGTCACTATTTTTGCCCATGTTTTACTCTGGTAGGGGCCCGCTATACCGTTACTTGCATGATTGCCATCCATTCATCAATACAAAAGAAAAGTTGATCTGTTTTAATATTTTTCATCCTTTGATTGACACCAGAGCAAGGTTTTGCTGTCTTCTTCAAATACCACCTTCACTGTTACTGGTATGATAACGGTCAATGCAGTGTAATTACTACGTTATTACTATCAATGTAACGGGATGGAAAAGCAAAATGTGTTATTCCTTAAACTAAGGACGACATTTCCCATTTTCTACTTTCTCCTTGACCATGCAACGTACGTATCAACAGTACGTATCAATGAGTATGGAGGTTAGTGAGGTCGCCCTCTATATACTCATATATTAATTATGGCAGTAAATTATGACAGTTTAGCACCATATTTGTCGGGGGGTCTCATCTTTGGCTTTACAGTGTATTATTTATCGCGATTACGTTGAGTCAGTCAGAATTTAATGACTGAGGGGAGTCATATTGCTGTGATAGCGCATATGCCGTCTAAGCGCCACCACCATTAGCCTCAGTTGATTGTACAGGAAAATCGCTGGCCGAAAATACCTAATTGATCACTGAGAATGGCATTTTCGAACCCATTTTGCTTTCTGTTTATTTACACCTCACCTCTGCCCCTTCAAATAAAAGCTTGCATACGTTTTTAGTACAAATATTTTTTGAAACGACTGTTAGCATTAGTGTATGTGCACATGTGAAAGTAGTAAACCTCTTTCATGCCGAGACTACGAACGGACAGAAAGAAAAAAAACGTGGCAATATAATACACTGACATAGGTAAATCCACCGGCCAGTGTTAATTAACATTGAATTAAAACAATATAAGACTAAATAAGCTCCTTAACGAGACTTCAGGGGGTGGAGGATAAACCAAACTCAGGGGAGGGATTTGGTAAAAATAAAGAAGTATGCATCATGATAGCTATTGTCACTTTTTGTGCTGAAGAACTGGGACAATATCAAAACTAGGAAGTCATGCTATTGAACTGGGTCCAGGGTCTCAGTGGAAGAGCTAACCAAGGAGCAGGGTACTGGTTCCCATGTACCTCTACCACTCTGTTTAAGGGTTCTGTGCCTAATGTAAAAATAGCAGATCATATCAAGAAAATACACTAATACTTTCGTCATAATAGTGTTGTGTTGTGTTTGATTCTCCAGGTGAACTCTAACTTAACTGAAATGGCTTCCTGTGAGGTGCTCCTCAAACACCAGGAGCGTTCGAGTCAGCGCCGTCCACGACCTTTGACCTTCGCCGAATTTGGCGCGGACCTCAAGCCGTATTTTACTACATATCGAGATCCAGAGCGACCGTCAAGCTTTCTGGAACTCGGATTGGACGTTGAAAAGGAATCGTCCACTTTTGATACCAGGGTTGGTAAGGTGTGTATACAAAGCATGTTTCATTTTGTGTGTGAGATTAAAGCTTTTCATAAATACCTTAAAGGAATGCGTCTGTACTGCGACATGGTTCCCTGCCCAACAAAAGTCCGTCACATACAGTCACCATCGGCACTTTAGACCTCATCACGTGATATCACATTCACGGTCTGATTTACCTTTGTAGTGGTCCTGGACTCAAACTTATGAGGGTGGGGGGGGGGCCTCTTCGACTGTAGACTACCCATAAGACTGCAGAGGAGTAAGTCACAACAGGAGGATAAAGATTGTGGCCACTTTCAACCCCATCCCCTTCCCCTCCTCCTCTCATTCGAAAGGAACGCAATAGTTTTTTTTTTTCTTTCTTACATGTTAGCCTACAAGTATACGAATAATGCTCTGATAACCAGATATGTTAGGTAATGTTCGGCTAGATCATGTTTAGCCGCAGACTGGATTGATCTTTAGTGTAGTCTCAAAACAATGCGAGACAGGTAAAAAATAAAATAATCAACATTGTGGGATTCCCTCCGATTCGAATGGTGGCTTCCTCTGAATTAAGCCTGAATTCTACCTAAAACATGCACTGATGCAATCCCGTGGCATCACTTTCTTTGTGTGATTGTAGGGAGCATGTGCCTCTCTGGCCAATGCTTAAATCCTACCCTATCGCAAAAAAAGGGCAATAATATCTAACATAAAGTTTCAACTGCTATAGAGAGATCTGGTGAGCAGAAGAGAGAGATACCTGAAAAGGTATCTTCACTGATAATTTAAAAAAAGGAAAAATGTAGCTAACAATGGGCAAATAACATCATGAACTTTAACACTGGAAGATCGCTTGGGTCATCAAGAGTTTCCCACCCTTCCTACCCCCGTCTCGTTACGTCTTCGTCAGTAAGAACATGTCAAGTACGTCATCACAGTACACTCATTGTATAAAAGAGCTCTCGAAGAAAATAGTTAATGCACACAAAGTAGATGTAAATTATTTGACAATGGGAGCAAATTTAATATTTTCGTTTGAATTCTCTGTTCGTTGAATTATCACAGTTAGGGAATGGAAACATGCAGAACTTTATTCTACGTGGATTTACTACATACCCAAATACTTGCCATGCTAGCATTTCACGTCTAGGTTTTTAAAATACCTATCACTTAAGCCTAACGCTACTACATCACAATGTCATACAATGGTAGGCAAGGACACTGCATGAGATCCGTCCCCCGCCCCCACCCCGAATTCGAGCCTTCGTAGAAAGTACGATCTCTTGAAGAAATTCTTCTGATATACCAGTCAAAGTAAACCTAACAAACATAAATGATATCAAATTTTGAGAAAAGGTAAAAGATTTCCTTTAACTTTTGCAGTACAGGAAGTGGAAAGGACTTTCGACATTCGAGAAGATATTCCTTGTCTCGTCTTTGGTATTTCTGTTGTCATTTCTCGCTCTGACGATAGACAGACTAGTCGTTGTGGACAAAAGTAGTCAAGATTTCACGTTTGTTCTCCTGTTGCTTCTTAACGCAGGTAAGGAAGCCATTACACTTACTCTCACAACACTCGCCAGCATGTCCGCCTTAACATTTTTCTTAGACATATGACGCATATACAGGTATTTCTAGTTATACTCAGTAAGCAGTGACCAGTGTGCTGTGAAGACAATGGGCTAAAACACAACGTGAATGGTCTAATGATCTGTCAGTAAATGCATTGGTTAATTAAATCATTGCTGTCCAACATCCCCCCCCCCCTTGCATCTTCACTATAACCCTTCCTCATTCCTTCCCTACAATGATTTACTGTGACCGTCCAGAGTGGGTTGATTGAAAAGTAAATCAAGGTTTAGAACAGGGTTAGCATGAATTATTTTGTTATAGACACGTTACAATTTTCTCCAACGTTTTCATAAATCTCGCTTTTCGTTTTTCACAAATTTTCCTGACAAGTTATTGAGATGTGTAAGTTTTCTTCATTGCTTTATCATCAACGTGCACGGATGGAGTGTGGTAGCGCCATGGTTCACGGAACAATGGGATGCAGACGGACAACATAATAATCTTTTCTAAAATTACAGAATTATGTGCGAGTTTAATAATGGGATTAAGATGGCAAATGTCTTTTCTAAGAAGGGGATTGTAGAAAATTTTCTTTCAAATTGAAAGTACTTGAAAATATTTTTTGACGAAGACTAAGCGAAGATATAGAAGTCAATATTTCTTTATTGTGTTCATTCTTTTAGACCGTTTCAGACCACTTTGCTTCCAAAGGCGGTTAATTTAGACAAATTAAAATTGATTTGTTAGGCGATGCATCTTTGGGGGTTTTACATTTGTCGATGGCAAGATACATCGATGCTCTTTTAGAAAAGTGAATGTCTTTTTGCTTTCACAAAAGGTTAAATCGGCCAAAAAAGTGCGGGATTTTGTCGATTTTTTTCAAACATGCCAGTAAAAAGGATATACTTTAAAGTCACTGACGTAATCCTCTACATTAAGATCACGAACAATACTTAAATGATCAACGAAAAGAAAGAAACGAAAATAAGGAAAATGTTAACATAACTTTCTTCGTTTCATTCACAACGTTATCTACGCCTCTGCTTTAAACTTCATCTTGCGTTTAGCTTTACTTCATATATCGGCGCGCGTCTAGTTTCGCTTATGTCCGGTTCGGGTAGGCGTACAGATGTTAATCACCGAACTTACCATCTATTAGTCTTTCGACTAACTGATCTCCAGATTTCGTTTAGAAAGCCCCAGGCGAAGGCCGAAAAAAGATAAATCCTTTTCAGTTATCTAATCATGAGGCGAGGGATTTTATATTTCGTTTCTATGGCAACTAACAACTGATATTATTAGACATACCTTCATGTATCTTTGTAGTGTAGCTCTTGAAAGAAAAAAAATAATCAATTTTGATTATCAAGTAAAATATAAGCAGTAAATGACCAACCGTTTGTCCCGCAGGGCCTGAGGTGGCCCTGGGCATTGTGTTATTTGGCCCTGGAATGAACTGCATTGAGGAGAAATTAGAACCTACCACACAAACCATGAACAAGAAAGGAATAGTAGATATGACATGGCAGCCACCAACAGCTTGGCAAAAGTTTGCTTTCTATCGAAACCTTCGTGGGTGACCCACCGAAAATTGTATGGCAAAACGAATTAACCACATGACCCTCTATAGGAATTGAACATAACAATATTTCCACTTTGTTTCAAAATAGTTGACTGGGGGAAAGAAAAAGCTGACTGTCAAAATATTGTGTGATAGCAACCTTAATGCATGTAGATATTAAATACAGGCACGTGAAAATATTTAGAAAATAAATGAGAGACATCTCGTTCAACGTATTTTGGATACTGCTCGGGAACTTAAGGTACTCAAAACGTATCGGGGTGGGCTTTATGGCAAAGTGGTGATAGAAAAATCGTTATAAAATGTTTGATATAATTTGCAAAAGATTAATATCATTTCTGTTGTTTTGTAAGAGAACTTTTTGAATGATGAAAGTTATATCCATTTTGCTGTAGTTATGTTTCATTTCATTGGGGATGTCTTTTCTTTTGCGGCCAATGATCATGCGGATAAAGTAAAGCTCCAGCATGACTAAAGGTCTTAACTAACCCCCCCCCCCTTCACCTCGTCTGCTTTCCCAGCCCCTCCCGACCTCATCCTTACCCAACTAAAGTATAAATTTGAACTGATTGGTACCTTTCTCTATCATATAGAGCATCTCTTAGCAACCAGTGTTGAACTATCAAGGATATTGTTTTTCTTTGGTTTTTACAGTGTTTTGCGTTTATTACGTTGCACATGGCATTTTCAGGGAGCATGGATTCGAGATATTCGTTTACGCGTTCAGTGTTGGCGTGGTTCTTATTTACTGCCTCGAGAATCACTTCGAAACTGAATTCAATTCGGTGAAATTGGTGAGTACTTGAATATGTTACATCATTTTTTTTTTCTCTATCACATTCCGTGGTAAGTTTTCACTGTAACCTGTTTTTACCACCTATGTAGATAATGGCGGGTTTCTCTTCTGTTTGCTTATTACATTCGCGAAAATTTTGCAAAATCGAAAACTTCGTTATAGTATCGTAAAACTCGAAGATAATAGTGAAAAATCGAAAGTAATCGTGAAATATCGAAAATATTAGTGGAATATCAAAAGTAACCACAAACTTGTCGTAGAAATACTAGTTGAAATCGAAGAAAAATAAAGTGATCGAAGAGCAGTGTGCGATATACGTCACTAGCGCTGAGAGTCATATACTATCACCCTCTAGCAAAGCAGGTGCACAACAACTGTATGCAAAATTATAAGCATATAATGTGTGTAGAGAAACAACGGTTATAATAGTTTAATATAGCCGTGCGAACTATACCGTGGAAGCATGCAGGGAGCTGGTGGAAGCTTACACATCCCTGATTGTGTATTTCTTGTTGAAATAACTAGTGTTTCCATAATTCCTAAAATAGGAACCGGGTAATTTTCTCTCATACCCCGACTTCGGCTATATCGCAAACACTGGTATTTCCACAGTAAAGTACATCACCGTTGATTTTTGTTAAAGGATCTTACTAATACATACCCGCCTACACCTACTCATTAATAAAACAACACATAAAAGGAAGAAAATTCTGTTTTAAATTGCACATTTGCTGCGTATAAGTTGGCGAAGTTTGGCAATCTGACTCAGTGTGTTCACACAGCGGTTATGTCGTTTTTTCACTTTATCAACCGGAATTCGGGTAGTAAAATACTGTGCGGGTACCCGGATACCGGGATTACCCATGAAAACACCACAAATAAGCGATGAAGACAATAAATAATCAGAATTAACCCAGAGATGAGCACTCTTCGGTTTTTGAAACAATGCTCCTTCCCAATATTGCACTGAACGCCTTACACTAGAAATACTACGCATTGATGTAAATTATTTCTAATTATAGACATTACGTCAGGCACTTCTTGTTGTAAGAGTTTTTACAGTGACAGGTGATAAGATATGTAGCATCCTTACCTCTTTGAGGATTTCGTCGTAACTATTTATATCTTTAATTCTTAAAAAAAGCAATGCCTTCTATTACAATTTTGCTTTCCAGAGTCATTACGGCAGTGAAACCGTGTACGTCGCCCTTTGCTATTTTTAAGCATGTATTTCCAGCCTATCCCACATGAATTGATACAATCGACCCAGTTTCCGTGGCAACGGTGATTGTGGCAGGCAATAGTCAATACTATTTTTGCGTTGCATCCTGTTCCATGGGCGACGGATGTAACGTTTATCCGGGATACCACCAAAAAAGGTGGCAAAGCCAGAGAAAAGGCCGACAGGTTCCGCGCAACATCCATGAGAAGCATCTTAACAATGTCAACAAGTAAAGGTCGAAATTAAAACTTGCCAAGCAAGTTGACAAACAATGTCATTAACATTGTTCTCTCTGAAATGAGAAACCGCACTAACAAAGGGGGGGGGGGTGACGTTAAACTAAGGGAGATTATCTAAAGATGCGGTGGATTATGCAATTTATCTGAAACGCAATATGCTTTCTATAAAGAATCCATTTTGTTTTTAATATGGAAGAAATAGAAGTGGCACTTTTGAATGATGCAAAAGTTTAATTTGAAGTCGACGAGTATTAGGGACAAATGCCTTCCACCCCCACCCCACCCCCCCCCCCCTTACAAGTTCTGAGCCCTCCTTCTGGTACTGTTAAACAAAATGTTTGAGCAACATAATAAAACTTAATAAGTCACAACGTTCCAAAGAATGGTCATTGTTTCCAATGTGGTTCGCTGTTTATTCAAAAACAGATGGGGCAAATCTCATGATGATTGCATTGATTAACATTTTACTTTACAGAATACTAGAAAAACGACTACTTAAAAACAAAACAAAAGATGACTTTGCGACCTTTGATTTTACAGACTGTTTAATAGCTACACTGTCTACCTACCAAACAGATTACTCACTTTACATTATTTATTTTGACGTGATATCGGCAAACGAGTCGGATTCCATCAGTTACAGTTCTCGGTACAAAAAATAGAAGAGAAGAAATTTATACTCAAGCAGACGTCAAACGGAAAGTTTAAATGCAATCAATACGACAAGATGTTAATATATGTGTGTTTGTACTACTACTTCTAAATTATAGGAAACACCCACTGAAACACCAGGAAAAAGTTCAATGTAAATTCAGGTTCAAGGGGGCAATGAGTTCCTTTTTTTATTTTTGTTAAATGGAAGAGAACAATTTAAATAAAATGTGAGTGCTATTTCATTTATTCAAGTATAGTTTTACGAGGTAACGCCATTGAACCGCTCCACAATAAGAACGTCGCACAGAGGCAACTATCAAAGTAAGAGATGTTATACTTCTCTAATGATTTCCAGTCTGTTTCATCTTTTTTATTGTTTGTTGTGATTAAATAGATAGATAGACAAACAGACAAATGGTCATGAACACAGACAGGCAAATAGACAAATGGACAGATAGACTGACATACATAAAGACATATGTATAGACAGTTAGCCAGACAAATTGACAAAAAGACAGAGACACACATAAGCATTTAGACAGACATATAGGACTAAGACAGATTAACAGAACTTAGACAGGCAGACTGATACACACGGAGACGTATAGACAGAGAGATAGTTAGATGAAAGATTGACGAAACGACAGATAGACAAATTGACAGATAGATTGATGGAGAGATAAATAGATACAACATATAGATAGAACATGTAGACAGGCAGACAGATGGACAGATTAGACAGATAGACAGATAGATAGCTATTTTGTTAATATGTCTGCCTATCGTTGTACGTAGTGAATAAAAAATTTGAAATTCAAGAGAAAAAAAAATGAAGAAATAATTCCTACGAGTGATCAAATGCTTTCATCTGAAGCCGTTCCCAGTCATTATTTTCAAAAATGAAAATTCCTCCATAGGCCTGAGGGATGACATAGCTGTTCTTCAACTGGAAACCATCCGTTTAAAAGCAAATGAGAATAAATATGCTCATTTCAAACACTTCTTAAAAACAAACTTGAGATGGTAAAATTTCTGAATACAAAGAACAAATGTGATTGATGCAAAATTTTCTAATGACGAATGTCATATTTTCTCCTTGGTATACTTACTAACTAATACTTACTACCTAATGGCATACTTACTCCGGTATACTTACTAGATAGGTCAGAGTACCATAGTTGGGCTAAGATAAAAACAGAGGGGATGGACCCAACGGCACACGTGACTTCATGTTGATCTTTTTTCCGCTAAAACAATTTAAGAAACGAAAAAAAATTTGCGGGAAGCTTCCCCCATATACCTCCCTCCAGCCACACTCACACACACGGACTACGGGAATGTTACTCCTTCGGCCAACTATTATCAGACAAACAACAGTTGATTTACCCTAAAAGAAGTTGGGTTTGTCTAATGAGTGTTATGGAAGGTCATTGTCTTCCTGTTGTTTGGGTGGATTTTTACGTTTGGACGAATTTCTTTCCAAGGCTTTGGATCTCCTACCAGAAACGGTTTCAGAATCGTGTTAGAAATTTTACTCGAGCGATGAAAACAAAAATGACAAGATGAAACAAAGATGAAATTTAACAAAGCTTTCTTGAAATCTGAAAACACCAAAATAACAGATCTGTTGGCATAGCTCTCGGTTACCCGTTTTCCTGGTATAAAGGTCATCATACACTTATACTACTGTGGTACTGGACAACGTCCTGTCTAATCATGTAAATCCTTATGCTATCATTTCCTCCCCAACTATAGAGTCAGTTGAAAGCTTGAAGAAGGCTTCTATAGCCCCCTCTCTTGTGATATCCCCCCCCCCCCTTGTATAGACCAGACTCGGCTCAAATTCGGTGACGTTTACTGAATGATAAATACGGTACATGTTTGTCAAATGACGATGTTGGCAAATACTCCAATT
Source organism: Stichopus chloronotus (assembly GCA_021234535.1). Classification (NCBI taxonomy): domain Eukaryota; kingdom Metazoa; phylum Echinodermata; class Holothuroidea; order Aspidochirotida; family Stichopodidae; genus Stichopus; species Stichopus chloronotus. Next base: position 2,333,681 of record SFZH01000008.1, read on the forward strand.
ATTATTTTCAATCAGTAATTTTCCAAGTGGAACCACATGATAATGGTACTTTTTTTCGTTTCGAAAGGTGTCGTTTGATTTTGACATCACAGCGGGACACTGGTTTCATTTGCATCCAAACCACATTCCCTGCGAGGATCCGGCTTCATGCACCGGATCGCTGAGACATGGCGAAGCGAACTATAGTCTTAGAAGAATAAAAAATTAATAACAGATCATATAAAATGAAACAAGGATTTATTAAAGGACAGAATGCGAATAAAAGATTAATGTGTCAGATCTGGCAAAATTGAAAAACGTTTGATGGCAAAAGCTGATGCTGCCTTTTGAAAAAGTAGGCTAGTTCATAGTAAGTATATATATTTATGTATATATGAACGATACCACTATTAGCGGGGTACATGGTTTCCACCAACGGAATAGAAAATTACCGGAAATTAACTCAATTTGACAATTAACTGGATTTGACAATCAATAACGTAAAGAAGCTGAGCTTGCAGTTGTCTCGTATATTGTTGTTATTTGCATTACCACAAGCATTATTTTTATTGGGGAGGCAGAGAAATATAATTGAGGGCGGACATGGTTGGATTAAGATATGTCTGAAAGGAAGAGATGGAGAGGACATTGAACCGCTTACAGTCTCATTGTTTTTAATTGTTTTCCATTCTTTGTGTTAAGTGAATGAGTGTTTTTAGACTTATATGTGCCATCAAAACAAAATACATTTCAGTTCTGTTACAATTTCCCTTCCGGTATTTTTCAAATATCGCTTTTGTTATGACAGGCCTGACGCATACCATAGGTTCATTAAATATATGCCATATGTTGAGTGGTAGATATATATGTAGTGGTATATATGTGGAGTCTTTGAGTGTGGTATATATATAAATATATATATATAGATAGATATATATATATATATATTTAAAATTTTCACCAAATTAAAAGCTATTCATGACTCGCTACTCTGAGTTTCGTGGATAAGTTCACTTGTCAGGCGATGCTGAAAATCAATGATACACACAGCGCAACGTGCATGCGGGCACATACAACGCAACGGACGCAAACAATACAAAGTAAAAATCGAAAAGGGTCACTCTTTTGTGTTGAAGAGCTGTATATATTATACATATGCTTATCACTCAAAGATATGTTTATAACTCAAAGAAGGGGGATGTATGCTATGAATTGCTTAAGTGAGTCAACTTAAAAGTTAAAATACCATATTAACATGTCAACAATCTTCTGTGCTACACAGTGCCTTTATCCTGAAGAGTGACATTATTAGTGTCTTATCTTGGAAATATGGCATTTTAACATTTAAATTAACTTTACTATTATTTATTTATATATATATATATACATACATATATATATATATCAGTGCTAAAAACTTTCACAATCATAACCATTCATTTTAAACAGTTTTTTCTTTCTTTTGCAGGCTAGGTTTGTATTAGTCGTTGCCTTTGTTCCTCCAGAGATTGCTTTTGCTGTTTATTTGGGATGGCACTATCACCAAACCAAAAATCTCATCTTCAGGACGGTGGGAGCAAATCTGTACCGTCAAAGTAAGCAATACTGAAAACAAATCAATCGCTAGTAAAATGAAGACGAAGTGAAAGTAAATTGATCAAAAATATTAGCAATAAAGTACCTGTAACTGATAATTATCGCGTTTTCCTTCGGCTTAAGTTGCAGTTGAGTTGAAAGGTGTATTAAAAAATTCGTTACGTGGCATTTCTGGACTTTCAACTGGAATTCCATTGATTCAAGCCTCACGCTGCTCGCTATAATATGTGTAAATAATTATCCAAGGACTGTCCATGTTTACCAAGCAAATTGCACAATAGCAAAACATACGGTTACTAACGATATGAGGATTGAAAAAGCAGAATGTTTCTACGAAATTCGTTCTCCAACACATCGTGAGAGAAAATTAACTTTTGAAAAAGTTCTGCGGTGTTCTCACTATCAGAGGACCAACAAATTGGGTTGAGATATCGACGCACGCTGATGTCTCCGACACAATTTTATTACATGGGGCAAGGGTGAGGTAGCAAATCCCCAGGAAGAATTTTGGCATTCGGATAAGACAAAAAAAAATTACATCATGGGAATTTCGAAATAACATACACGTGAAATACATGTCGGGGTTGGTTCGTTAACTAACTGGAGATATTAATTCAGAGGGAAAAAAAGCGGTTAGAGGACTCTATCTCGGTCAAGATGAACCCAGAAAAGTCTCCAACCCTTTACATTTGTTGATGGAATGATGAAACAGTTTTTCTTTATTTCTGTTATTGGGGAATCTTTTTCACTTTGATGTGAAATAACACAGATGAAACGACTTTGAATTGACTAAGACTTTGTGTGTCATATTGAGTCGAGACATTGACGTCACAATTAACGAGTCAACTTCACAACATGTCCAATCTATTTCATGCCAGAGTTTATGTGCCTTCTTACTAACTTGACGTCTACCCAATTTCTTGTGTACCCTAACCTTATTCAATTTATTTTATTCCTTGCCTAAAGTTGGATAATCTTATGTCTAAACGAACGAAGTAATAATTAAATTAATCCCAAAATAAAAAAGAAATGATTTAATTGTTTTTCTAAGCGTTTTAATTTTAAGAGGAGATTTATAAGCTGGCGCATCCCAGACAATTCTAGATCAATCAACTAACTTGGATAGGCCACAAAACCTTTAACGTATTACCTCAGGAGAAGCGATGAGAAAGATTTTGAATTGGTAGTGTCGTTTGGGGGGTTTATTTCAATCTAACTCGTTGATCTGACTGCTTTTACAAGAGTATATAGTCTATAAAAGGGAGAGTTCAGTGTTATCCCTGTCTCCCTGAAGCCGAAAACGCAACGTGAATCTCAAATTACTACAGCAAACACGAAGTCATCCCCAGTAAATTCTCAGGCGCGATACATGCCATAACCATGGCAACGAAATCTCACAGGATGCGCCTGAAGATAAGACGCTCTTGACTACATTTCTACGCTATAACGACCTGAAACAAATCAGATCGTGGCAACATTTCTAAGTGACCAGATGGATTGCCTCTCGATTTGGTCTCACGTAATGAAGCACCTGGTCCTCGCAAAATACGCATAATGTGCTAAAATCATGTCTCGAGTAGACCTTTTCTGTATGATAGAACATGACGTGATATCCAGATATAGCATAATGGTTCGGCCGTGCATGTTCCTCTCGAGAAAGCATAAACATGTATGATATCATGTGAGGATTGGCTGAACATGAAGAACCCAATGATAACATGATATCATGTATTAAAAAAGTCTTAAAACTTATAACGCTAATCTTTCAGCATGCCCCTGACATTGACCTATCCTTATCAGGTGTATTATACATGTCACGAAACACTAACGTGAAAGCGTGCAAAAAAGGTGATGATTTAATGGCATGACACCATTTGGATGCCTACCGTACTCTGTCATAGCGCCATGCGTGGTTAGGGTTACATATTTGTACCTTCCTACATACCGATAGGCAATGTAAATGTCACGGTATGTATAGGTTTACCGTGTATGCCTTCGTGCTCTTATTTCATCTCTAACATTCTTCTCTTGAGTCTCGTTACTAACGTGTCTATGTCACGTGATTACACTCTGTTGTGACGATGATGAGCCAGCTGTTATACTAATTGGTAAATATTAGCTGTTTCTCACTGCTCCCTGCTCATCTTGATAATGAGAAATCAGCTCAATTTAAGACTCCTGAGAATAAGACAGATAATGTAAGCGTCCTCTCCTCTCCCGCAGAACAGAGTTTCTAACACTCGAAGCGCCGTCGCCATGTCTGATCACGTGATCACCAGGATTGGATTAAAATGAAAAGAATGTAATAAGTAGCGCAGTATATTCTGTCCATAATGTTCTTACGAATGACGTGTTCTTTTTAGCTGTTTTGTTGTGAATGGGATTTGAGGAAAAACGTATGTCATAAACTTCGGTCTCTGGCATATTGCAGAGGAATTAATTTCTGAACAGTTCTGAATAATCTGCAGTCTTCCCTTTTAAATTAAGTTTTAGTCATAAAATGGAGCTTTTGTAATATCTCTGTGCTTAGCAATTTATCACAAATTTATTGTTTCTTTGTTCGCTCCATTCCAGATCTGTGCGTTAAGATGTACATGTTTGCAGATTTACTGAAATTTGACCTACAATTGGAGGTAACTCAATTTTCTCATTTTCTCTAAGTTTTTTATGTTTCAACTTTGTTTCAAATAGAATATTCAATAAGCTAAGGCTTGTCTTTCTTGCTTTTCTATTTTTTTTTTTAAATAAGTTAAACTGCGTGCTCTCAAAACTATAGCATTTTTATATATAAAAATTACATTCTCTTTGTTCTGTTTGCAATTCGGTTCACGACGCAACCACGAAATCGTATGGACGATGAATTTGTCAACTGTGGTTTGAAAATAATAGATTGCCTCTGTGATTGAGTAATTGATCTCTGATAATCGCATCAGCAGAAACTACACCTTCTTGCGTTTGTCATCCCGATAACGTGTCATCCCTTCATTATACCTTTACTTATCTCTTTATGCGCTTCCATTTTTTCTTTCATATTTTGTACATTTGAAAGCCGCCGTCAATGTCACCCGATTCTCCATTCAAATCGGAAATTTGAAAAATTTATCAAAGGAAATTTTGTCGATATTTTTACCCCCACAAATAACTTTTTTTACCCAGGAGAATTAACTCAATGTCAACGGCCTTCAAAAAAATTTGACTTTTGAGGTTTGGGACTAATTTTAAATTTCATGCTTTTAATGTTGCCCTGCCAGATGGCATACTGGCAAAGCGTCGCCCTATATGTATTTTTACGAGGAGCAGTATTTAATGTATTTCCCTGAGTTAGAAGCAAAAACTTTATGCAGTTTACCAAATCAGAATTCAACCAAATTTATAATTGGACAATTTCTGGGGAGTTCTCTTGATCCTCGTTCAATGCAATGTTGAAAAATCTTCTTTGTTTTACAGGGCATTTAGGGATACAGGGCACCTTAATGAATTACTACGTATACACAGTTGAGTAATTAGCAGTGCATGCTAAAATACGATGACGTAGTTAGGTTAAGTTCAAATTCTGCTGACCATATGCTTGCGAAATAGTTTTCTATATCTTACGTGAAAATGATAGTCCTTACAAGGACGATATACAGATTACGTTTTATCGCAATACCATTAGCAAATTTATTAAATTTATTAATTCTCTTTGTTACTTTTGATATTTTTCGTGCGTTGTGTTTTCTTTACGCAGTGTAGTGTGGTTATTCTCGGCCTTAAAGGGGGCGTTAAGTCGAATCTTACAGAAGGGTTACTTGTCGGCCTGGGAGTTCCCATATCACTCATGTGGAATTTAATCGGATACTTAGCTGTAAGTACACACACACAAATACCCGTTAAGGGCGCCGATCGGGGACATGAACTTTTCCTCACGTAAACGGGGATATCCCCACTTTACGTGTGATGTCCCCAGTAAGTGGTACTTAATCTTGCATGTATCCCCAGTGCGCGCTAGAAACGGGATTGTGCGTATATTTTTTTACACACATACACCCCTATACACAGGTATATATCCATAAAACAGGAAATTGGGGAAAAAGTTAGATTGACCTATAAAGTTGAGGGCCCATATCTGATACCCAAGTTTGCGTTATGTTCAAATATTGTATTCAAATATCCAGAAACGGGGATATCCCCGAAAACTACTTGTTTTCTTGTTTAAAGTCCTTTTTTGTCCTTTATTCTCATGCTGCAATATCATGAGTCGTACTTACTCAACCTACTGGCTATTTTCTCACTAATATCTCTGTCATGCACGCGCGCGCCATTATTGCTTTCACGTTACGTTACAAACTCAGTAGAAACTGAGAAACCATAGAGTTATGCGTGGGTGATGCATCCTTGTGAGCCCCCTGCAATCACTTGCAATCAATGAGGTTGACATAAAAGTATAAGAGTGGTTGGTGGATGGGGTTGATGTAAAAGGTGCATTTTATGTCTTCGTATGTCTTACGAAGATGAATACAATATGACCGATAAACCCACACACGGTGTATCATTACCTATCTCACGATCGATTTACAGGTCAGGTACGAGAAACGTACTCTTCTCCTAATATTCATCGCAACCGGATGGCTGCAACCTACATACGTGACCTACAAATTCATAGACGTAAGTTAATGAATAAAAAAAATCTATTTCTTGGAGGATAAGTAGTCTAGACAACTTTATGTATTCTTTCTTGCGAACGTGGGCCGAATGGATCACACCCCTGCTTCATGGAGTGAATTCTAGAAGTAAAGAAATTGACATTACAGTCAAATTTTTAGTAGGCCGATAAATTGTAGTTCTCTCGGTACCTTAGTGTTAAGACAGTCGACATTCTGGGATCCCTTCGGCTTGCGTCCTCCTCGTCAGAAACAAACTCAAATGTAATTTATCTTTGGTGTTGCTTGGCGCAACTTTTATCTGAATTTCACACATTTTATTCACGTTTTACTTTCAATATTAATATATGGTTTATCCTCATGATTCGTTAGAGAAAGATTGAAAGCTTCTGAACAGTTACACGCCCTTGTTTAACATAGCACTTAATATTTCCGTGCACAAAACCACGTTGAAAGTGGCATTCTTGTCCCATTTTGATGTAAAGCTAATGTATTGCCCAGATTACGTTACATGAAAAGTTTGTTTGAAGTCGTCAGAGTTGGATTTACTCTTTTGAAAAATTATTTTTCTAACCTTTGTTTTTCTAACTTTGATCGCGCCACCTCTTTCCACCTTGGCATTCTCTAACCCTCTTCCACCCATCTCTACCCACACACCAATTTCCCTCTGACCGAACAACTTTAAGACGTTCTAGAATTAATGGCTGAAATATGATCGTACAAAATAAATGGTATGGTGAGAACCCTTTGCGGCGATGGTCAAACACCATAAGAAAACCGTAAAATATATTGCCCATATCAATTTATGGCAAGGTTGTCCGTGTTTGGCGGTCTTCATCAAGAAAAAAGTATTGCTTTGTTCTTTAAAAAGAATGTATAGACAGGAGATGTAAATTATCAATTTGTGTTTTTACAACCACAAAAAGTATTTTAAAAGTGCACAGAAGGGTTGTATTACATTTCTGTGGTTATTACCTTGAGGAATCACTGGTAACTTTAACTCCCAAGGAAACCTTCCCTAATACAAACCGGCTCGTCCGGTGTTACACACATTTACTCTTTCCCTCTCTCGCTCTCATTCCCTGCCTCTTCATATCTCTGACTGTCTCTTTTTCTTCAAAAAAAAAAAACACTGCTAGCTCTTTCTATTCTTGCTATCACTTTGCTTTTTCTTATACTTTTAAGATGTAAAATGCATTTTCGTTTATTTGGTGTTTTAAGGAACGATTGATTGTGATATATTTTTTTTTCTTTTTTTTTTTTGTGTAAGCTGGGTAGATCGCGTTTCCATTTGATAATGGATAAATCGGTGGGAGAAAGCTTGAGAAGAAAAACTTCGTTCACTTGGTCACGTTCAAAGTGAAGCTTTATACCGTTCTCAAAATGATTTATCTTCCACCTTTGTGTTTCATTTCGCAGTTTGTTTCATTTTTTCCCCTCTTGTTTTTTTTCCTGAGTGCTATAGCTGTGAATTGTGACATTTTTGTATGTCGTGGGACGGAATGATCACTCAGGGATCAAACTCGCGATTGTATAATGACGATAGGGTAGTTTAGAGTAACTCCGGCTACCCTCCAGCAGAGAAATCATGAGTTTTAGGATTTCTCTACCCTTCTGGTGATATATGTTATTGCTATTATAATAAGAGAGCAAAGGGTAAGGTGTGAGGTAATTGTAAGGGTAACAAACAGGTTGTTGAAGATAAACAACAACAGGTAATAATCGGCGGGGAAAACAAAGAGGATGAAAGAGGAATGGGGAGGGGGGTTCGAATGTTGTGGTGTCATTTTTCTGGAAGGGTTGAGATGCTGGACTAGGAGAAGAATGCAAGGTTCACTGCCTGACTGCCTGAGTAGTAACGTACCACTGGTCGACAGGGAACGTGCAAAGGAGAGTTTTGCAAAAAATCGTCCTCAAAACAAACAAAGAGTGACACTATCTATATAGATTCCTAAACCTTGTCGATCGTAGTCAAGGATGCTTTTGTTTTTGTAACATATCGGTTCAGCTGTACGAGCTCCATTTGGTCAGTCACTGCGAAAGTAGAGAATTGGAGGTACATAGAAATATAAGGTATTTATCTATTTAGGAATATTTACATACTGAGGTATTTGAATTTAGAGGTATTTGAATATTAAGGTATTTTAATAAGTCGAAAGATTCCTAGTGCCATATCTACTTGATTTCAGATATATAGTTTTCCATCGCTTTCGCTTGCTCTCTTCTTCAAGCTTCTACTTTCACAAAGCTTTGATTTTTCCTCACTTCTCATCACTCCCCACCCCCCACCAACAACTCCTTACTCATCAAGGTCCCTTAATTTCTGGAAACATATGCCTAATATCAGGAAAATGAATAGTTCTCTCTTTAATTTGTTTGTTTCATCGATATTAACTTTTACAATAGAGGAACGGTACACCGTTTTTGATTCCATATTTCTCGTAAACCTAAGTCACATCTAGGTTTAAATATTATTATGATAAAGGTTCAATACATATATATAAGACCTAGAACAGATACTTAATCCCACGTGGAACAGAAAAGAGGAACTTTATCGTACATAAAATGTATGGGGATTATTGACAACTGAGCGAAATTCAACGAATTGCAATCACACCGTTTTAGTTTATTTTTTTATTCTATTGATTGTATTTGTGAGGGGGGAAATGCGTGTGTCTGTCTTTGTGTGTGTTTTACCGTAGTAACTCTGCTAACGTTGGCGTGATGGATTTTTACATTTTTTTTTTAACATTTTACACTTTCCTTCATGCTTTTTATCTCTCGTCAAATAAGGCGGCAACATCAGACGCACTCGTCACCGCACCACGTACCGTACACAAGAAAAGAGAAAAGGAGTCTGAATAAAAAATTGGAAAAATTAAAATGAACATAAAAGAGAATATTCATCTTCACGCTTAGAGCCGAAATAAATTTACTTATTTTCATACTTTTCTTTGAAATTTAATAAATAAGTGAACGAACTTTGGGGACCCCATCATTAACACGCAGACTGTAAATGGCGTGTAAGTGCTCTTGTTAGTTCCTGGGAGGAGAGGCAGAGAGGTCACCCAACAAGACCGTTTATGTCGGTTTGAAGTACTCTAAAATTAGGCCTATATCTTCATTCGAGTACTCCCGTTAGCGTTCATTTCATCTAAATTTAAGTTTTCAAGTACTGTCTTGGATAGATATCCATAATTTGGCGAAAGAAAGAAAATGGAAAAATGAGGGGGAAAGCGCTACCAGCAGTATGATGTACAAGGTGCTGTGCTTCACGTCGTGCTATGAAGAATTTCAAGTCGGCAACGGTGCGATTTAGACCGATTTAATCAAAAATATTACTGTTTACGCGGGGAACACTAAATATTTAGTTTACTATGCAGAAAACAATACAAAAAAAACTTAAAGTACAGGCTATGATATAAGCGAGAGATCACTTAACATGCAGTACTTGAAATTTGTACTACTTGAAAACTTTTAAAATTTTATTTCAGTCTCAATAAAGTATGCAGATATAAGAGATCGAAGGGGGACAACAAGAAGGTCAGTAAAGCTTATGTACGTTGCCACAGTTAAAGACAGAGTGATGCGATACGACGAACAGGAAATAATAGCTTGTGTAGGAAATTAACATATTGAACTATAGATACAGGCAGAAAACATAGATTTTAATTGATTTTTTAAGTATATACTTTTTGGTACATAATCTTTTTTAAATGAAACATCAGTGAAAGCTATCCACGAAAGGTTTAAAATAGAGGCATTTGACAGTCAACATTTCGATCAATGAAAACATCACTTTATCGTAGAGATTTTATGTTTGAATGCATTCTTGTTGGTAAACGTGGGATAAAGACGAGAGTGTTTACTATATGATATAAGAGATATTTTCCATCTCTTCGGGTTCTTAACAATTATGTTCTACCTATTAATCTTCCAATGATACTGGTTACACCTTTTGAAAAAAAGAAGAAGTACGTAATAAAAGCTTGTTCCCAACTACAGTTTTTCTGATAAAAATATTACATACTGCACCAGAATAAAACACAAGGCTGAGCTTACTTGGAGCAAAAAGGAATATTACGTGAAACGTTACTGTCAAAATCTTCCAGTAAGTTGTTCCTTTGTCCAATGTCCGAGATGAAATTGATAACAGAAGAAATGTAACGTAATGAAATGTAATGTAAATATATATAAACTCATCACCCCAGACAGTTTCAATTCTCCCAACCACCTACCTCTAGTCCCTCCCACAGCCTGTCTTAAATTCCTCCACATGTGTAATCAAACAATGGATCCCTAGGTACGCTGTGTAATATAAGCTACTCTGCATCTTTCGAATTTGATGTCAATCAAAGAGTACTGTGACTTAGAACCAGTTGAGAATTTTGCTTTCAGGAAGGAAAAAATAAAGTTTAAGCTGATGAGGTACCGCCTTTAAGGGCGCCTCAAGTCGTAATTATCTGTTATGAACTGAAACTCTTATCACACCTATGAAAATATAATAGGACTTGCTAAATTGAAACTTTCTGATGTATCTCCTTTTAAATTTGGAGCAGCTCCCTGGTTGTTGCGTTCTACATTTCAACAATAGGCCTCACGATCGATTTTTTCCTCGACTTTGCCTGTTCGAAGAAGTATGGGTTTGGTCCGCAAGAGGCCTCTATATATTTATCATTTTCTAATCTATCACATTCCGTGGGTTAATGTAGAAAGTCACACGTGAGAAATTTTTTAAAAATGAGTTCAAGCAAAAGTCGTTTCTTAATTTGTACGATTTACGTATAGGGACTGTAAACACATAGGTGGCTCATTGAACTTTCGCGTTGAACTATGGGTAATTCAGAAAGAAAACGACCACGTCTACTGCTACTCTACAGTGAAAAACTCAATATTTAGCTTTATTCAACAAAACAGTGTTCCATAATGACTTAAATTCATTAGACTCAATTATTTTGAATATTCAAGTGGTTGAAAACGCTGTATACGTATTACCCCTTTAACTCAGCATCTTCCTTTCTTCAATATCTATATGACCACACCAGAGAAATAAAAAGATACAGAACGATGTATGTTGAAGTTACAAATTTAGCTTTGGGTATGCAAAAGTGTGATGGCTGGCAGACACACATCTCATCTTTTTTTGCCATACGACAAGTGGTCTCTTCGCTTCACTAGATAAATGCATGGTTTCATTCAATGATCATACTGACACCCTTCCTTAACAAAGTATTGGTAGAATGACAACTTAAAAAATAAATTCTAAACTCTAAACCAGTTCAGAGTGAGAGTTGATGATACCATGGTAGTATTATAATCATACGATGTCAAAGGTCAAAGTGGTAGAAACATCGCTCAATCACAGTAGAATCACATCAACAGTACGTAAACTTTTTTGCTGAGAAAAAAGCTCATCTTGCTGAAAAGAAACTTTACAAAAATTACCATCATACATGGAACAATATTCTAATCGAAGAATGATTCGAAATAATTCAGTTGTCGATGGGTTCTGAAGGTTTGAGTGAAAATTGCAAAAGTATCTCTATGTCTCGTTGGTAGTCTCCACACGTTTTCCTTCTGAGCATGCGTGCTTGGAACTCTGAAGTAGCTCATTTTTGGCATCAAATCTCTCGAGACTCGATGCGAAAAAAAAAGTCTCCTAAAATTTGACTCAAGCAGAATCATAAGGACGAATAAAAAAAATCAGACAATATATTGCTTTCATGAAAATGAAATCTGACTGCGTATAAGAGTACCTTTCTGTTTCTATTTCTATAACTGAGAGAGGAAAAAAATGTATTTCGGCGAGGTACAAAGACGATCTAAGTGACACATTAATAGGCAAGTTTTCGTGATTCAACATGAGATGTGAAACCAATCGAGACTTGAATAGTAGTGCTATCTTGCAAACGTACAGTATATGAATCATTAAATTTCTCTTCGTGTAACGTGGTTTATCATTTTTACGTTATTTCTTTTATTTTTTATTATTTTTATGTGTTTTTTTTTCTACGTTTTCTTTTTCTTTTGGTATTTTCAAATGTGAACATTTTCACTGTCATCGGTTTCAGGTAAAAAAGACAAATTTTCAGAAACCGGGAAGTTCAAGAAAGTCGTCGATGTTACCGCATTTGTAATAACGTTTAAATGGGACGCCAGTGGTGTATTAATTTACCACATTAAACTGTCTCCTACTTATGACTTACGCAAACTGTGCAAATACGTTCATTAGACGGTTTCGTTTGGTAGGGTCGGCAAGTAATAGTTCTCACCTTTCATAGCAGTAACGGTTAGCATATAAGTAGTCTTGTCCCTCCTCCCGTGAAGTGCAATATATAGGACCGAAATAACGTTCTACATCTTCCACATAGGCTATTTGAGTTCGTGATTCAGTTTTCCTTTTTTTTTATCGAGAGTCATGTTGAAACTACGTTCATGTCACTTCGGTTTGTTTTCAAGTTTTTGTAAAGACTATACAATCATCTTCTTTGGATGGATTGAACATGTCTTTGACATCACAAAGGATTCTGAATATTCATGCTTATGCAAATGGTATTCACACAAGAGTGAATCGAAATGACCATGACCCCGTTTCCAACTCGCTCCCCCCCCCCACAATTGTATGTGGGGGCGGGCCTATCTATTGTCCTCGTCATAATAAAATTTGTATATTAACAAGTACCCATTTGCACAGAAAAATCGTCGCAGCTGTACCACAATGAATCAACAACCCACTATTTCTTGCCGGCCTATGAAGTCATTTGTTCCATACATCGACGCATAGTGAGCCTACGGGGCAATGGCTCAACCCTCTCATCTCCAACACATTTGAATCAAATTTGCCAGATTTAGAAGTTCTTCAGACCATACATTCTTCAGATAGAATGAGCACACTGGATATTTTGAACATGCGGCACGAACTGTCGTTTTGGGCCCCCTAAAATTTTCCCTTCCCGCACTTTTTTCCTTCCACACACGTCTCAAGTCCTATCCAGTGTTTGTTAGCTGCTAGTCATTCACACTAAGAACTTGATAAGAACTCTTAGCTCCTATCGACCCATGACAGTCAGGTATAACCGTGCATCCCTTGCATTAACCCCTCCCTTTGATCGTCCATTAATGGACGGTCCAGCTTTGATTAACCTTTCATTATAATAAAGTTCTTTTGTTCATTTCTGTTCTTACTCTGTCAGATATACCATTCGTGGAAGTCATTTACCGTTCCCAGCGACAAGCTTCTACCTAGTTGTATCATAGTCTGTGGTTTCATAGGCTTGTTCGTACATTCGACACTCATTATCCTCGTAGTCCACTTAGGTGTCAACTTCGATAACGGTCTCGGACAAAAAGGTGAGTCACTTTTAATTAAACGTTAGACTGGAATTAAAGAATCAGATGAAAAACAGTTGAAAACAAATTAAGGGGAAAAAGAAAAACTGAAGTAAGAACAAAAAAACAAAAAAGAGGGAATTAACAGCTCGCTAATGGAAGTTACAGCGGTTACAGCGTTTAAGTACTCAAAGTGTTCAAAAACGTCCAGTCAGGTTAATTCGATTCCAGTGAACTGCAAAAGGTTGTCAAGAACAGAAACAGGGTCAGAATGTTAAGTCTGAAAGTTGTAACAAATCATGTAATTATCTAAAATCCTAGTTCCTCCCGCCTCCAATTCCTCGCCGATGATAAAATTGAATTTACTGAGAATCCTCTAAGTCATACTGTTACGATTATCTTCCTTTAAGATGCCAATTGTTTGAAGGTGGTTTATGATGCGTCATTATGACGTATTCCATTATCATACTACACAGATTATAAGAACGAGATGGCAATCATGATGTCATGAAGTTAGTTTCATGTCATTTTCATGTGCACCGACAGAATTTCGTTTTCTGGAGTTCTTGTATAAACTTGTTATTTTTTCTTTCTTTTTTCTTCACATTTTAGTGTTTGGATCAAGTAAACATCAACACCAATCCTCTCCTCCAAAGTCACGTGACCTTTTGGCGAGACGACGCCCGTTCAGTTGGGCCCATCCCGGTAAAAGAGACAGCAATAGAACCCCCAGAAGCATGAGAAAGCAGAGAAAATTTACCACCGCTGCATCTTGTTCGGACCTTCAAACTGAAACTTTACTCATCGACCAGTTGCCGAGAAGCAAATTCAAGGCCCGTTCGAACTTAACGATTAACCCCTAGATATCATTCCACGCAGTAGTAACACCCATCCCTGATTTTGTTTTGTCAGGTTTGAAATTAGTGTTTCGAGACATGTACATCATACCTGATATAACTGACACGGTTACGTTATAATGGTGAGAGACATTAGGAAAGGCTTGGCAGGACCATTCCTAAGACATGTCAAAATGGATGTCACGTCATGGATTGGGTGAGCAGTCAAACATGGTTACTGAATTTTCAGTACGTTGCCATGAGTTACAGCCAATAGGTGACAAGCCTTTCCATGTTGTAACTACAATAATGACAAATGTCTTAGTTAAGACTAAGCTGGTTTAAAGGCAACTTCCTAACTCTGCTCTGAAGATGATATATGTCGTAGGAGATTCATTTCACTTTGAATGGTTACGTCAAAAAGTGACTCATACGTACGCATTATAAGTGTGAATTACTTTGATAAAATTTGATTTTGTGCTTAGCAACGACAAACATGACTGCATATAGCTGCTAAACGAATTGAGATGCATTGCTTTGCCGATATCCCCCGAACTGTAACTCACCGGGGATATATCTCCTAACAGTGACTTTCACTTCAAGGAGATTTTTTTTTCTTCTCTAGGTTCCTTTCTGGGAAATTAGTAACCCTTAGGTACTATAAACCTCGTGTGACCTAAAAAGGACAACACCAGTTTTGTCGAATCAAAGCAAGCTAATTAGTTGGATGGAGAGATGTAGCAGAGTAACCGAGGAGAGAATATATGACTATGAGATGGATAAGGCCAGGAGAAAAGAGGAAGGGACAGATGATAAGGAGTATAGGGGGTTACAGAATTAAAAAGAAAACAAGAGAAAGGGAAGCGAATATAGCAAAGGGATTTGTATTGTAAGAGATTTCTGGAGAGGTCCTAAAGTTGTGGTCAAAGTTGTGCATCACTGTCACCGTTTTTTTTTTTTTTTTTACGTCAACAATCGTCACATTACGTCGACTCTCGTCCTACTGAGTACTATCACAACTAGCTGCTCTTTCCATCAAGACTATACTACAATTTCTGATCGTTATTCTCATGTTCAGGATTGCAGAGTCAGGAGACTTCATACTCCTCAGGAAGAAAAGGACTAATTCTCAGATGATATTTTGCATAGAAATAATGACAAAAGAAAGTATTATCATGGTTAGGATCAGCGTTAGAAAAGGGGTAAGGTTTAAAAGATCCGGCAGTAGTTGATGCCCCAATTAGTTTTATTAAATTGTCAATGATGTGATTTTTGTCCGTTCTATTCCCCAATGTAATTACCAGAACCAGGTTTACCTCGGAAGGGGTGGACAAAAACTAATGTGGGGGCGGCCTTCGACTACGATCCTCTACTGCTAGTAGACGTTTGTATGACTGGAGGAGGCCCAGGGAGGAGGAGATGAAATTTAAACTTGAATCGATTGAGAAAGAAGCCATTTCTGAAAATAGTCTCAACGAGACGATCGGGTAAAAACCCCACTCACTAGGTAGTTTAATTTCAAACTTTAAATAGTGCATATTTTGTTTATATATTTATATACACGAAAACGATGCAAAATTGAATTATTTAGGATTGGACAATCAACGATTAAATGTCACCAGAAAAAGAATAGGACTTACCTGGACTGGGAGAAGGTGTAAAATCGTGCTACAAGTAAAAATCTTTTTTACGGATGTATGTCTGAATGTATTCGTGACTATCGTATTCAGTAAAAGGGCAAATGGACTTCATTTCTAACAAAAGAGCCCAGTTATCTTAACTATTTTTTCCAACCATTGAATTTGAACGAAGACATCAACATGTATACCAGTCTTGCACAAATTCTCTGAGATTCTTTTTGGAAAAAAAAAAACGTAAGTAAGGAAAGCCTCTCGACACAGGTCACAGACAAAAATACTTTTTGTGGATTTTGTTAACAGCTTCTGCTGTTATATGTCCATAATGAAGCAAGGCTTCTTTTGGTGTACATTATTGAATAACGACATGTTATAGTAGGCATGCGGAAAGAATGCCAAGAAAATAGTTTATGGAATTATTTGATTGACTCCCTAGCAAAACAGAATTTACCGAGTAATAAGGTCTAGCAATAATTGAATTTCTTTCACAGCTCAGACTACAGGTTTAAGTACCAATGTAATGAACTTAAAGTTTACATTCATATGTAGATGATTTCATTATTCATTGTCAAGTTGTAAAAGACAATAAAATATGACTTTAACAATAACCGATACCTGAAACAACAACGAAAAGCCAGGTTAATTCTGCGATTGACTTTCCTTCAGAGAAAACACCATTGTCTTAGCTGAAATAATTACACCAAAAATTACAGTATAAAAGGAACAAAAACACTTTACATGTTTACGATTTTCCAGTTTTATATTTTGTGGTGTAATGCCGCGCGTTCTCATGTTGCCAGGTGTATTAATTTTATCACTATGCAAAGTGTCATCGCCGGTAGACAAACTAGCGGATAAGCTTAAAAACAGAATAATATTCCATCGAGATTTTCTTTAAAGTCGCTGATGCAGAAAATGTTATAACCGAACTAATCTATCTGCATTTACCCCCTCGGGACATTTGACTTTGCTTGTGAAGACAGAATGACGGGTAGGAGTACCAGGGAATTACTTTTGTTTTATATTTCAGTCGCGTCATGGTCGAACAAAGGCGCGTCGTGAAATTAAATATTAATAGATTAAAATATATACAATGTGAAATATTTATAAAGCAACCAGGACATTAAAGCGACGCTGATAACATCTGACAAATCGTAATTATTTCTTTGTAAAGACTAATGAGTTCGTGGAATCACCCCCCCCCCCCCCACACACACACACACACATATACACACATACCACCACCCCGTAAGCAAATGTATCTCGTATCTTGAGGCACTCTTTTTAGGTCTAAATGCTTTTCTGAATGAAGCTCAGTTGGCAACATCCGGGAAAGACCAGACGTCTGACCCAATAGCCAAATCACACTCATAGAAGGGTCGAAAAAAACAAAACACAGGTGGAGTTCGAGCCCACCGACAAATAATATGACCTTTTACTTTTTCCAAGAAAAAATGTAGATGTGAAAGTTTTTTAAGAAACGACTCCCCTTCCCTTCCCTTACCACGAGTCTAGAGGAAGACTTCTCAGTGTACTAGGTGGGGCTCCCTTTCAAAAGCTCCAAAAACAAGCATTGCATATTTTCACTGAGATATATGTCTATCTTTTTTTAGCTTGTTAGGGAACAACCAGTGTATTCATCTCAGAAAAGCGGAATGAGGAATTAATAACTGTATTATATTAGGAACTGGGAGTGACCAGTTTCTAATATATACAAATGGCCCTCTCTCTTCAACTGTTTTTAGGTTCAGACGTATAGCAATAACATACGCTTCAGACATCTTACACAAATATCTTTCATTAATTTCAGCTTGCTCTTGAAACTGATTCAGGTAAGATACGTCCTTTCGCTAATAGACTATCGTACAAATTCATCTCACATCGGCAATAAAATTTCAATAAGCTAAGCTGTCACAAACAACTGTGGGTTG
Source organism: Stichopus chloronotus (assembly GCA_021234535.1). NCBI lineage: Eukaryota > Metazoa > Echinodermata > Holothuroidea > Aspidochirotida > Stichopodidae > Stichopus > Stichopus chloronotus. The sequence continues at coordinate 2,351,629 of SFZH01000008.1, forward strand.
TTTTTCTTCTTGCTAACAGTTTCTTCGTTGAGATTCAGTTCACATACCTTTTAAGTTCCAATGTGAAACAGTGTGAAAAGCAACGATAAATTGTTCATTGAGAAATGGAAGATTTGTCACTACTGTTAAACACCTGTTTAGTTTAATTCAAAATTAAGATTGCTGCTCACAATATTTTGAAATTTCAGCGAAGGCAATGCAATGCTTACGTCACTCACTAATGACAACTGTGATAAAATAGGTAATATATTGTCTTCGTTTTTATTTTCTGTGAACTACGCGTGAGACAAACGTCCTCCATATATTGACAGCTATCAAGGTTTGCGGGTTCGAACTAGTGCTAAATAACGGCAGTAATTATGACTAGTTTGTGAAGAGCACATTGTAAAAGCTCTTCAATTATGAATCACCGATATGGAATTGACCGTAATAAGGAATGATAAAACGTTTTATTGTTTAAATTACTGCACACGTAACTCTCTTTATGCTCGAAGTGACGTGTTGTTGTTGTTCAAGCCACTACACACTCTTTCTAACACTAACACTGTTTGTTCTCCAGTTGGTGCGTCATTGTTAAAGCTACTGCACACGTGGGCCTATGTTCTCCAGCTGGTATGTCATCGTTTAAGTCGCTGTGTATGCAATGCTCATTGTTCTCCAGCTGGTGTGTTACCGTTCATTTTACTGCACCTATTAACACACTTTGTTCTTCACCTGGATCTCTGCACTCCTGCTATCTACAAATTGAAGACGGGGCAGTAATCAAATAACGGCGCCCTTGATCCATAGTGAGGGCGTTGTGTTATTCAAGCTTCTCACAAAACATTACTGCACGATAGTCCAAGTGCTTTTTCTCATTACGTAACAGATCTGACCTAGATTTGACCTGAGCTTCACTTTGCTGGAGATCCGAAGTATCATATTTTGTAAGGAGTATAGTCATCCCTCCCCCACACATCCTCCCAATGTGTAGGTTTCATAAAAATATGCAAATAAGAATGACGTCAGGTTAGCTACTCTCTCACTGAACAATTGAAGCCTACCATTAAATGTACGGTCCTTGCTCTGTAAGGCAAAACAGCTCTGCCTTCAACATTTGCCATATGTTATGTATGTATACGCTGAGAAGTTGTTCGTTCGATATCTAATTACATCATTTGAGGAAAACAGATGTAAATGCAACTGCTTGATTTCTTGATATTACCAGACTGATATTACTAAGGGAAAACTGCATTTCAATGTTTATTTGTTGTCGAGTTACATAACATTAAAATTTATGTTGAATTTGTGTTCCGCGATATTATGAGAACACCTTTTGCCTAACAGAGTTTGGGTTTCACGAACTGTACTATGACGCCTCTCTGGTTTACCTAATTCTATCTTATACTCTCATTTTTAAAGTCTTGGCATTTTTTTTTTCTCACACTTACAGAGGATTAGTCTATTTTCGTTTTTCATTCGGCTTACAAGGGAAAAATCAAACGAACTACCGTCCATTAGCTCCCCCCTCCCCCTCTCCATCACCAACATTACAGCCTCGCTATACTTATTTTTATTTTATTCACTCTGAACACTCGTGGGACAGTTAGTTTGGCAATTTCTTGGAATTGCTTTGTCTCTGGTGAAAAAAAATCCAACCAAATTCCCACTGAGAGTAGCAAAAAAGGTGGCCCGAAGTTATTGTTTCTATATAACATCTCAAATGGGTGTTGTGAGTCGACGAATTAATATTTTTAACTTATTAACAAATAAGTATTGCTGTTGGAACAACCACTTTGTTAGGGAAAATACCGAAAGAGCACTAAATGCGATATTAATTTTTGCCAAATCCGACTGGGACCAACTTAAGAAAAGTACAGCTTTTGCGAAAAGCTTTTAGTGACTCAGACAAACGCGTCAAAGAACTTTTTTAAATTTAATATTTAAAAAAAAATACATCTAGCAGCTTTGGATTTATTTTTTCAACTACGTACATATTGTTAACATTTCTTTCTATTTCTTTATTATAAAATTAAGGTCTATTGCAATGCTGTTCATATATTTTCGTTTAATATTCTATCATAAAATGAAACAAACTTCCCGTGGGACTACTTGGCACACAATTTTAGGGTTCGAGAACCTTCTGCAGCCATAGCAACCAGTGATTTATCTATGCTACAGCTAAGATAAATGGAAAGCAAAATGTTCAAGAAGTATTCACCATCAGATCTCTGTGTTAACTGTTTCTCTGATCAGTCACTTAGGTTCTTCTAATCTTACTAATCTTTCTTTTTTTCTGGGGTGACGGAGAATTGGCGCCATCCAAGCATGGATGTTGAGGGAAGCCATGACCGTATTTATAAAATTATTGGCGTCCTACCCGATAAGAACGTGATAACCTTACATACGGGCATCCAAGTGTCACTGTTCCAGAGTTAAGGATGGCGGTCGAATTGATATCCCTGCTTTTGTGTGGAGCATCTGTTTCACTGGTTCCGATTACAGCATCATTACGTAGACAGGAGAATCCTAATTGTTATAAGTTTGCACTCGTCATAAAATGACGTCACACACTACATCACAGAAACGCTGTGCTTCTCCAGTAACACTTTCATACGTGTACCCCAGTCTCTAGACCTAGATGGAATTGAAAAGGTTTGACATTTCATAACTTGTCAGAAACAAGTATGATTGTAAGGGTTTCTTTAATGTTTCTGCTATCGTTGAAAAATATTCAAACGGTCAGTGAAAACTCCGGCACCACGCCTCACACTACGAAAGAGGCGTCTCATCTAGAATATGGCCATCACACTATTAAAGAAAAAAGGCAAAACATGTCTTCGATATGTACACTTCCCAACCTCAAAAGATGTATTGCATTTTGAAAATACAGAGCTCTAAACGAGGCCACCGAGATAAATTAAATACTTCATTTAAACATAACTTCTCCCGCCACATCTGACAAACTATTTCGATGAAGTTGATTATTCAAAATTATTTTTTGAGCTCATATCGAACCCTTTCATCTCAGATGGCGCTCTGAGAGCTCCGTAGTGATAAATACTTTAGCAAGTCTACCGTATATTTATTTATAAAAGTTATGATACAGACAATATATTTTAAAATAAAGATTTACATATATGTACAGCACTAGACTACACTCAACTGAAGAACGAACTAATAATTGCAGAAGTGCACACATTATTTTCTAATGGTTCTTTCAAGTCTGTGGCCCATATTCATCTCTGTCATTCAAGATACCTTACTGGCGACTATACTATACCGCCTAGTTTTCCACCAACTCCAAACTTACCATTTTTTTTTTTCAAAAATAAAGGTAAGAAAATAAAAGTACGTACAAGGTGGTATTTGTGCGTTAAATATCTACGATTAAAGAAGTGTTAGTGCTAGTGGCAGCCTTCAATATAAAATCTGGCATTACATATCAAGGTGCAGTTCCATTAACAAATACCCAATAATATCCTCCAAATGAAGGGTATATGACAAATAACAATTACTAAAGAAAATAACTGTGGATAGGTCCATACCTGAGAAATAAAGTTACATGCATGCCAGTGTCACCAATGGATGGACTCAGTATCATCCTAGTAGCAACATGTTTTAAAAAGAAAGTCATGCAAGCTCCAACCCTGGAAAGGACTCAACCCAATGTATCAACAATTTTTCACCTACATCATACTTAATACCACATTGTTTCAACAAGGAACAATGATTTCAGCAAAACAAACTACCAAACAGCACCATGTTTCCAACAAGGCTATATGATCTTGACAATAGAAGTGTGACTTACATATCACATTAAGAACACCATGTTTCAACAAGATGCTATGATTGCAAAAACTGAAGTGTGACATATATATTTACAGCACCATGTTTCCACTAGGTATTGTGACTTCAACAATGGAGCTTGCATATATCATGTTAAGAGCACCGTATTTGAATAAGATACATTCATTTCAACAATGGAGCTAACACTCATGGTGCAAACAGCACCATGCTTCAGTAAGATCCAATGAGGTACCACATATTCTTTTAAGAGCACCGTGTTAAAAAAATATTCTCTGATTTCTTGACAGAACTATCACATATCTTGCTAAGAAAACCATGTTTCAACAAAATGCTTTGATCACAACGGTGGAGCTACCACATTTCTTATTAACAGCATCACGGTTCAAGAAACACTACGTATCATGCTAAGAGCACCACAATCAGCAATATCTTTCAATTTCAACAACGGAACTTATCACATATCTTCTGAAGAGCACCATGTTTTAACAAGTGCCTCTCGTTCCTACAATAGGGGAACTGCCTTTCATGATAGCAGCTCCATGAATGCTACATTTAATTTTAATGTTGGTGCTACACACAAACTGTGTTGCATGTTCCTCAGTAAAGTATGATACATACTCCATCCATCCAGTTTCTCATAACACAATTGCAATGACATTACATGTACATAGCTAGCATAGCTTACTGTATACCCTTGTTCACCATGTAAAAGAAAAAAAAAATGCAAGGTACACCATGAGCTGCATTTACAGTTGCAAAATTACCTCCCTGGAACTAAGACTAGTTCAATATCCCCCTCACAGTGTCCCCCACCCACCCCCACCCCATGGTAATATGATCATGATGAAATTAACAAAGGATGTTCAAAGAAACAAAGTGCATAGGACATATTTTACCAATTAATTGGGCGCTTCTGCAGTTGTAAAAGTGAAAAAAGAAAAATGAAAGACTGGTTTGAAGGATGACATCGAAATGATTACAGTAAAGACTGTTAAGTCATGTTTTGTTTTGTGCCATTAATGACAAAGATGTTCAAAAAGGAAAAATAGACACTTTTTATTCTATTTCAAATAGATGGTAAATTGGGGCTAAGATACAATGATGGGGGGATACAACAAAGCTGAGTGATGAGTCCCCCAACCCCCCCCCCTAAAAAAATGGCAGAAACGAAAACACCTCGGAATGAAATGAGACTGTTACGTTAACGCATCCTCGAGGAAACAACATCAATAAACATGGTCACCTCTACGAGAAAACTAGGGCACAAACAAACGACGGGGTTGTATTTCGTGAATCCAGTGGAGATGGAAAAGGAGATAAAAACATTACGACAGATTACTCGTAGCACCAAAAATTTATCCCCAGGGAGGGCTGTCTGTATAATTTATCTTTAGAGATCTCAGTGTACTGTCACAAACTAACAGACACATGCTTCAACCTTACCCTACTAGATCCGCCCCGGTCCTCGTCAAAATCAGTCAGAAAAGTGAGTCTTTCCGCTGATTTGTGTCATCCTTCGTCGAAGTTTGTGCTGCAAATTCTGAAATTGTTGAATCCAACTCTAGGTGTGACAGCAAAGTACACTCACTGTTTAACTTTTTATGTTAAGTAAAGTTTGTTAAGTTTATGTTCCTTAAAAGGAAACTCAAGGCCAAAAAAAAAACATCAAATGTTTGTGACAAAGTAGAAAATTACAAAAATTTCTGTAAAGGTTATCCTCAGTTCTGATCTACTGCTCTGGAGATGTTATCTTTAAAATAATCTGATATTACAGAAGAGTGATCTGCCAGCATACAGTTCTGATGTTCTTCTTTGCAAACTGAAAACAAAATACATATACAGGGCCAGCTTGCCTGGAGGAGCCACTGAGGGCAGGTCGAGATCGCTCCTACAGAACAGTTACAATTTCGCTCGCGACGACTTTCCGAGTGAAGTTGGAAGACAAACGTAGCATCAAACGGGCAGGTGTAAAAACAGCGCCATCGTGCATGTTCGCCCTCAGTTCACTTTAGGCTATCATGTGTTTCCTCTTCAATTATTGACGTCTCAACAGGAAAACACATTTACAAATGAGAAAAACTTCACCGGAAGAGTTCACGGTTAAATTCACCCCACCCACATCCCTCTCTTTTGACGTATCAAAACCTTCGTTTTGGCGTCGACCACAAAGCATGGGATGTTTCCAACATGTCCTAGGTAACTGACATTTCAAAATTTGAAACACTCACTGGGACATCTACATGTGAAACACGGAATTTATAACACAAGTTCTCTTTGAAATCTTCATTGAAATGCTATCAATAATTTGTTGTTGCTTGGGTACTGTTTTTGATATTCTTAAGTCTGCTCACATCACAGAAACTTTGAATACGGTTTAAGAAGGATATTGCAAAACAGTCTGTCCGTACATTTTCTAAGCGGTGTTTCTTCGAGTGAACTAAACCCGTGCATGCTGTATAGATTAGTACTAAATAAAATGTGTCAAGAAAGGTTTCAAATCCTGTGATACCAATACAGTCTTCTCCACAGCATGAGCTGGACATCCTCAGACCAGCCCAAAGATTTCATTTCCAACCATTCCATCCTGTATAATGGTGGACTGCTTACAACCCTCTTATAATAGAACGGGTGGGTAATGTCTAAAACTGCACCCTTGGAAATAGCTTATAAATGACAAATCAATAAGGGCACTTTTTGTCGAAGGGAAATCTGTCTAGAAATTGGCAATGGGAGGAATGGGGGGGGCATGAATATCCCCTAGCCTCTAGTCACCTGTCTTTGTAGGTCTGTAAAAGTTATGATTTTGGGAGAATTTGGAGGAGATACTGCACAGAGTAAGACTCTTTATGTTGCTCATTACTACTCATATACTCCTTTAATGTTAAAATAATACCTGCATCCTTGTTTTCTTGTTTTCTTATCGCTTCATGAGATAGGGCCACCGTCCTCTGCGTCACTCACCATGGATGGCTCGAGGTGGGCAAAGAAACATGGAAGTGCACATTGAACAGGGTCACCAGGTCAGCCATATCTGTATTTACCAGCTGGTGGGGGTAGTGGGATGGGAGGGGGGTGTATAATTGTTGTCTCTTTCCATCATCTGATGGATTCCACTAAATTCCTTGTCTGGTCTACTTCCATGGCTAACTCCTCGATGCAGTTAGCACTTGAATCCTATCAAACAACGACATGAAGCCAAAAGAAAATGAACAAAAGATGAATGAATCAAAGGTTTAAACACAAAACAATGAAGTGATAACCAATAAAGTCAGGTCACAAAATTCTGGTGAAGAAACGTTTTCAATGGTAACCGTTATGGCAATGACATGTCTGAGACATTATCAGAGAAATATTTATAGGAAGAATATGGAAAAGAAATATTTTGAAAGAAGTCAACCTATTACAAAAGTTCCCTCAAAACTGAGACAATTTACCAATCACTTAGCTTGGAAAGTGAACAAACTGGACACCACTTTGTGATATGAGCTTCTTCTGAAACAAAAAAAGAAAATCCAAGGGGTATAAGGGGAGAAGGAACCCCTTAACCCCCTCCCCAAGATGGAAATTAGTGGTGCATCACATCAACATAATTTTGCCATATGGCACGTAATCAATTTTTATTGAGTACGGTCGATTCAAGGAGTCTTGATATTTGTTAATTCTGGTTGTAAAACAATGAAAGCGGTTGATTGATGAGTAGGTCTGGAGTAGACAATGCTGGTAAAGCTCCAGTCCTCGATTCCGATCTGTCTGGATGTAGGTAACCAGACATACAGTGAATTCAAAGAGGATGCTCTGTGGTTTTTTTAAATATTGCTTAGCAACCATTGCCATGGGTAGACTTTCCATCACTGATGAGATGTGATGGTATTCTGGGATGCTTTTTTACATTCAGACGTTACTATCATGTGTCTACCAGTGAGAGGATACATGTCGACCACTTCATCTGTCTGCCAAATTCTTAACCCATCGCCAAAATTAAAGGCCAATTCAGCCAGGGGCTTAATGTTTAATCCAGAGGTCCCCGAAATTTTTCTTGCAGCAACCCCTTCTCAGGTAGAACCATCAGAGGGGGACACTTATACAGAGTGTACCAAGAGTGACCATTTGTTTTCATTTTACCAAACTGACCTTATTTCAGACAGAATTTCATAGATGCACTAGTAACAATCTAGTTTCCGAACTCAACACCTTACAGGGACTGACGCAACTTCATTGGTGTCGGTGATATCAAAAGACAAATTGCAGGGTCAGTCTCTTTACAAGACACACGTTTCACACTTTTGTGGGTCTGCATGCATCAAAGAAATACAATACAAATTATTTATGAAATCCCTGAAGATACGTCAAATATATGTTTCTTCTCTCCACCTTTCAAACACTCTCAACTCGAATCAGATAACTTGGGGTTCACTCTCAAAGTCCCTTTATGTTTCTTCGAATAGTATCTGATTTCTCCCACCAGCAGAGGTTCCAGATTTCACTGATTACCATCCTTTTGTTTTTATCAAGATTTAAAAACTGATTAAGCATGTTAGGTGCACTGTGTCAGCAGTAATCAATGGCAAAAGTTCAATGCTACTTTAGGAGAGTGACTTACGCTTCCATTTGACAATAGATTGAGGAGAAACAGAGGCAGAGAGATAGTAATGGATGGTTGAGGATGTGAACTCAAAGAAAGATGCTCCAATAATAACTGAGTATACTTCTGTGGTATAAACAAGTGAATAATCAGCAAGACTAAACTACTGCCTCAAACATCAAAACAGCAATTTGCAACTAGGGGTTAGATCTAAACATTTAAGCACCATAAATTATGCGATGCACTGGTGTGACAATTCATTGTTACATGCTTGGTGTTATTCTTGAATGGTGTATTCTATTACTTATCTACCCTAAAAAGTATCAGAAAAAACTTCAAGACTCCTTAGTCCCTCTCCTTACATTAGCCAGAATGGCCAAAGGAACTGTGCTTTTGATGATTCAATTATGAATATTTTGAACCTGACATATTCTTGACGTATCATGTTTCACAATTTTCACTGTTCGACCCCTGTTAACTCCAAATGACCTCTGACCTAAAAAAAAAATAGGCTCCTTGAACTCAAATAAGTTACACCTACATGTCAAATAGGAAATTTGTCCAAGCTTCCCTTCCTAAAATATCATGGTTACAAGATTTTCACTATTTGACCCATGTTGACCCCAAAAGAACTTTGACCCTCACCAAGGAACAACAGGGCCACTGCACTTCATAGGTTACACCCAAATGCTAAATATGAGATCTGTCCCAGCTTGCCTTATTGAGATACCATGTTTACAATGTTCACACAATGTGGCCACTGTTGACTCCCAATAAACTTTGATCTCCACCGAAAACAACAGATTTCTTAATAGGGTACACCTACATACCAAATATGAGATCTGTCCAAGAATCCCTTCTTGAGATATCATATTTACAAGTTCCACAACTTGAAATTTGTTGACCCCAAACTAACTTTGACCTCCACAAAAGACAATAAGCTTCTTGCACTCGATAAGGTTCACCTCCTTACCAAATATGAGATCTGTCAAAGCTTCTCTTCTTCAAGATATCATGTTAAACCTACAAGGTTTTCATAATTTGACTTCAGTTGACCCCAAATGACCTTCGACCTCCAACAAATACAATAGACATTGTTTGCTCATACAGGTACACACACATACTAAATATGACATCTGTCCAAGCTTCCCTTCTAGAGAAGTCACGTTTACAAGTTTTCACAATTTTAACCCCATTGACTGCAAATGACCTTTGACTTTGACCACCAAAAACGACATCCTTTTTGTACTCAATTAGGTGCACCTACATACCAAATCAGATCTGTCCAAGCTTCCATTCTTGAGATATATATTGTTTACAAGGTTTTCACAATTTGACCTGTTGACCCCAAATGACCTCCACCAAAAACAATAGGCTCCTTGTACTCAATAAAGTTAACCTACACACTGAACATGAGATCTGTCCAAGTGTCCCTTCTTGAGATACCATTGTTATAAGGTTTGCCCAATTTGACCCCTGTTGACCTCTACCAAAGACAAGAGGCTCCTTGTACTTGATAAGCTATACCAACACACCACATACAAGATCGCTCTAAGCTTCTCTTCATGAGATACCATGTTTACAGGGTAGGAGTCACAAACATACATGCACACACACACACAGATACAAACACACACAGGCCATCGTGAATGCACAGGTTAAAATAATCATCAAACCAAAACAAGAAGAAAGATTAGAATCTCCACATCTAAAGTATCTCCTCTTAATCCCTTAGTACTAAGCTTTGTCTGTCTGTCTGTCTTCTACCTCTCTTTCTCTGTCTGTCAGTCTGTATCTTTCTCTGTCAGTCAGGCAGCCTGTTTTTCTGTCTCCATTTCTGTTTGTCAGTCGGTTTGTTTATCTCTTTCTCTGTCTGTCGGTCTATCTGTCAGTCTGTCTATCTGTCTTTCTAGGGATAGCTTTGTATTTGTTTGGATCATACCTTCTTTGTGTTTCCTACATCTCCTTAACACTATGAAGTGCAATGAAAGACGCAATTTCTGCATAAGCAACCTCATCATTCGTATCAACCAAGATGCCCATGACTGACTCACTTCAGTACAGCAGAGCGATTCAGTCCAGACTAGAATGTACTAGGTTTTGTTGTTTTTGCCCTTTCCACAAATTGAGAGTGATCCCTTTGGCACCATTCATTTCATTTACTTTCCGAATTCCCCAGACATCGAGGTGGAACAGTCCACCACCAGCCCAGCTGACAAAGACAACTTCCTGATGGGCTGCTTGTCTAAGATTTTCTCTACTGTATTTATTTTTCTGCCTTCCTCATCACTTAACACCAAATGTGAAACAATGAAAGAAGCCGAGGGGGGGGGGTAAGAAAAGAGGTTTCTGTTCTGTGCATCCTCAGATAATCTCATGTGAGTGAACTGCTGGAGGAAATTGAGCTCTCTTGCTTCAAGTTGAGGCAGATCGGACACCTAATTATTTCAACCCTGTTGTCTTGCTTGGAGATGTGGTGCCTCTTTGTTTTCACACTTCCTAGGGTCAAATTTCCTCTCATGGGAGTATCTGCACTTACAACGACCGAGAACATTAACACCACAGGCAAGGACGACCCGTAAAAGTCAACTTTTGGAGGGCATCAAGATTCTGTGATACCCAAAAGACTCGATGGCCTGCTTTGACTTGTTGCGTAGATTCAGTCTAAACAGTTTTCAAATTTTACCATCATTGTAGGAGCCATTCCACGACAGACTAAGGCAATGAAGAGCACCCCGATACGCTACAAACAACATTTTCTACTAGAGGAATCCAATTCCATTTTGAAGATGTAAGTAAGAACAATTTCTTGTCAGTGTTTTTTTAGATGATAATGTTGGTTCAGAGAAAAGTGGTTGGATACACAGTTTCCTTCTGACATGTCTGAAGATACAGCATTTAGGAGTCACATTCAGCAAGCAGATGTTTTTTAAGTATTTGCAGCGGGTTCGAAGTGTGGACCCACAGCCCGTTGGGGAATCAGGTAACCAAAAGTCAACTTCCGTTAGGCTAGGCCTGCTAGTTCGTGGTATGGTTGTAATACCACATTTTGCTCTGCATGTTTCTGCAACACCATGACTCTTACGTACCGGCATGACAAGGAATGGTTACCTGTTGACTCTTCTTTAATAAGTGATGCAATGATTGGGTTTGAAAAAGCCAAACTCTGAGAAAAAAGTTTTTCATCGCATGGTCAATGCACATTAGTGAGACCTGGATCCGGGTGGCAACTTCAGAACCAGGTGTGCTGACATCGTCCATCGGGTACCAGGTTACCTGGTGCAAACGCTACTTTTTTACTTTATGACCGGCATATTCAAAGTGGCACGAATTTCATTTTTCAGGAACTTTTGAACAAACAGGTTGTGCCCACCAACTTTTGTTTCTCCCATTTTGCAATTACCATGAGAAACATTCCTGCATGTTTTGAATTAAGAGACCCTATCCACTGTCGCACGAACAAGCACCATCAAAACCATCTTGTTCTACGAGAAACAGCCCAACTGGCAGTTTCAGAGGAGTCTGAGTGAAAAGTCCCTGGGCAGAGGATGATGAACTCACCAATACGTTGTTGTACTTCTTCTCCATGTAAGATGCATGGTCCCGCTCTGCTTGGACCCGTCTCACCAGGAACTTCATCTGAGATTTGGATTCAATCTTATCCCTCTCAAATTCCCCAGCCAATCTCCCGAGGGCGACTCTGCTCGACTGGAGGATGGAAATTAAAAATATGGGTCACCGATGAAAAAACGACCAATTAAGAGGACTTCAAGACAGACAAAACAAGACTTAAAATAATGACAGAAGCGGGCGTAGCAAAGTGATACAAAAAATATACTGCCATGACAGGCTTGGAATTTGTCCTCCTAATCCAGTCTTTCATGTATCAGATATTGGATGAGAGAGTGAAGTCTGGAATGACAGGATTTCAGTCTAGGGAACAATGATACACTTAAATTTTGTTTAAAGAGTCCTAATCCAGGGTAAAAAGGAGTTACCTCTTTGAATTAAATGGTAGTCTTACTACCCTAAAAGGTAAAATCCTGCTGAGAGCAATCTGGTGGTTCCAAAAAAATCCTCCTCGTGGTTTAAATGACAATGAAACAAAATTTTTGAAGAATGTTTCTAGAAGTAGCAACCCTGTGGTTCATTCTTACAATTTGATACTGTGCACATGAAAGTGCAGCCCGTACAGCTATGGTGGACAGCAAGCGACATTGTATTGCTGTATGTACGTACATGCCCAACGGGCAAAGTCTTCACAAATTGGAAAATTTCTGTCACAAATAGAAATCAATTAAAATTAAAAAGCAAAGGAGAAGGGCAAAAAAAGCATTTACAAAAATGTAAACTGTTGTCAATAGTTGTGGATTACTTACTCTAATGATCTGGTAGGCTCTCTTAGTCTGTTCATCCGACCTGAGTTTCTCTTTCCTTAGCTCCCTTGCCTGTTCTTGGACCACCTCTCTCAGAGAGGTCTGGTCCTTGCTTGCTTCTGACAGCTCTCTCTGCAAGCTGTCGCATTTTTGCCGAAACCAGTCCTTGGCTTCCTCCATGTGGAATGAAATCTTTCAGCAAAAAAATCGAAATTTCCATACAATGCAAATATGACAACAAAGAAACATGGCAATATAATTTCATAAATTAAAGTGACTGCGTGTGTAGGCAAAAAGTAAAAACACTAACATTTATTATCCAAAAGTTAAGTATTGTCTTTTATTGCACTATTCACACAATTTGGGATAATAAATGGGTCTCAGGTGTAAATTTTGCCACATGATTTCAAAATCTTCCAGAAAAATGACAAAAAGTTTTAAATAATTGGTTTTCATGCAACTTAACCGCACCCTTCTTTAAATCAGCCAATGGGAAGTGTGTACTGGTAATGAATATTCAGCTAGTCAAAATTGTTCATCACTGATGCCACAATGAGGTAATGAGTTCCAAGGTTATTTGTAAATACAGTGCTTCAGTTTACTGAATACTGCACTTCCTAACATCAATCGAGGAGCGACGACTTGGGTAGTATATTTTTTTGATACACCAGTGAGACCTGTACCATCGCATATTCATTATGAAGGCACTTACAACAAAAGTTAATTTTCAGATATTATTTCTGTTTATCACTGTTTCCATGCCATTCCCATTGCTTTTGAAAGTAGTTGCTGTCACTCCACTAATTGAATGATCTATTCTGTACATGAACAACCTGGTGTGTACATTTAAAAACAAAGGAAAACTTAAAATCAAACATAATCTCATTGTTCTGGGTTCCATACACATGCAATCCTTTTAACACTTGAACCACAGTATCAAAAGCTGATTACTTCTCAAGTTGCTAAGGATCATACAATATCAACAACTGTGTCAGCATTGCAAGCCCCCTGATTGCTTTTTTGTCACAAGGTTCAAAGGGAAAGAAAGGAATTTCAAGGTTGCTTCTAGATATGACTAGTGTTTAACTGACTCGCAGGTAGAACTCAACTCGAATGATTTGTCTTGAAAAAAAGATATTATTTACATTACTTCAATTGTATCACACACTTGCAAGACTTTCATTCTGGTTTTATATTTTCAAGCAATACTTAGTCTTGGATTTACACTCAGTTTCATTTAACTTCATTTTTAGAACTCCAGCACACGAAATCTCTCTCAACGTGTACAAAGAATATACTCATTTCTTGTACATATCATCCAAGCTTTTGCAAGAAATAGCTTTCATTTTCTTTTCCTCTAGCTGGACTATAATTCTGACTACAACTCTAAGTCTCTGCATAATGTCCTATCAAACCATTCCATATGTGACAAAATTCCTTCCCAAAATCAGTGGCTAATTTTAGAGAAACAGCATCAGTACCATACATACAATGTGTATATACACAGCAGAACAATACGTACAATGTGTACATATAAAGGGCTGAACTTGAAAAAGGAGCCTGCGACCCATGCCTGGCAGGATATATATCTTCTCCCCTGGAATACAAACTTTGTTCTGAACATACGCAGAGATACTGGCTGTGCTTGCTTTAAACCAGACTTTGTGAAACAGTCCAGCTTTTCAGAGAGAAAATAAATAAAGATGAATATATGACTGTGATCATTTTTACGAGCAATCGTGACTGGCTGATTGAGATCAATGCTGCCAGGAGGAATTGATCTTTATCAGCAATCATGACTGGCTGCTGAATCAATCTCTATCAGCAATCATGATTGGCTGATTTGATCGCTGGTACAACGAGGAATCGATCTTTATCAGCAATCATGATTGGCTGATCTAGATCACTGCTACAAAAAGTCGATCCACGAAAGCCATCAAGTCTGTAACCGATGAGAGAGATTATTGCTTTACTCAAAATTTGTGCTCATTAACTCATGACTGCACTGAAAAGTCTAACTACCTCTATGCTATTAATAAATTTTGAAAGGTAAACTTGCATGAAAAGGACAAGTTTCTTTACTTCAAATGTTTTGTGACAAAGATGGCTTTGATGAAGAAAAGCTGCCACAAATACAAAAGTAACTTCTTCTTGGTTTTTCCTTCTGGCATAAAAGATTCAGCATACAACCACTGTAACTCTCCAAATCAACACAGTGTATTAATTGAACACTGAAATGTTCAACATGGAAAAGAGTTTTTCACCAGTCTTCATGGTTCATGTATTTTGGATTTGGCTGCCACACAGTCTGTTGCTCTGCGTTTGCATGGTTTGAATGCAGCTGATAGAGTCTTATTAGAGTCAATAAACATCAGGCAAAATCTAATTCAGCAAAACTTTAAACAACACAAATCACAACGAGTGAAGTGACCATTGATCTTAAAGCTACATAGACGGTTTCAATGTCCATCAAATTTTAGTGCAACAATCCCAAGCGGTACAGCAGTTGCAGTTTCCACTGTACACTATAGGGTAATCAGAGTTTGAGGTGGCCTCTTTCACATTTCAGGAAGATTTGATTCCATCAACCACTTAACAGTGATGCCAACCACAATCTTCCAGACAAATAAGATGATAAAGTTTCTCTCATCAAAGAAACATTTTCAACTTAACTTTGAGCAACTTCCTCTGCTCTCCTTAGGCTTGAGAGATCTTATCACAGACTTGCTTTAACGATCTCCTGTTCGCCTCAACATAAAGGCCATACCCCTTTGTCCATGACTGATTTTGAACATGAAAGACAGGATGTCTCGAGGTTCAGACCATTTTTATCTACCTTGGGTACTAAAGTGATACACGTCGCATCCTTTCACGATCACAGCCGGTGAGCTGTGTACGATAATCAGATTAAATAGTGCCGCAGGGGTGTACAGAATTCTCATCTTATACTGCCCATTACCACACAACCACCCACTTCCACCATTCACTTCCCCACTTCCACCCTTTGCCCCCCCTCCCATCTTTTTTTTTGTCACCATACCTCTTCAGATTCAGAACTAATCTCTGCCAGCTTCATTTCCAGTTTTGAATTGCGTAGCTCCGAATCATTTAGTCTGGCCCTCAGGGACGCGATTTCCTTAGTCATTTCGTTTTCGTCAGTCGCTTCGTTTCTGGGTGATGAAACATTAAATGTTAAATATCAGTGCTGTATCTCCTTGTCATTAAATTAGATTCTTCACACACAACCGGTGTCTTCATACTAAAACTATGACGGGATGCTTGGCAGGGTGATCTGTCGAACGGACACACGGGAGGAGGAGGTGGGAGGAGGAGGAAAGGAGGAGGAGGAAAGGAGGAGGAGGGAAGAGGAGGGAGGAGGAGGGAGGAGGGAGGGAGGAGGAGGGAGGGGGAGGGAGGAGGAGGGAGGAGGAGGGAGGAGGAGGTGGGAGGAAGGGAGATGGGTCGAATCCATAGAAATAGAGAGACCAGACTGATGTCACAAAACAATAAGTGAAGTCCAATCTCTGTTATGCAGAAGGTGTTCTCATGAAACCACCTAACACAAATTCAAGAGAAATTTTTCAGATGATATTACCCGCAAACAGCTACGCATTAGAATGCAGTTTTCCCTCAGTGTTAGTAGTTAGATATCAAATTGACAAATTCTCTGAATTATACATAGCAAATGTTAAAGGCAGAGGTTTTTGCCTCACAGAGCAAGGACCGTACATATAATGTTAGGCTTCATTGTGTTTAGTGTGTGAGTATTTAGCCTGACATCATTCTGATCTATTTCTATGGTTGCATCTCATTTGATCTTGGAATTGATATCTTGTTCACTACCCCAAAATGGATCAAATGTCGACCATATCTCGAGCCCTGAGACAAATTGGTATCACATAAATGATGAACAAAAACATACCAAGTATCTACATCATCACAAGGCCAGACAGGTTTCAAAAGTGTTACCATTTAAACTTTAATTTACTTTAACTAGCTGGTTTCTCTGGGCAAATTAATTCTCCTTGAAAGTTCTAAAAGGTGTTAATATTTTACAATAGTTTGATATTAACTGCACAACTACTACTGATGTTCCACAAAAAATATCATGAATGATGGAAAATACATAGAATTCAAACAGAAGTGAAACTTCATCAAAATTTGGTTACACAGAAGGGTCGATGAAGATGTCTCACATGATATTACATTTTTTCTTTTTTTTTTTGGCTTGAAACTGATTAGGACAATACCAAAGTATTAATTCTACGTAGAGCAACCAGCATATTTTGTCCTTTTAAAGAGATTTGCACTCTGGCAAAGTTTAAAATGAGGGGCAGATATGAAAGAGGATGTCAAGCTACCAGGGTCCAAATGAAACCAAGAGGAGGCCAAACTTCAAAAGGTTTGTTGAGAACTTTTTACTTGTATGATTATTACTATTGAAATCGTATTTCTTTCATCTGTGCAATGCATGTGGACGCAGTCTGGGAGGAAGGGGGGGGGACGAGAGCCTCGATATGCTGGAAAGTTAATTGAATTAAACCTTACAAGGCTGTGAGTCCAGAATGATGGAACACAGTCACATATGGGCACTAACTGTTAAACAGTCCAACAGCTTCCCATCTCTAAAACTTGAAAGCTGCAAATCAGGCTTTCTCTATCAACATCTGTTGTGGGCATTCTATCTAATCATGACCCACATGTAACAAGGCTGGTACCGTCACAGATGAGGGGATAGGGTAGGGGGGAAGTCCCCCTAAAATTTATAGATACGATTTTTTTTTACAAAAAGTGCCCTCATTTATATTATATCATGCATAGTTAGGTATTTTCAGAGTTCCCTTTAAGCCATTTACCCTTCCCCAACAGTAAGGATGTACTTTTAGACATTAACAACTATCAGAGGGTTAAGCCAGCCCTGGGTTAGTCCGACAGTGTATTACAGATTCATGACTCACAACAATCCCTACTAACATTCTTCCAAAAGATGAACGAGAAAAAAAGAAGGCCAATGAACACTTTTGCTGAATTTCTGCCATGAAGGTCATTTAAATTAGTGCTGTAGAAAGTTTGGGGACAAGATGTTAGGATCACACGGCTGTGGTCTCATTTCTCCATACAATAGGATGGCCTATTAGGGTGCAAGAGACCCATTTAAAGGGGTTTTTTTTATCGTAGCTGACAAGGATTAAAACTCATCAGAGTAATCTTTGGTTGATAAAGGGGATTGCTAATTAGGTCACAAACATTGATTTAACCTTTATTGACGTATTCTTAACTAAGCTTTTACTTTTAATTGCTTACAAATCAGAAACCAGTAATCACCTTGCTTGATTCAGTTTGATTATTGTCTTGAAGAAAAATCAATGTTTAAAAGAAATTTGGTACATCCGTTAAAGTTCAAAACATTTGTGGAGCATCAAAAATAATCACACAATATCCAAAGTAATCCTGAAATAATAAAGTCATTATGAAATTGTGGAATCACCAGTTGCAATTTTAGAGAAATGAACAGATTGAAAACATTTGCAACTGGTGCTGAGATTTAACAAGCAGCAAAGAAGCCCCAGCATCACCTATCAGGCTGTAGCCAATGGCTGCTCTGGACATGGAAACTCAACCTAAAGAGTGTGAGACAAAACTGGTTATAAGCAAAGTATGGTCACAAGCGATTTGACTTTACAAAATATTTTTTTTATTTAAAAATGCCATGAAAGCTGAGGCTTCAAACCACCAAGATTCAAGCTTATAGTAGAATATACTTAACCAATATTCGTACTTTTCGCGATCTTGGGATTCCTTAGACATTTCTTCGATCTCCCTTTGAAGATGTTTCACTTGTTTCATGAAGGTCTTTATCATCACCATTTGTTCCTTGTTTCTGTTTACATACTGTCTCTTCGCCTCTTTGAGGACCGTCAGCTGACGTTCCAGAGATTCTCTCTCCTCTTTCAGAGTTTCGTTTTCCTCCTTCATGGTCCTGTAACTTTCCAGTTGGGTCCTCTGGCTTTTGATCCTGTCTTGCAGTTTTGCTCGGGCCTCCTGCAGGCTCGTCAGCTTCTCGTTGAGTTCTGCGTTGGTCTTGGAGAGGTCACTCACCCTGGAGGCCAACTCCCCGTGTGCCCTCCGGAGACTTGCCAGCTCTTTCTGGGTCTGTTTGTTAACCAGAGATTTCTGATTCATTAGCTGGCTCTGCAGAGAGTTCACCCGTTCTTTTAGCATCTCCATCTGGCTAGCTGAATCAAGATCCTCAGTTTCTCTGTGAAGGGAGCAAGATAAACTTCCATCACATTTTTTGCTCTTAGCTCTACCTTTTGCCAAAAGTTATGAAGCAATACATGGGAAGGCTTAGAAATACAAGGTTGGATGGAGGTGGTTGGGGGGTGCAACCTGCAGTTTTCACTATATTCTGCGTAATCACAAATAGCTACATAAGACATGTGAGCAATATGCAAATCAGATGGGAAACGAAAACGCTCTAAAATGACATGTTCAGAGCAACACAGAAGAGAATTTAAGATTTACTGAGCAGGAAATTATTTCATTTACCAATGGAAGGTCAGATGGTCACTACGGTCTGGGATCAAACACTACAAACCATGAAGAGTATATGGGGCTGGTGGAAAAGTACGCCGTGACATCAATTGATAGAATGGGCGGGGCAATGTCCAAAATATTTCTCATAAAATCTATAATAATACAAACAACATGTCAACAAATCTGAATCTGTTAAAAAGTCTTTTTGCATAAACACAGATCGTTTGAAGCCGCCAAAATTTTTGAAGAGGCTGACTAAGCCAATGGCATAGAAGTTGCAAAATGATAAGAGCTAGCAAACGTGCAACTAGTACGATTGTTGACCAAGTGGGTATTGATTACATAGGAAAATGCACTGGGTGATGTTATTGATTATTACTCACTCGTGGCAGCAGTCTAGGTATCATCTAGACTTTTCTCTCAACTGTGCGATATGTGTTATAAGCAAAAACAAAGACTTTACACAGCCTCATTTCACTGTATTTTACAGGATACCTGAAATCACAGTTTCAAAATCTAGTCTCTACATCAGAGAGCTTTTAACATCAGAGAACTGCTCATACTTTGTTAATGTAAGGACAAGATTAGGGTAAGGGGGTGATGAGGAGGGGGGGCTAACAGGCAGAGGAAAATGACCAACTTCTTGTCTCTGAGAATCTGGTTATCTTGCTTCTGTTTCTGAAGTTCTTCCTCCAGGCCATCGAGGGCAGCCTGCAGCTGCAGATTTGTGGCTGAGAGCTCTTCCAGTGCTTGTCCCATGTTGCGGTTATCCTCCTGCGACAGACTCAGTTCCCTCTGAATAGACTTCACCTGAGGCGGATGGAAAAAGGGAAACGATCTCGCAAGCACTCCAAAGCAGGGATTCAACGAATGGATTTTGATGTGTCACAAAATTGGCAATCATTTGATGAGCGAAGCCTGTATTTTCAATGGAGATACATAAAAATGCTCTTCAAAATACTTGACAATGACCCAAATATCACAAAACAACAAATTATGGTGATTTGTAGAGGAGGGGGAAGGAGAAGCATCACAGAAGAATAAGGGGGATGTACCAACTCTGCAACCCATGAGAAAGAAAAAAGAGGTCTTCCATAAAGGTTGGTACGACTCCATCAGCTTACTGGCAAAGAATAATGAGAGCTTGTTGTACTGTGATGTAGACTCAACTCAAGCTTCCAGAATACCACATCCTACTGACGTTCAAAGATGTTAGATTGTTATCTGCTTATGTAAAATTAGTATGCAAATAACCACTGAAGATTTATGCACATCCCCTAAAACTAAACCACGTAGACTTTGTTATTGTTCTCACTCTCTCTCTGGGATACCCACTGACCACCACAGACATTAGTAATCCGTTGTTCCTTTGTTTCTTATGTTTTACTGTTTTTTACCTTTGTTAGCGTTTCACTCTCCTTTGACCTCTCATTGGCTTGCAGCTTCTGAAGGTTATCTCGAAGCAGATGTAGGTTTCTTTGGCTGTCTTGCCTATCCAGGATACAAACAGAAAAGGGCACCAGGGGACATGTATTGAACAATGTACTAAGGGACATGCACTGAACAGTGCTATCAGAGCCATGTGATGAACAACACACTATAATATGGGAAATTATTGGACAATGCACAAGGGAACATGCACTGAACAGTGCAATGGGGAACATGTTCTGAACAGTGCAATGGGGAACATGTACAGAACAGTGCAATGTGGAACATGTACTGAACAATAAAATGGGGAACGTGTACTGAACAGTGCAATGGGGAATATGTACTGAACAGTGCAATGCAGAACATGTACTGAACAATGAAATGGGGAACATGTACTGAACAGTGTAATGGGGAACATGTGCTGAAAAATGAAATGGGGGTCATTTACCGAACAATGCACTGGAAAACATGTAATGAACTATACAATGGAGAACATTACTGAACAGTGCAATGGGGAACATGTACTGAACAGTGCGATAGGGAACAAGTACTGATCAGTGCAATGGGGAACATGCATTGATCAGTGCAATGGCGAACATTACTGAACAGTGCAATGGGGAATATTACTGAACAATGCAATGGGGAAAACGTACTGAACTAACCAACAGCTTTAAAAAAATGCAAACAAAAAAATGCATCAGGGGTGTCTTGCTATTCAAACCAGCTTTAGAAAATAGATTTAACTTTCTTTATGAAATCTGAAATTGCATTTACAAAATTACCTTATTAATTTTATCGCAGCCCTCACACATTATGGAAGAGGTACTTTCAGAAACATGGCCAAATGCTTAATACTAAATTTAAACTGACTCACAATAATATGCTACAGAGTGATACAAATAAGTCTCCCTTTTACTTACAGAAGCAATATAACAGTAAATAGAATGACAAAAAGCTACACGCTAATATCTGTATCTCTTTCAAACGAATAAACCAGATGATCCCCACAATGTCTGTCACAAAATGAGGAATGAAAAATATAAAAGGATCATACAAGGAATTTTCCTGTGAAACCGACACCCACTTGTTCCACAACAACATTGAAATTTTAACGCATTTCACGATAAATAACATTCAAGGGGCAGAATTCATAATCACAATTCAAATAAATTTTTACCATTCTTTCATGATGAAATGATTATTTAATCACTGACAGAAAGGCAAATCCTACACACTAATATTAATACTAAATAAAGGGTAACACACTAACCCCTCGTCTTTTGGTATTAAAGTGATGCAACAGTAACTTCAAAATAAAGAGATACACACTAACGTTAATACCTCTCTTGTCTAACAGATGATAGTTCCCTGTCTTTCCTTCCAAGTTCTATCTGGAGTGCCTCGATTTGACTCTGCAGGTTGTGATGGGATGCCATGACACTGTCCAACATGGCGGCCATTTTAGAGTGGTCTGCTTGGGCATCTGCTAAAGACTTCTGCAAGCCTGAGACCTTGAGGGAATTGGGAAAAATTTTTAAGTTGTGCTATGAAACAACTCAGATAACAAGAAACTATAATGTTACGAGATGTCACATTTGCTAAAGCAACTACAGTATATGGTAACAAAAAACCACAGTTACAGACAAAATTATGTTAATAAAAATGGACAAAATATAGAAAAAAATATATATGCAGGGTTGGGCTAATAAGCTTTATATAACAATTTAAGATGCAAATGTACCTCTGGATATTACTTATCATCACTGTTTCATAAATAGGTAAAGACCATCCATTTTTAACTTTAAAGTTTGGCAGATATACCATCTTTTAATATAAGTGTTTGATACTGGTGGCAGCAGAATGAAACAAGGATACTTTTAGGCAAGTTTTAACACTTAATGTGTTAATACTTATGTATTTCTGTTTGTACTTTTGAGCACGGGTAGGTGAGCATTGGTGGGTAGATGAGATGAGCTATTTTTAGTGAAATTTGAACGACCATTTCACAAGAGACATCAAATAGTTCTGAGAGTTGGCTGAACTTTCTCCTGTTATGTTTGAAAGGGTGGCTATATCGTCAAGTAACAAAATTTAATCGACATTGAGATATTTATTTCGGAGAGTTGCCTTCGGCTTTCATCTGCAGGATAACAAATTTTAAGACCCAAAATAAAAATAAACTAAACAACTTCAACAGGTGATCATTCAGGATTGCAAGACCATCGCAAAGGTTCGCATAGTTTTCTCTTGGAAATGAAATTATTTTACGATTCCCTCCGGCTGGCAGTGGCAGAAATTGTGAGGAAAGTGTTTGTGGAAGCCAGGGACGATGACACTTTTGGTGTCAAAAGTTTAATCTTTACATAGGATATCAGGGTAAGGTGTTACTAGCTACGCCTAAACATGAATTCCTAACAACTTTTTCATCTTTGACCAATATCTAAGTGTCTTTAAATGAACATGGCCACCTTTGAGGAAAGAATTTTATGAGTCAATCTTGGACAATCAACTGTGTATCCTTTTGTTTTTCTTGAAGGACACTCAATTAGAAACTGCATCAAAGTTTCCAAACAGTTCACACTCCAAATCCTTTGTTCAGTCTACAGTATCTAGTCCATGAAGTGTTTGTAAACACCTGTCATAGAATGGGGGAAAGTAACAAGTAATGCCACTTTTGGCAGCTTGGCAAATGTTTACGATGAATAAATAACTGAATAGAACAAAGGTGATAGCGGAACAAATCAATGCAATCTTCCAAACTGGTTTATTTCCTTGACTGTCTAGTTAGCCAGGTCCATTTTTCCATTGATAAAGGTTTCAAACTTTTCAACATGCAACATTTGAGGTCAACCATCAACAAATCTGCACAAGAAATCTTAAAAGTTACTGTTAAGTCAAATATTTTAGAAAGACAAAGTTGTGTGGATGCTTTAGGACCATATTCAACTTTCTTAATGCCTAATATGTGGAGATAATGTTTCTCATTGGAGGGAGGGGTGGGGGTGGTGGGAAGTCTTTATATCATCTTAAATGATGATATAGGGAAATCTTTTGAGGTTAATACAATCCCACAGCTTACCTTTATCTGCTCCTGATATTCCCTCTCATCCAGTTTATGGGATAATCCTTCTGTCTCTTTCATGGCTGCATCTCTGGCCTGGATGGCCATCTCAAAATCTCTCTCTTTCATGTCCGCTGTGTTTTGCTCCTGGAGAAAGGAGAGACATGTTGAAATGAGCAGTGATACGACAATGAAGTACCTATTCCTCGAGGCTATTCAAACAAAATTATCCTTCTCTATTGTGACAGATTTTTTTTGTTAAATCAGCTTTTCAGCGATCATTTGCAATATTAAAGAGATGTTTTCTTCTCTGAAAGCTGGCGTTGCAAAAGTCATCAGTTATCAGGAAACAAGGTCTGAACAATTTTCCATAAAAACCAATTTTGCAAAATTTTTTCCACTTTCCCAAAAACCAGGTCCTTGTCCAGAGGGGTTCAGGGGGTTCAAACAAACCCCCCTACAAAATCTGGATTTCTGCTCAGCCTATGTCAGAAGGCCTACGTTAGCAAAATATATAATGAGTTTTAATTTGTTGGTAATAGTTGTCAGGTAAAATGTTCCACTAGCAGTAAAATTGAACCCCCCCACTGAAAAAGCTGTATACGGTCCTGAAGACAAAACGTAAATATTGATCTGGCTTTCGTTACAACAGGAATTACCGTGTACATCAGTATCTCCTGTAAGAAATTATCCAACCGATTAATATACTTGATTCCAGAAAGTTTGACTCAACTAGAAATTTCAATTTCATGGAACTGTGCACATGGTCTGTAGGGTAAACATTGGTTGATCACACAGCAGAAAATTTGGGAACCAAAAAGAAACCCCTTTTTTGGGGGGGAAAACCCCCTTTTTTTTTACCATTTTCCCCACAAACATCAATGCATCAAACTGACCAAGCCATTGTGTCAAAATGGTGTCATAGAAGATGAGCAGACACACTGGTAGAAACCTTCATCAAAATGTACTAAGTAATGCGGTAATGCATGGACGAATCTTTCCTTGCAACGAATGGTACTGATTATCTCTTACAAGTTTAAGAAAGCAAAATGAATCTTGCTGTTGCATCATATAAGATTGTTCATAAATATCACACACCAGTTCTCCCACAACAAACAATGGCACAAGAATGGTTTATGTCATTGGTTCTCAAAGTGATCCCTACTGCCTCCTGGGGGATTGTTGAGAAAAACCAGGTGGGTGCTAGCGAGTTTACAGGAATTAAGAGCGCATTGTCATTGACTTGGGGTGTCCTTGTGATTATGATCCATCAATTTAAAGTTAAATAGGCCTAAGACCCTCAACTCCCACCCCCCCCCACTCTTACTCTCCCTCTCCCCTCTCCGAAATAAATTTTGAGACCCAAATTATCCAAAAATGGTATTAGAAATTAAATAATTCCACTAATAAGTCTAAGATTTTCTGCGTTTGTATTACATCGTAGCTTTGTTGTTTGTTACAGGTCTTTGTTGCTCTTGCAATCAGAAGTTAAAACAGAGATAAAAAAATATATTGTTGAGCATCTTACTATGAATGGTAGAATAAGGAGGGGGGGTTGGGATTCAGGGCAGTTCAAGATACCGGAAAAGGGGCGGTAGTCCAAAGCAGTTTGAGAACCACTAGTCTTAATTCTCTTTCAAATGGGCAATTTACAATGTGAAACATGTTTAATCTTATTTGACAAAGACAAAAACAAATGCAAAAGAAGAAGAATAATTCAGAGGCTCCAATTTATTTGAGCTTTAAATATGGATCAATGCATCACTGGTGCATGCTGGTAAGACTTTCCCTTCTTTTCAATTGAGAGGAATAATAAATAAACTAGTTTTGTGGTTTTGCATTTGGTCTAGATATAAGTCAGGAAGTCCATGACATCACAATATGGACAAGCACAGACACAATACACAAAGTAATTTCAATGTGTGTTTAAGACACCATCCATTTTTTATCCGTGTTTTGAAATTGAAAACCCTCCTGTATTCATCATTTCCAGACAAAGGTATCATTTAAGAATACTTGATAGTGTGTTAAAGGGAAATAAAGGCATTTGTTTCAGAGGGATAAAAAAATCACACTTTTTAACAAATATTTGTGAACACGAAATAAGAGATTATTCGATGCGAGGGAGGACGGTAGCCTTCTTTTCAAGAAATAAATCTCTCACAGGTCGAAAGTTGGTTTATTTGTTGTTCAAGAATAATTTGCTCACTCAAACTTTCAAAAATTGAAATGCAGCATCTTCTGCGACTAATCACATGCATAATCTTGAAGAAATGAAGCTATGGCAGATGTTTATCGGTGAGATTGGATGGTTTAATTGCAATGGTTAAAGCTATTTTCTTTGCATGCAATGTTGGTGCATTGTAAACACCCTGTTTCCCTTTAAAGTTTAACATCGTGAGGAAAGAGCGAACAATGGATCAGAAATTATCTCAAAGCCATGGTTACCTGTCTTAGTTGTGATCGAAGCTGATGTACCAACACTTGAGAAGCTGTCAGTTCTTCATTGGTCTGTTGGAAGAAAGCAAAATATAACCAGATCAGAAAACAACAAAACAGATGACAATAACACCACAAAGCAACAACTATCTTCAGCAGGAAAAGGGAACTTCATACAAGGACACCAAAGTACTGGAAAAAGTCTTAAAAATGGAACAAAAACAGGCAACTTTCACTCTCTTCTACACGAACAAACATGAACCAATATTTCAGACAAAAATGTCCATACATGAAAGAAACATTTTGAAAAAAACCAGAAAGCCATAAAGGCTTTGTGATTCCTTGCGACATGGTTATATTATAACAAACATGACTTATCCACATGACAGGTATGAGAGTTACTGCAGCTACTGTTCTGGAAACAACACATTTGCCTTTAACCCAAAATAACCTTTATTTTGGTGACCTCAAATGACATTGAATGTCCAATTAAAGCAATAGGGATCACCTACCCAGTATGGGAAACCCACACATCAAGTATGACAACAGTCAACATTACCCTTCCGGAGATAATGTGTTAGCAAGGTTTGACCTCAAATGACCTTTGACCTCCACCAAAAACGATAGCAGTCTTCTACTTAGTATACACAATCCATACATTGAGTATGACATCAGTCACAGTTATCCTTCTGGAGATAGTGTTTACAAGGGTGTCACAGTTTGACCTCTGGTGACCTCAAATGACCTTTGACCTCCACCAAAAACAATAGGGATCATCCACTCAATATAACCAACCCACACATTAAGTATGACATCAGTCACAGTTACCCTTCTAGAGATACTGTGCTTACAAGATTTTTACAATTTGACCTCTGGTGACCTCAAATGACCTTTGACCTCCACCACAAACAAAAGGGATCATGTACTTAATATAGTAACCCACACAGTAAGTATGACATCAGTCACTGTTACCTTTCTTGAGATATCGTTTTTGCAAGTTTTTTGTATTTTAACCTCTGGTGACCTCCCATGACCTCTGACCTCCACCAAAAACAATAGCAGTCTTCTACTTAGTATATACAATCCGTACACTGAGTATGAAATTAGTCACAGTTATCCTTCTGGAGATATTGTGTTTACAAGGGTTTCACAGTTTGATCTCTAGTGACCTCAAATGACCTTTATCAACAAGAGCACAAGGGCACTCTGGTTCCTTACACAGATGGGGAGCATATAATGTTAATTATGAAGTAAAAGGGAGCACATTGCATTATTTTGTACAATAGCCTATATGGTCCATTTCTGACCATGAACTCTCACTTTTGTAACATAAAATCTGTAGAGAGAGAAACATACTTCATGCTTCTATAAAATGGCCCATTTCAGACATTGGACCCCAAACATGACAAACATGCACCCACATGGAACCACTTCCATAGCACTAATGTGACCAACTTTCAACAGTGTTACATACAATCTGTAAGAGAAGAAGTATTTTGCATGATTTCACAACAGCTTAGGGGCACTATGGTTCCTTGTACTTGGAATATACATACTGTAAAATGATATGCCTGAGTTCATAAATATCAAAGAAGTCATTTTAATTAATGCAATGAATTGAAGATGTTGATTTCTGCAATATACAGCAATATCCCATTCATTTTACAAAACACAAACAGCTGTGCATTTCTCATTTCAAGAAGCAGCTCTGCAAATTGCAATATGGCTTATCCCATCTATGCCCCTTTAAAGTCCAATAAACTGATAGTATGCCCTGGAGGGAACTACTGGGGTATAGTTTAAACTGGTAAGAATACCAACTGACTTATTTTCGTTCATTGTTACCTGCCCACCTCACTAATTGAAAAGACACTTACATGAATGCACACATTAGCACTCAGGCACGAGGAGGTAAACTGATCCAGCCAAAACTTGTCTGGTGTGACCACCTACAGTAGTGCAAACAACACTGCTTCTTTCTCATTTGATCAAGAAATTGCTAACTCAAGCAGTACTTTCATGATGCACTGGAGGGGGACTGATGGTACATATGAGCATCCATAGCATAAGGTTTTCAGACTTTTGCCCCCAGTTCCCCCAGATGACCTTTGACCTCCACCAAAAACAATATGGCACACCTTCTCAATATGGCAAACCTACATACCAAGTTTGACTTTCATCGGACTTTCCCCTATTGAGTTAGAGCGTACCCAAGCAAAACAAACTTTTGCCCCCAGTTCCCCCAGATGACCTCTGACCTCCACCAAAAACAATAGGGCACACCTTCTCAATATGGCAAACCTACATACCAAGTTTGACTTTCATCGGACTTTCCTCTATTGAGTTATAGCGTACCCAAGCAAAACAGACTTTTGCCCCCAGTCCCCCCAGATGACCTTTGACCTCCACCAAAAACAATAGGGCACACCTTCTCAATATGGCAAACCTACATACCAAGTTTGACTTTCATCGGACTTTCCCCTATTGAGTTACAGCGTACCTAAGCAAGTGTCACAGATGCACACACACACGCATACACACACACACCCATACGACATCACCATCGCATAGATTCCTTCTGCCTTCGGCAAGGAATCAAAAAGTCGACACCATCTGACCAATTTGATAACCTTACACACGTACTGTGTAAAGTGTGTGAGGTAACAAAACCAGTGGTAGGATTCTGTTTAAATGCTGTCCTCCCCAAACTGCTGCTATTTTCATCTATTTTAAGTTCTTCCGCAACAGAAGCAGACAAGCAAAGGGAAAAGATTACAATGACATCATTCAGGTTTTATGGCATGTGAAAAGGATGCAAGCATTGGTAGAGCTTATTACAGAGCTTGCCAAGACATCATTGGATTTCATATAGCAAAGAAGATGAGATGAGATAAAACAAGAAGAGTTATGATAAGGTGAAAAATGAAAAGATGAGAAGCGATGACATAAAATAGAACCCTGAAATGCAGATCTCCCTCTTGTATTAATCTGTTTCACACTGTCAATATTTCCATCTTGGAACCTTTCAATTTGAGGTACAGTTCAAAAAATTTAAGTCAGTTTAAATGTCCAAATATTGACATTATTCTCTGTAATTTTTCAGGCAAAAATGAAACTGGCAGTTTGATCAAGATTTGTAACAGTGACTGATGTGTCTAAAAACATTGTACTGTAACATTTAAATTGGGAAACGATCATTACAGGTGACTCCTTTCTCCATTTTTATGAAAAGCTTGAGATTTCTCCATTTTTACGACTCAGCGACAGCGTCTTCACAGACTTATCTCATACCTAAAGAGCCTTCACATGTCAAAGAACATGGGTCCCACTGAACAAGCAGGAATAAAATTTACAACAGTTAAGAAGGGAACTTGAGAAAAAAAGACCAGCCTTTTGGAAACAAATGAGTGAGACTTTAAGGGTAAAAATCTGACAAAGAACAACTACAGAAAAATAAATGACACAAAATTGGTGACTACAGATGGTTTGCAGATTGTATTGTGCTCTGTTTTATGAATATTAAAAAACTTTGCTGACTTGATTCAAAATATGCACCTAGTTTTACCACATTTGCTTCAATATACCATGTATTTTTTAATATTTTTGGTATTTTATCCAGTGCTCACCTTCTTGACTTGCCCTTCAAGAGCAGTTTTTGTTTTTCTGAGGTGTTTATTCTCGGTCACAGTTCTCACAGCATCTTCCACTTCTCTCTGCATGGCATTGAGCCTCTCCTGGAGTTGGCCCTTTTCATAGGCTAATCTCTGCTTGTCTTCCATTAACTCTGCTATTGATGCTCCTACCTTCTGATGGGCGACCTGAGAGAAAGTCAAAACCATTTTTTAACATTAGCTGTGTTCCTCATTTGAGTGAGTGCTCCTCATTTGAGTGAGTGCGGTGGATCTTGATCCACCGAGATGGATCAGACTCTAATGGGAACACTGATCAACATCACTCACTCAAGATCAAAAGCCTCCGATTTCGATACACCCGCTGGCGTAGATCGGATCGTCGTGGTTATATTTTCTTCAATTATATTTTTTCTTCTATTCTATTTTTTTTTGCTGATGGAGAGAAGAATTCAATATTTCACAAGTACAAATGATTTAATAGCTCTGACCTCTTGTTCTTCTACTGCACAAATTCTCTCTTCAAGTCTTCTCTTCTCAGCCTCTGATGTTTGGATTTCTCTTTTAAGGACATCTATTTCCATCTGAAGGACAGAGTGCCAAGACAGGTACCGTAATTAATTCCCAAAAAGAGACAAGGTTAGCCAGAAAGGAGACTAACTATGAAATTGTGTAAAGCGACAAGCCCAAAATAGTTTATGAATATTCATTACAACATGATAATTGCCTCAAAATGTGAAAATGATACCATCTTCAGTATATGGGTGAAAACCATGAAACAGTCAGATTCATGCTTAAAATACAGTATCTCAGGTATGTAAGTATGTAAGAAGCTAATGAATATTAATAATCTTAATGAACATTAACACGAATATCTCAGAAGACCAAGACATTGAATAATGTTTGGTGAAAAGGTGTATACACACAACAGACTCCAGTTGGAGCATACATGAAAAAAAGACATGTTGCTTATTTATATGACAAGAAATACATACAAGTTGCTACAACAATTGGTGCAAAGAATCACAAGCACCAGCCAGTTGGGATAATTTTCTTCACTATAAACCACTCTGCACTGTCCTCCCATACCATACTTCAAATCACTAAAACTAAAAAAACCAAACAGTTCCTAACCTATATATGAGAGAAACATGCATAAACAATGCACTGCTCGTAGCCTATTTGTAACATGTTGTTCCGCTTGGAAGAGACAAAGTGATGCTACATTTCTACCACTACTAAGTTGATGGAGCTGCAGTTTCTAACCCTAACCAAGAAGTTGATCTGAAACAACTCCCTGCCCTGCTGTAACTTTGATGAAAATGTCATACAGATGCATCTTCTTGTGGTTCAGTAGTCCTATCAAGAAGGACCTCTCACTACACACTCAGTGGTGCTCACACTGACAAGACAAGTACTACAAAGCAAAACATCAAAGCACAGTACAGTAAATATTGTCCCAACTAAATGGCCACTGCTCTCAAAGTGACGATATTCAAGATATGCTGGAGAAGTGTAGACCTACACCTGATGTGAAATGCAGTGAGTACATATTTCACATTCATACATACTTAGGAAGACTCCTCAACTACTATTGGTCCATTTCCATGGTCGGGTGACCGTGCATTGTCCCACAAATAAAACAATGTCAATTTTCAAGTAAATCCAATAAAAACTAGACTGACATTGTTTTGTTGTCTGCTGTCATACACAAAACGATGGTGGTACTTTGCCTATCATGCACAAACATTGTTGACATGGTGTGAGTTACGTTATCTTTTGTCAGGGTTCATTTTCAATCAAAACAAGATTATTTACAAATCCAAGTTTTCTTTTTCATTTTTCTCTTTTTTTCCTCAAAATCTTATTTTGTATGTATGTACAAGGTTAACCAACTTTGGACCTGTGCATTAATTGTGGAATAATGCACTCTCAGGGTTAATGCCGTCACTGGATGCACTCGGACTGCACCCTCGTGCATTGCTCGCATTGACCCCTGGTCGTGCATTATCCTACATGTAATACACAGTCCATTGATTAATCCTTCATTCAAAGCATCAATGAATGCCACTGTGTTCTAAGGACTGGTGCTCTCATGTGGTGTAACTCACCCTAGCTTCTCTGAGCACTGAGGAGTGTTCATCTTTCATCTTAGAAGCATTTTCAGAGAGCTTTGACAATGCGTCCTGGTCCCTCTGAAAGGGAAATAATTGTAATGACAAGAATGATATCACAAAGATGAAAGTAAAGAACAAGAATTTCAAATGACACGTATTCTAAAATCATCGTAAAACCACAACATTAACATGGTTTCAAGTTTCCACCCTTACCAGTCCCCCAGAAGACAATCACATCCCATATGGACAACAACAGGCTGAATACAAACCGCAGGTTGGGAACTAGTTAACTTCCCCTGAAGCAGAGACCAGACCTAAGTCCAGAGATCTTACCGGTGCTGGTCAGTGTCAGACGGTTCCTCTCACCTAAAGGGAGGCCATGGGACACTGAAGACAATACTGATGACAAAGGTGGCTCATTTCAATTCCTTCCAGAGGAAAAACAGATCTGAAACAGTCATATATCATATGGGGTTCACTTAAAGGGAAATAGGGCATTTGTTTTAGAGAAAACATCCATATTTTTGAAACCAATGTTTGTGGACGTATAATGATAGATCATTCAAAATAAGGAAAGTAGCCTTCTTTTCAAGAAATAAGCTCCTCACAGATCAAAATTTAGATATTTGTTGCTCAACACTAATTTGTTCACCCAAACTTTTCAAAATTCAAATGATGCATCTTCCATTACTCATCACATGCATAATCTTTTGAGAAGATGAAGCTTTGGTTGATGTTTACTGATGAGACTGAATAGTTTAACAATGACTAAAGCTATTTTCTTTGCATGTTATGTCAGTGTATTCTAAACGCCCTATTTCCTTTAATTGACAAAAAGCTTATGAAAATCCTCAGATGCCGCTACGCTTTTACCTCTAAAAAAGCAGGCCACATTCTTGAATATTATGGCCATGTGTTTATGAGTTAACCATTCTCCTTTTCCATCCCATCCCTTCCCCATTCAGGGTTATGTCTTTACTAGCAGGGGCAATGTCCTTATGTAATGAATCCATTGTACTTTCCTTTTCTATCTGCCAGTCAGGGGATACTTTGGGGAGAAAAAAGCTCTGAGAAGGTTTACTATGAAAAAATTCCAGTACCTTTAATAGTTGATGGAATATCAAACTCTACCTTACCTGCATTTCTAACATCTTGTACTTTGCTTTCAGTTCTTCCAGCTCTTGTTGAAGATCTATCCTTTGTCTCTTCATCGTGTCTGCAGCAGCAACTGATGCCTTTAATGAGATGTTGTTGTTAGGGAATCAAAGTTTATTAAAGAAGAACCGAAGTGGATGTTTCAATTTCAACCTACACTTAACATGCATCTATTCACAAACAGCTACGAAAGTAACACTGGTGTTATTTTCGAGACTTCTTTCCAAACACGTCAAACTTCCTGCCATTGTTGTATAGTGTGTTGCTGTGTTCAAAATGGAGGACCCTAGGACATGCAACTGCAAAATTATGTGACTTGTGGAGTGCATGTATGACGTCACCATTCACGTGATATTGAAATATACATGGCGACTTGCAAGTGAATGAAAAGTGAAATGAAAAAATTAAGCATCAGGAATATTTGAAAGGGTGTAAAAGGGGTGTTCTATAAAATGACTGGAACTTGTTAAGTCTGCATAGGCAAGATAGAATATTCTTTCGACAATCTCTTTTCAGCCTAGTATTATCAGGGAACATAGAGGTGCCTCAATACCAGTCCCAAAGCTGTCCTACAGAATGACACTTCTGTCTTCACAATCTTATCCTTCTAAGTTGATTTCTTAAGTTCAAAGTTAGCCAAGCACATGACACTCATACCTCCTCCAAGTAAGAGCAACCAATGGGAGAAACATCCACCAACACACAATTTCATAACACTAAAGTTACAACCACCCTCTAAAATCGAAAAATATTAACCCATTTCTACATACTGCATATCACCATTAACATAGATAAAAAAACATAAAAACGACACTTTAACAACAAAACAGCATTTCATGCTTTGTTTTAAGACTTTTTGCATCAATTATCCAATAACAATGTTACTTATTACTTGACTGATTTTGATGTTCATGTTGATATTTGATTAATAACGCCATTCGAGACTAATTCGAATCAATGAAATGATTCAGTTTCCTGCTTACATCTGTTTCTGTTGATCCACATTCACCAACTCAAAGTAAATTGTTGACACTGTGGACATGCACCATTAAAATCATTTTAATGATCAATGGTTTGTTTTATATGTCAAAAAATGTCAAAAAATGTCAGTTTTAATTGCTTTGTTACTTACAGAAACCATTACCAATCGGTAATATCTGATATTAACAATATGCACAACCTTTGATCAAAAACACTACAAATTATCCAAAAAACACGTAATTGAACAGATCCAAACGTAAACCACCAAGTCATACCGGCTGTACGTGACAAGGTTTATGGTCGGAGACATTTGGGAAAGTTATGGGATACAAACCTTGAGACTTACTAAAATGCATGATATCATGTATATGGATTTGGTGTGTAAATTCAAAATGAAAACAACATACATACCTGATTCTCTCTTAAAGTCTCTGCCAGCCTTATGTCTCTCATACCTATCAAAGGAATCATCCAATCAAAAAAAGACATCTAAGATTATATTCAAACAGTTGTTGTTTTATCACTTTCTATCATAGCAAAACCTACTTGATCATTGCTTTGGTAAACACCCTACATAAGACAGTGGAATTGTTTTTTGGGGGTTAATTGCCAACCACATTGGCAAATAAGAATATCAACATTGTCTTTGTTTCACTGAATGTTGCAACATCAGTTGTAATTGTTAAAATACAGTATTCTGTTATGTCTCCAATCACAATTACTTAATAACCTGTTACACTCTGCCAGTCCGCAACTGTTCCTAAAGAGAGCTACATTGAACGAGTGATGGAGAACGGATAATTGCTTCTGGTACACTTGGATAAAGTCAAGGTCTATCTAGGGTGAACAATAGTTCAAAATGCATTTGGTAGAATATTGTTAACATACTTGTTTGTAAGACTACACATTTAAAAGATATGAATATCATTTATTTTAAGGATTCCTAAGATATTATGGAGCACATCAGTTGAAAAACACCTATGTTTCAATGTTATTATTCTTAATATTCTATTTTGTAAGACTTACAATGGTCTTAGAGCTGAAATACTTGTCATACCGTAAATCTCAATACATAGGCAATCTTCGAATAAACAAGAGAGTAATAAAGCTGAAGCATAACAGGGTGAGGGATGGCAGAACAAAGACAGAAGAAGATACCAGCATACCTGACAAGATTATAAGTCATCAATGTGAGGCTTGAAATACTTTGGTCAACGAGAAGACCCAAGTATTTGGTACAATCGGCTTGTTTACCAAATTTTCAATGAACAAGAAGTAAGTTGGACAAAAATGGTCATTACATTTACTAGCATGAAAAACTGTAATTAGTCAGAGCAGTGTCAAAGGTTGTCAGTCACCACTAGCTTGGCGACGCTAGCATGGTGACCGTAGGACAGTGACGGCAGCGCGGTGACGGCAGCGCGGTGACGGCAGAGCAGTGACGGCAGCACACTGATTCTAGCGTGCTGCCGTCACCTTGTGGTGACAGCAGCGTGGTGATGGTAGTGTGGTGACGCTAGCGTGGTGACAGCAGCGTGGTGACGGCAGCGTGGTGACGCTAGCGTGGTGACGGTAGCATGGTGACACTAGCATGGTGACGGTACCATGGTGACACTAGCATGTAGCATGGTGATGCTAGCATTGTGAAAGTAGCATGTTTACAGTAGCATGTTTATGGTAGCATGGTAACAGTAGCACGGGGTCACTAGCATGGCGACGGTTGCATGTCGACGGTAGCATGGTAACAGCAGCAAAGTGACACTAGTATGGTGATGCCAGCGTGGTGATAAGGCGTACAGTAGTGTTAGAGACAGGACTCTGAGAAACACAGTAAATTCAGATGTTTACCCAGTACTTGAAATTGCTTGACAACTTTCTACTATTCAAGATGGTCAGAGAAGTTTTCAGGTTGGTGCATGGTACGTGCATTGGCTGAAATCTATCAGTCAATGAAAGGTTGCTTCTTAAACTTCTAGAGTGGATTTTCAAAGTATAATACTTTTGGTGGGCAAATACAAGCAATGAAGTCACTGTTAATTTACCTAATTCTGCTGAGAGCTTTTTGACCTTCTCCTGCAAGCGGGCAATGCCTGATTCTGCTTCGGCTTTCTGTTCTCTGATCTTCTCGTTATCTTCTGTCACTCTGGTGTATACCTTGATCAGCTTCTGCATCTGAAGGACACAACAGAAACACCGTCCTTTAGCGGTAGTAATGTTCTAAAACAGACCGACTAATTCACAGTGACTAACAATGTGGCTTTCGATGGGGGTTCTAGTCACCCCAATCAGGGGTGGCCTGTGGCCTTTTGCAGACCATTTTGCAAAAGCAAATCGCCAAATTTCAGGCTGACACAAACTCCCATAAAACTTCCATGAAGTCTGCGAATTCATGGAAACATATGTCATTGCAATATAAAACAGTCAACTCTTTTATCTTTTTCA
This sequence comes from Stichopus chloronotus, assembly GCA_021234535.1. Classification (NCBI taxonomy): domain Eukaryota; kingdom Metazoa; phylum Echinodermata; class Holothuroidea; order Aspidochirotida; family Stichopodidae; genus Stichopus; species Stichopus chloronotus. The sequence continues at coordinate 2,388,165 of SFZH01000008.1, forward strand.
TCTGGTCATTGATGCAAAGGGGAAAATTCATCCAGAGTCCCAAACCATGACAGATATTGCAAGCAAAACTTAATGACAAGCCCATGGACTGCTCTCCCTTCAGCGTTGAATTACCTTTCACAAAAAGGCACTGCAAGCTTGCCAAAACTTCATTTCAAACACCAATTCTTGAAATAAATTACTGTAAGTTTCAAAATAGGAAAAGGACTGCATCATTTCCATTTCAGCCCCCCAAAAAATGCCACCCCTTCTCCCACAGGGCGGAGTTCGCAATACGACGAGATAACACAGCTGCCGACTATCTGCATCCTCTAGGAAGAAACCTGCTTGCAGCAACACATATAAGATACTGTAATATACATGAGTTGCCATAGCAAACAATTTCAGCATCCTCCAAATCCAGTGCAGACAACCCAATGAGTAAACTATTTTGAGTGCTGTTACCCCGGCAATGAACTGCATTCGCGTCTAATAAGTACTACTAAAACTGACATGACAGATATGGATCACAACTATTGTAACACGGAACATCATAAAAAAAGAATGCTGGAATAGAGACAGCTACTCATGAAGATATACTTTGATTATCGGCAGCTTACATCAATATCCACAAGTTGCCATAGCAACTGATTAATGGGCGGAAAATTTTCTACTTTATGGCAAAGAAATCAGACAATTTTTGTTAGGCATCATGCCAAAAGTCTAAGCATGGGTGGCTGCATTTTGAAAGCAGCAAGCCATCGGCGTGGTTGGCAATGCCCAGGGAATGGAGATGTGATTATACATAAAAGGCCTCCTTAGCAATGGACATACGATAAGCCTCTGCGTGTTGTGGACCGTTATATTCATATTTGAACAAAAGCCTGCCCTGTGAGGCTGAAAGGAATGTCAGTATTGGGTGCCGCGGGGTTGTCAATGTAGCTGCTGCAGTTGCGTGATGTAAGCGTTTCACATGGTCCTAATTAGATCATATTGTGAAATTTTTAAACAAAACAGTTATTATCGGACGTTCGAATTTGCCAAACCATTTTTTCAATTGATAGGCCTACATGCATCGCGTTTAACGTTGAACAAGACTTGCTGAAAACTTGAACATAAGAGAAGCTAACTTAGGCCTAGGCTACTTCAAAGTTAGAAAACATACTAGCCCAAATCCGTTTTCCAGTTGAAAATTCAATTTTTGTACACGTTGCCCTAGTTGCGTGATTTAGCATGGTAGCAGCAATGCCATTCGTAGTCCGTCAAATCGCAGTCCTTGTTTGCGCGTTCTATTTATACACAAATCAAAGAACCTGCCAGCCTGCCGTATATGTAGTCTTGCTAGTGTCGGCGGTGTTACGACAGGCGTATAAACCTGTATTTCTGTGTATTCAAAAGCACACTGACAGACTGGCTATACTTTATACACTTGTTAAAGCAACAAAACTTCCATGCCGTGGTCTCTTTGTCCAAGATACAGCATACTTTCCAAAAGAAATGCGTCTGCATAGGAATTTACCTTGGGACCCTGTTCCACTAAGTTAGCTGATAAAAAGTAAATTACTCTCCTTTTTACCATAATTAGCACTATTGTTGCACAGCAGTTGCAAGGCTAAAAACTGGTTGGCAATGTTTGTTGCCGCCATTACCACAGAATAAACAGCAGTTTCAAGCCACGGCTTTAGTGAAGTTGTTATGTCGGACTGTGTATATATATAGTAGCATGTATATATATATTGTACATTGGATTATGAATTACGCATAATTTTAAAAATTCTTCTTATGAATGCAGGAATAAAGACCCTTCATTGCTGGATGAAAGCACCCCATTCCGGACGTCGTGTTTCCTCTGAGTGTACGGAATTCATTGACTGCCATGTCTCTGTGAAGAATTCCAAGTGAATTGAAAACCAGAATGCACACTATTATTCAGTCCGCGTGAAGGTCACCCTAGAGTTCGCTGCCCAGCATCCCCAAGAAGTTTTCATTTACTCATTTGATAACAAGGACAAGCCGCGTGTGTGTTCAAGAAGTCCTGCAATTGATTGAAGAGCAGCAACACGCAAATTTTTCATGACTGAAGACTATCCAAATTATAATGACCACGACTTTCCGACACCTGGGCACTTAATTACACCATGCGGCTATTTGGAAATTGTGCCCAAACTTCAACCAATTCTGACCCTTGATGAAGTTGGAAGAGAACATTACAGGTGAGCATATTTAAGCTGTACACTAGACAAAAATCCTAGTGGGGGGTGGGTAGCTCAAACTCTGTCTATGTAGAATGCTACCATCACTTTGCACATTGCGTAATTATGATTTTTGGAAATTTCAGAGGCACGGGGGGAAGGTTGCCCAATAGTCTGCAGGCTACAGCCCAATAATTCAGAAGACATTTTTTTTTTCAATTTGCATGGTAACCAGACTTAATTGACCTTTTTTTTTCTTTGTGTGTAAAAATTTATGGTGGTATAGGCCTATGCCATACCACCAATCACTTTAATATAGCAAATCAAATGTATACTTGCACAAAACGCTATGACATAATGAATGAAATTACTCAAGTAATGTTGTCCTTCTTTTATTCTTACACAGTTTACCTACCATCGGGGACTTGCTTACGCAGTTAATCGCAGTCCGATGACTCCTGTAAATTCACAGCAGCATATGGTGGATATTGCACCACTGATTGAGCAACATGTCAGGAAAGGTAAACGTGTGGGAGTGTTTATCGTTGACGGCTGTGCCGATTACAACACGAATCATGCAACAAATGAGTTTCTTTTATTGTCGGCTCTTTTGCAATAGCAGACTAGGATGGTCTCATTGTGACCTCCAACTGCCCAGGGTTTTCTGCTCAAAATCCAATCGAACACTTATGGGCAACAATAACCAACAAACTTGTCTCGGCTTATTCACCTGATTGCCTGCCGAATGAATCATCCCCACACTGTAAACGGTCTCTACCAGAAGAGGAAAGGGTCGCGAACAAGAAAAATGTTTTTGAAACTACTGTGTCAACTCCACAAGTACCTGGACGGAACGGCGTTCAATGGCGGTTGCGTAACAGTGAAGCATGTATCGCCGTTTGATGACATAAAGAACGAGTACAAAGAGGTGCACACTGCACTTACTCTCTCAGCAACTGCTCTTCGAACTAGCAAGTACAATGAAGAATATTTATTTATGATTAGACATATGGACAGACGATACAGAACCCTCATATTAAGGAGATGTGAACAGGAGAGTTGCGTCCACTGTCCCTCTTTAGGTGAGCCATCAAAGGTGAGCTCGTTGAGGTTAAGAAAATTTCCATCACCAGTTCTAGATTCATCAAACATTCATTTCCAAACATAAATCCAGTCTTGTGCGGCTATCGATACATCTCAAGGACACAACAGTGAATTTCCAGACAACAAGATGCCTCTCATCAAAGAGAAACAACTTGGATGCTGCCAGTTGTGTAACTCTTATGTCTTTACTTCAGTGAGTGATCGCAGACATCACAATTCACTAATGCATCCAAAGAGACAGTTACAGGATTCATAGCTTGAGATCCTTTGAGGATGAATGGGTTGTGATATGTTCACAGCCACTTTGCAGATCGTGCAGTGCACGTAGGTAGGCCTAAGCTCATGTTTTTTAATTGGCATTGAACGTAGTGAAGATATTATACGTATATTCCTGTGAAAACATTTGCTAACGTTTTCTTCTTTACATAACTTGAAAAATAGTAAATCATGAGTGAAGAATACGGGCATTTGTTTAACAAAAATAGTAACTTTTTGCAATTTGTGAGGATTGAACGTGGATGGCTCATTTGGGATACATATTTGGATGGATTTATTTACCTGTTATTTTCAGACATAACCATCTAAACAACAATCGTATGTACTCCGAAGTAGAGTCGGCGAGCTGTATGCGAAAATGTAACATTTTGAGCGTGTTTACAAGGTGAAGTTAAGCAAATTAAAGGGTAGGCCTATCTCACAGCACTTAAATTATAAAACAAAGAACGCAGGCACCGCGGACCGAACACGATCTTAATTTTAGCCGCGGTAGCCGCGTTGTATAATCCTTAGCGACACAGCATAGCTGCAGCTATTGAGGCACTGCTGCCGCTACCGTGGGAGCCGAGGTTTTGACGTGGAGCCTTAGAAGACATTATTACCTCATTCCTCTCTTTTTCAACGACTTCTTCGGTGTCTTGTATTCTTTGGAGGAGAGCAGAATGAGAATCTTCCAGGCTCTTTCTCAGGCTCACTTCATGTGACAGTTCTTCTTTCAGCTGAAAGTCAACAGAAAACGAACAAAATTAGTCTCTCCCTTGGAATTGTGATTCTATCAAGTTATGTCATAGATGGATGTCAATGGAACAAGGAAAGCGAAGTTCAAGCAGGTCTAGAACAACATGAGATGCTGCAATGTGGATGGGGGTGGGACGACTGCAAGAATTATATCCTTCCCTCCAGGATTATTTGGAAATGATAACAAGAAATAACAGTGATTGATAATGTAATTTCCATAGTATGAAATGATAGTAACCTTACACCTCTTTTACCTGGAAAGTAGTGGTGTCATGATGACAGCAAAACATGTATCGATATATCGCAGTAAAAAAGTTGCGAGAATCAATGTATCAATACTTGAAAACAAACTTAGTTACAGTCTTGACAACCTTGAGGAATATTGATTTTTGTCCAAAGTTCTAACATTAATATCTGTATAGATGCTTCAATGAAGTTGTAATTTCTACTAATGTCACTTTTTGTCACTAACTTTTCAATTTGTTTTTATTATTGCATTTCTTTTCTGCTCTTGACTTTTTTACTTTCCTTTTGGTGTAAAATTAAAACTGATACTTAGACAAATGTTTACTAAAGAGCTAAAGAAAAAAAAAACAAGAGAAAGGTTGAAAATTTCACTACCCTCCATGAACTTTCCTTTTTTCTGATTATATTGTGATACATGCTGGACAGTAACTTTGGTATCAAGGAGAAAGGTATTGCAATATTGCAAGAACCGAGGTATCGTGACAGCATAACTGGAAATGTTGTCCCTGAATGACATTTGATTGGTTAAATATTACAAGATTCACATGCAGCGTCTGTCGATTCGTTCAACAAGACTGACCACATGACTGACAATGACTGATAACAATGACCCACCCACAACACCCACCATTCATGACAATGACTGATAACAATGACCCACCCACAACACCCACCACTCATGACAATGACTGATAACAATGACCCACCCACAACACCCACCATTCATGAAAATGACTGATAACAATGACCCACCCACAACACCCACCATTCATGACAATGAGTGATAACAATGACCCACCCACAACACCCCCCATTCATGACAATGCATTTCATAATATGTTGCTGGTGGAAGATATTGTCACTTCCAAGTTTTTTGAAAACATCTCACATACTGTGTGCAATTTCAAGCTGACACTTGGAACTGCTTCCGACTGAGGGACAAGACCAAATTTGTTAATGCTTGAACTTGGTTAGCTTCCTGTGGAATGTCTCTGTACCCCCACCCCCTTCCTTCCCCCCTTGACTCCAAGCGGTTGTATGATCCCTTTGAGACTTCAAGAATGCCTTCTGCATCAGATTATATATCTAAGTTCTGGGGATAAATTGACATCACAATCAGAATAATATGGTACAATCTCTACTCCATATTCACATGTAGCTGTTCATCTACTTCTTACATAACTGTCCATAGGTATCTCACAGATCAGTTTATTACAATGTGAACAACACTCCACACTGAATTGCAAGGTGCAGTGTAATACCTCTGACAATTTTCTAGCCATTCGCTGATTGGTCATTTTATCCTCCTCCTGTACATGCTGTGCTTCAGAACTTGCAGACTGAAAAGCAAGATAAAGAAAGATTGTTACCTTTTAGGATGGAGCACGAATCAGGGCGAAGATCACAGGGTTCAACAAGAGAAGACATAAGTTAAGAAAACAGAATGAAGTCCATAATGATACCGCAAATGCATGTCCAGATTGTTCAGCTACCTGTAGTGCTTCCTCTTAAAAAATGAGCCATGGGAAAATACAGGGAAAGTGCAAATGGTAATTGAATGCCACAAAACAGTGGAAGATGCCCCCTCCTCTCCCAAAGAAAAGTAAACACTACTTTCAGTTTATATATCTGACACATACTGTATTCCATGAGATCTCTACAGCCATCGAGGTGCAATGTTGGTTACAATTTATAGATCATCTACTGTAGACTAGTAACAATATTTACAGTATGGAAATATGCAGGGCTCATGCAACTCACAAGGAATAAAATGTCATGGTTTTTCCATGACCGCTTCATGACAAAAATCACCATATTAATTGAGAATTTGATCAATGAATAATGGTGCAATGATCATGACAGAAAGTAAGTTTTTTTCATATCTCGTAAAAATTAACAGTCTGTTCTAAATTTTGTGACTTTCTCATGGCTTCTCTAATTTAAAAAAGTTTTCATGACTTTTGCAGGCCTGAAAAGTGAAAGTACTGTACCGCATACTGTACATGACTTTTCCAGGATGTGGGAACCCTGTATATGTCAAGTGGTTTTACAGTAGTACCTGTTTTTGTACAAGTCTCGATGAATCGTGCCTCAGTTTCATTAGTTCATCTTCCACGTCCCGTTTTTCACTGAGAACTCTCTCTAAATCTTTCTTATACTGTTCCAACTCTGATTTCAACTTTTTCTCAGTCTCCTCTTGTTTCTCCTCTTGTGCATGCAGCTGCTCTCTGATTTTATCTGCCTCGGTCCCGTATATGTCCTTCTCTGCTTGCAGGGCACACAGATTCAGCTTCAGTGTCTGCACTTGACTCTCCGCTTTGCACACTCTGGTCACAAGGCCCTCGTAACTTTCGTGTAACCGATGAAAATCCGCGTTTCCTGAGGTGTAAGGCGAGATGGGAGTCATAGCTTTGCTTTCCTTGGCTAAGTGGCTTTTTGTTTGGTTCATCTTTTCAGAGGCAAATCCCAGTTGAGAGAGTTGCTTTATGAGGTTTCCAGTGTCCTTCTCTGCAATATCAAGCTTCTTATGCAGCAATTCTTCCGTATTTTGGGGACTTTTGTCTTTCAATTTACTTGGAGAAATATGCCTCCTTCTTCTTGTTCTAGACTCCATAATCATCCACCTAGGATCAAAGTCCGGAGTTTAACGATTAAATCTACACAATAGCCTTGGTTAAGTCTTACAACATCAATGTTACAGCTGCTAAATGAGACGCCATATTTTATAGAACAACAAAAACTGAAGGAGCCTTGAGCTGTCAAGATTTATTTCTCACTGAAATTAAAGTAATGTCATGAAATCTTAAGAAACTGCAAACATAGTACACGTAAATAGAGTAATTAGGGAAAACGAACTTTAGCACAACATCCGCCAAACTCCCGGAATTCTGGCAGACAAAACCTTACTCAGCCTCACCATGAACTTCACTTGAACAGGCCAATGAAAATATAGCACTAATGCATATTAACTAGGTAAAAACAGCTGATCACAGTTGCACTGTACATCACAAGGTACACAAGTAAAGGGGAGTCGCGCACGAGTTGTACAATAAATTGTGTGCTACAATGCCTCTACCTAGTACTACATCATTGATGGTAGAGCTGTGTGTAATGTTTGTAACATATGTTTGTACTATACGGTTTGTACTATATTAATGAGTAGAGAAAATATTATGACTTCACAATGAATTTTTAGCATAAAAGAAGTTACATTCTCAGGTACCCGGGTACATGACCAACATACTAACGACTGTGGGTACCCAGGTATAAACTTTTGAACCCAGAAAAGGTCCCACCATTTTTCAGTCGGACCACAGTCAATCCCATAGTGTGTCACTCTAACATAAGGAGCTCACCATGCTACACTGCTATGCTTCACATTAAAAACTGCCCAAGGTACATTTGAGGTTTGGTACAGGGCTCAAAGTAAGCTGGAAGAAGGGCAAAGCCAAAATGAACAAACTGGCTAAAGGTCTTTGTTATTATAGCAACTGAGAGTTTAATAACTTACGTAACTAGTGTGCTAGTGCCTTAGCTGTATACACTGTAGTTCCACATCAATGCAAAATTGACACACTTCTTCCAACGATCAGTCCAAGGACACTTAAAATTGCCTTCAAAATCATTCCTGTTGAAAGATTGTAATTAGATGAGTTTTCCAATTGGGACTACACTAATGTTCAATGCTGACGACAAATGTTAGCTATCGGTAATCATAGGGCAAGATATTGTGAGATATGGGCTATTTAGTCATTTCCAGGTGGCTGGAAACGTTGTTGCCATGATGCAATGGCATGCAGCAGTAGAATACAGAGGTATCAGAAAGAGGTGATCTTGGTGATTAGACTTCCATAAAGTTATTTTTTATTTGATTCGCACATTAATGAGAATTTGATGACCATAAATGACAGATGATTAGTACAAGCTGCTAGACAAAACTAACGGAGAACAACAAAGTTACAGTGAAACAAGAGTAGAGACAAAAGTTTTGACAAAGATTAGCTCACGAGTGATGCTGGCTTTTTCAAGTTTGAAGCCCAGGAGCCTGGGGGTCACAAGTTGGAGTCATAATGTCAACCAATGGAAAACATCAATTTTGAGAAATAGTATTCATGACACTAAGATAGTCTGACAGTTTAAAGTAAACCTTTGTCTGGTTTTTACCACAGATGCAAATGAAAATGTTACTAAATTTGCAGGTAAAGGATAAAGTTGACCCAAATTTCAAAATCGTCATCTCTGCAAGATACAGAGGCCTATAATGAACATACCATAAGTAATTATAAGGCGCTCAATGGGCATATGCTCATCATGTAGGGTTCAAATTTGATGGGTGTCCGATTGTCCAGGACAACTTAAAATTTCAACAAGCAAACATGTCGTCAGAGATCCCATTAGCAATATGCTGCATCTCTGCAGTTTCATCTACCCTCTCCCCTGACTTATTTCTAATTAAATCTCTTGTGCAAAACAAGCTTTCAAGACACTATAGACCACAACTTTCCTTTTCAACAAGTTGTTGGAACTGCTTGCTAAACTAAGTTTACTATTCGAGATTAGACATCCACCTCTGCAGAGATGAGCAAGGTGGGAGAGGACGACTCATGCTCTGCTAAACAAAGTCCAAAAAACCTGCCGAGACAGGCGCAGGGTGGGGTTTTCAGTTTTCAGATGGTGCAACATAACAGTAATGGGGAAATTAATGGCATGAAAAGTTGGTGGAACAAGGGAAAATTTCTCCCCTGTAAGAATTAAACAGTAGCTTGTTTTTATCTGATTCAAGACTCACTGTAAGGCCCTACTGCTCTAAAATCAACTTCTTTTCAACTTTTATCATTTCAGTAATAGTACATGGTACAGTAAAAGCCTGTGGGAGAAACGAGAGAAGTGAAAACTGCAAAGGAAAGAGGATAGAAGAGGATTCAAACTGAGGATATCAAGCTAACAGTTGCATCATAAGTCTTACAGTAAGCCTTACGCACTACGCAACAAGAGCGCATTTGGTCATTGGCTGTTCAAAGATGCATTAAAATACCTACAATCCAACCTAGTCATTTAAATATTATTAACATTTATGTCTAATTTGCTTATTGAAAAACAAAGAAACTATACATAACTATCTGCAATCTGCGCTATTTCTAGCAGGCAATTAATGCAACCAGTATAGTACATACACCAAACTTCGCGCACTGCCAAACTTCGCGCACCCCTAGAAAATAAGCCCTAAAATTCGATGACCTAAGTAGCTGGACAAATTTGTGACTACAGTGCCTTGAAATGACTGAAAAGAAAGCTGAAACACTGTTTATTTAATCGCCCTTGCCTGGTTAGTCAACTTTACGGTACTGCATTTACATAGTTGATGTAGGCTAGGCCTAGAGCATCCTATTCACAGTTTCTGCCGAATGTTGCAAATTTTCAAATCATGATTTTGACTCTTCAGTGGAAGTTTTCCTGACCATTTTTGTTGCTAGCTTGTTCACAGGTTTTTGTTGTAGGTTTAGGCACAGGGTTTGTTTAAAAGGACATTCTTCATGTAATGATTGTCATGCTAACGATAGTAAGATGCGCGAAGTTTGGCAGGTTTACATCGTATCGTTAACCAAGTAAAGGTTGCTTAAAATAACAGATTTCGAGGTACAATCCATGGCATATTGGATCGAATTACTACTAAAATTGAATTTTAGACTTGCGAAAACAAGATATATGATTTTCAGGGATTTTGAATTAACAACAGCTAGAAATTCCAAGGTTTTTATGTTAGATGCGTGAAGTTTCATACATCCATGCTACTACCAGTAAACCACAAGTAAGGCTCCTTCATTCATATCATTGTCTATTGTATGCAAGCCAAATTTAGTTTATGCCCGGAAACATGATTGTCTAAAATTTTCTAAAAATCGATCGAGACCTGACGATGAGGCCTAGGTTCTGGATCTTGCTTTGAGCTATGGATATATTGGAAATGGCCTCACAATATGGGCTACGGGCCTAGAGGCAAATTTGTTAGTTGTAGTGTTATACAATAGGCCTACTCTCGCATTGGCTAGCCTACATAAGTTGTACGACTTGTCAAAAGTTAGAACTCAGTGGTAGCTACAGTAGTCTACTGTGTAAACCATATCTGCGAATAAATAACGGCCTAAACGTTTACTGTAATTTATGGGTATGACTATGAGCCTTACCTAGGCTAGAGTAAGCTTAAACCTACTGTACCAGTCACCACATAAACGGTGGGCAACTTACCTGCTTACTACTCATTTCTACTAGTACTACGTACTAACTCATTTCTGAGTTAAAGGCAAATAACTATCGCTCATCAGATACCGCAGTTGCCATTGAATAAGTCCTCGGCAAATAGGTACCAAGGCCTCTTCTCTAGTATCACATATTATGAAGTTAACTCTGCAAATATGACGCAAATGACATGAGAGACTGGTTTGGCTAGACTAAAAGTTCAGGATTATGTTTGCAAACTTTTCGTAGCTTTTTGAATGTAGCGCCACCAAACCTGTACACCATGAAAAGCGTACCTGTTTGAAGGTAGCAGACGTAAAGAACTGCCAACGAGCGTGATCAGATTATGAACTGACAGTAGTGACACCAGCGGTGAGTTCCCAGTCACACCCTCACCCCAGTTCACAGTGATAAAGGCAGTAGACCCATTGGACCATGCCCCTCCTCATATTTCCCAGCCTACAAAAAAAAGTATGAATAGAAAACTTTAGAAAATCTGTTGTTATACCAAGGACTTTGACTGCTCCCTAATTATTGAGTTCCCTCAAGTGATTAAACTTGAGCAGTCATTAAAAAGGATTTCAGTGTATGGGCAAATAATTCAGTTACACAGTGCAATATGTCATTACAGGGGCTAGGAAGTGCCACTTATTAGGCTGGGAGATCTGAGGGGTTTGTCACAATTTTCTAGGAGCCTATACGTAATTGCGCTCCAACTGATGGTGGCGAAGGCTCTTCTTACTCTGTAAAGCTCTGTAAGTCTCCGAAACAGTTGACAAGGGGATTTATTGCAAATTTATGCTAATCCGATTAAATATTCTCTGATGTAATAAGTCAATGAAGGGATGAGAACAGCTTCGAGTGTCGTTTTTGTGTGATCTATCACTTTTAGACGAACATCCAAGTAATCTTCAGTCACCCGGCTGCTTATAATCTAGCTGAAAACGATTGCGTAGAAAAAAAGCTTTGATGCTAGGTTCTTTGCATACAGTCAACTCAAAACCAATGTCTCAAAAATCAAAACGACTGATTATCTCTTTGGAATCAAAACAGACTGGTTTATAAGAAATAGACCTTTGTCATATGCAAATGACGAGAACGGTCATATGCACCTCCCTGATCTCATGCCACATAGCCTGCACTCTCAAACTTAGTAGTTCTGTGATTGCTTGCTCCATGCATCCCCCATCCCAGGCACCCCATCCTGTTAAAATTACTTAACCTGTAGTGCTGTGGACTCGAAATTCACCGGGCAATAAATAAATTAAAGTAAATGAAAAGTAAATCTGGGTAGCTTTTAGTTTAATTTTATTTTGTAGAATGCACATATAAGAACCCCATTTTCAATGATTAGCCTAGTACTTTACATTATCATTTCGTTGTACTTTCTATCTGGTTATTTTCTGATCATTTAGCATTTGTCTTTTTTCTAGTTAATTGAATTGACATTCACTGCAAAAGCAAGCGCAAAATAACGGCTGCTTAGATTCCACTTATCAGCCTGGAAAATGCCATTTTGGCTTCTGAGAGGCCCTGAATTTTTTTCAAAATTTACTGCGCCAACCGATGCGGCGCTCCGCTTTATAGATTGTCATTCCATGTACTCACTCATCATGGCAGTCCTGTGATTGGCCCGCTCTTTCGGAAAATCATGCCTACGCTATTTCATACTCAGTTGAAGTGTAGTAGGGTAACAATGTATATCCTTGATACAATGTAGTATGTCCTTGTTTATGAGACTAAATGTTTCACCCATAGTAATAGAGATGACGGAATTATCAACCTGTCCACGCGTATACCGTTGAAAGTGGAATAAAATCTTCAGGGCGCCGCGGATCAACGATTATTTTTAGGGGGTCCAACATAACTAGTCACATTTCAAACTTTCTAAGCAAATCGACACCATCAGTTAGCGCAGACCACCCTAGAAATTTTTTTCTTCATTAAACGATCCCAGATGGCCGGAAACGCGGCACTCTCCGGCTAAGTGCTTTAAGCTGCATGCCACCAGTCTTTCAAAAGAAATGTAATGTCTGCAACATCTCAATTAATGAAAAAAAATATGAAAAATGGTGATACATATCAAATTAGTTGAGATGTTATACGAATTCTCAGAAATTATGCATCCTCTTTCATTTCTTCTTTGCCCCCTCTTTTTCATTGGGCCTCAGTCCCAGGGTCCAGTCCCAGTTTTTCCTTTTTTTTATTTTAGGGCGGGCATTAGGGAGTAGGGCGTTCACCTCCACTTACATTTTGCTTAAACTGATACTCGTTTTATATATGGTATTTATGTAAAGGTTCTTAAATCTACCTGTTAATCTTTCGAGTGTGTCTGTAATTCTATAAAAAAAGCGATGTGACTGAATTGACGACATAGGAAGTTCCTTTTTCTTTTCTTACTGTCTGTAAGATTTAATTTTTTTTAATACATGGCATGTAAAGCTACAATTGTTTGAGTTCATTTCCGGTGTGGTAAACCCCTCTGTCTCACTTCGACCCTGGCTTCACCCAAGACGATGGTGTCACTTCTCAGGTTGTACCAAGTGATTGGACGACCATGTACTCCCCCCCCCCCCCCAGTTCCGACCTCTCTCAGCAACCGTTTTTTTTTTCTGCAAGAGTCAAAGGGAGCCAATGAAGGAAAAAATATCCTGCGATCTAGAGGTACTTTTTATTTATTTTTTTTTTCTGGCGGGTCAAGGCTACGAGCCCGTCGGAGTAACTGCGGTGTCATGATAGGGAAGTAATGTAAACTTGAGGATGGAAAATTATTTTATGACACATATCAGTAATATAACATAAAAAAAAAAGTCCTAGATATGAAACCTTGTAAAATAGGCCTACCCTTTTTTTTCTAATCAGGATCGTTTCCGCGGTTGTTACTAACTTTCGCTGATTTTAATGCCAATCGTCCTGCCCTCGTTTCTGCATAATTTGTAAAGTAAACTCCTGTGACTATAAGGTCGCGTTCTGTCACATCATGAACTTCCGTGACGTATTGAATAGCCTGTAGCTGGCTATGGTTGCAATCTGATTGGCTGTATCACTGATTTCGTAAATGTTTACCAATAATGAGAAAAATATGTGCTTAATTTCTTTAGACATTCCTTGAACTGTCTACTCCCTGACCAATTCTCTTAATGTCCCAGTGCTCATAACTTGTCTGCTTTTAGTGATCACTTAACACTACATTTATCTATATGGATCATTTATCAATTTTATTAAGAATGTTTAGCTTTTCTTCAACACTAAACTATTTCCTGTATTCTTAATGTCATGTTAGGGAAGGAAATTGAAAAATGTAAGAGGAGATCTAGATATCAGCCCATGGTTGTTTCATGGTTTCACTCATGAGCGTCCGGTTTGTTTGTGAGGTGTTTCTTTTCTACGAAAGCCCGATAGGGCCATGTTAGGGCCATGCTGTTCATTAAGTTGTTAAAATTAAAAATTGGAAATTTTAATTTGATTAATCGAACGATATAATTTGATTAATTAAATTATTAATTTATATTAACAAAATATTAATTTGATTAATCAAATTTATTCAAATTCTAAATTTAAGTTGCTTTATCAATTATCAAGTTGTTAAATAATTGGATTTTTTTTTTCATGTTCATGTGTGTTATCATATAAAACTTGAAAAAACTTTCACATATCCCTATAGGCTTCCATGTTTTGCTTTCTGGCCTGACTTTGAAAAATGGCGTTCAATAACCTTCCATTTGCACGTGTGAACGTTGCGCAACATGTTTGACTGATAAAGGTATTAGTTACACACATTTTTCACATATACAGAATTACTGAATGGAGCGTGTTGTACCCAGTGATACTGATGGTGGTACTGACACTGCTGGTGCTGCTATCTGATCGACGAAAATTTCCAACATTTTAGCCAGCTGTAGATAGCAGTGGTTCAGTACATTGCTCTTAAAAAACTCAGATCGATACCATTTCAAAATCCGTTAGAATGAAAGGGAAGAAACGGTAAGTACTAACTACTAAACGTTACCAAAGCCTAAGTTAGTAGTAGGAATAAGTTAATGTACTGTATCATAGTTCATACGAGTACGATTCATGCAGGTGTTACTGTTGGGCTAGGTCTAGCCTGTGATACTATAGTTAGGCCTATATGCAAACTGGCTGAAGTTAAACTGCTGCCCATGCAGCTGTTAATCTACCCATGCAGCATTATGTCAAATGCAATCTTGAGTTTTGACTCTGAAAAACCTTAGTAGCTGAGACTTGCTGTATGGTATTTGTCCTTCCAGCATCATGATGATTTAAACAATCAAAGTAAAATGCAGTCATCTGAAACACATATCCCTCTTACTGTCTTAGATCATGTATTATGGGGTGAACATCGAAAGGGCTATTAAGGAAATTTATCACCTATAAAAGTCGGAACGCTTGCTTATGAATCAGTATTGTCTGAAATGAATATGTATTCATTGCAACGAAAAAGTGTGTCACTGATAGATCGGCAAACAGACTTGCTACTTTCCATAAGGCTAGATTAGGCCTCCTTGCCTTGCCTCTTGTCAACCTCTCACAACCGGTCCTGAGGCCTTCTAGACACCACTTCTTGAACAGCTATAACATCATCCCAACCAATAAGGACAGTTACAAGTTTAGCTTTTTCCTCATACCGTCAGAGACTGGAACCTACTCCCCCAGAACATAACAGATCTCGAGGATCCCAAGCAATTCAAGAACTCTGTCTTGAGGATCCTCAGACAGGAGGATTGATGTTCTTCACATGCGCACACCGAATCCTGCACGTTTGACTCCATCCAGAGTGTTGTGCAGTACCTTTCCAGATCCAGACAAAACTGACTTTCCGCAAGTTGCCTGTCGAGTGCGCCTACCGTTGACTTAGTTGACTAAGTGTGGAAATGACAAAAAATTCTGGCGTGTTTCACTATTTCAATGTGCCTAACCTAGTAACCTGAGCTTTCAAAAGTTGTGATTTGTGAATGCTAGGCTACGCGCACTCGATGAGCCCTTGCAGTCAATGGCCACCTTTCTATAAAGCTCTTTTTTATGTGGCATTATTTTTGTTGTTGAGTTGCTCAATATGACAGTACAACTATAACACTGTGCTTATGCAGAACTGCAACATCATTAAAAATACTTTAAGAAAAATGAGGGTACAACTGTAGAATACCCCACCAATAGGGCAATTTGAAACCTCACTGAGCTTCCGGAGGTGCAGTCGCAGTCATATATAAGCTGTCCTACACTACAAAATAACAGGTAAGTGTGTGCCTCCACTGCTACCAAGACTGCACCTCCAACGGCGACTGGAGGCTCAGTGGACTTAAAAGACTTTTGAAGAAAGATAACCTACACTAGGAGCCATGCACTCATATTGAGTCATTCTCAGAATAACACACGAATGTATATGCAGCCACTGGGCCTCCACTCGGGACTGGAGGCTTAGTGGACTTAAAAGATTTTTTAAAGACAAAACATTCACTCATATAAGAAGAAAACATTCAACAGCGCCTGTATAGTTTATAAAAGGTGTTCTTTGACCATGGCAGGGTATATGCATTTGTGCATTCTGGCTTTCTGTTTTTCCTTCTTTTACCTCTTTCTTGGGTGTTTCCTATTTTTCTTTTGTTTTTGTTTTGTACTTGTATTTTGTTTAAGGAGAATTCACACCACAAACTCCATGGAACATGCTCTGAGTTCCTCCCAAGTCAATTGTTTACGTGTGCTTTTTTTTCTTATTCATGTACATACTCTTTAAAGTTGACTCAAATAAATGTTCATGAAAGAATTTTCACTCTTAAAATCTAAAATGTGTACATTACAGACACTGTAAATATTGCAGATGAACCTCATTTTCACATGTTGTTATTATATCGCACAGTGTACCACAGTTGCAAATTTCAATTTATATATCCACTCATTTGACATACACTCTGACTGTATGACCTACAGCATACCGTACGTACTATTCAGCATCTCCATTCTATTTACTACAACATTGCTATTGACCAAGATACTCTAAACACATGCTAAGAAGTTTTCATAATCTCAGAATTTGTCAGTCCAACACCGCATCAGTCCAGCTTTGCCAAGATTCAGTTTCTCCCAGGTGTGCCTGAATCCATCAATCTTCTGTTTTCTCCTCCATATGACAATAAAGCACTGCAGTCCACCCCCCCCCCCCTCGCTTCTGAATATCTTCACGTCTCAGTGTGCTAATATACAAATATTGAGCTGAAGATTGTTTTCAATGTAGTGGTTTGTGAGCTCAATTAATTTTCCCATGATGCATCTGGCCTGAGAATCTGCATACTGTACAGTTCAGATGACATCATTCATTTTAGTAGCCTCAGATGACAATTCCTTTTTGTCGCTTTCTCACTTCTCAGACAACTGGAGGATGTCAGTGTAGATGACTTCATGGCCACAGGTCTGGACTCTGATGAAGAAGACTCAGAAAATGAGATGGATGAGGCAGAAAATGAAGAAGTTGACACAGATGCTGAAGAAGATACCAAAGGCTCCGAAGAAAATGAAACCATCAGTCAAAGCAAAGACAAGAAAAAGTAAAGTTCTTTATTTTTTTTCTTTGTTTCTTTCTGGTTTTCATCTGGAAGAGGACCTTCCACTCTTGACCAATTTTGAGTCCAGGAATAACCATACTCAGTTCTGGAATTGGTTCTGAGTCTGAACTCTGGTATGACTGTACAGACCTGACCTGTGGCTTGCATGAAACATTGCAGGAGCTAATTGCAATGGTTTAAAAAAGGAAACCTCCTTTGATAAGTTCTACATCAAGAGAGGTTTACAAACTAAGGTGTAATCAAGTTAACATCACATTTTTATTATTTGAAATCATTGCCTACTGACAGTGAGATGTACAATTGTGCTGATTGCCTTCATGTTT
The DNA here is from genome assembly GCA_021234535.1 of Stichopus chloronotus. Lineage (NCBI taxonomy): Eukaryota > Metazoa > Echinodermata > Holothuroidea > Aspidochirotida > Stichopodidae > Stichopus > Stichopus chloronotus. The sequence continues at coordinate 2,405,838 of SFZH01000008.1, forward strand.
CATTTTGCCCCTCTCATCCCCCCCCCCCCGTACCGGTAGAGATGACTCATCTTTAAGTATTTTTATCATTCAGAGGTAGAGAAGGGGTCATAGCAAAACACAAGCAGACACTGAACAAACTGGAAGAGAAAGATCCTGAATTTTTCGATTTTCTGAAGAAGGAGGACCAGAAGTTGTTGACTTTTGATGATTCGGACATCTCGGACGAAGAAGATGATGACAACGACGAAGATGACAGTGATGAAGAAGATGTCGGGAAGGCTGAAATAGCACCAGTGCACTATGACCTGGAAGAAGATGGGGAATCTGAAGAAGGAGAGGCAGAAGATGAAGAGGAGACCAAGAAGGCTGCCAAAGAGAAGAGGAAGGAGAAACAAGAGAGAAAGGAGAAGAAGAAAGAGATGAAGAGAAAGGAAAAAATGTATCACAAACCAAGTCTTGAAGAGAAGGTAATTTTGAGGGGACCTCTTCCCATTTTGAAGATTAATCTGTGAAAAGTAATTTGTGATATAATCTCAGGTTAAATGTTCAAGTTGATATCTGCTTGCTTTTTTTGGCAGTACTAAGTTACCCCATCGCCTTAGATGTTCAATCACAGAAGGTCACAAAACTTCAGTTGTTGACTGCCAGAGGGATAGTTGTTCATTTTTGTTCAGCCCCTGTAACAACAGGGCTGGAGAAATCTCTTATGGGGGGGGGGGGAAATGCCTGAAAGGAAATAACCCTCTTGCAGTTGGGGGATGGCTAAATACCTGAAATGTCATGTATGTAATATAATATCAAGAAGAGCACTGTTTTCCAAGAAAGGTACTTCATTAGGAACCTTGGGGAGTAAAAATCTCAACTTTTCCCCTACCCCACTTTTCTGGTGCTGGCTTTGGTCAATAAAGTTAAATGATATCATAAAACTAAGATGATTGATGTCCTTCTTTGGCAGTTAAGTCAGACATTTGGTTGTTTAACATGGACCTTTTGAGTCATGGAATAAAGTTTCTTTGAAGTTTGTTCATAGACTTTGATATCTCCACCATGTTTCCTTACATCTCTTCATACGACAGGGTTTTCTTCTTTAAACATGTCAAATTCCCTTCCACAGCTTGAAGTGCACAGTGATGAGGAAGACTTTGCAAAGGAGGAAGAAGATGCAGAGGAAAATGTGGAAGGCCAAATTAAGGTCACCATGGCGATGATAGAAGACTGGGATGTCAAGATGCAGAGTGGTTCCATCGGTGCCTTTAAGGACACTGTGAGGGCGCTCTCAGCTGCAGTCTGTCACATCCAGAAGAAAACCTCACCAAAAAATATCAAATTTTTCATAAAAGGGAGCACAAGTAAGTTTCATAACTTGCAACTTGGACTTGGGTACTTGGATATGAATTGTGGACATGGTGCAAACACTATTGCTGGTATTTGAAGATTCTCCAAGTCGATTTCGTGGGATTCATTCCATGGCAGCTGCTGCCACCTCTTTTTCTTTCCAAAGTACTGCAAGTTTACAACAGGAGGTGACTGGCATCCTCAAAACTCCGAGAGTGACTTGTTCCTTAGAGTTCTGTCTGTTCTTTTTTTATTTTGTTCTCCTGTCTTACTTTTGCCGTATGTTAGAGTTGCCCTTGATTCAAGTGGGAATATAGTTTGTCCGTGGCCGATTACATCGTCATTTTTCTACTCCTTTCTGTTAGCCTTCAATGCCATCGTGACCCTCTGCCTGAGGAGGGCCTACCCTCTTCTCCAGACATTTCTGCAGATGGACGAGCAGGCTGTCAAAAAGATGACCCTTCCGAGCGCGGCCAAAAACTGGAACAAGGTGGCGCTGGCGGTGAAGTCTTACTTGGTGCAGCTGATGCCGTTGATCAAGGGAATCACAGATCCGAAACTGGTGGCTGCCCTCCTGAGACACGTCCACAAGATGATACCATACTTTGCATGCTACCCACAAATAGCCAGCAAGCTTGTCACATACCTCGTCGAATGGTGGAGCACCTCGGAGGAGACCGTCAGAATCCTCTCCTTCGTCTGTCTCTTCTCCCTCACGAGACACATGAAGAATGCCAAGCTGGACTTTATCTTAAAGGTATCTCCAATTTTGTGTGGACTATATAGAACAGATTACACTCTTGCTGGAATGGGAGCAAGACAGATTTAATTCTTCCCAAGACTTGGCAATTTCATAAATGGTCATGATTATCAAAGTTGCCATGAAAGTTGGCAGTATTTCCTTGTTGAGAATGATTTGAAAAATGTGTTTGAAGAAGGAGACTGTGGTAATATTTTGACCTGTTTGTAGCCTTCAATGCTTTTACACAGTCTGTAATGTCACAACCAAATCACACCTCTGCTCAAATTTCCAAGTTGTTGAAATGAGTTGCCCCTAAATCGAAACTTTCAGGTTTAATGTAAGGAAAGCATGGAAAGATGAAGGTATCATCTGCATTGATATTAAATGCGATCATGTTCAATGAGGAAAAGTTTCCCTCTGTTAAGTGAAAAGAAGCTAAGGTTTTCACTCTTGATGTCCAACAGAAAATGTACTTGAGTTACGTCAGGAACTCTCGGTTCACCTCTCTGAGCACCCTGCCTGTCATCATGTTCATGCAGCATTCCTTGATGGAGATGTTCGCCTTGGATACCAAAGTGACTTACCAGCATGCTTTCGTTTACATCAGACAGCTGGCTATTCATCTGAGGAATGCCATGACCATCAAGAAAAAGGTGAGGAAATCTCAAGTCAGTTTGCTACAAGAATAGATCCGACATCAGTCACAGTCACTCAAAATTCACTCAAAGCTATCAGACAGATTAAGGAAGGAAATAGACACTAATTTAGTGGTTTCTTTCCATGTGAAGATTTAAAAGGTTCTGCAAACAGCAAACCAAAATGGTTATCTTTTATTGATATATTAGCATTGCAAGTTTTCCCATTGATAACCTGAAGGAAGTCTGTTATGTCCTAACAAAGTCACAATAGAAAGAGTTGAGTTCTTTGTTTTTTTTCAGTTATTTTTTTGTTTTGTAGAAATGAAAATAGAGGTATTTGCACGGTTCCCACGGGTCCTTGAAAGTCCTTGAAATCCTTGAAAAAGATTGTAGTCCTGGAAATTCCCTTATATTTGAATTTTTCCCAAAAGTCCTTGAACAAGAAAAAGTCCTTTAAAAGTCCTTGAAAACTCCAGCAGTTATGCAAACTTTTGTCACTACCTGACACTCAAACCTTATTAATATTTCATTATTTGTAAGTTGCATAAAGGTTACATTAAGTTTGAAGTGGCTGTTAGGCCTACAGTATCTCACCAATAGATTTCCAGAAACTGCAGCAGATTCAGCCAATTGATCCAAATTTCTGTCATAATATAGTATCTGGCACCCAAAATGTATTAATGTCTCATTATTTCTAACTTGGGGTGAAGATTAAACTTTGTACTGGTTAAGCTGATATCATACCATGCTAATCACCAACCAAACTTTAACAAACAGCGACAAATTTAACATTTTAAATCATAATAATTTAAAATTTGCTGTTGTCTTTAAAAGGTTACTTGGGGTATGGCATGGCAGTCAGTTCATGTGGGGTTAATTGACTAGGAGAACATGTCCAAATTGTCCACACTGGTTCAGAACTTTACATTACTTTGAAGACTTCTGCCATACCAATTTTACTGCAAATCTAATATGAATAACATAAAATTTGTGATGAGTCCTATATTCAACAGTGTATGGAATACTGATTGGTTTTCATCGGTGCGACGGTTTGAATGTTTCATTCCTCATATATATATTATTAATATCCTTAATGGGTGTTGTCAGTATAACATACTGTATTCCTATTTCATACTAAAAGAATGCTTAAGATAAACCTTGAATAAAGGCTCTTTGTCCTTGAAAAGTCCTTGAAATTGGTTTTTAAAATTGTGTGGGAACCCTGTATTTGGGACCTTTTTTTTTTTAAATTTATGCTTGTAATCATAATTAACAAGAAAAATGAGAGCCAAGATCTCTTGTTTTCATAAGCAAAGGGAGATGTTGAGACATATCATCCTATTTTAATTTCAAATTTTGCAATATTTCTGTCTTTCTGATCATTAAGTGTTAAGGTGTTTATTCATGAGCCACCTTTTGTGTCTTTCCATTCTGCACACACAGGACTCTTACCAGTCAGTCTACAATTGGCAGTACATCCACTGCATACATCTCTGGTGTCGTGTCCTCGGCACCCTCCACCAGGACGAGAATCTCAAACCCCTGATCTACCCACTGGTTCAAACCTCTATCGGGGTCATCAAGTAAGTGTTAAAGCGGGAGCTGTTCTCCATTCCACGATTTGTGCCCACATGGGATGTTGTGGTTGCCATAGTGGTCACATGAAAGCACATTTCTTTTCCCCTGCCCCAATTCTCTCCCCCTAAAGGGCAATCACATCCTCTCTCATGTGGAGCTGATTGCAGGTTATTATGACCAAATAAACATTTAGCTGGTCGTTTGCCTGTTTTGCGTTTATCAGAGTGAACTTTGCGTTTCGAAGCGAAGCTGCAAAGAGTTTCAAAGTACGTATTATCACCGCACTCACGTGGCGTGATCCCCATCTCAGTGATCAAGGCATTCACATGTAAGGTGTGCGATCAAGACTGGAAATGCACTCCTGACCTTGCTTTGGCCATTGATCATTCTCATAGCCTGGATTTGTGCCATGTCGGGACAAATGGTATTTGTGATCGCTGGCTTGGGGGAGGGGTCTACAATTATTTAATTAAAGAAAAAATCCCATCAGCGAGGGGGAGGCAGTGATGCAATGCCCCTCCCCCCCCCCAAATATGCCACCGCCAGTGATCATTTTGTTGTAATGAAACCTGATGACCAGTGTGTTCACATGAAAAATCAAGTGTGACATTATCTCATGTTAACAGTGGGTGTGGTTACAGTATGTACTGAGGAAGTAATGTGACAATTCATGTAGTAAAATCTGGAAAATCTGCCAGCTTGACAAAGGTGGGTAAGTGACATCCTCCTTTGAAATTCCAGAGAAATTTGCCCTGAAAATTATTTCATTTTTCGTCAATTCTAAGAAAAACAATGTTGTAGCCAAGTCTGTCAAATGGATTTTTTGCATCTTTGTAAGCTTCATCAGAGGTGAATGAAAATAATATCTTTGCATTGATAAACTATTCAAGTAGTCACTGAAAAGAACCATACATTTGCAAGTTAAAGATCACCAGCAGGTTCCTCAACAAACAAAAGCTTTGGTATTGTTTGTATCACTTCGCATTGGTTTTGACTGGCAGAATGGGCGATCTAAAGTTCCAAAAAATAAAAACAAAAATGATTGATAAGTATCTCATAACAGAATGATCGAAGAAGCTGTGTGGGTGTTATTGTAAGGCAGTTAAGCCTGTTAAACTTTAAAGCCATAATCAACATAAATAAACTTTGGTGGTTAAATCTCTTAACAATTCTCCATTTTCAATGATCTTTTAGAATATCTTGAAATCGTAAATGTCTTTGTTTTCTCTTTCGGTAGACTGATCCCTGCTGCTAAGTATTACCCGATCAGATTTCATGTCATAAGGTCGTTGAACACTCTCTCAGCTGCTACCGGGGTATTTATCCCGCTGCTACCATTCTTGACAGAGGTCGGTCATATTCCGGTTATGTTTTCCTCATGACTTTTGTATTTGTTGTTATTTTGTTTAGTTGTGCTTCACAAAGAACACTAAATATCATTGGAGGGTATTGAGTTGTTGGTCTGTATCTTATCACTGACTTTCCTCAAGGAAGATGATTATTTTGGCAAGAGTACTCTTTCACCATGCCTTTAGGAACATCCCTTTAAGCAGAGCAGTCAGTCCTTTATGGTTAAAGTGAATAAATGTTGTGGCTTTTAAAGCAATTAAGTTTAGCATATCTGAGATTTGGGGTTAAATCCTTGGCCATGACACACAGAGATAGGTTTCATCAAAGATTAATCTAAGGTTTTCTCATCTGAACTGACCTTGGGGGAAACAAAAAACAAATTTGATCTTAAAATTGTTAAATTGGTATTCACCTAACATATGGTATTAGTACATAGGCCACAGGCTTCCTCTACACCTGGGTGGCTACTTAGCCTGAATTGTAATTCTTATTAATAATTTATGATGATCATCTAGCTCCTTGGAACCAGTGTTTACTTGCTTTGTCTTCATTTTCAGCTGGTGAAATTGCCATAAAACAACTGAAATTGAAACCAAACAAGCTGTGTTATCAATGTGACTTGACAAAAGAAATCTTGTTTTATCTTTTAAAATATTTGCTTAATTGTTTCTGTAATTATTAATAATTGTCTTTTTTAGTCAAAACAGATGTTGGTAGTACTGTATGTTGTATAATATTCACTTTAGGGACACCAGCAAAATCTGCCCAATTCCTGATTTAGAACACTAGGTAATGAAAATTTATGTATTTTTTTATACGTAATGTTGTTTATGTACTTCAATCTCTCTCTGTTAAAAATATTTCATCTTATAGTCTCCTCTCCCTTTTAGATTTTTGACCTCACAGATTTCAACAAAAAGCATTCAACGATGAGTTTCAAGCCAATCAACTTTGCCGTTGTATTACGTCTGTCTAAAGCTCAGCTCGTGGAAAAGGGTTTCAGGGTTAGTGTTAAATCTTGATTTATAGTAACCACTGCACACTGAAATGTACTATGGATCATGTTAATTGACTCATTTTTCTTTAGACTTCATCATTTTACATTTATCTAGAGTGGCAAATTTTGAAATTTCTATGTCCAGTGTGGCAGTAATTGTCGTATGGCACCAGTGTACACCTCCTTGCAAGAAATTAAGGAAATGTTTGTGCGGCTTTTCCTGCAGTGTTTATTCATATGATTAAACCATTCAAGTAATTTTTCGTTTCCTGCCCACTGCTGTTATTTTTCCCATGAAGCAGATCTTCTTTGAACACAGACAGAGGATAAAATATGGTGATGCAACCTCATTGCTCATCTTGCATCTGGCTAGGGTAAACTTCCTGTTGAAAACCCAGGCATTCAAGTTTGACTTCATCTTATCCTACTTTCTCCTGATTTTTTTACCTTCCTCCTCCTTGTCTTAATTTTTTCTTATTCATTTTAAGTTATCCTATTTTTTTTTTTATGTGCCCAATGTAAGAAGAAGAACAATTGTATATTATGTCCTTCAAACAGTACATTATTGTCAGTAGTAATGGAGAAGAGGAGGCAGTGGTCAAGTTTGTGATTATAGAAAAATTGAAGTGTCCTAACACATTGCCAACACTGGTGGCATGTATAGATGAAAAATATTCTAGTCAATTTTAATAAGACCTATTTTATGATTACTTTTGATGTGCGTAATTCTAGTTTTCTCCTAATTCTATCGAGAATTATCACCCTACTTTTATCTTCCTTTTTTCCTTGGGATTGATTAAGAGCCTGAAAACCCTACCAGTGTCAGACTTTCAAAAGTGTTCAGTTTTGACAGAGGCCATTTTATGATCATACAGCTAAAGCCTTGATGGGATGTATAATGTGGGTGAGATGCTAAGTACATCACCTGTGGTTGCTGCAGATGTGCAGTTTCAAGGTGTTGACATTTGTATTGTTCGGTAGTGTATAGAGAATGCACACTGAAAAAATGTCACATTTAAAGTTGCTTGAAACGTAAGTCAGTCTATAATAGTTCCTTTTTTTTTTCGATTATCCGTAGGAAGGAGTGATCGATCAACTTTACGATTTAATCCTAGAAGTCTGCGCCACTCATTGTCATACCATAGGATTTCCTGAGTTGGTTTTACCAACCATTCTTAAGGTAAGTCACGTTCAGCTCTGTAAAATGATAAGCCAGACAATCAGGCCTTGAGTTTTAGATTTCCCAGGTGTGCTACAAATCACACTTAAAGACTGTGGTAGGGGTGCTGTTTTGTAAAACTTTCACAAACTGCTTGTGTTCCCATTTTCTGCTAGGTGTGCAAAAATCGCACTCCTCACAGTGCACTGAGGCGAGTGGTGGCATGCAATCGCACTCGCACGCCTCAGAATTCAAGGCCTGGACAATGTGAAAAATATTCTCATCAATCCATAATAACATAAAACAAATCAATTTGTTGACAACTCAACCTGCTCTGAGTGATCGTATATAGATACGGATCGTCTGAATGACCGAGGAAGCCTATGATGTCGAAGTCGTATTGAAATAAGAGCAAGCAAAACCATTTTGCCACTTTTACATCGTGCGGTGATTGTGAGTTACACAGGAGGCTCTCTGGAACATTATTTACTATTTCAATTTTTTTTTGGACCAGTTTTGTGTGATTTTTACAGGAAAATGCTTTTTATGATCGTTATTGATTATTCTTCATTTGTAACAGGAGTTTGGAGATTGTTTACATTACTCTTTTAGTTCTCTAAATGCTGTACCTATACCAGTCATGCTACTACAATTAAAATCAACCGTGCAATGACTCCTGATATTTTGCTATTGTGTTCCAGGTCCACACTTCATAATTTGTTTCACTTGTTCTTATTTACTTGTTTTCAATCTGTGTGTTACAAAGTTGATACAGAGCAACGGATACAACAATGGAAATGTAAACAAATGATGTGAATTAACTAAATAACCCTAAAGGAAGCACAGGCTCCCTCAAATGACAGCATGTGGCTTGTGGTGGTGCTCAAAAATAACTGGGGAAAATTATTGGAAGATATTACAATCATGCTGAGCTCCCTCTTTTGGTATTTTCTGAAGTTTCCTCAAAACTGACTGAGATCATTTACAGAAGAATAGACACTTTGTGGAGAAATTTGGCTTGGAAAAGTGAGCTAACTTTGCACCATTTTTCATCTTAGTCTGTTGTGAAATTAATTCTAAGGACATACCGTAAAGGTGGGGTACACCGTATATACCTGTATACCCCTCCCAGGACCATGATTAGCAGTGCATTCCATCAACATAACTTTGCTATTTGGTACTTCATCCAGTTTTGTCGATGCAGCTTGCTGCAGAGCTTGTCCAGAGGTTACTCCCTAAGAATAACAAATCATAGCAATGTATATAGGTAAGAAACAGAAGTATTTCATCCGTCAACTAGCAGTACCTGTAACATCTCTGTGACCCCCCAAACCCCAGTCACCTACATACCTTAATTCCAACCAATCAGTTTCATGTTAATAGTTTTTGGCTCTGGGTTTATGTTTCATGTTACCTATAAATTGATAAGGATTGTTTGTGACAACTTTTGTAATGTAGTTTTAACTTTGTAGCCGTAAAAGACTCTGGTGTGGTAAGCTTCTTAATGTCTTGCACTTACAGATGTTCTTTGCTAGGTTAGTCACAATCTTCTGTCATCTTAAAGGTAGCTTGCTTCTAATATTTTATAAGAGCCCATCATTTTCATTTTATCATTGAACAGATGAAGGAGTTTGTCAAGATTTGCAAAGTAGCCAACTTCACCCGTCAAATCAAACAGCTCCTCGATAAGATCCAAGAAAATTGCAAGGACATCGAAAAGAGGCGTGCCTCTGTGACCTTTGACATCTCTGATGACACAGCCATTGTGAGTCCTTTTCGTTATTCCCCATTGGTATGAGAGTAGAAAAGAGCCCTCATCTGTTTTGATAAGTCATGATTTTAGCATTCTTAGTTTTGCATATGATTAAATTTAAAGTTTTTTTTCATTCACTTGCTAATCTTATAATTAGAGGGAAAAGATAACGTTAAATGAGTTAAATATTTAATAGCTGAGAAGTGATGGTATTAATTTACGAGTGGGCTCTTCTGCAATATAGGAATGACAAACTGTGATTAGTGGTGGCGATAATCAAATTCTAGCATATTCTAGCGAATTCTAACACACCTGGCAGGGGAACCAAAGACCTTAAAACAGCCGTGACCAGAGGATCCCTTTTTTTACGAAGGAAGTAATTGATGTTCCAGTATCAGTGTTGTTATGCTTACCTTCCCTGACAAGCTGACATTAAACATTGTCTAAACGCATTTGCTTCTGCCAACTCTTTCACAAGCATAGTTTATTTCCCACAAGGATGAAGGCAGCTAACTCATGACTGGATACATTGTCTTTGTTTTTCCCAGAAAGCCTGGGAGACCAAGTACCTGCTGGAGGGAACACCACTATCGAAATACTGCAAGACTTATCGCAACCTCCGAGAGAAGGAACTCAGAACGGCTGAAGCTGCCAGAGATGTGGTTAGTTTAAGCATCAGTTTACCTCTGTAAAAGGCTTCTTATCTAAAACTAATGGTCTGCTTTGATTTGATTGTCACCTATCAATATATTTTTAGGAGTGTTCCCCTAATTGCTTGCATACTAAACCATTTCTCATCATTCTGTAATTTGTGATTACATTTACCTGTCAGCAATGTCTCTCAATGGATGTATCTTAATCAAAGCTATGTTAAACTCTGTCGATTGTCCCTTCAAGCCATTTTGCTATTCGTTGAAAACCTCTGTGTTTAAGTAATTCCTTGGTAATTGTCGGTGACATAAAGAGTGATTTTAGCCAGGTGTTTGTTGCTCACAGCTCTGTTAATCTCAGTTGTATTTAGACATTTTGTGTTATATTGGAAACTTCTCTGGAATGGAAGGTTATGGTTGCTGTTCATGAAATTTGCTTACTACATAACAGTGATGTTTCATATGGTTTTGTTACTCCAGGAGATTTATTCAAAGTTTGTGTGTCTGTCTGTATGTTTACATGCTTATGTGTGTTTGTGTAACAAAACACACAATCAGTCATAAATTTTGACAGGACAACAAGGTCTGGATAACAATTAAAAGCATTTCATAATTGAGAAGTACTCGCTGATTACCAGATATGTGACTGGGTAAGTATAGTTAATGTCTCGTGTGTTCGTAAACCTTGGCAACTATCCCCTGTCGTTTTGATGCTCACAAGTAGTCAAATATTAAGGAAATTATAATTCATTGAATTTTTTTTTCCTTCAGTCGGTGGAAGAAATCAGCACCTTGACAATGACATCTAAGAAGAGACAGGCATTTGACTTCGTTCAGAAAGAAGAAGATAAAAAGGAACTGAAGGAACTCTTCCAGGGTGACAGCGACTCAGAGGATGACCTCCTAGTGCGAGCAGAGAGGCGGCAGGAAAGACGGGATGCAGGGGAGAAGGTGCTCGCTCTTGTTCCGGCCGGTATGGACGACGATTCGGAGGGACTGTCCGATGAGGATGTAGGCGATGAAGAAGATGTAGAAGATGAGGAAGGGGAGCTGCTGGATGCAGAGACATTCAAGGAACAAAAGACGGAGGTGTTCAGAGAGATGGCCAATGTGAAAGACATCGTGGAGGACTTTGACCTGTCTGAGGAAGACACTGAGACAGAGAAAAAGAAGAAGAAGATGATGAAGACGAAGACGTCAGTGGTGAAGAAAAAGACTAGTAAGCTGATGAAGACAAAAGGAGGAGTAAAACAGAGGAAGAAGCAGAAAGTGGGGAAGTAGAAGGGATGCGATTGTCCTATGAGGGATTTGACTGGAATAACTTAATGACAGGACAGAGGCAACATTTGGTTCCCTTGGTGATGCTCTGGTCTTGGTAATGTTGTTAATGCTGAATATGCAGATTTCAGTCATGAAAATAGCTAACCAGAGAGACATCAGTGCAGGCCTGGGGAGACCTGAGGAGGAATAGGTGGAACCAGTAAAGTCCAAGGGGATTCCAGAAAGATGGCAGGAGATGCCAAGGGACTAATATCTTATGAGAGAGAGCATCATGATTTGTCAGTGAAGAGGTCTCATCCTTGAGGGTCGGAGAACACCGTGAAGGTGAAATGGTGAATGAAAATGTAGTGAACTCAGTTCTGCAGGTAGCATTTACTGAACAGTTCAAAATAAATGCACCGGGGAGTAGTAGAGGCTTTGATCATGTACTGTGCAATATAATTGTTCACTGTTGTGATTTAATACCATGCGTGAATGGGGACAGTTGTCCCCCGAACAATTTCCAACAGACAACTCAGACCGGGACATCTTAAACTTGGATGGTCCCAACTAGGACAATTCCCAAATAGGACAATTTCTCCTGGAAAATTCCCACCGGTCCTAAACTTAAGCCTCACGCTTTTCATGAAGGATTTGTCATGGGGAATTGTACCAGGAGGAAATCTTCTGGTTTGGAATTGTCTGGGTGGGAATTATCTCTGGAGGTTGTCTGAGGGGGGGTGGGGAGTTGTCTGAGGAAATTGTCTAGCTTGGAATTGTCTGGGTTGGACTTGTCCTGAGGGCAGTTGTCTGGTCACGATGTTCTGCAACCATGTACGGTAACTACTGCTAGTTATTCATTTCATGTGACGTTACTGCATTTCAGTTTGTGATACTGGCCGTCACTGCCCATGGGCAGAAGGCCGTGTTAGCGATACACATACGTATACAACAGGATCTGAGTTACAATTGTTGTACAATGGACAGCTGGCAGTCAAATTAGAGAGATGCGCAGCATCAATGTGAAAAACCTAAAAAGGGGTTTTGTCCACATGTACATAGTTATCATCATAGTAATATATGAGGGCCCTACTGCTACATTGGACATCATGGTGTACATAACACAGATACCACCTTCGAGATACATGAATGTTGCCACCAAATTCGATTTAAATCCAGAAGGAAAGATCTTCTTCTGTAGGTTGAAGTCGCTTTTCTTCTGACGATTTATTTGCTGGATAATAGAAAGGAAATGTTTTTAAAATTGGGAAACTTGCAAATGGGAATCGAACCATCACAGGATAATTTGTAATGTAAGAGATCTGCAATTGCTGTTTTAATATGTGCTTGTAAAGAAAATTAAGATAGTGATTGAGTGAATTTACATTGCATAACAAGTATCTTTGTTGTTAATATTTTGATATTTTCTTTTATGCTGAACATGAAAAAGAGCAGCTTTGCTCTTTTTTGTATAGAAGCGTTTTTCACATAAAAGCTTTGCTTGTATGTGAGAGAGATGAGTGGGTGGGGAGGGGGGAGGGGAGTGTGGATTTAAATTGTAAACTGATTAAGCATTAACAGAGGAAGAAAAGGAAAATACAATACCATTATGTTTTGTCATTATTACAAACAGTATTTACATTTAAGGTTTGCCCATGATTAGCAGTATGTATTATTTCATTACATTATTTGTCAGTAGAAGGCAGTACTCAGACTTTATCATCGATAAAAACTGAAACCAAAGGGAGGTGTGAACAAATACATCGAAAGATTCTCCAAACAAATCACCAAAGATTGACATGTTTACCATTCAAGAGACTTCTTGTCAAATAATTTTGGATTTAAGTAAGAGTTCAGGCGCATGGGTACATGATCTTTTGATAAAGTACTATTTTTGGTTTCAAAAACAATCATAACTTTTGTATTTACCCAGGCACGTATAGGTGTGTTTGTGCGTGTGTGTATGTATGTTCGTGATGACAAATTGTGAAAACCTGGTAAACACGGTAACTCAAGAAGAGAAGATGGACAGATTTGATATTTGAGTAAGGGGGTCTACCTCATGGAGTAGTTCAAAATTGTATTGTTTTTTGGTGGAGGTCAAATGGCATTTGGGGTCAACAGGGGTGACACAGTGAAAACCTTGTAAACACTATATCTCAAAAAGGAAGTTTGGACAGATTCCATCTTTGATACGGAGGTGCACCACCATAAGTATATGAACGTGTTTTCAGATGCGAATACAAGGGGGATATCTCCAGGCTCACCCCCCCCCCCCTCCTTTCTCCACATCGACAAATAACAAATACGCAAAAATTAGCCTAATGTTAGTCAAGACAACATTAAAGTGTAGGCGGGGTTGGGGGGGGGGGGAATTTTCCAGACACACCATTTGCTTCCTCACAAATAGCAAATTCACGCATCTCGACTGGTGCCTATTCACTCCGGGTCAATATATAAGAGACTTCATACCGTCCTGTAGTTGTCTTCGCCATGATAAATCAGTTCAGATGGAGTTAGAGTTAAAGTCACGGGTCTTCAACCAATCAGCATCGGCGGACCGCCGTCGAGCCACTGGACATTTCTGCGGTGGACGGATGGAGTGGCCCACTAGAGGTCCGTTGTCATTTTTTTCTTTTTTCATTTTTTTTTTTAAACTCACTCCGAGAAAGCAGGTTATACACAATTATGCGGCACCAACGATTTCTTAAGTTCATCCACCACCTCCCCTACCCATCCCCTCAGGAATGTATACGCGCCTGGTTTTTGATGGACGTCTAAGGTCATTTATGCAATATTGAATATTACAGATTCATAAAAGAAAGTTTACTAATGAGTTCTTCTAACCACAATGCATTTGCAGAAAAAAAATCTGTGCGGACCTTTCACTATCCAGAAATTCAGAGAAAATGTAAATGTTATGACGTTTTCATAATGCCCTTAAAGTTGATGTAACTGTAGTTCATTAACATACTGTAAGAAACGGCTGTTCATTCAAGTCTGTGAAGATCTCGATTCATATCATCTTCCGTTGTTTTGTAACCACGAGTCCGGCATTTTGCTTTGAATTTAAATTCCGTAAATACAATACCGGACTCATGATTCTTTATTTTTTTTTCCTCATTTAAAAAGAACTAACTGAAACATAATAACGGTTTATGTCGTCTTGACTAAACTGTTAATGACTCTATAGTGCAATGACAAACAGGTAAATATAGTGGGGGGGGGGGAGGGGAGAGGACTGGAATATTATTGTCGAAGGGTAATGGGGGACAAAACTTTGGATTAAACTCATTGAACCATTATCGTGATCGTCGCCATCATCATCATGAGAAATAAGTACGGCACCATAATCGAGGAGGGAGGTTTTCTGATAATTTTACAGGGCTGTAACTGAGTAATCAAAGTCCGAGTCAATTCCGACTCCAGTGGCCTCAATTAGTACCATCTCAGAGGGGACCGGCAGGGGGACTTCTTTGCCGAGAGTCAAACTAACCTGCACTAGAAATTGATTAACAGAAAATGAACAATGCTTATCTACTTCTGCAGACCCACTGTGACTTCATCTAGATTTCACTCGGAAAGTTGTCCATTCCAGGACAATTCCAATTCTAGGACCTACCATTCTGGGCCAAAGCCGACCCCAGGAAAAACGGACTCGAATTTGAAAGTGAAATCAGAGTCAGGACTGGGGCGTTACAGCCTTGCTATTTTAACAAAACCAAAAAATCAAGGTTGTTGCTACACTAAACCGGTTTGTACTGCACCAAATCCCCCCCCCCCCCCGTATCTGAGATGGTGGCGCTATTCCGTAATAGCCCCATGCTTCAACACAGTCAGTCTTTTTCCAGGAAAAGTTGTGAGGAAATGACAATAGAACAGATTTACAAAGATGGACTGTTGTGTAAAAATCCTCTCTATTCTTTCACTTTTTCAAACAACATCCGGTAACCGCTTACACGGAGGCAGTTGCAGTATACCTGTCAATCGCCTCAACAAAAGCCTTTACGTATAATTTTTACTTGAAATTTATTTTTAGAAATGCAACAAAACAACTTAAAGAACACTCAAAGTTACATATATAAATAATCTCGTTGTTCTGAAACTTTCTTACAATTTCGTTGTATATGCTATGCCGTCATTTATTGCATGTATTTCATTGCTGCTGTATATATACCTGTAAATGGTCATAGTTTTGCGAAATCAAAAAAGGCACTTAAACTTGAATGAAAGACACAGCCGATTACATATCGGACTACTACGGTATTATCGGGGTTACTTGAAAACTAAACTTAGCTTTATGGAAGACGACGTACCGTTAAAGGCAGCGAATATCTGGAAAGACAAATATTTTGATGATTCACTGTTTAGTGAACTGTTGTTAGCGTGTTTTTTGTTTTTGTTTTTTTTCAGCTGAGAAAATGACTTTGACAGTTTACAAACTCGCAACCAGAAATGGACGTAAAATCTGTCAGTAGGCCTATATCCACCATTTCAGTTTGGAATGTAAATTTCAATGGGACAACCTTAAAACCACCGGCAGACAGTATAAAGAACACTTGATGCTCGGTGATACACTAGTATCAGTGAAAAATGTCGATTTAAGGTGTAACGACGTAGACGACAAGTCCCCTTTGGCGTCCCATAAAAATTACAATATTTTCGTAATAATTGCGGTGTCTTTGAAACGCGCTGGTATATATCAACTGATTATCTTTCATGTTTAAAGGATTGGTTCCACTATGCTACTGTGGTTTGCTCTCGAATTTGGCGAAACAAAATTCTCAGAAAAGCTGTTTAAACCGAAATAGCAACTTTTTTTGTGAGAATTTTTTTATTAGCATATCCTTAGGAGACCATGTGGTCTCCTGATAGTATCAACATAATTATCTGATCATGTCTACAAGATCCTTTTCTTTCATCACTTTCTACTTGTTACAATCTTCCGTCTGTACACCCTGTTCAATGAAAGATGTTGGCCAAACCAGTCGATATCTTACTTCCATAAGATGGCTCACCATCAGTAGATAATTCTTGCGAAAAAGTCTGCTTTTCATTGACTAAATCGACGTGTCAGCTTAATTTCATTCTCCCATTCCAATATATGAACCAAAAACGACTAGTCGAATAGTCTAGCAATCGCGTTTCTCTTCATATATCAGTAGCCAACTCATACATAAATTTTGTTTCTCAGAATTAACCGAATCGATACATCAGGTTATTTTCATTCTAACAATTGCAGCTCACTTTAAGCAGAATGCAGACATTATGGGTGTGCAATACTTTGATCTTAAAATATCTAAAAGCCGATATACACAAACAACAGTCTCAAAATATATCTG
The DNA here is from genome assembly GCA_021234535.1 of Stichopus chloronotus. NCBI lineage: Eukaryota > Metazoa > Echinodermata > Holothuroidea > Aspidochirotida > Stichopodidae > Stichopus > Stichopus chloronotus. The sequence continues at coordinate 2,422,624 of SFZH01000008.1, forward strand.
GAACAAAAGGTGTTGTAGAGACGTTACAGACTTTTTTAAGGCCTCGGGTGACATTCCCAAACCATTTTCAAAGCATTCACTTCAAACAAACCACTATATCTGTATAATATGACTCCGAGCTGGTAATGTGACATAAAGTGAACTTCGGATTGGTTCAAACATACAATTCAAGAAACTTCTTATTAACGGACTGAATTTTCACAAAATTTTCACAACAAAGTATGCAACAAACTGAAAGCGATCATGTTTTGTGCATAGAAATAGATAAACTAGAATGATGTCATGGAACAATAAGTGTCATTAAGTAAAGTCCAAACTCTGCTAGGAAAAAGGGGCACTTATGAAATCGCGTAACACAAGTCCAATGGAAATTTCAGGTTAATATTACTCGCACACAGCGAAAGGGTAGAAAAGTTGCGACTGAATATTATCAGGTTCTCTAAAAAAAAGATTGCATTGACATCTTTACTTCGCCATAGATGTAGTTTAATATCGAAAGAACTGACAAATTCTCATACTGAACGTGCATATATAGGGCAAGTTCCAAAGGCAGAGCTGGTTTGCCATACAGGCAAGGACGCCGCCAACTATTGTTTGGCTTCATTTGTTCAGCGTGTGAGTAGATAGCCTGACGTCATTCTGGTCTATTTCTATGGTTTTGTGTGTGTGTTGCTAAGTCAACGTTTTGGGAATGTTACTCGTGGATGTACAGGCTCTTTAGTTAACCCTTTTGAGAGCGCGATATAGACGGCCACCACTACAAATACATAAGACTGAAAGACGTTTAATTGTGGATGCATTAGCGCGGATAACAGGATAAGTAATCGGAACTTATTTGGTCGTTAACTTCAACAAGATATTTGCATTACCATGACCGAAAGAGACATAACTTAAAAATTTTTAAAAAATCGAAATCATTGCAAATATACAAAAACGCTTTGGTAAATGATTATTTATACAACATTCGTGTCCTATTGTCAGTGGAACAATTCTAGTGATCTTAAATGTGTCGTTTCGTCTTAAATAGGTTCCACCAGATTTGATCTCAGACAGGGCCACTGTGGAAAAATAAAAGTCAATCTTTATCAAGAAGATTGTGTGTGGGCACTTCGAGGGAAGGAAAAACTGCATGGAACAAAACAAAACAAAATGATGACGACATAAGTTACTATTATAACTTAGTTGACAATGTTGTCTTAAACTCTAAGCGAATTGAACGGATTGTTCAATGGCTAGTCGTACCGTAAGTACGCGATTGGAAAATCGGGTAAAAAATAGAAGGAGATAGAGGCAAAGTTTTCTAGGGCAGGTTGGATGAACGTGATATGTAGGCCAATGTCTTTTTCCGATGTTGCAAACAAATTTGGCGGACGAGGTTTCTCTTTTATGGGAGGTCATTTTCATGTGTATGACGGATGCATAGTAAGAAATGGCCCTTGTGCGTTTCAATGTAAACTCCAAACGGAAACAAGATTTGTGACAAATTTTGTAGCCAGTTGCTTTCTTATTTAGATAAAAATCTGTGGCCACAACTTCATTCCATGTAAGATATATAATACCATGGAGTTGATAATACGGTCTCACACACAAAAAAAACGAAACTTTGTCAGTCGCTCGAGGATTTCAGTTTCTCCTGAAAATATCCCTTCTTTAGATGGTTACTGCACCGTCATTCACTTTTCGGCCTTCGTTTCCAGCGCTTGTTTTCCGATTACCTCATAGTGATTGTTCGTCTAGGGTAAAGTTTCACGAACGTTGTGCCGGGTCCCCAGGATAAACTGATTCGATGTATCTCCGACTTTGAGGGCAAGGTTGCTTCCTTTAGAGGGTAATTTACTCGAGTTCACTTACAATTCACCAAAGTTTCGTAAACATTCATCCTTGTACTACACCATCTATCACAACGTGTGATAGACGAACGTTTCGTCGCTGGTCTAAATTGAAAGACACTTGTTTTCCGCAGTAAGTCAGTCTGTATCTTGAATAAAGCTACGAATGTATGTCTTTCCTTCGAGAAAGAGTCTGTCGTATGTTTCCTTACTCAGATAGAACTTTCTAAAAGAGAGTTCATTTTGCCATGTGACTACATATCGTCAATGAAGCCGTAACCTAGTCTCTTAGCGACGTTAATTTTGATTTTAAGCGCTGGTCCGAGTTTCAGGCCCATGTTATGCAAGAGATGCTCTTCTGTCAACACTGGCAAAATTTCACCGTCTATGGCTTGTTCCCGAAATACCTGAATACATAAAAGACAAGAAACCAACATCATCATAGAATAAAGGCAAAATTAAAACATCTGAAGTAGTAAAGCTTATCAAATTCAAGAATTCTTATTTTTCTCTAGAGCAGTTCGAGAATCATTCACAGCGCTAGGCTATATTTCTTGCCACCACTGAAAGTTTATAGCTGATATTTTGACAAGGGGAGACATCCCTCAGCCATGAGTTACTCCCCGCGACTAAGTGGCAGTTGTCAGTGTCTAGGGTTCTGGAACCCCAGTTTTGTCAAGATCGTAGCGCCCTCTCATCCTTTCTTCAACTTCCAACTTCCTTTTTTTTTTCTCTCATTTTTGATAACTTTGTTTCATTTTACGATTTTATAGGGTAGAGGTACGATACGTAGCTACAACGTAGCTACAACCACTTTTGGTTATTAACCTGCGTACCTGGCTGTATTCTTCACATCCTTTCAGACTCCGCACAAATTCTGCAACGTCGTCTACTGACCAGCTGGACATGTCTGAAGGCAAAAAGACGGTGTCACTTGTACTGGAAGCCGATTGACGGAAATTTGGATCGTCAACTGCGATGTACAAAACAGAGAAACCTAAAGTTAAACGTTGAATTCCATTACATGAATACAACTTTATTAATCCTGTAAAAGCCAGAAAGTCGTTTATGGATTCTGAAACCAAGGTTTTGATATCATATTTATGGACGCTTCCATCTTGCCGACCCCTTTTGTTTCCCCTTGCTATAAACCTATAGTACCCAGGAGCAAAACATTATAATGATGAAATATATAAGAAAGTTACTTTTTGTATCTGGGTGTATCTTTTCTAAGGGGAGGGGGGATCAAAGTGTGTCCCATCACCACTTAAGTAGGTAGTCTAATAGTGCACTGGTTTTATTCTTAGATTTTTTGTTAGTGACTGCCAACCACTAACCAAATTCGCTGCACTTTTGCTCAGCCCTCTACCCCCCCAAAAAAAAAAATAGTACCGTTAGGTGACCCTCTTGTCCGTTCCTCTTCCCCTCACAAATCGTGAAAGGGTAGAGTTCCTCTTGAAAGGAATATTTGGACGAGTTTTAAACTTTACTATTTGGAAGTTAAGAGGTCCTAATTTATGTAATTCACCAACTAAGATTATGCTTAGTGGCAGGTAAGAATCTGTCTCTAATCATGTAATCGTTCAAGGTCATTATACGACCTCAAATTTTGCGAAATGCAAAGATTATATCTACATCATCTTAGACAAACTGAGTCTGCACTTCCTTTCTACGGCATATGTTGTGCAACATAATATAGGTGAGTATTCTGCATCCTGAACAGAGGGGGTAGCAAGACTTCAAGGGGCTCATGTACAAAAGACAGCGAGAGACCCCGAACCTAATAGCACCTGAAATCGATTTTCCTGCAACTTTTTGATGAGAAATTTGGTGCATTTTGTTGAAGCCCCCTGAACCCTCGGGACTCCTTGTCATGGTCCACCTGCTTACTATGCACTCGTTCCTTAATTGGGTAGTAATCGTAGGTCATTAAGTGTGTAGCTTTCAGATCACTTGTAATTGTTTTACTGGTGAATATGAAATGTGTTGATTGCCAATCAGACTCATCTAGAAACTGGAACGGAACTTCCTCTGAGTAGTCAAGAGCACGAAACATTTCAAGATGCCATAACTGTCCTTGAAAATATCTGGCAAATAGGTTTGCCAGATAGGACGCCAAAGAATAGAAGAAACACTGTGGGGGGGGGGGGGGGGCTCTCTTAGTCTCTATTCGGACCACCACTTACATTCATACCACCGATATCCGTGGGAACTGCAAAATTACCAAATAAATACCAGGGACCACGTACCATTTGCAAGAGATGTCGGCGTTCCACTTTTGTCGCTGGTCGATTGAGCTGGTCTCGTCAGTTCGATCATCCTGACGTTAGATGGAGATTTAGAGGTAGGAGTAAACAAGGACCTTGCTCTCTTGGCAGAGATGCTGCTATCACCTGCAGAGGAGGGTCCTGGAGGGATGCTTAAACTGTGAGAAGTCTGGTGGTACCTGAGGTGACAGAAAAGAAAGTGATGATGAAAGAGCGTAACAATGAGAGCAGTGGTCCTTAAAATGAACCACACATGTGATTTTAGCTCTTTACATTTATTTTCTGGTCACAGATATCGACCTTGACTATGCCAGCATCTTTGTACATTTTTTCCTCTTAATGGTCATCTTCAGCGACTGAAATAAAATAAAAACAGTGTTTGTCTATTGACAATATTTCGTTCCAGTTTAATCCAACTGTATTCATTGTCTGAGTGAGTCAAAATCTGAGGTAAGGAAAAGTAAAATTTCCCTCCAACTAAAGTTGCTTAGACAAGGCAAGACTATAATTAGAGTGGAGATAGTTATAACAACTATACAACAAATTGTTCAGGTCTTTTCTCTCTGTTGGTAACTATGCAACAACGAGCACACAGAACCTTTTCAAGCTGTATTGTTTCAGCAATGTTAGGATCTATGGATGAATTATCATCAATTAAAACTTAAACATACGTAGATCTCGTTACTACATTTAGCTTCACATGAAATCAAACAAAAGAAATCTTTTGTTACCACAGGAAATAGCATACTTGCTCAAAGTATGCTATGATGTGTCAAAACCTGAAAATAGCGGTTGTTTCTGTACCACCCTGAAACATTTTGTTTAAATGGTTTTGAATTTTCTATACTGTTGCACTGCGGTCATTTACTTTTCACATTCCACTTTGCGAATAGACAAATGCTTAAATAATTGACTAACGAACCTTGTACATGAATTTTGTCATAGCGATATTGCGATAGGCTAGCTTGTCTGACTCCTAAGTGGGAGAATCTTTTCACCTAATATTTCACGCAAAGATAATAAATATTAGGTATTACTAGTTCAAAAGAAAAGAACAAAACTACGTTAATTTTACTGGTAATCGGACAAAATGTTATTATTTGCTGGAAGAAAAAAAAGAGCTGAAAAACCAGGGTATTTATCTGCTTTAAACTTTACCTCGGCTTTATTGGTTGATGTGACTTAAAATTTGTCGGAAAGCTGGTAAGGGCTATGTGAGGAACTTTCTGAAATGGGAAGAAAAGAATAGAGAAAAAGTCAGGTTACATAGCGACGTTTCGGGTTTATAACAAACAAATTGTAATTTTAAGGCAAAAACGGTTGCAAAGGAGAGACGATAGTTGTATATATGGCGTGCATTCAAAGCCCCTTGTTACAGTTTGCATATTTTTTTTTTAACGTAGGTCATCTCTTGTTTATTACTTCTCCAGAATAATCAGGACGACATATTTATAGAAGCAGGCACCCTGCTAGGCTAACTACTTCTTTGGTTACATGATACAACAACAATTAATTATTCAGTATCAAAAAGTAACATGATATGAGAAAACTGTAATCGAGAATTATCAACACTCTTACATGACCGTGCATAGTAGGCTTGGTCCGACTATTCAGAAAAAAATTGGCGAATTCAAACTATTCGCATATGTACAAGAAAAGCAGGGTGAGAATTGTTGGCATGTTGTTCCGTATTGTCATGGATTTTACCAAAGAAAGAAAAAAAAAATGAACATTCTTCTTTGGACTTTCGACAATATATTCTCTTTCCGTGGTTAAGATTGCACATCCATGCGATTCTTCCTTTGGTTAACCCTTCAACTTTTCATTTGTATTTCTCATCATCATTTTTATTTTATATTTTCCAAGGATTGCATGTTCGTCGTAAACAAGAAATTTAAATGAACTGGATTTTCAGCAAACTGGAAAATGGTTTCAGGACAGAGTACCTATACCTTACTTCCGAGAGAGAATAGTACAGTTATTATGAGCAGACATAAAAAAGTCATCCGAACCTGGCAGTCGTTATCTCAGTTTTACCTCTTTTATATCTTTTACGTCGAGATGTTTCGGTGCTGTCTGTTTTCGATTCTTCCCGATCGGTTTCGTGTATTGGCCGCCGACCTGCACGGTTAAACTTGACGACGACGACGACATGGTGTCGTTGTGATTTATGTCGCTAGTTGTGATCTTTTCCGCCGGGCTCACCGGTAGACCTTGTTGCCCATCGGCCGCCATTGACCTCTGTAGAGATTCTGTGAGGGAAAGGGCAAAGCATATAACGTCTGTCTACTACTGTTAAGTACTGTTGCATGAGCTGATCTAGGGCAGTTGGACATGGGGGGGAGTTGTGAAGAATCAGTACGTAAAGAATACTATAAAGAGGTTTGTGTACTAGACCCACGGGCGAATCCAGAGCGGGGATGCCCTGGGTGTACCTGCACAACATTTTCGAGGCCAAACATTGCACGTAGGCCCTATAAGGTGGACCATATATACCTAACGATTAAATAAACCCTGGTGTACAGTGGATTAGTGCCTTTCATATTCTATGGGAGATATCTAACTGCTATTGCTCCCTTCGTGACGATGATTTAGATGTAAAACTCAAACATCATATTGGAAGCTTCATTTTTTTTTTAAATCTGAAGTGATTCAGATGAATGACGCCCTCACACAGTGGATAAATCTGTCGCGCCATCAGTCTGAGGTAAAATCAGAATGTATTTATCGATAACAGAATGCTTCGAACAAGGAGGTTCTACAAGGACCTCCTTGCTTCGAATCATTAAGACAGTTCATTAAGACAGTTGAAACAATCCTCCTTTTTCAGTCTCATTAATTACCGATACTTTTTGGTTCCGGTGAGTTTGCCATTTCGAAGAGTTTCCTCTGTTCCTGGTCGTAAATATCGTCAGCGGGCGATGCACTGCGCTCGCGCTTAATATTTCCACTTCTGACCGACGAATATTCTCGAAAATTATCAATAGACATATCGTCAAGGAGGTGCCTGTGACCCGAAAAAAAAAAAGGTTTTTTTTTAGTTTATCAATATAACGTTAAGTAAATAACTTACACAGAGGGCGTTACGTACATAAAATGACGAGTTGCACCCGCACATCAAATCATGTCTACTGTATGTGACAATCCCACCAAACACAAATTTAAAGTAAGAGTTATTTTTTACCAACACTAGCTGCTTCTCCAGTCAGTTGTACTTTCCATCCTTTTTTTGTCAACCTCCACCTTTTCGGTGTTTGACTTTAAACCACTAAGAGGCCTAGGCTACTTACTGATGACGGCGTTACTGTCAGAACCGTAGTCAAGAGGGGTCGATTAAAAAAAAAATCGCCTCCTTGAATCTTTGAGAGTGAAAAAAATATTTAACGTGTTGTCACGTATGTCTGTGGGCCCATCTCCCTACGGACTCTTAGACTATGGGCATATACGCTTTCATGTACGTAAAGCTTTCACGCTAGAGTAAGGCCTCCGTTTTTGACAAGGATATAAACCTCAACCATACACATAACCATAATGTCGGATGATGATGGGCTAAATTCTCGTCCGTGACCATAATTCGTTTTACTCGCACAAATTTGTTAGGGTGGATAGTCACAACTTTTAAGCTACTTTTAATTGTTTTCTAGGTAGTTTTGGTCTCTTATATAGTTGGTCATTGCCACTAGGGTGTTATCCATAGACAGAATCAAGTGATAGGTGTACGGTAGGGGTCAGGCTGAGGTTATTCTATCGGAATTCGTCCGTTCTTCGTGCTAGTAGTTTCTACCTTAACCTTATCCATATCTATCCATCAAATGTGGCACGTACGTTGAAGATCAGTCAATCTAGCAGCAAACTCATTGGACGACATACAACCGACACAAGCGGATGTACACTGTTGTTGCAAAGTTAACCACATTTTGCGATGACCTGTTGAACTGTTAAACGGTACTGGTTGTCAGGTTATACCCGTGAAACACAAACAGAATACTTTAATTGGCAATAGCGTTAATCTTTGTCTCATTTCTCAATGTCAATACCGTGGATATACCCCGTCTGTTGCTAAATGTTGTACATACTTCAGTAAATTGCACAGTTCCCGTGAACCTACTGTACTCTGAAGGCCGGCGCCCTTCCCAAAATTAATCCAATGTCCGTTGAAAACAAGAATCCTATAATAGAGAACTTGAAATCTGTCACAAATCTCTACTAAGAGTCATGCAGTCAATCGTCATTTTTAGAAAATAAACCGTGTAATTTGAATCTACCAATCAGTTCCCTATGTCTCTGTTCCACCCCACCTCCTACCATCCATCCTATACTCTGAATTTTTGCAGGTATGACAGTTCGTGGAATTCCAGGTCAACCTAGTATCCTACTCGTTGGCCTAAACTATACCTACCTTGTGCCTGCCGTCTGGCTTGGTGGTCCCTTCTTTTCCGACTTTAAATTCCGGGTCTGTTTGAAAATAAAATGGACGAAGCTGAATAAGTTCTGATCAAAGCAATAAGACTAAATAAAGTCCACTTTACACATACACTTGTTCACAGGACCAAATATATGAAAGACTGAGTTGATGAGACACCATGCAGACAAACCGCGTACAGTGAAGTCACGAAAGTTCAAATTTCCGCGCGCGAATCCGTAAACGAGAAATTTTAAGGTACGTAGTTACTGGGCCTAGACGTTGAAGTCAAAATCATTACATGGAGTCAAAACGGTAAAACAAAGGGGGGAACGAACCGTTTGTTTTATTACTGAATGCCGTAGAAGTAAACTTGACGAAATGATGACAACAAAAGGTTTCTAAAAATATGGAAGACAAGCAGACAAAAAAAAAGAAAAAACGAAAAACGTTAACCTGTTTCAGATTACAGCGATGAATGTAAATCCTCACGGGGGGAACAAGACCAACACGAGGAAGGATCTCTTCCAGATTACAATACGAAAGTAATTTTGAATCGAGCAAATGGCGATTAGAACAACCTTATGGCTACAGTGAGTGGACTTAGACAACGACAAAGACCGTATGCTGTACAACTAATACAACCACTAATACGATACTGTTATGAACGCAAATAACAGGAAACACACAAATTAAAAGGGAAGAGAGATGGACATAACTTTACATGAACTTTTTCTCCACAAATCGACAGCATTTCCGTACGAAACTTCCGTCATCTTCTCAGCTTAATGGCATTAACAGGAAGTTACATCCTTTTTCTAGAGGCCTAGATGAACAAAGGTAAGTAATTCAGGAAACCAAATATCCTGGTTCATAAATGTGTGACAGCAGCACACCCAGTATGGGGATAACGCCTCAGAACCCCTCCCCCTGGGAAAATAAATGCCACGTGACTTATGAATGGCGATTAACATCAAGGAAGGGACGAGGACACGAGTGACGTCAGAGGGATTGACCACTCAAGGAAATTGATGTTTCATAAAACAAAGATTTTTTGCAATAATTTGTCTCTGATAGCCTGCATGATATTTTTGTAACCTGAGAAGTATCCTTCAAATATGTAATATATTGAGTTAGAAACAAGATAGGCTATTGACAAGGAGTTTGCAATCCGTGAAGAGAAAAATTATTCTCTTTTGTTGAAGAACGAACCCCCCCCCCCCTTCACTTGTCAGTGAAATACGACGAAAGATAATACCGGATATCGTTCTGACTGACTGTGTTGCGCAAACTTGTGTTAACATATCTACTGCCAATGCCCCTCATTGATACATGCATAAAAACAGAGTATATATAACAGAGTATATTACTTTCAAAAACATGGGCCCGAGCGAATGTTGCAACGCTGCTGTATAGGTGTAACTCTCCTCTGCTAACATCGATCTACGTAAAACGTCATGGCATCCACTTAAAGCAACTCCTATTCCGACGGGGCAGACATAACATGTTGTATCCTTAAAGTTCACTTGGACAGACGTTAACAAACTTAAAATGTTGTTTGCTCAAAGGTCATCAATGTTTACCTGAACACAGTGGGTACATATCGATGACATTTCACCAAACAGAATTAATGTGTCAAGCTAAAGAGAGACTAAAGGCAAATGCTCATGAATGTTCTGTGTGGGACGTCAGCATAAGTGAAATTCAAAAATTAATGGTTTTTCTGTCTACTGTGGCAATCTCTAACTGCATTCATTTGCCTTTTGTAGATCATTTCCCCCCACATATTTGTCATATTTCTTTTCTCTCTGTATCTCGCAACCAATTTAACGTTTAACGTCTGTTATCTAGATTCCCCTCATTGCATTCATTCCCTCAGTCCAAGACGACATAACACATTTACATAAAATTGCTTCAGACCAGCCTTACTTCTAAGATTCTTTTACTTTTTCTTCCAACAATGTAAAATATATACCTCACGGTAAACTGAATGGGCATATACAACTGCTGCCGGATAACGTGGCGTTGAATCTTACCACAAATCACTAATAACAGCTTAAGCAGAACATAAAAAACAAGATGATGGCCTAGCCTGGAAAATGGTTGATGACGGACTTTGAAAGCATGGATGCTATCGCGTAAAAAGAAAAGAATAGCCTATGTTTGAAATACCTTGGTTCCATTTTACGCATGGTCTGGTCACTAGCAGTTACACGAAGACAATGGAGTTGTCAAGTTACAGCAGTCTGAATTATGATTTAGATTTCATCAAGCTATCATATTTCTGTTTCACTTTGTAAAGTCACAGCAGTCGTTTTTGTTTCTGTTTAATGTACACGTTTCGATACCTCGGGAAGGCTTTCATTCCTTTCTATTCCCAGCGTGTAAATGTGACGTGAATTTTTCAAGGGCTGAACCCGCGCGGCACACTCACACACAAACACCCCGGCATAGCGGTCCCGCATGATTTTACATGTGTTTACGTTATTGTTCTTTGGTAAATTTACAAGCACGCAAGAGGAAATCAAGCGTCAAATCCGTCCATTCTGTCCCTCAGTACCCACAAATCTATAGTGTAAATAAAGATTTGGCTGTCACGAGCACCGAAGCATTTATTTTTAAAGTTTGTCTTAACTCACTGTACTTACTAAAGGTCTGGGTCACGGCAAGATTTTTTTTTTTTTTTTTTGTAGAATATTACTTTTTTTCGTAATTCATATCATTGGAGATGAATGCATCTTTTTCAGCATTCGCATCACACTTTTTCTGAATATTTCATATGAGGGGGCGCAATTTACAGACGACCAGAGAATTTTAACCACGATATTGGATTAACCAAGTGACGTCATGGCTGCCTCCCACATCATAGGCTGCTTTACTTCTTACCCACTTCCATTTTTGCCGGTGTGCCATTTCATATTATTATGTTTCTTTGTCTGACGTTATAGGCCTAGATTAAAGCCTCGTGATACTTGATTAGTACACACAACCGAAGTGATAGCAGTATTAGCACCTTTCATGCATGGGGAATGAAAGATACCCCACAATCACACTTCTGCAATAATGCGAACGTGATGTCATTGCGTCTCAGTTTGACATACTGCCATCACTAGCACTGCCCATACTTAAAAGGTGTGTTATCGATGCGCGCTAATGCGACTTTATAATTCAAGTTTAGCAATGGTAGGGAGAGACGCGCAGCGCCCTGGCGTCGATGAATCGAGAAGAACAAAGTTGGCGTATATCGATCCTTAACAGACGGAGTCCACGTGACTCATATTATTTTCAAATCTAATTAGAAAATATAAAAGAAATTCCTCAACTCTAGCAGAATCTTCAATTGTTGTAAGTGCGAGCACAGAAATGGTGAAACAGTGGTGAAATGAAATCCACATTATAACATTGCTGAAGTATGTCAGGTTGAGAGGTAAGCGGGACAGATTTCAATCACCAAAATGTTGCTAAGTGTAGCAGCAAGTAGTAACATAGTAGGCAGATGTGAAGAAACGGGTTACTTAATTACGATTCAAGTAAAACACAGGTACGTCTTGCACTATATACATTGAGGAAACCCGGGTAAAGTGGATACACTGGACAAAGCGGATCAGCAGCTTTTCGTGGCACTGGAGACGTGGCGCACTTCGAAAATTATCTCTGTGCAAGTAATGCATGACAACCATTCACCATGTGGTAGTATCAATCTGAACGGCAACATTGAACATAGCACAAACAGAACATATTCTCAAAATTGTGAACTTACGGGTTTTTTCTTGTAACTGGAAATGTGTGTTAAAGATACTTGTTTACACATTTTTGTTACATATCTATTCACATGTTTTTGATTGTTGTTGAGCTTCTTAGAAAGCTCTTGTATCAGTTGCTTTTTTAAGGACTCTATGTCACTTTCTCCACTGCTCGTGCAAACTTTTCGACATGTCCACTTAACCCACAGATGTCAGGGAAAAGTAGATACCTCTGTATCTTTTTTTTTAAAATAGTCAATTATTCAGCCCTTGAGTTCAGCAAGGCTCCACATTTTATCTAAGTTGAAAGGTCCTCAGGCCCCCTCCCCATAAGTTCATGACGTCATTGATTTTCGTAATGATAGGTCAAAAATGAAGTCATGAAGTTTTGTGATTCATTTTACCCGGGTTTCCCCTACCCCACCAGGTACCTCTCTCCATCGAGAACGTGTGCGTGTAAGGGGGGGGGGGGGGATTCAATCTATTATACGTACTATATATGCTACACAATAACTTGAAACTACATAATATTGTCATGTACTCGAAAAAGTAAAAGGCAGTTTAACCAATAACTTGAACTTTTTCGACCACGCACATATACAGTATGTACATGTAAAAGGCTAATAAAGGAAGAAAGGCTAATAAGCTACGTGGTCAAAGCACAACTGAAACACAAGTTTGAAACTTAAACAATAATAACCATTTTGGAAACTAATTGTGCAATATGACAGAATTATAAATGAAGTTATCTTTGTGACACCAGATAGACAAACAGAATAAATTATTTTCTCTCTTTGAGTGGAACTAGTTGATGATTCTTGTCGCATCATAGTCCATAAAACCATCATAACTTTTCCCACGCCCAGTTTACAATGATATACGAATGAAAAACAAATAAAGTAGAAACTAGTCAAGTTATGACGGTTTTTGGTTACAGGCCTTCCTTTAAACTACAAAATGCGAAAGTGCAGGACGAAAGTATGGTAGGAATAAAATTAGCACAAGACTGTTTTAACATGTCTGAATGTTAGCTCAGCAGAACATGATAGGTAGCCTATATGTTACTACGACAATCCACCTGAGAAAGCCAAGCACATTTTATTTAATTAATTGGGAAATCAGGGTTTATTTTCACAATTTATTTCACTACAATTCCCCACCGATATCGTGCAATGAGTTATAACTAACAAATATGATCAAGATTATCTCAAAACATGTGGACAATTTCGAGAAACGAGTCAAATTCGCAAAAAAATCGGTGAAGAACTCCGAAAGTCTGTAACATCCATATTCATCGAATCAGATATGAATATTCAATATTATCGCCTTTTCAAGGTATGAGGAGGTGTAGCTGAAGAGTTTCATACCTAGCCCACGTGTGCTGTATGTATCATTAACTATCACTAAACTCTTGTTTACTTAGCATTGCGCAATGCACGAACAGCATAGGAACCGTAAACATTTGGATACGTTTATTCATATAACGTCATCTTAGTCTTACGCTGTGATTGGTTAGAGATAGAGGAGGCTGTCTTGTCTTGTACATGAACGTTTATTTTTTGTACGGGACAAATATTAAGAGTTCTCATTCAACAGTAATTAACGCAATAATTACCGTTTCTTCTACCTTCAAAAACAACTCCCCAAAGTCTCTATATTTCGGCGAACAAACAATTTAGAAAGAAAAATCAACTAGAGGTGAATTTTCTCAGTCAAACCCTGATTCCCCCTTTAAGGATCATTGTTGATCATATGGGATATGCGGTCCCCCCCCCCCCTTCCCGCGGTCAGACAATTATTTGTATTCATAGATGTTTAGTGGCAAAAGATGAAGGGAACATTAATCACCGAATTAAGGCAAAAACATTTGGGCTACTTTTTCCGCCATATTAAAGGTTTTTTGTATTTGGTAATGACATCACCAATTATGGTACAATTATTTTATAAAATTCACAATTCAGCGCGGCTTATGCGAGTTTCTAATTACACTTCCTTTGAACTACAAAAAGTGAAAGCGATATGTGATTGTATGTAGTTCTTTGATTGTACTTTATAACAAAGACCGAATAGGTTTAAACAATGACCGTCAGGAATAATAGCCAAATTACACACATACACGAGGGAAAACATGTAACACGGTACATGAGATGTTTACATACCTGAACCAGACAAAAAGGTTTACGGGAATGAAAAAAAGAGTAAAGTTCCTGAAATGAGCAGGATACATTTTATTAACACTATAAACGCTTGAAACAATACCCCGGATGCACAACGGTCTGATTTCAGTTAACTATGAACTTACTTTGAATATGCATCAACCCGGTATAAAGGAACTTAAAGCAATATAGTATGTTTTGTTTCTACAATTGTTCAAAATCAGCTTTAAGAGTTGTAATCACAGAGACAAAAACATGGACTTTAGTTTGTCGCTTTCGTTGTTTTGTTTTTTTCTTTTCTCAAAGGGACACCGATCTTTGTCAAAACAGACAGAGTACGTGCCAATTTAACATGGCTACGTAATGAAATGCAGGCACGGAAATCAACTACGTAAAACATCGAGAATTTCCAATAAGGTTTTTTTTAGCATTAGGCTAATTACAAAAAAAACAGCAACAATTAAACAAGAAACAATAAATATATATCATCGATCATATTGAGATAAATGTATATGAATGATATTTGTCGGAGAATAGACAAACTTGAGAATGCAAGCCAAGATTGTGTGTTTCTTTAAGAACGAGCAGACTATGGGAAGTGGTATGCGCGTATCATGCAAACCGTTAAAAGTTTAAAAAAAAAAAAAACCAGCTCCTTTCACTTTCATATTTTTGTGTTTTATATAAAATTACGAGTGTATTTGATGCAATACGAGGGGGGATCAAGGGAGATTCAAAGTTACAAGACACTTGCTACACTGAACGTTCAAAATAAACGTTAGTGTTGCATGTTTATAATGAACGTTGATAACAAACGTTTTAAACGAACTTTAATACCGAACATCAATTATGAATGTTAATAACAAACGTTCATTAAGAATGTGAATACCGGTAAAGACCGTTAATAAGGAACGCTAATGACGAACGTTACTAAAAGCTGGGCCACCCGGTGAAGTAAGCATTTTTTTATCTATCATGTCCTGCTGTCGGAGAATACAAACATACACTTTAAGAAGAATAGGCCATGATGAGTATTAATGGTGTATATAAAATTGGGAAGATGTGCTTTACCAAATGAGGAGCGGATTTCTCTCTTTTTACATTTCAAACAGTCATCATACGGAGTCGAGTTCATCCTAATCGTCATCATCATCATCAACATCAGTTCCATCATTATCATCATCACAACTTCATCTACATCACCACCATCATCAATATCATCATCATCATCAATGTCAACATCATCATCATAATGATCATCGCCCTTATCAACATTATCGTCATCACTCACCATCATTATATTTCCTTACCACATTCATTAACGATGATTGGATCTAATCTCGTAATCATCTCCTTCTCTGCCCATCTCTCTGCCTCTCTCGCTGTCTCTCTCATGTTCATTAATGATGGTAATTGAGTTTAATATATCTCCCGATCACTAATTACTCGGACGATGATAAACCCTCGACATTGTAAGAGCTTGAACGTGATTTTTATGAGAATTAATACATTGAAAAGTTTCCATTACAAATAAAATGTCAATGCACCAAATCGATGACTTTTTCGATTCCAGGAAAGCAAAACCAAAAGCAAAAAAAAAAAATGTAAATATCGTATGGTTTATGTTTCACCAACTTACACATACTTTTCTGACATACTTCAAAGGTCAATAGCCTAATTGTTATGTTTTGATATTCGTGCAGTGTCGGTAAAATATGATCGTAAAATACTAAAATAATATATCGTATGGTGTTCCTGTTGTCTGCAATTATAACATCCGCATTGTCAGTAACTCAATCGCTTAAATACCCATTTAGCGCGATGATGTAACTTCATCTGAAGTGATTAGGGAATTTTACATATGCCTACATGTACACAAGGTAGATATAACGCATACGCTTTTGGAAAAAAGATACAAGTGTTCTTGTATGCATCAATAAAGGGTGTTAATGCTTTTCCGTCAATATTCTTATACATGTATGTAGCCTATTCATGTGAGCATAAGTTACTTATAGTATTTCTAATGTCAAATCTTCACTAAATTTTTTTTTTCAAACTTAAAAACTGCGGACACATTGTTCTACAACAGAATCTTAATGGTAATTAAGCAATTTGTCACAGAGAGAGTTCTTTTTAATTCATTTTTAATAACTGGAGACAATGCCACAATTAAAATTCATGGTCACTTCATGTATATAGGCAGTAAACGTCGCCAGGGAGACGATATAATTTGTATAGAAGCATTTGATCATTTTTCTCAAACAGCTATTCGATTTCAAACTGATAGGGTATTGATTGAAACATGTCCACCATATAACTTATATTATGATGTTTGCAAAACACTTTAAACTTAAAGCAATGATAAATATTGTGTGTTACACCTACGCAACGTATATGAACGGCTGTTATACACCGTGACATGCCGACACAAAATGGCGATCGATTTAGGTAAGCATTTCAGACTTCCCGTCCTGGCGTATTGTAAGCTGCCGAGACGATAACGCATGCTTCCTTTATAGGAAAAAGGTCATATAGATTACGGGAAGTTGCATTTCCTTTACACAAATAAAAGCTAATTTCACTTTCCTTAGAAGTTCTGTATTGCGGGGTCTAGTCGTTTGGTTTTGTGACATACCCGCAGCGTGTGGCTCTCGGACGTCCAAATACAGGGGAACGTGAAGCGGCAATAATGATAACAGGTACGGAGCTTTATATTTTACCGGCTGTAACCGCAAAATAATATCTCACCGACGGCAGACTGCTGTAACTTTGTTGGGGTTAACAGGATATGTGCCATTTTGATTAACGTCTTTGCCTCTCGTGGAAGTGAAAATTATTGATATGAGTACCTTGCACCTCACCAGATGGCACAAAGAAGAAAAACAAAGAGAGGAACACACTATAACGTAATCCCAAACAAGCACACACACACACTTGTTTCACTGTAAAGTGAATACCTTACATGACAATAAATTGTATATACCCCATTGGACTGGTACATGATTCCTTAAGAGGACCCGAAGAAAGTCCTCGGTATATACACACTTGACGGTTGACTGATAATTATTTCATTTCCTCTTTAGAGAAGGAACGCAAATACACATATTCACACATACATGTTACGATTAAACTGACGATAAATAACACTGACAACAACTATACTTCAGTAACAACATCATAAACAAGATACGAATATTTTTTTTTCACTTGCCTCCTCTAATGAACGAAGACTGAGACGATTAAAGCAAAAACATACAAACAAACAAACATTGAGTGCATCCATTCACATGTTGCTGAAGCAACTAACCGTCGCAAAATCACGCTGACAAAAACCTTTTAAGGTGATACCAATGTTATCGATGAACACCCCAAAACCTCTCTGGGATATCGTAAAACAAATTACCATCTGTGAATGAATTATAGTTAATCTGGTAAATACTTCCAGCAAAATTGGTGTTATTAGCTCAACTTTCTCATGATCTTATTAAGCACATATAAACACAGTCTGGTATTAATAGCGCTTGTTTCTTGGTCATTTTTTTTAACGCTACTGGTTCTCTCCTCACAAACTCTGAGTAGCTTTCTGGTAGAATTCCTTAATCTTATATTTATCATTAGGTAACATTTTCATGTTACTGTATCTATTTCGTCTTGATATGGTTCAAATAAAGTTTTTTAAATGAATTCTATTTATTATTAGCACTCCCCTCACTTTTACCTTTTATCTCCTTTGACATTTCTCTGATTTGCCACCTTTACCTCTTACCATCATCTTACCGTCTACCCCCCCCCCCCCCCTTTATTTTACCGCCTCTCGCCTTTACAATTTCTCCAACCTGTCAGCCACCCGACTGCCGTCCACCCAAATAACCCTTGGAGGGAGGGTCATTTTGTACAACTGCATAGTCAAATACGCAAATTTTAATTAATGCATATTAAAATTTCACAATTGCCATCCGATCACAATGAATATCTACTGTACAATCTCCATTCACCAAATGGTACGGTCAACAAAGGGGGTAGAAGATGTACCTACTGGGTGTTTTTGGAATATTCACAGTTGACACGGACAATGCACGTGTTTAATTTTCATTTATATGGCAAACACATTTTCAATTTGCACTTTACTCTCAAAAAAAGTTTTTAACGTTACATCCACCCCCGTTTTGTTCAGTTCCATTAGAAACTTGAAAGGCTTATTGCAATTGGTTCTCATGCAATTTTGCTACTACTTCTGTGGACAAAACTCAGGTCCTTTAAACAAGCGTAAAGCATATTACTGCTTCCTCCAGGGTCGAAGACCACCAGAGAAGATGTAGGTGCGAGAAACCTTTTGTATGATATAATAGTGATCTTACTCCACTGGGTCTACGTTATCAGAAGATCTGTAAGTCGAGTTACAGTGTAAATCAGCCAACGAAATCCTATTACAGTGTAGTTTACTCTTAAACGCGTGTAACTTTACCACCAAATAATCTGAAAAAGCACACGTTACACGTCAGATTGTGTATATCACTAACACAGTGGCGCAGCTACCGGTGGGGGGGGGAGGGTCGAGCTATGTGCCCAGACTACAAAAAAAAAAAAAAACGCAGGGCGGCTGTAAATTTTAAGTTGTCAATATAGACCTGTGAGTTTACCATTAAACAGTCTTCGATACTGAACGCGCTTATTGCACAATTCAACTGCCATAATATGTACCTTAAGTCAAACATTTCAGAAATGTGTGTCGCAAAGCTTGAAATTTTAATTTAAATGGCCGAACTCCCATCTTTACAGGAAATCCCGGAGCTGAGAAATAAACTGTTGAAGTTTATTTACTTCATTTCAAAAGGCATATTGCGCAAAAACTTGTGATGTCATTCTTGTGCTCACTCAATTTAACTTTTTTCTTTATTTTTGCTTCGGAAGCCATTGCAGCTTTTCCACGAAAAGTGATCACATTTCTTACTGTTATGGGATGACTTGACTAATATCAAGCCATCTCTGTACGACATGCTATGAAAAACGGAAAAACGCGAAAGCAGAAACTTTTCAAGGTTATATAAACATTTTAATGTCGAAAGGAAACGAATGCAGTTTATGTGATTTGTACGAAAGGGACATCACAAATTTTTGCACAATCTATTTTGAAATTTTTTTTTTTTTTTGAAATTTGAAATTGAGGGAATATATATCAAGCATTGTATATCTCAGCAATGAACAAATTATGAAGATGGAGTTAAAAGGATGTAATTCATTTTCAAACCAATATATTTTCTTGTAAACATAGTCTGCAGGTATACTTCAATTGTTACTTAAAAAGAATTATACTACGTTACAATAACGCAAATAGCTACCGGTACGCTACAGAGTATTGTGGTAATATTCCAAGGGACATCGAAACTGTATCGAAGCGAAACTATACATTCGTTGGTGTCTCGAGGGAGGCGCGTGATTAAAGACACACAGATAATAAAAGAGGTTTAGTCTTCACTTTTACATGAGATAAAGATGTTTACACCAGTAAGAACAAAACAATGACAAAGCATGTTTTTGTTGTGATTCGCCATACAGCCATTTCTCTCACAAACGAGCCAGTAAATGCAGACTGCACGATGAATACAAAATGACATTTCGAACTGAGAGACTGTACACAATCATAAACTACTGCATGGCTTTAGTAATAAGAAACAGGAATTCAGGTTGTAAAAGTTTTGTCTCTCCTCAATTCAGAAAGGAGGAGGAGGGAAGGGGGGGTAGTTACAATATCTACAATGTTGTATCTACAATAAATCCCCAAATGATGAATTAGATATCGAATATTCTTTCAATTACTCGGCGAAATACTATATCGAAAATAAAAACAAAAATGTCAACGCAACACCAGAATGTCACGGTCATGAGAGCAGTGCAAATAAATGACTGCATTCTGGTCGCAAACAACTTCAATTCATGTTCTGAATGTTTCCCGATAAAGAGTAAATGAGACCGCCGGTAACAATATGTGATGTGGGAGTCGCGATTTTTGGGCGCATCGACATTACATAACGACAACATCAATAAAATTCACAAGACTTTAACAAAAGCAAATAGGAATGAATCGATCCATTACACTTGAAAAGAAAATAGAAACGAAAACTTTGGAAAGGGGGTTCTGGCAATAGCCTGAGATATAGTCACACTCTCAAATTATCCAGATTAAAGTTACAAATTTGTTGATGTTTCGAATCGGATTGAACTGTGAAGAGAGAGGTACTCTGAGCAGATGAGAGTGTGTGTGTGGGGGGTGGTAGGAATAAACGAAAGTAGACAATGTTTTGGAAGTATATCTGTACCATTCATTATTCGGAGCGACAAGTGACCAACAATTCAATCCACAACATTGCGACAAAACATATAACTCTTCAGTCACCACTGAAGCCAATGATTGTCAAATAACGGAATTTGAAGGAGCTGGAGTCTGTGAGAGAAGACTTCTGCAATTTCTCCGTCTTTCCCTTTTTATGGTTGCTCTCTGCGACTGTTGACGCTCATTCAATTTCAACAAGGATCTGGTGGGGAACCTACATGAATACTGCACTTGAGTAAAACTTACCACCGATTTACAGCTGTGACATTCGCAGAGCAACGGATGGGCCTTGAGTAGACCCCTCGCCATCAACGTCTTCAAACTCTTACCCCGGTGGCGGATGCTTCTCTTCCAATCTTTGGCTGACTCTCGACCACTGATGGACTGGAATTCGTTAGGTGTGAATAGGTGACCCTAAAAATAAAGATGACGACATGATATTGGAAGAAATGAGGTTACATTACTACTTCGAAAGGAGAGAATGAAATGTCTACAGTTTGACACTGATGTGAAAACGTAAAAACATGCTACTAATTTAGAATTCTTCAGGAGAAGGGAGAAAGAAGGGAAAATGTGTGAACCCTTCGAGGCATGCTCGATTTGACTACCCAGTACTCTCCAAAGAGACACTGTGTGGATTCGCACTCCTCCCTTCCACAATCACCTGAACGTAATTTCATCCCGCAAAGATACAAGACTTATGAAAAGAAAGATTTTATATCTCTCTTTTCATCAACACGTACGAGAAATATTTATCGAAGAAGTAAAATTCTAAATGCATGTAATATCATTTTCAGCTAATCTGTGAAGCAACTATAGAGGAAATGAGTGCTTAACCAAAGTTTTCCGACATCCGTTTCAGGGCCAGCTCAATCCTCTGAAGAGTTGGGGTGGAGACAAATGTCTGAAAGGGCACAACGACAACCCTCTTACTGTCGGGGGATAAATGTCTGACAGGGCACTCTGAAAAAATCCTATGTATTTTTCAATGTAACATCAATTAGCGCACTTTTGTCAAAACAAACCTAGATATTTTTGAAGGGGTGAATACCCTTCAGTTTTTTATTGCCTAGCACTCTTTTCTATATAAATCCTATTCACATACCGTAAGTAACAAACAGACAACTGCAAGCGTAGTTTCAAACTTTTAAGACGAACAGCATCCGTATGTTTTTCTTTCACTTAATTGAGTTATTACATCATTAATGTGCCTCCAGATCCCTGCATGGTTATCAACCAGGTGTATTAGTGTCGTGGGGGAGGGGTACCAGTACACACCCCTCAGGAAGCCACCCGGAAAACCTCTTAGACAATTGAAAACGAAATCGTGTTATAAAATAATCAAATGTGGGCAGGAAGCATTTTTAGGGTAACTGTGGGAGAATTGTTCAATACGTAATAGAGTAGCATCAAGCATAATTTGGTTACACCCGCAGCACACTGCAAAATGTGTATTTATTTTCAATTATCATTTCGTGGTCGGAGGGGTACCAGGAGATAGCATAGCAAATCAGTGGTACTAAAAATCCCAAAAGGTTAGTAATCACTGCCCACACACTCACATTGAATTCTATGCATTTTCCCTTTGACCCCTGGCAGAGTTTATCGACGAATAGGTGAGCTTTATTTGGTCCGCATTCAACTTCCAGTCGTTCCACCGTACTATCGTACTCAAAATAAGAGCTCAGATTCTCCGATGTATCCATGTCACTTTTCTAAAAAGGAGTATAAATACAATAAAACGCAAACGATAAATATTTTCTAGACTATTAAAAATCCCTTCATCGCTGTTATTTTTCTTTGAATAAATAACTCCATTCTTAAACCATTTCAAACTTTTGTCATATATATGCAAAACTTGATTTGAGTCTCAACCGTTCCTCTTTCGGTGGTTGAATGAATTTTTTTCCTCCAAACTGCAGGTTTGCAAACATAAACATAATGTTTACAGCATGATGAAACGTGTGTCAAAGTTATTCAGTGTAATAAATACTTGTAGCAATTGTGTCAATTTGCATCGCCGAATCAATTTGTGTACAAATTAAATACACTTGCAAACAGTTTTCGCAAACAGCTGTCGTTACCTAGTAAGACACTGTTTAAAAGAGATTTCACTTTACTCAGTGCGACTTTACTCAGTGCGATATAAACGAATGGTTAGTATCATATTGTCAGTCATATGTAGGGCCACAAGGTCAAAGGTCAATGGAAGTATGTTTTTAACTTACATCTACGTTGTACCGTCCCGTGAACGAGGACATGCCGGGAGAATGGTCGCCGAAATCGTCATCTCGGTCTTTACCTACGTCACCGTTAACTACCACTGGTGACGTCACATCCCTGTCCCTCTCTTCACACATGGTCCTGTTATCCATGGGAGGGGGAGACCCGGACGCTTGTTTGGCCCGCTTGTCGAAAAGCACGCGGCACTGATTGGTCAGTGGGGGAGGGGTATCACTGACCGATCCATCCTGTGAGCTATCATCTGGTGATGGTACAACATCATTGCTGGTGTTATTGTTGACTTCTTCTGACATGGTGATCGCTTGGCTCTTCACGGTGCCAGCAACGATCCTGGGCCTACCATCTGCGTCATCAGTGATGGGCTCCTGTAATAGGTAGGAAAAACGTCATACCTTATCTCGAGTGAAGGCATAATACTATGATGTTTAAAGTATGCTTTCAGAAAGGGTTTGCTTCCTTGCCCTAAGACAAGAACTCTCGAATTCTTGTGTGGCATATGTGTAGTATGATGCAATTCATAGTAAAGGTTATATGTGTCTCTGCATGTGTATTTCTCATTGGTTGAGTTAAGGTGATGGATTAAAGAATCGACAAAAAAAAAAAAAAAAAAAAGGTGCATGATTGAACAAATAAAATTAATCTCACAATAATAATGTCGCATAGTATGAATGAACAAGGTTAATCAAAGTTGGACCTGTGCATTAACTCCGTGTTAGCGCATCGTGTGGAGTATACCCTGATCGTGCACTATGCGCCCGTTCATGCATACTTGCCAAGAATCCTCAACACATATTGGCATATTTCAGTCAGGTGAAAGTGGGTCATCCTACGGATAAACCACGGTAAAATCACCGGCTGATGGATACAATAAAACCGCAGATCACAGTGTTTTGTTGTCTACCATCTTACACAAAACAATGGCTAATAGCAATAGCAAATTAAGTTCGATTTAAAGTTCGTAACCCTAAACCTGTGGCCTAGCATAAACAGGGCTACTGAATATATAAGTATACGTGATTATAAATCGTAAATCAATATATATACGTAACAACAACACAGTGATAATGTAAGTGGTGACTCGAATTAGCATTTCTTCTTTGTCGATTTTGCGGAGAAGTCCAAAAACAACTCCTTATGTCATAAAATTGTATTGAGGACTGAGATTGGAATCCATCGCCATCTTCTAGGGGTTCCATACAACTATTCTTTCAACTATTGTCTGGGACACAGAATTCCAAGGCGGAAACAATGTATTTATTGATATGCTGAGAAAATTGAACAGAGAAGGCCTTGACATGAGTTATACCAAACCAGCCATAGAGTGACAGCTACGTTTGACAGTAACGTTTGGCCATGTATAGTCCTTCTTCTCTGTTGAACTTTGCACAGTTTCGAAATTTTGCATAAATCTTTCACAGTCACACCGAAGAGTCGATCTGTACACATTAAGTTAAATAACGTATAGGTCTAAGCCCCATAACGTTATGCAAGGTTGTTCAACGAAATTACCGTTAATAACTTCTGCTGTTAATGTTAGGGCTGAGAGTGAGACATCAAACATGTCCAAGCTTTACTCAAAATGTACATTCAATGAAACTGTAACTGTCTTTATCCAATATCAGTCTAATCAATAGGCAAATTTCAACATGATGTGAAACAATTGCTGGATGCGGAAAACAGCAAGCGCGCTGTACACAACGAGTAAACGTACACTGAACCATAGATGCGCTCACTAGCCAGTACACAATCTACGGCAGACTGCAAACTGCATATGCCATATTGTTGCTATATGCTATTGCTATTTATTTTGTTTAAGAAGTATTACTTTGTACATCACGCACGAACATTTTTGACATGTTGTGAATCCTGTTTACATTTTTTCTGGGTTCTTTTTCAATAAAATATGGTTATAATTTGCGGATATTTTCGATAAAATGCGGTAAACTTTGAATCAAATTTTCTTTTGTTCTCGTCTTTTTATCAAAATCTGCTTCTGTATGTATGAGCAAGGTTAATCAACTTTGAACTTTAACCTTGTTTATACATTGATTAACCTTTAATTAATACACGATCCAGCATTGATTAATACAGTTAAGTCGTAATTTCATATCTGCAAACAGAAGAAAATCCCCAGGCACCGTATAACCCTTCCCTCCCCACCCACAGTTAATCTCTTTGCTTGCGTTTCCGGCCTTAACAATAACAACGGATACGTACACACACGGCGCGATCAGAGAGCCTTTGTGTCACAGTTAAGAGCCCCATCATCGTTAAGACCCCCACTCCAGTTTTACTTTGTTTTTATATTTGTCTTGCTTGTGTTCGTTGATTGTTTTTTTTTCTTTTTAGGAAAAGTTTAGTGTTTGCTGCCTTTGCTGACAACATGGAAGTAACTAACCACTCGACTCCATATCTAGATGGCAGACTCACCATTTCCAGATGACTGGAAAGAGTACTTCCCAGGCCTTTTAAGGACACAAATTGTGGGCGTACGGAATAAAATAGGGAAAATAACACAGTACTACTTACAGTAAACTGACTTCATATAAGCCAAAATATGCCGAATATGCAGTGGTAATGTTCTGTTGCTATGAACATAATCATCCCACCCAACCCTATTTTGCACCTTAACCCTCTGCAAATTGACGCATATTACTGGTTCCCACGGGTGAGTCTGAACTGTCGCAATTCTCAGACAACCTTGGATAAAACTGTTGGTACACTTTGCCATACTTTGTCATTAAAATCCGAAATCTTAGTTCGGAGGATAACATGAAACCCGGGCCCCCTTTATATTGCGCTTAATAAGTGAATGTATCCTATGCAAAGTAATACTGTAGCCAACAATGAAAGGGGTGCGGGGTGTCCGAACGAGTTTTGTTTAAGATTGTAGCAATATTATAAAATCATTAAATAGA
The DNA here is from genome assembly GCA_021234535.1 of Stichopus chloronotus. Classification (NCBI taxonomy): domain Eukaryota; kingdom Metazoa; phylum Echinodermata; class Holothuroidea; order Aspidochirotida; family Stichopodidae; genus Stichopus; species Stichopus chloronotus. The sequence goes on from SFZH01000008.1 coordinate 2,448,514, forward strand.
AAATATCAGAAATATGTTCAAAGGGATTGGAGATTCTGCCCTGGCTTTATGTTGTCTGCTAATATGAAGGATTACTGCACAGAACAAGTACGTTGAGTTGAGTCTCTCTCTCAGAGTTACCTTTCCTCCTTGAGGCCAACTAGAGTTCCAGTTTTGGACACAGAATGGCCTCACTCATAAAAGCCAGCCTTTACATATGCAAATCATGCACACAATTTGCGAGGATCGGTGCATGTAGTACAGAAACGGGGAATTCTATAGGCTCGAGAACAATCATGTATGGAACAATGAACCCTTAGCATTGTTTAAGTTTACAACAAAAACAAAAGCGGTTTAACGTGGTGACACGTTTTTCTTCCGATACCGCGCCTGTTCAGCCCTCTTTCTCGACTTCGAGTATAAGGTTCAGTAACTGGTGCTAGATTTTTCTACACTTGGCATGTAACATTTTAGCTATGTTACGCCGAACGTCCCGTTCTGTAAATAAGAAAGCGATTACGGATTTTCTCACAAAGTATTACCAGAGTTGGCTCTGCACCTTTGATCCAGAGGGCAATGCATATATCTCAAAATCCTTGACTACCAGGAACTATTTTTCTTGTCGGAAATGTTGTGGGTAAAACCATCAGTGTGATAAAATCTCTCGTAACTGTTCCATATTGACATGAAATTACTTAAAGGGGCTTTTATAAGACGAACGTTTTGGTTAAAGTTATCGCATATATTACAATATGGAAAAAGCTTAAAATGGAGTTGAGATCGCGAACAGCAGCAAACTTAGAGCCTCTTGTATTTTCAGTCTATAAAGAGCCTAATAAAGCTAACATGACTGGGGCCAACGTGACTTAATTTATGTCATTGTGTCTTTGTTCTGCCACTGTGCAAACTTGATGCCGCCACCTGTGGCCATATCGTTTCATCAGCATTGCAAGTGTATGTCTATATGACCCTGCCCTGTGTAACCAGATGTAACACGCTTCCGTCAGCAGTTCGAAAGTCTCTCCGCTTATTATGATACTACAAATTTCGCCTTGGAAAGATCAGTTCAGTGTCACCATGACACAGTTCCTTTAAAAACACTAAAGATAACCAAGCTAACATAATGTATCTATACTTGCAGAGCGTGTCAGCTCTTACAAATTCCGCTACACGGTCGCTTATGCAAATTTCCACACCCCTCGTATATTTTGCATCTCAAAGATGGCGCACACATTATAAAACTGAACCGTATGAAATACTACTCAGCAAACACCACCATGTAGATTGTGTTTGGTGATCGAGGAAAGCTTCGTAGCTCACTATTCGTCAGCTGCGCACATTAGTTTATTGCAGGTAGGAAACTTTGAACGAGGATTCAACCAGGAGACGACGTAACGATATTATTCGCCTACACGACGGAAGCCTCAATTGTAACCGGCTAAGACTTATACAGTTTCAAGTAAATAGGATTATATATATCCAAAACAGTTCAACAGATAACTTTAATCAAATAAATCAATATACACAAGTTATATATATATATATATATATATATATATATATATATATATATATATATATATACATATAAAGTCAAATTTATAATTTGTGTAATTAAAATACTTTTTTTGGAAGTTTGTACGTTTTGAACAAAAGCAAAACGACAAGATCAAACTGAGGGACAGTCGCCTATCTTTCCTGCAATATTGTAATAAAACACTCCTAATAAACAAACTTTGTAACCCTTCTTAGCATTCGGGTTAGGGGCCCAGAAAATATTAGCCTCGAATACAAAGCAACAAAACTGCCACCGATCAACTCAATGAAATTACGATCATATTTGGGCATTTTTTGTTTGTGTTTACTTTTATTTTCTGATTCACTAATCGGCTATAAATGTTTATCCAAAATCAATATTTTCAACAAAATGATCACAATCATCACGTCCGTCTATTGTCGTGCCGTTGCAAGGTCAAAGGTCAATGGAAGTATGTTTTTAACTTACATCTACGTTGTACCGTCCCGTGAATGAAGTCATGTGCGGAGAGTAGTCGCCGTAGTCGTCATCTCGGTCTTTACCTACGTCACCGTTAGCTACCACTGGTGACGTCACATCCCTCTCCCTCTCTCCGCGCATGGTCCTCTTTTCCATAGGAGGAGGAGACCTGGGATCTTGTTTGGCCCGCTTGCCGAGAAGGACACGACAGTGATTGGTCAATAGGGGAGGGGTGTCGCTGACTGACCCGTCCTGTGAGCTACCATCGGGAGATGGTACCCCACCATTGCTGGTCTTTTTTATTACTTCTTCTGACATGGTGATCGTTTGGTTCCTCGTGATACCGACAAGGATATTATATCGTCTGCGCTACCAATAGGTTCCTGTAATAAGCAGGTAAAACGTCATAGCTGAGTTCGGGAGCAAATATAAAGCCATGTGCTGTTAGGATTGATTCTCAAATATGGTTTCTTCTTTCCTCGAAAACAACAGACTTTTATGTCAATGAATGAATGAGTGAATGGATGAATGAAGGAATGAATGAATGGATAAATGAACAACTAAATGGGTGGATGAATGAATGACTGGATGGGTGAATGGAAGTGAATAATTAAAACGTGTGAATGAACGTATGAATGAATGGAACGACTGGATAACTTGATTAACGAATGAATGAACGGATGAACGTATCAACGAACGATAAAGAACAAATGAATTAATAAAATACTCAACCACCCAAACAAACAATCAATTGACAATTAATAAACAGGTTTACATGAAGAATACTTTGGAAGTCTTTACCATATAGTCATAATTTCTTAACTTGCAAGTAAGTTAATATAAAGTCAAGTGGGAGAGTGACTTGCCATCTTTTTTAATGTCTTTTTTACCCATTACCATGATGTAAATTTATGGCCCATTAGAGGAGGAATGTATAGAAATGGTATGCTAGGTCTTTTGCTCATAATTACCATATCCTCCGCAAGGAGATATCAATGTAGGTAACTATTATTATGTTCCAAACATTTCTTTGGGAATCAAACCTGAATCCATCTCGTTATAAGGCAAAGAAAATATTCCAATCACAGCAGTCCCATTCAAAAAAATAAAATCAACGAACGACCGTTATGTTTCTCGCACTTTAAACAATATGGCAAAGTGCCACAGTTAGATGGCTGCGGGAGGCACCGGGCTCAGAAAAAAAGGTTACAAGAAAACCACATCACTTTCTAGAGGGGGTTGGGTCATGTTTTCAACTGCGATCAAAACTGGTCTATGACTTAATGTATAGTACATAGTGTGAGGGACCCTCGAGGACAAGCTTAGTGAGTACGTCAGTTGATGGTACCTCATGGTATCAACTTAAATTGATGAGTGATTCATAAGTAAAAACGTACAGCCTACCGAGGACGGGACGGTATTACCATGGTAACTAGATGCACAAGCTTACCGGCAGTTTGTCACGAATATACACAGGAAGTGTCTCATAATGCGTGCAAAGAAATTAGACGGCGGTTCACCAGTTGATCGCCGGAAACTCATCCCGCTGTAACCGGTAGATATAAACAGTCCAAACATCCAAACTCTCTCTTAAACCATTACGTCTGTACATGGCATAAACTACGTATGGAGGTCCATTGCATGACCTTAATGACACTGAATTTATTCAGCATTTTAAGCTTTCTCTATAAGCGTTCACTGGACCCCCCCCCCCCCCATGCACACACACACACACACACTTTTTTTAAGTTTGAGTTTTGTATTTAAAGATTATTGATCTGTATTTACAGATTATTAATCTGTTATGATAGATTGAAAACATTAACATACATGGCACTGATAGGCTTTCATAGATATTACTGTATTTACTGCTAAGTCACTTAATGAAGTGCCCTTCACCTTTTCATTCTTGGTTACAAGTGTTGCATTACAAGTGTTGCACTATGAACCCAATGTAAGGTAGGGTCCAAGCGTCAGAAAACACCTTTTTTCTTCTTCTGAGACTGCAGTACTGTCAGTACATACATCTTAGTTAATACAATACGTTCGTTACTATGCTCCGTGGTAATATGAATCACGTTTATCCATTTTATGTAAGTTATCGGGTATAACTATATGAGGACTAATCAGAGAGGGTCTACATTTGACAGTTCAACGAGTTTACATACAGTTCACGTGGTGTCGCAGGCCTACACATCAATCCCGTTTGAGTTTCCAGCAAAAAGGCAATATTTTGTCATTAAGTTCTCTTTCTTGTTAATAGATACTGGATCCAGAAGTCTTCTATTTTCTTTGTTCTCCATCACGGTTGTGACTACTGTGGGTGGGTCTATAGACTAGTAATTCACAATAGCCCGCCCGGCGCTCACTCACAAAATTTAGTAAATATTGCAGGAAAAACAGTCGTTTTGAGTTAACATTAGGAAATTGTACTTTCCCATAACAGTAATTACAAGACGCAGAGCCCCGGGGGCACCGTTTCCTGGGCCCTAGCCGGGGTGTTGTCTCTGGAAACCACCAGGGACCATGGGACGAGCCTCTGGATTCCACCAGGTGGTTGATTCCTTTGCTTGGAACCCAACACTAAATTTGTCTAGCTACCGTACTGTACAGCTCTGGTCGTCATTAAACACATGAATGACAATACGAAGCTTTGAAATAACAAAGGCTTGCCAATTATTGAGACCAATTATACAAAATTTCAAAAACTTAAAAAAATTAGTGCAACCATGCATAGAAGTACTACCCTGTACTTCCATGGTCCACCTATTATAATATGAAAAAATGATAACAATAAGCAAAATATCTGGAAACCAATTTCGAACATGAGTGGTTTCAAAAGCATACTATAAGTATGTAAACGTATGTAAAAGACGCAAATACACACAGGAGTTAAAATAAAATCAGAAAAAGGAGGTATCTTAAATAGGTAGTTTACTCAAAATTAAAAGTAAGGCAGTCTCCTCTCAATAACTTTGTACAAATGTCACTAGTTTAATGACATTCTTTGCAAGTAGCAAAAACAAATCGGTGTGTATGTACCGCTTTGCTCTTATGATATTATATTATTCACTGTTCACGAGTACGTGAAAATATAACCGTAGGCTAGTAACCTTTTAAGAGAATGATCAAGAAGACGCTGACGTCATATGGCATTTAATAAGACGACCAATCACATTTAAGCATCCCAAGGTAATCTGATCTGTGTGTAAACCCCCATCTCTAAAATGAGGGCACGTACATCACAAAATTGTGCAATGGCGTAACAAATGTACGACTACTCATTGCAAGCTCTGTTTGGCTTTTTGGTGTACTTTACGAGGCCGATCACCGACTTAGCTTTTTTCGGCTGGTATAGGAAACTTTGAACGAGGATTCACCGACGAGACTGTGTTACGACATAACGATGCTTACTAACTCTATATACGGAGACTTGTTTGAACCCGACTACGCGTAACAGTTGCAGGTAAAAACAATATGATACATTCCCTGTGATCAGGACAAGTATCAGCAGACAGATATTTGCGACTTTATACCTACAACATTGTTGTTGAAGTGGGTTTCACTGACTTTAAGTGATCGCGCGTCTCTTCGGTTTTGAGGAGAGAGCTTATACTCTGTCACAATAGTATTATCTTTGAATCGAAGTGCGCGTCTTCTGTAGAAACGACTCACGCTTAATCCTAATGCCTGTGTGTTTTGCCCCTCTGTGCATGGGCAGTAACACTCGCGACACCTCATGAAACGGCCTTATCGACACAGATATTTGATCTCAATATTACCAAAAAACGTGAAATCGCACACAACCAGAGAGCTAAGATCAACAATTTAATGGTGCACTTTCTAGGTCCAGTACAGCTCAGTGCGTTGTCGAGAGGGGCAGAGTTCACTGGCAAGCACAGTGGCGACGTGACTGCCACAAGGGGGTTTTTTTTGGGGGGGGAGGCGCCGAAAGAAGTACATAGCCCGGTGTGTTAAATAGGTTTAAGTGGTTTGGGAAGGGGAACAATTGTGCGCCAGTTTACTGTAGTGATAGAGAATCACCAGTTTGCCCCTAATGCCTCCACTGTGGGGGTGGCGTGAAGTATGATCTTCCAAATAGCATGACGCCGTCGGCGTTAAGGAAGTATGTCAGCAAAAAATACATATTGGGCTTTCTGTTTATTTTTGCTTGCAGCTTGCAGTTATGGGCTAAAAATGTCATTCACAGCTAACGACAACACTTCTGTGACGGGAAGAAAAAGTGCCATAGTACTGCCATGTACTTATTGCAAAACATCTACCATTATATCTAAATGATACTATACACCAACCTAACCTCATACAACGACTTTTCTTAACACGATTCACAGCTTGTTTACTGACATATTGCAGACTGACTTAAGAGTAGACAACATTTTTTTTTTTTTTATTGCATGTCCACAGTCCACACACAGAGATTCATACCAACGCTCTTCAAGGAAATAATCTAGAAATTCATAGGCCTATCTCTATTGAGAGAAAAACTGGGAAACTGAACATGCGAAGATTGGCAATTGAACTATCTTACTCTACGTGATGTCACAGAACCTTTTAAGTGACGTAGCATTCCACACTTGTCGGTACGTAGATCATGTCAGGAGGTGGCTATTCATATTGAGCATGCGCACTTGAGAGTTTCAAAAAAGTAGAAAAGCGTAAAATGTCTCGAAAATTAAAGAAAAAAGAAAGGGCCTCAGACGAGCCTTGTACATACTAGCAAAACTTGACACCGTCGAAAACTTAGGTTACAGAAACAGAATGCTTTCACACCGCTTACGGACCTCCTTACAAATTCTTTAGAAACTAGCTCTTAATATTGCATTTGATAAGACAACAGTCGTAGAGTGTCGAAATTATGACACATTATATAAATATGTGGCATTGGTACGGTAACCAGATGCTATAATGCAGTTCAGTATACACCAAACGACGAGACTCGGCGAACGCGGCCTACAATCATGCTGTTTCTTCGTAGCTGCACACTTAGTATACTGTACGGACCAATTCCGTAAACTTAATGACAGACAGTAACTTTTAAACAAACTTAGGATAGTTTAAAATACATCATACAAATGTATGTGTGAGCCTACCTTATAGGTATATGTGCGACGTCGTCGATTCGTTGTAATTTACTACTGATGTTCATACGATTGGTTTTGGGATATTAAAAATAAAAACCATGACGGATACGGCAGGACATGTAGGAATCTAGAAGTCTATTTCGTCCAACCTGTTGCTCGTCTATTTTAGTAACGTACTCGCCTCTACACATCCGCGCTCTATATACTTCAACACAGCCTTCCCCGTTAAGTACGTGTTACAACCTATTTCGCACTCTGCCTCGCCTGTATAAACTTAAGGAAGTTCCTTTACATACGATCGTTTTCCTGTATTGTACCGTACCCTTAACAAAACTCGCTAAAGGGCTCTGCATTAAAACATGGCATTACGTCACGCCCGACCGACCAGAAGAGGAATAGATAACGACGGTTCGACAGTTTTACAAAGGTTTCTATTGGCCGTCGGTGTGACGTCATACGGCGTCGCGCCAATGCATGCAATTGAGCTGAATAGTCGATCTCCCGCGCCAGTTGGCTTTTCGTCTAAAGTTCAATTGAAAGCTCAGTCGGTATTTACAGCACATGCGATCGTAACACTTTATGTGTGTGCTTGTATATATAATGGGGGGATGGACACGGTCGGTATCTTCAATTCATTTACTTTTATGGGAACTGTGTACACAAAGATAAGTGTGTAAGCCGGCAAGTGGGTTGAGTTTTTTTTATTTGTCCATATTCAGTAGGTATTCAGTGACTTGCTATAAATATATATCTCATGTAAATTGTCTCTTACGAAAGGGTTACAAAATGTAAAGAAAAAAATTAAAAAAGGGAATAGAATGCCACCGACCAACTCAGAGCCCACCTGTAAATGTGTACGCAACAACGTACAGAATAACTCACACGTGCGATTTTCATGTAGATGAGCTGCGTTCATTAATTATTATAGAGGTAATTGCGGGCATGTGAGTCTAAAGGCTAAGCGCATTGTAGGTCCCCTTCCCCCGTTGGAATCAGCTTTTTTATGGGAGCAACATCGCGAGGTATATACACTATGCAAACCTTTCTTACATAGCATGGATGGTTGTTGACACAAAGTACGGTTCAAGCTACCAGTGCTACACGGTAACTGCCAGTCATGTGTCTATTGTGAAAAATATCAAGCAGGCCAGTCGGCAATCGATTTTCTTCATTGAAGTGAAGCCCTTTTGGAATCCTATAGAGCTCTGCACTGTGTTATATAATGGAATGCACTGGAATTCCCTGAACGGGCACATGCGTCAGTGGTGGCTAACCTTTTTTAGATGGGGGGGGGGGGCAGCACTGCATCCTTCTTTGAGCTTCGCGGCCGGCAGCACAGGCTAACATAATTCAAATGAACTACAGTACCTTAGAGCTCAGCAGAGCCGTATATCTCTATATATTGCTCTGGAGCTCAGTAGAGTACCTTTATAGAGCTCAGTTTACAAGCCCGCCCTCTATAACCATTCTCTTTAATAATGTTTGTTAACAGACACTAAAAAGAAAAAGAAAAATCAAGTGTAAAAAAATAAAAATCGAGTGTGCATGGAGGTGGATAAGAGAATTGAAAAGTTCACATGAGTTGCGATAGCGATATTAAATTGACTAATGTATTGTGGAAAAAAAAAATTGCAAAGGATAAACGTGTAACGCCTAGACTATCGGTGTGGGATGCCACCATCAAATGGAATGCAATTTATTTCTTACTTATTCTTACTTATTATTTGCCGAAAACAATTCTTGTCCTATCTTTGGTTGGGCAATGGCTCAGTTGCCCACCGCCCCCTCCCCCCAACCTGTCAGTGTTCAGCAATTGCCATGTGGCTGTACCCCTTCGAAAGTCTCAGGGCAAATTTAACTCAAAATGCAAAAATGTTGACAAATGTAGCATAGAAAAGTTGAATTGTCCCAGCTTGTGGACAATTTCCATTGGTCTAGGGGATATTGGAGGATAACTAGTAAACATTTAGCCTGGTGACTTGTAGTTATACTTTTTTTTTCAAAAGCATTCTCGACATTGCACCGTCCACTAGGGGTCTGGCAACCCCGTGGTGCAAATTTCAGTTGGGAACCCGTTCAAACCGAGTTGAATAGGATCCTAACTGGGTTTCAATATGGAATTTGGGCAATTTCAACTGGGTTTTAACTGGGTTTTTGCAACTGGATATTTCAACCATACGCACTGTTAACTTCTCCTGAAAATTCTCACCCGACAACCTTGAACCAAATTTGCAGAGCTACAGTACTCCAGGGTACAACTGGTTGCATTTAAAAAAAATATCCCCTTTGTCACCCCATGTCCCAACATATTCTACCATTATCCTAAAATCACAGCGATTTGAAAACTTAATTTAGTTTGACATGAATCTTTAAACAGTTTTATATCTTCTTATATTGAATTAGTATTCCAAGTTGGGTATCTTGTCTCCATTGTATAAAGTTTTAGTAACATCCAAGAACACTATGTATGAGTGACTAAGTTACCAACAACTGTGTGTACAAGATTGCACTACTTGGACGGACCTTGCTGACAGAGCATACCCTACTTTGAGCATTCTGATTGGTGCATGATATATGCTCTGAGTTGAGTTATATGATCAATGGCTAATTTGTGCTAGTTTATATCATTGTTTCTTAGATTTAGTGGTGTAAATATTCTCCCATTTGCTGAGAATGGAGTCAAATTGTGAGTCCCCATGTAAAGCTATAAAATCTTTTGAAAATCCTCTGTCTCAATCTATTTAATGCCTCTGTTTTACAAAATATATGGTACATATTGGATGCTGTAGTTCTGATGTAAATATGTGTGCCAGTTCATATATTTTGTTTTAAATTTCAATGGTATATATGTTCTCCCATGTACTCAAAAATAAATCAACTGTTGCCTTCATGTGAATAACAATTTCTTTGATGAACTCCCGGTTTGTACCTCATCTTGTGCCTCCTTTTTGTACACTTAAATTAAAGGGCGCCATCTAACCAAAACTTGTGCTGTGAAACTACCAATTTTTCGTTTTTTCGTTTGAGCACGACAAGTACAAAAGACAGAGTGTGGAAAACTTTGTCACGGCACACGTTGTGCCTTAACGGTAGAGATATTGGTAACTGTGAACACCCAGTTGTTGTTTAGAATTTCATGGTGTAAAAGTTACCTTGCTCTCAAATGGTTTAAACTTATTTCTTTCCATACGTCACCTGTCACATGGAATCCTGACCGACCCTGGATGTGTAACTTTTAGTTTTGTACGTCCTTCCCCACTATATTTACGGATAGTATGGCTAGTAATTACACTACAGCCTGGTTCCGTACGTATTTATTTGAGTCTGTGGCTGGTTCCAAGGTTGGAACGATGGCATTCATGTGGTTCATAATTTTATCCTGTGTCTTCATACATTGCAACGCTAAACTGTTCGAAACTAGCAAAACGACAATCATAATCCCGTTAGATTCAGATTTTGATACGTTTCAATGGCGTGTTCGTAACGCAAATCGTAGTAAGTGTTACTTTTGCAATATCATTTTTAATGTTGCTTCATAGGCTAGAGGTTACTTCTTATAACTTATCGTTAGGCGCAAATTAGGTATAGTACTGTAGAGAAGGCTATGTTCGTTTCATAGAAATATATGAACCTATGGGAGTGTGGGTAGGACCCACGGTTACAGTTTATTTATTTATTATTTATTTATTTATTTAACATTGACATGAGGGTGGACAACTCGGTTAGCTCACAAAAGGCTAATCTTACCCGAGGCCCTCGTAAAAATTAAAAAGGAATAAGTAAGACTAGGAAATAAAAAGACATTTACAGTATACAAGTAGATAAAAATATTAAAAGAGATTTACTGATTAGTAAAGGTAGCAAAAGGGAAAATAACACAGGTATACATAAAGCAGAGAAAGAAAAAGAAAAAAATAAAAGGGATAAAAGGAAGACGGAAGAGGGATAAACAGAAGAGATAAACGGAAGGGACAAACGGAAGAGGGATAAACAGTTGGACTTATGCTCAGCTGATCTAGCCTACAGTAGGCTAAATGAGAGGAGGGGACACTTACACACTTTGCCCCCCCCCCCCTTCAATTTTTTCAACGTTAAATGAAAGGAAAAAATACGTGCTTAGTGAAGTAACCTAATCTGTAAGTTGTGCACTAGTCTAAAAAGGTTAAGCAAGTTTAGCTGAAATTAAACACACCAGAGTCTGGGAAGTGCCATTTCCTGCAATCTGTGAGGTCTTTTTTTCAAAAAATTTTGGCACGGTATGTGCTAACCACTGGCGGCACTCTGGTGGTGTTTATGTAGAGAAAATATCCATATAGTGGAGTCATTACTGTTTCCCCCATGTCAACCTTTTGCTCATAGTCAGAGTCTGCTTACACTAGTTATGGACAGGTATGTTCAGCCCTAATATATTCCAAGTGCTCCAGAAATAAATGAAAGAGAATTCATAATATACTAATATGATTCGTGTATTATCTCACTCCATCTGATGTGTAGTATTTATTATCTTTCCCAAGTCGATGTTTTTCCTCATCATTGCAAAATTGCAGACATCAGATCCCAATTCAAAGACTAGGTACAGGTACATGCAGCTTAGAACCAGGGTTAGGGGATTACCTCTGCATGTAATCCATTATGATTGCAAGTACTTCAAATTTTCTGACTATGATTGCATGTGATCACGATTACAGTTGAAATAAAAGTTATCGATTACAATTACATTGTAATGTAATTATGATTGCACTCATGATTACATTTTTGTTTTATCTTCTTTTGCATATCTGTAAGCATATCACTAGACAATAATTAAATGATACAAAGAGAAGAAGTGGTATATACAGTACAGAACACCATAAAGATGCATAATATTACAAACAACATATTAATAACACACATATACTGTACCATACAAATACCAACAAGGCACCAATTGTACAGATAATTGCTTCAAGGATTCTTCTCTAGGCTCATGCTCCTGTGTGTGCAAGGACCATTAGAAATGAGTGCTATAATTCGGTAGCTGTACATAGCACGCAGGAACTGGAAGAATAGTGGTATAGTCGGATAAAGTCTTGAGCGTAGGCAAAAAACTTCATGTGTTAACAGTGAATTTCATTGGTCAAAAAAAAGCCATCATTTTTCTGAATGAAAAGTGTGTTCATTTTTTCAATTTTTCCTTACAATGCACACACTCTGCCCACAGGATCAGCCAGATTCATCAATATTAATAGTTGAGCCCATGTTCTATGATGATGTTAACATAGCTCCGCCCTGAGGTGGATCACAAAAGTCAAAGAGTTGAAGCATTTTTGACTGCATGCCCTATATATGTTAGAGGCCTTCATAAAAAAAAAATTGATGAATTTACTTTTACTTTTTCTTGTGGACCTGCTCATGCTTTTGGTGAAACAGAAAGTTGATTTGGAGAAGATTAGAGGTTATACAGGATTATTACTTGCATCAGTTTATGTTATTTACAACCAGGGTGGATAATGTAGTCCTACTTCATCTTCTCTGATGTATTGAAGTTTGTGCAAGTTGTTTCTGCTGTAAAAGAGATCTAGGGCTTTACATGGACTCATTCTTTCAACCCTCAGAACAATATGGCAGTTGATTAGAGGAGGTAATAGGGTTTGTAATAAGGGTGATGGTAATGAGTGAAACAAATTTCGTTAGGATTGTGGTTTAGAGTTGTTGTGTGTGAATAGGCTTTGAAGTGCTTTGGACAATTCTTGAGAGATAGTAGTAGGTTCTGAGTGTCTCTCCCAAAGGGTCATAGATAAGTCCTGACGTAATATGTGTTTCCTAATAATTGTCTTTTTATTAACTAAACTAACCTAAGACCTTTTAGTCTCTGTCTGAGGACTTAAATTCTTCTGACTTTTAAGTGTTGCTCTGTAATTTGCTTGCAGGCTTTGACTTGGTAGCTGCTGTTCCAGGCAGTGTTCACACCGCTCTGATGCACAATGCTGACATCGGGGACCCATATTACAGATTCAGAGATGTGGAATACAGGTGGATCGCCTACGACAACTGGACTTTTTACAGAAACTTTTCATGTGAGTTTGTCTGATAGAGAGAATACCTGTTGAAGTTGATCTGTCCAAACATTTGAACAGAACTTGTCTCAGAAGATATTACTGTCTGCAATGCATAACCACAGGCTGGTTTACCTCCAGGAATAACTACAAGAAGTCTTTAGACCAGAAAGAAGGTTTTTAAAGGGAAACCATTGCACAGCCTTCCAAGTAGTCCTGATTTTTCAAATGTAGTTTTTCAAACAAGAAGACACCATTGAATTCGGTAATACGATAGATTCATGTCTAAGAAAATATGAAGTTTTTATGGTTATACATTATATACTATATATTTAGTCACTCGCAAATCGCCTTGTTGTTGCAAAATTAAGTGAATCGTGGCATCACACATGCATCTGTGCACGCAACGTAGTATCGCTGGTGCATGTGATATGTCATACAGTAATTTATTGTAGTCAACTTCCAACAATTTATGTCTCATTTATTGCTGTCACCAGTGACTGATGAGGCACTAACGAGAAATTCTCTCGTCCTGTCTGTTGCCGGATTGGACACCGTAGCGACCATCTCTGTCAATGGAGTTCCTGTGGGGAAGTCAGACAACATGTTTTTGACTCACGAATGGAACATCAAACCTCTTGCTAAGGTGAGCCAGCCTTGTTGTCGTGTCTAGTTATTTGCAAAGCTTATATTGAAATAAAAAATTGTTAAACCAGTTTGAACACTGAAATGAAGTAACAACTTTTCAAAGCCAGATTGTGTTTGTCATCTCTTGGTTATTAAGTGGATGCAACACAAATATTTGGACTGCAAGATTTCTGCACAAATAGAAAAAAAAATATAGTTGAGTGCAGTGGTTACACTGAATATTTTAATATTTTGACATTTCCCATCCTGGCATTCATGCAGAGAACAAGTAAGGATGTTTAAATTCTTACAGAACCCCCTTCTTCCCCCCCCCCCCCCTTTACAAGAAAAAAAAATGTTGGCAGGTGAGCATTGTATTCTTTCATTCTGAAATGCCTGTTATTGACTTTTGGTTCTTGTTCTTACACTAGTTCTTGCCATTATGTGCTAGACATGGACTTCATAGTTTAGTTTAGAAGGAAGAATAAAATAAAAGATTTTTTTTCAGAAAAATCTTCACTTAGGAGCCAGTGAACCAAAAAATGGAACAGATACACTATTACAGTGGTGGACCAGGAATCCCATAACTAGTTTTAAAATCCATCCAATACATTCTTTTTTGTAGTTACTCACTCCAGTTGCTACAACAAGATTCTGCAGTAGAGAGTATCATATTTCTCTCTGTGGTTTCTATTGGTCCCGATAAGGAGGTACTACGAGGTTCTTCAAGGTGCTTTGAGAAACAACCTTGGTTCAGCTAATTGATTCCATGATTAGTACATTTAAATCATAGACTCTGCTTTTGGTAGCAGCTAGTACAATTTCTGTTTAATTCTAAAATTCTGTATCTTGCCGAGATTTTTGATTCCTTGCTGAAGGCAGGCAAGGAGTCTATTCAGTGGTAATGGCATAAGTGTGTATTTTTGTGTGCGTGTTTGTGTGTGATGCCTTGGTTTGTAACAATATATCTCAAGAAGGGAAAGAAAGTTGCTTTAACTGGTGTCGGTAACTTTCCCAGCAGGTGTCAGTATGTACTGTTTAATGTACATACTGAAACACCTGTGAACACATAGGGATTTTTCTCATTTAAGTTCCAAGGTATGAGTCTTTCTAAGCATCTGATGATTAACTGAAAAGAGCATGAATATTTATAGCATAAGGAAAAGAAGTATTGAGTGCTATTGAATGTAATTGATTACATCAGCATATATGAATTTTAATAGCTTACAATCTGCATGCAGGCTGAGTCAGAATCCAAGCGGTAGTTTCTGGACGTTGTTATCATGAATGCGGTCAGAGCTGATACATGAATAATGCATGTCTGTTGTGAGGACCAGTGTGTCGGTAGCCCATTGTGGACCCCTGCTGTTTTTCATGTAGGTCAAAGGTCATGTGAGGTCACCAGAACTTGAAGTATGAAAACCTGTTAAGGAAGATATCATTTGGCTGTATCTCTAAATGTGTAACATAGGTAGCACTTGATGAGTGGAAGATCTCTGTCATTTTTTATGAAGGTCAAAAAGTAATGTGAAGTCAGGAGAGGTCATATTTTGAAAACCTTGTAAACACGATATCTTAAAAAGGGAGGGTGCTTGGATAAAGTTAATGTGTAGGTTTGTCATCCGTAATTAGATAATCCTTTTTGTTCTTAATGGATATCCAAGGTCATTTGAGGTCACCAGAGGTGAAAGTATGAAAACCTAATAAGGTAGACATCTTCACAACTGAATTTTACTGGAACTTCAAACTGGGAACACTGGTAGCATTTGATGAAGGTAATCTCTGTCATTTTTATGGAAGTCAAAGGTCATGTGAGGTCAGTAGATGTCATAGTTTGAAATTTTTTTGACACACAATCTCAAGAATGGTAAGGTGTTTGAACTTCAAAATTGGTATGTATTGCCTTTTGGTTTTCATGCATATTGGCAAGAAATCACAGAATCATTTGACATTCGTAGTTAAAATTGTCATTGACATAAGTAGTTAAAATTGTCTGCAAATCTGTTGCACTTACATTTTCCTTTTTCTTTCTCCTATGACAGAAAGGCCTGAACAATGTTTCCATTGCATTCACAGCAGCACCGACAGTCGCCCTAGACCTCTTTAATAAATATTCGTATGATGTGCCACCTGATTGCCCCCCTAAGGTCCAGAATGGTATCTGCCACATGAATTTTCTTAGGAAGGAACAGTGTTCATTTAGTTGGGACTGGGGGCCTGCCTTTGCCCCTCAAGGAGTTTGGTGAGATTGTTAAGCTTGCATCATTATCATTATTTGTTATGAAGTTTGTTGAACATACTTGGTAAAACATCACTTCCATATAGTGAGCTTTTCTAAGAGCCGCACTTAGGTTTCCAAATTTATATTCAAGTCATCGCCAATGTTGTCATTTTTCCCAGTGAGTAGCATACTTCTCCACATCAATTCCTTATTGTTTCCAATGTAAGTTGAGAGGATTTTGTAGAATCAAATTAATTATACCCAGTTCAAATTAGTCATTTAATTATCTTGTCAATGTGAAGCCCACTCTGAGGTGATATTTCCCTCAATCCTTCCTATTTCAGGAAAAATCTGAGCATACAGGCATTTGATGCTGCGGTTATAAGCAATGTCCTAGCTGTGCCCTTGCCTTATGCAGGTTAGTATGTTGTCAGCACTCTTATTTGGTCGTTGTCACGTTACTGACAGGAGTAAAGTGAAATGTGAAATGATTTTAAAAGATTATTGTGTGTTAAGTAAAACCTCGGTGTCAGGTTTGTGGAGTGCAAACTAGAGAAATCAGGGTCGATGTGTCGGTTAGTTTTTGTTTTGCTAGTTTGACTGTTACTGATAATTTGAAAGCTGTTCTCTGTCAGTTTTGTTGCAAACAACACAATGAAAACCAATGCTATTTTTCCATAGATAAGTTGTCACAATCTTTAGTGATGTATTATACAATAGTTTCATTCTTATAGTGTGAGATGTGTTTCTTGAGATGCTCTTTGGTCTGCTCACCGCACTAGATATTGTAGCTACTTGAATTACCATTTGTGAAAACTTAATATAAACCCTTCCTCTCACCCTTCCCTTGTAAAGTATCAACATAGATTTTATATTTTCCTTTTAATGCAAATTTTGCAAAAGGAGGCCTCGTTTTCATAATACTTGAAAAATTATTATTTCTTTTTAAAGCTGACCTCACTGTTTGTTTTGGTTTCAGACTTCTCGTCGTGGAAGTTGAACGTGACGGTATACTTCTCCGTGGGTACCCTCCCAGCAAACTCTTCCACCTCCGGGAAGATCTCTGTGACATGTCCTTTTGTCATGGTGGAAGATGTCCCCATCACGTTGACAAGAGAGAAGCCGGTTTACAACATCATCCTCGATGGTATTAACCTCTCAGAGGTGACTCACTTACCTTGAGATGTTTTCACAAAGTCACTAAATGCTAATGATGGGCGCACTTAAGGACAACGAAAAAGTCAACCTTGGTATTGTGGTTCATATTCCAGCCAGGCTTCTAAAATGAATGCGGTGATTCATAGAATGGAGAATTTGATAAAAATATGTCATCGTCTTTGTTATGAAATTAACGGTAACTCAAAACGGTTTCCACCAAAGCAGCAAAAAGTTGATTCCCCCTTTCTTAAGGGAAGGGAAGAACATCAGATCCCTTCTGCCTTGTACCTGCCTATATCTTGTGGGTGGGGTTTACCTCCTATGTTTCATCTTTACATGAGTTCCTCGTAGGGCTGAAAAGGAAAATTCCGTCTCCTCAAACTGAATTAGTATACTTCCCCTCTGCTAATTAATGAATGACACTTATTTTATTATGTGTGGTGTCATTTTTGTTGTTGGATTGCTTAATTTTGCAGCATAACACCTTGCATAGGCAGTACCGATTTTAAGCAACATCACTGAACAATACTTTTAAGAGATATGAGAAGAGACTTTGCAAGATTTTCTTGATTTTTCAAAAGAAAGAAGGAATGACTGCTTATTCCCATCAATGAGACTCATTTTATGTTAAGAAAATCAAGGCAGTGAATGAAAATGAAATATATCATCATCAAAGAATATTGGCATCTTCAGTCAAGGCTTGAAAAGTCCTTCTTCAACTCTTTAAGAGAGAACGAAATATTTCACTGCTCTATGTTGCATTGTAATTGTGATCACAATATTTGATATCCCCCTCCTGTCCCCCCCCCTCCCTTTCCACAGTTGTAGTGGGTAAATTGGTAGGTAGGTGGACAGTTTGGTAGGTAGGTGAGTAGGTCAGTAGGGGAGATTTTGGCAGGTATATAGGTAGGTGGGTAGATGGCTAGGTAAGTAGGCAGGTAGATCAGAAGGTATCTGTTCGACAATGGAGAAATTGGAAAAGTATGTAAGATTTCCTCTCATATGGTAAGGAATCACCAAGTCTTTTGACTTTCTGGATAGTTGCTGCAAACCAAGTCAACACACTCACATGTAACTCCTGTAACCATCAGACATTGCTTTTTGCTCTAACTGTCCCGTTGTTTTAAAACAGGCATGTGCTCTATGTGTGCTGTAGGGGTCATTTGCACCCCACGGCTCCCTCCATTTTTTACCTGTGAGTTACTCTTAGATTTGCCCTATGTGTGGTAAAATTCATGTTATTTTAACTTGGGTGTTATGTGTGTTTAAGATCCTGCCGGGAACAAATCTCTTATTTCAAACAATGGAACACACTCCACAGCACACTGCTGCATGCTGGTAGAAGCTCAAATGATATAGAATTGTGGGAGAGGTGGTCATGAAAGGGTCGCACATGCCTTTCTTTAAAAGGTGTAAGCCTTAGATGGAATAAAATTTGATACAAGCTAGCACCATGCACCCTCATTGTTAACACCACCTATACAGTACCTCCTAGGATATTGAATAGGAACACAGCCACACTAGTTGGAAAGTAAATGCAGCACCCTGTACTTCCACCATTGACACCACCACACCAGTTGTATAGTAACCACATCAGCAGGTGCAGTGTTCACTTTCAGAGTTACCAGCTCTCAACAGTAGTATTATTACAAGAACAAGTCAATATTAACACAAACATTTGATGTCCTTCTTTTTCAGGAGTATCTCTGGTGGCCTCATGGTTTCGGAAAACAAAACCTGTACCAAGTGAACATCACCTTCAGAAACTCTAATTTTGACACGCTTTCAAACAAATCAATCAAAGTCGGATTCAGAGCCGTGGAATTGGTGCAGGAGACGATACCGGAGAGTCCGGGTGAGCTTTAAGGAAAATTTGAGAAAATTGTGAAAATTTGAGAGAATCTTTGGACATTGCTTTGGATTAATTCTTCATTATTATATGAGAATGGGAAGGAAATGTAATAGAGGCAAATGATATGCTGACAATTGGCAGGAAAACTTATCCACCGATAATGTGGGTCATGCTCCATCTTAAATGTTCATTTTATTTCTCTTGTTAAACATTGCAATTGTGGGGTACCATTTTTCTCTGACCTTATCAAAGAGCACAGTATTTTCTCAGAACATGCCCTATGAGTGAAAGACACTCTCTGATTTTGCATTGTTACTTCTTTCTCATGTGTATGAAACAGTTCTTTATCCCTCGTCTTTCACAAAATGCTATCTCCATTTTTGATATGCTTGACTAAATACACACAACTCATTCATGTCGCTTCTTTTCCCTGTTCTTTCAGGCTTTTCCTTCTACTTTAAGATAAATGGGAAACCAATTTTTATCAAGGGATCCAACTGGATCCCCGCTGATGCTTTTCAAGAGAGAATTACCCCAAGCTACCTGAGGATGTTGCTACAGTCAGTGGTCGATGCCAACATGCATGCCCTACGGGTCTGGGGAGGGGGAGTCTACGAACAGGACGTCTTCTACGAGACCTGCGATGAGTTGGGGATAGTCCTCTGGCAGGACATCATGTTTGGCTGCGCCATGTACCCCACCAACGAAGAGTTCCTGGCCTCGGTCCAAAGAGAAGTGAAACTGCAGGTACTGTGAGAAAATTGTCGATATTTTCGTCCTAAAAATGCGGCACCAGAAATTTAAGATGTTGCATTTGGTCGAACTTTTGATTGTTTGAACAAGACAGGTTGAACCAGTCAAAATCAGATATGTAAATGCACTGTGACAAAGTTGTTTATTGTAATGCTAGAACCTGTGTTAGCTTTTGGCTGGGATATCTTTCACCAGTTAATGGTAAGTTAATTTCTTAGCAAACATAAATTTTGCTCCCCCTAAAAAAAAGAAACAAAGGAAGCTGTTTTGGTCTTGGAGAATTGATTAGTTAACCTTTAAAAATGTCAGCAGTCTTAGTCTGACAATTTACGAGAGTTTCAGTGATTATGTACACTTATTGAGAAGGGTACTTCTAGCTGTCTGAAAGGTGCTATTTTCATCTCTTTATTGATCCTTTTACCTCTTTATTTGTATTGAAAGAAAAGTCTAGATGATCCCAGGCTCCTGTTACAAATGAGCAATAATCAAGAATGATCATAAAAGATATTTTCATGTAAAAACAACATCCACTTGGTCTACAAAAATATTGAAATTTGTAAAGTATTTTGCAATAAATAACATCAGAAACAACCTCATGCATAGTTCAGAATCACCTCATGGTGACATGAAAGTTGCACAGTGTTAACTTTTGCCTGCGCTTTTCTTTGTGCAATTTCTATTTCGTAGGTTGAGCTGGCCTATTCAAAACTCTCTGTGGTGTCAAATAATTCACATCTTCACACAAAGGCTCAGCCGTTTAGAGTGGCTGACATGTTGTTTTGTATTATTATGGAGTTTATGAGAATATTTTGAACTTTGACCTTTGACCCTTTCTCAAAGTTGTCCACATTTATTATGCACAGATGTTAAATTCCATAACAAGAATTTACAGTGCATCATCAATTTTTTTTTCCTTTCCGTTTTATTTTCACTCTATGTGTGAAGGAGTTCCTACAGTGGTGGACCCCTTCGTACGTCTTCATCTCTATTCATTGGTCTTCAAATGATGCTTGAGATATTAATGTGACTGACAGTAGATTAGATGTGATTAGATTAGATTTGATTAGATTAGATTAGATTTGATTGTTTCAGAGAAAGAAATTGTTTCTAGGTTGACATTAATAATGAAGGGAGGAATTTGACCAGCAGTCTGATTGTATTCTGGAATCTTTCTAATGGAGCTGTGAATATCTTATAACAGCAGGAAAGCAGGAAACTGAAAAATTTGCAGAACTTTCGTTTCTTTTTAAAGTTATAGACTGAAGCAGCCTTTCTGTAGCTGTGATAAATACGTTTTTTTTTTAATTCTGTTTTGCACTGTTGACATCGAAAGCCTCGTTAATGGATCTCGTGTTTTGCTTCAGGTGAGACGAATTGGCTACCACCCGTCACTGTTGATCTGGGCTGGAAACAATGAAAATGAGGTGGCTTTGAGGCAGAACTGGTGAGCCACTCATCATCACGAAACAGAAATATCGTAACCCTCTACCAGGCCAAATTTGCCTGCTCTGTCAGTCTCTTTAGTTTGATGAAAAATTGTCAGCAAAACATTTTGAGCCCTGAAAAGTTTGCTGATTCCACTGTAATTGTTAAGAAAGGACCTTGCAAAACGATGCAATGATAACAATGGTTTGTCAGTGTCCTTCAACAGTTTTGACCTTCTATAATAGTGGGCCTTATGTCATCGTATTTTGTTTGTAAGTTGCGTGTTAATACCAACTTTAGCAACTGCAAGGAAGCCACAAACACTTAGGTGGAAAGTGAAAGTTTGGAAAATGAATAATCAAAACAAATTTAATGGTTAACATCACATATATAACGCTTGAGTGGTCATTGGTAAGCCAAAGCCAAGGTCGATACTGTACTAGTAGGAAGAGTGTAGAAAGAATGTGAAATTGAGAGTATGACCAGTATTCCTACCAGCTCCTGGTATTGTGGCATCAAGATTTTTTATCAGAGTTAATTGTGCATTTTGCCCATGAAGTAATGAAAGTTGTCGGGCCCACTCACAAGCACGCCATACAGCAGGGAGAAAGGGGGGGATAGGGCAATTCATCCACCTCCCGGAGGAAGTAAGACTTTAATTGAGTTTAACACATTGACTTTTTTTTCTGTCACTTTGAACATAGGGAAAGCGATCTGTCACCGACCATATTTCAAAAAATATGCTAGAAAATTAGAAAATATTGACTAACAGCATCATTGTCATCTTGCTTAATACTCTTGCAATTGTTTTCTTTCCTTTTGTTGTTTCTTTGTAAATATTCTTTCGTCATATGTTACAATAGTGTTCCATAATGTCTAGGAAAACTAGTTGGGCTGATAAAATTGTACTTTGGTGTAGTAGTTCAGCAAAGTTATGTTACATGCAAGCATGTACAGTACATACTTACACTAGTATAAATTTAAAATATATTACTCATCGAATATCACTACAGAAATTTCCAAGCCAACCGCTTTCTTTTTCAGGTATGGTACTGCTGACAATTTTACCCTCTACAAAGCAGATTACATCAAACTGTACATCGACACCATCGGGAGAGAAATCGCTGACCACTTCACCAACATTCCTTTCGTCAGCTCCAGCCCGTCGAACGGCAAAGAGACGGAACAATCAGGATGGGTGGCCAAGAATCCGTACGATACACATTATGGAGATGGTGTGTCATTCAAGCAACAACTTTTGTACATTTTTCCCCTCAACAGTAATGTTAGCTTGTCCATAGTGTTATCTCTTGTAACTAGACATGATTCTTTAGTAGGTGTAGATTTCAAGATGGAAGTAAGTTTTCCCTTTTGGGATATATCGAGAACAAAAGTAGTTAACAGTCTCACGTTGGTGTACTCTAGAAGACATATTGTACCACATTTAGTTAGAACCCTCCTTAAGTAAATGTTGGTTTAATGGCACTCAAAGTAGGTGTCACCGTCTTTTGCTGAAGCAGATTTAATTGCCCACTGCAGTTAGCTAATACATTTCATCTCAAATCTCTGAGGGGCTCATCGTTAAATGTATGAGTTAGAGGTGAAAGTTGATAATTACTCCTCAGTCTGAAATTAGCAATCTGTGGTAAAGTCATTTAAGTACATTGCTACTCACAAATCAATAAATCAAAGAATAAAATGTAAGGTTAGAAAATGACATCCTATAGCCATTTCACTCTCCTCGGTGGTAAACTAGCATACGATTTTTGTGGGAAAGTACACTCTTGTATCTGTAGTCTATTTTCTAAATAACTTGCCTTGCATTATAAAGAACATTTTTGTGAAAACCATGGAAATTTAGTTTGTTCTATTGCAGTCACTTATGCCAATCACTTTGAAATGTTTGTTGCTTGTATTGTAATGTGTACAAACTAGTTATCTGCAGCCCTTTCATGTCATATTTTATTTTCACCTTTCACTGAATTTTGAACCATATTTTGGAAATTGTACACTCTTTTGAATGATGGAAATGGACGCAAGCTCACAAAGAGAGTGTGAAATTATGAATGGAGAACATGGTCTTCTTTTCACTGTTTTATTTTTTCTTTCTTTGATAGTTCACTATTATAACTACATTACTGACTGCTGGGACATAAAGAGCTTTCCAAAGACTCGATTTGCATCCGAATATGGCTTCCAATCTTGGCCTTCCTTACAGACTGTGAAGAAAGTCTCCATCAAGGATGACTGGGACCTGGGGAGTAACTTCAGCAACCATCGGCAGCACCATGAAAATGGTGAGTGAGAGGCAGAGTAATGTCTTTACCTGAGAGGCGTGAGAAAGCAGGCTGTGGGAAGGCAAAGAACATCAGTAAGACAATAATCAAATCATAAAGTGTAATGCTCAAGGAAAATATGTGCAGCAAAAATAACTTTTATATCCCCTTCCTAAAATTGATAAAGCTGGAACTGCATCTATCTAAGAAGGGGGATCTTATGACCATCCCTTACCCCAATTTTCTTATTACCGTTGTATAAACTATATTTTATTTTATATTCTGATGAAAAAGTTATCATTGCGGTAAATTGAGCAACAGATTGCAGAGCAGTTATTTCGGAGGAGCTGTTTCCGTTGTCAGAGTTCAGTTGGTGATTTTAATTGATGTCTTTGCCATTTTCTCTCCACCCAGGAAATTTTCAGATGCTTAATATGATATTGAAACATTTCAACGCATCAGAACAAAAGGATTTCGAGGAAGCGTTCCATGATTTCATCTACTTGAGTCAGGTGTGTCATTTATGAATTAAAAGATGTGCAGAATGATCTATAGTACTAATGTTAATTATACTGGAATATACAAGTGATTTGTGGGATGTCATTGTGTTATCAGGACATGACATGAAAACATGATTTCTAGGCCACTTCTCATGTTGGGCTTTGATGATAATTGTAACCTTGGTTGTCATGGTGATGTACCTCTGTGTTTGTGTGTTTGTGATGTCTTGTCGGTAAGCATGACATCTCTAGGAGAAAACTGTGTATTCATTTCATATTTATTATGTAGTTGTACCACATCAAGTACAAGAATCATCTTTTAGGCCAGCAATGTAAGATTTGGAAAAACAAGTAAGCCGATATCTTAAAATGGAAAGTTTGGATCTCACATTTTCGTATATTTCAGTCCCACATTGAGTACAAGATGCCCGTTGTTTTTGGTGGAAGTCAAAATTCATTTAAGATCAATGAAGGTCAAATTATGAAAATCTTGTAAAGAAGGGAAGCTTGGACAAATCTCCTATGTTGTACATACTGGTACTACATTGAGTTTCAATTACCCAATTGTTTTTGTTGTTGGTCAAATCTCATTATGATGTCCAGCAGAGGTCAAATTTGAATTTTGAAAACACTGCAATAAAAGAAAGCTTAGGCAGTTTGCATGTAGTATGTAGGTTTTCCTCAGTGATTAGAGGAAATCTGTTGTTTTTGATGAACGTAAAGTATTTTACATTAATTGGAATTAAATTTGCAATTATGCACCAAGTTATATGAAGTACAACAAGCCTGTCAGTTCTCAGTTTAGCTCAGTGGCTGTAATTATGAGTATGATGTATGGCATCAGTTAGTTTATACTTTATTTTCATTGGAAACAAAGTAAACCCTCAGTTTGCACCATGTCAGAAAGTGTGATGGAACCCACATTGCATTTCTGAATTCTGGTTCATATTCCTCAGTAAACAGTGACATATTTGTGACAAAAATTTTGCCCTTTAGATATCCCAAGGCCTGTGCATCAAATTTGAGACAGAACATTACCGTAGGCTACAGAGCGTACTTGTAGCCGGTGAGGGCCACTGCATGGGCGCTCTCTACTGGCAGTTGAATGACATATGGCAGGCACCGACGTGGTCATCTATCGGTAAGCAGTGGGTGGGAAATTCACTGTCGATGACATGAGTAATATATCTTGTACAATACAGCAAGGAAAAAAGTACTAATATTACATTCAGAAACTCTTGGCTGGTGTACCTGCATCTTGTAGTGAATGCATTCCTAAGATATTTGGACACCTGGATTGGTGATTTATTCTTTACTGTGAAAATTATCAGTGTGTTCCTGAATGCAATACTGACCTTATCCCATTGGGAAGGTGGATATTAACTCCATTTAGACCAATTCCCCAAAAGCAGTGAATCCACCTTGAATTAATCCTCATCTTAA
This sequence comes from Stichopus chloronotus, assembly GCA_021234535.1. Lineage (NCBI taxonomy): Eukaryota > Metazoa > Echinodermata > Holothuroidea > Aspidochirotida > Stichopodidae > Stichopus > Stichopus chloronotus. The sequence continues at coordinate 2,473,881 of SFZH01000008.1, forward strand.
TTTAATACTCATTGTTCTTATAGCCATATCAATGATAGAATATGTAACAATCCCCTCTTGATAAAGAAAGTAGTTTAATATAGAATTACCAATTTATAGGGTTAATGCATTTGTCATGTTGCTTGCATTTTGGCTTATCTATCAGTTCGGTTTTGATTAGAAATATCAAACTTTTAATTCCTCATCTGCTCCGTAGAGTATGGTGGCAACTGGAAGATGCTGCATTATTTTGCCAAGAACTTCTTTGCTCCGATATTTGCTTCTGGCATGGAGGAGGACGGGCAGCTCTACGTCTACTCGATAACTGACCACAAAGACCTGACTGGCGCCACCATAGTGGTGACTCTGAGGAAGTGGTCCGATATGGCATTCAACCACACTTGGAAGAAGATGTATGACCAGGTAAAGAATGACATGCAGCAATCCATTTGATGCCGTCATCCCCAAACCTTGGTTATTAATAGTAGAAATATTATTTTGAAGTTTCATTGTAGGGTTTTCAGATGGCCATGACTTGAAACACCCATATTCTGCCTACCTTCTGCACCTAAGCAAAGTAGTAATAGTTGTTATGCTTGTGTAGCTTTGTTTAAGCTTTGGTGTGTGTGGCTCCCTCCTCTCAATTCCTCCCTCTCCCTACTCACCAATTCCATATTTTGTAACTTTCATGACTGATAGTGTGTCTTTTTTCTGTCCTCCTGAGACATTTCTGTCAGTCCCCATAGATTTTTCAATCATCAAGGACTTTTGAAGCATGACTTTTTGCTGAAGTTTACCCTGTTTTGTAACATGACAAATTATTTTAAGCAGGTAACAAAATATCTTGATGTATAACTATCTGTATATCCAGTTGGTTGTTATAGCAAACCTACCTGTTTCCCAGTGATATGAGATTTGACAGAAACCCCCTATATTTTGACCCCAGAATGCAACGTCAAGTAAAGTGGTATTTCAGTATGACATGAAGACGCTCCTTAAGGACGGAAGTTGTGAAGATCGGAAGGCTTGCTTTCTGACATTCGAGATACTACAAGATGGGGAGCTAGTCTCGCCGACAAATCCATTTTTCTTGGCTTCTTTCAAGGATGCCGTGGGGATTCAAGAGGCTAAAATCACTGTAAGTACCCCCCTTGCTATCAGTATCAGCCCTGGAATGGTGGAGGAAGATGGGGGGTGGAGGTGAGAGAGCCAGGAGATGACAATAACAAAGCCGTCCTGGCTCTCATCAGTAGAAACAAGTGGTTCCTACTTTTATATTGTCCCGCTCCGTTTGGAGGTCGGAAGTTGCCGACATTAGTCAGTCACCACTTTGAAGAAGTGCTGGCCACCAAATTAGCATTCCCAAGTTACATGAAACATGGTAGATTTTTATTTTTCATTTCACTGGTATGTAAAGAAGCGATTTTATTTTGGCTTGCAGGTGAAGAATGTGACCCAGAAGACAAAGAATATCTTTATCATCAATCTCCAGTCAGCCGCAATAGCACCTTTCACATGGCTGGAAGTCACAGAGCTACCGCTGGGCGACACCAACCTTAGCTTTGGGAGGTTTTCAGATAACGGATTTGTCTTCATGGATCCTGCCTTAGAGGTCGAGTTTTACGCGTGGCACGATATCTCCGTCCAAGATTTTGAAAAGTCATTGAAAGTCACCACATTGACGGACTTGTATTCAAATAAAAGGAAACAGAGAGCAAAGGTCAAATTTATGAGCAGGAGACATTAATTTTTTTTGGGGGGGATTGTCATGTTTCTGCAGATTAAAAGGGGTAGCATGCAAGATGCTACATATCATAAAACACGATCAGTACTAAATGATATATTTGAATATGTTTTGTACATTTCTGTTCAAATTCCATTTTTTAGTTCTCAAAGTCCCTGTGTAACTCATCAAATGCATAACAAGTATTTGAAAGGATTGAGTCTTGTCTGTTTGTAATGCAGTGGTGGAAGTTTACTCTCTTACAGCTGTGATAGTGCAGTGGTGGAGGAAGAGATATTACTTTAGCAGATCACAGTATATCAGTAATAATTATAACATGCAACACATAGGCCTACCCCCCCCCTTCATTGGTAAAGCCGGCACTTGGCTAACTGGACTGCCGTGTAGTAGACTGGGATGAAAAGCTAGGGGAGAGTTGAGGGACTCTGAGAGCAGGTTAGTTTTACTCAGCTCTCCACCTTGCCCATATCTAATCTGGAATGAATGTACGTAATGGCGTCGACGTTAAGTCTCCAGTTCTTTGAGCTTCAGTGAACTGGTGCTCTTCCCATAAAATGGTTTTACACCTTGCACAGGATATTGAAAAATACATTCCTTTCAGTGCATTTTGTGAGACTGGTGATAGTTAGGCATGTTGTTAATTTGTTCTAAGAAAATATTCAAGATGCTTCCATGATTCAAACTAACATTTAGAATTGAAAATTTTTTATTGCAGGTGTTCCAAGTTTTGTTCCAAGTACCTAAGTTTGACACTACCATTGATTTGGCTCAAAACAGGGGACAGGTAGTTGTAAGATACACACTTTCCATATCTCTGTAATTTTGTAGTTTCTGTCAGTGTGCTTCCCACACCCCCCCCCCCTTAACACCCTCTCCCCCTTCCACCCCATCATCCACTTCATGGGTATCCTTAAGAAGCTGCCTCACGTCCCGACAATCTGCACATGGCAGGAAACATCAATTTTCATAGATAAATCAGGCCATTCAACATTGAAAAAAAATTGAAATTACTTGCTAAATGATTTTACTTCAATTTAGTTATCAACCCCCTGGATCTATCTCTCACAGTGGAATAAACAAGTTCACCATTGTCAAATTTAGAAAGAAGTTGGAAGAAGAGCCAAGAAAGAAATGCACTTCTTTTCAAGAGACACAAAGCAACAAATCTAGTGAACATTTCATTTGGTGATTTTGAACTTTTCTGTTGATATTATATTTACACAGGGTATTGGAGTCAAAGTCGCTTTGTTTTTTAATAACCAAAATTTTATAACATCTTGGTCTTGTCAACTTTGTTGTAGAACATTCAGACAATACTTGCCTGTTAAAGTTGCCGCTTGGTCATCTTTTGGAGCAATTGTCTCCTGATCATTAAAGGAGAACATTTTCTGAGGATACAATCGTTTGTCATTTTCTTTTTTTTTCACATGAAAGTTTGAGAGTTTCAATTAAAATATTGGCACAACCTATCATCAGCAGTTAAGAAATTCAAAATTGTTATTTTACTTTTGGAGGTAATCATACCCCTGTAAAGACATCTTGTCTTCTGGATTATTGTCCATTTGAATCGGTATAAGCAAGATACAGAAATGGAGACCAAAGTACAATGAACTCCCTGTTTTGTTGTTCACATTCTCAAATCAGAGGTAAGTTAGGGCATTGGTATCAGTTGTATGGAAAATATATAATATTCAAATATATTGGCAGATTTCTCTTTGCACAAACATGCAGATAGTGTTATTTAAATTGTTTGAACCTCTGGGACAGTGTGAACTGAAAAATCCAAACTTTTAAAATCAGTAAAGGAGTTTGAGAATGATCTGGACTATTTCTTTGAAATAACTTTTACGGTGTCGTTTAGCCCCTCAGTCAAACACCTACCAAAAAGTCATACCAAAGGAGACAGCAGTAAACTTTTTTGCAGAGTGTTTGTCAGAACAGCCTCTGTTCTTCAGTAAAGACAAAGCCACTACTGGGTGAAAATCTGAGAAGTTAGACGTATGTCCGTACATTTGATATTTGCTGTTTCCTTACAAACTGGATGTGCAATCTTTATTCATTTGTTGCTGTTGTGAAAGACTGATCCTGGTATGTTTTGCTGGAAATTCACATTTTAAATTTTACTTAAAATGGAAATTCACGAGGGAATCGTATTTTTTTCATTTATAGCTATGCAGCTGATGATTCTGTGAACATAAGATGATTATAATTTGATTGGTTTAACCAATAATACTGTTTTATTTTTTGTATGTCAGCTGAAATAAAATGTGAAACATTAAACCATGTTATATTTATTTTCTTTTCTGCTTTGTGAAATGATTTGTCAGAATGTGAGTGCTATTAGCACCAGGTTAGAGGTTGTGTGACATAGAAGTGACGTTTTGGAATACTGACTGTATTGATCATTAAAAATGTTGAAAGTGACCACAAATTAGATCAAAATCAATCAAATATTGACAATTTTACAGGCAAATTTCTGTCTTACACCTGCAACATGAATGAACATTAGCCAAGTATGCAAATATGTGTCAAGAGACTCACTTGAAATGTCTTATGGTTAACTCTTATTTCAAGGACAATTTACATGCCAGAGGGCTTTGTTTTGGAAGCATGTATTTTCTTTACAAATGTTGATGTCACTTACAGATGTGATACTCAGTAATTACGAGATGATTTATCGGCCTAACCAAAAAAAAAAACTAACACAGTGCAACACTCCACGTCGTCATAGTTACATTTTCAGCAAGCTTTGAGAGGCCATATTTCAAAAATGGTAGCAGACAGACACACGATACCAACAGAGTTTAAGGGTTTCACTCAACAACTTTTCTGTTTTCTAGGTGCATGTCTTCCTTTCTTCAACAGGTACATACTTCAAGCAAGCCTACCTCAAACTCAGGTGAACGGACATAAGGAGGAATGAATAGCCTGAACAGCTTCTACTGGATAGACTGAATAGCTTCTACTGAATAAGATTAGCATGTGTCTATTCAGGTCAGTTGAGGCTGGCCTACATGAAGTATATACTGGTTAACAAGTTTCAAATACTACTACTGAAGTGGCTCCAAATACTAACTTGCTTCACTGTTAACTAATGATTCAAACTTTCCTCAAGTCTAAAAATCTGCTTAAGTAGAAGACAAAGCCTGCCCATGGCAACTATAGAAACGGACTGCTAATGTACGCAGGGAGAAGTGAGGTCAAACTTGTGATGCTTAGGGTTACTTTATGGTCACAGCAATGGAAAACTTTTGTAGCTGTCAGGATTTGTGCGGAGTCTTGAGTGAATTTGCTGATATTGTCGGTTGGTGTCCTTGGTGGGTAAAAAAGAAAATTTGAAAAGATTTTGCAAGGTGTTTGTTGATGTGTAAGTAAGCAATTTCTACACACACAGAGAAAAATTGTCTTGGGTTATTAAACATGAACTGAAATTGTGAATACACAGGACCTATAATAAAAGGTCTGTACATTTCAAGGCCTTGATCCAAATTAATAAAACAGTATGTCAATAGCCACTGTATTGTGACTGTGGTATCAATTGCTAGCTGGTACAGCACTTGGTGAATCTAAATTACACAAAGTGTCATAAAGCGCGCTGAAAACGGTGGCAAGGTGGGGGGGGGGGGACAACTTTCCTTCCAACGTTTACTAGAATCGCCATTGGTTATCTGTGTGTTTTTTTTATCCCTGAATATTTCATCAGCCCTTGACCTAAACACACTGTTACAATTACACAATGTTGACACAGACTACAGCGAACCCTGCAGTAGAGGCAAATAAGGAATATTGTCACAGAAAAACAAGTGAATAGAGACTTTGGATTTTTGCTGAAAAGGAATGCATGCTAAGGTCATCTTATGGGTTAATTTTGAGTTTCCAAGTAAATTCTGTTAATTTTGCTGCCACACTTGGCCTTCATTCTGTTAAAGATGAAAGAAGAAATGACGTAGACATTAACGTGTTTTGAAATCTTTGTTCCAATACCGTAATGAACTCATGTGAAGTTTTTTTTTTTTACTTTTATATAAATATGTGATATTGTGATTACATATCTGGCAATTTACTTCATAGCACTTTTTACATCGTTTTTATAAATTTTTTACATCAATAAAAAATACAAA